>OY821743.1:25716701-26334201 GCA_963682055.1 Primula veris | reverse complement strand
ATTAATCACATCATCCATACCCTTGAGACTAAAATAATTTTTTGACATCATCTATAGGCAAATAATGTTGTCTCGTCGGTAAAAAGTTTGAATGGTAGTTTAATTGTTATTAATTTTGAATTTTACAATTTTAAATTTTTAAGAATCATTTTGAATTCTCCTTTCCCTTTTCTATTTCATACCGATTTCTTTATTAAATGGTTTATTTTGCATTAGTGTGACTGAAAGAAGATTAATGTCGATTTTAAAATTGTAAAATTCAAAATTAATAACAACTAAACTACCACTAATACTGTTTACCGACCAGACAACATTACTTGCCTATAAATAATGTCATGAAATTTATTTCAGTGTTAAGGAAATTGATGATGAAATTAATTGTTATCATGCAAGAATTGGAAAGTTTGATATGAGTAATAAATCAACACTCTGTATTACATGAATTACTATGTGATTTTGTAGTTATCAGGATCCTAATTTCTTCGAACTCAAAATATTATGCATGCGTAGAGTCGACCGTTAGGGAAAATATTGTATTAGTAAGTAATTCATATAATTTGATAAAATTGTTTCTATCCATCGTTGTGCCTTGGTTCCCGCGACATTGTTGGAAAGGGTTTTCAGTTTTTTATGTTCGATTTGCTGACATGATTTTAATGGTGAACAATCATATATATATATATATATATATATATATATATATATATATATATATATTTCTTTATGGTAAACATGTTATTTTCACATCTGAAAATGTTTCTCTATGCGAAACTGGAATCAAGCATGTACGCGAACACCTAAATGTTCATGGTTGCAGACTTGTAGTCGTGGAGTATACAGAAGTCTAAATCACATTTATAACTCCGTTTCTCGTGTACTTTTTCTTATAAACAAAATGTCTGTTGTACTTTACATATATAGCTCTATCAAGGAAGCCATCGGAGCTTTTACTAACATTAACAAAATTTTAGAAAAAAAATAAAAATATATATGATTGTTTTTAATATTTAAAAAATTCTTTGTTATGTCAGGTTGCTTTAGTGCACCAATATGCATGACAGCACTATTTCTTCAGCAACCAAGTAAAATAAGTACTCCGTAAATAGGTAAAACACCCATTATTTATAATCAAAACTTAATCACCTTTTCCACATTAATGTGCACTTACATACCACCAGGAATCAACTATCATATATATTTTCTCCATGGTAAATGGGAATTAAGCACGCACTGGACCGAGATTTTCATGGCTTTAGACTTGTAGTCGTGTTTGAATATGAATTTCTTGTATTACTCTGAGTATACAGAAGTCTAGATCACATATATGATTCCGTATCCGTTGTACTTCTTTTTTAATAAGCAAAATTTTTGTTGTACTTACGAATATAGCTCTATCAAGGAAGCACCATAGCTATTACTACCATTAACAAAATTACAGAAATATCATTAAAATATATATGATTCTTTGTAGTATTTTAAAAATTATTTGTTATGTCAGGTTGCTTTAGGATACCAATATCCTTAAATGATATTTTTCCAGAATTACCTCATTATGCTTCATCGTATTTCAAAAGCTAAGTGTAATGTTGTTCCTACATGACTAGACTATTGCTTTAGCAACCAAGTAAAATTTGTGTATAGGTAAACCGGAAAACCCTCATTATTATAGTGAAAACTTAAATCACTTTTTACATAGTACTGTGCACTTACATACTAAGTAGCCGCCACCTTACTTCCATAGTTGACTTCCTTTGACGTCGGCGGTCATCTCCTTCTGGGCGAGTGGCTTGGTTCCCAAATTGTATCAATATTTCTTCGCGCAGAGAACTTGCAACTTTCAGGAGATAGGTGGAAGCCACTTCCCCTTTTGAGTGAGCCAAGAGCGTCCAAAGATAGAATTGTGGAGGGAGCAGTTGTCTGTCTACCACTACGAAATTTGTCGCCACGACCACTAAACCTTTTTTCACTGGGAGCACTCGGGTTCTCAGAGGCTTGACCTCTCGGAGCTGAACCCAAAGATCAGAGCATCACAGAAACATTAGCCGATTATTATTGGACCACCTATAACCTGATGAAAACTTGATAATTCTAACTTGATGAAAGTTGCACCCCAAGTAACTACATGCTCTCCACATACTCTATGTACTATTTACAGCAGAATATGATATCATACTTAGACATATCTATATGGGGAATGTTAAAAAACACAAACATAAGCACCTGAATTGACTAAAGTATGTAGGAAGCCATCATGTAATCACCCAGCCCAATCAGGGGCGGCCCGACTCCACATATTGCTCGATACTTAAATTATTCGGTCGTCCGTAACATTTTTATCAAGCAAAAATAAAATAAAACCAGCTTCATTTTAATTGATATATATATATATATATATATATATATATATATATATATATATATATATATATAGGTGGGTGTTTTATTTTACAAATGTTGAATTAATCAAAAATGCCAATTTGGGATATAACTGAATTTATAATAAACTGAGCTTTATATAATTATATTGGGCGGAACTAATGCAAAAAAAAAATAAAAAATTCTAAGAATTGGGCTAAACAATTATGAACCATTGACAAGTCTCTACCCCAAACTCAATCCTTACTTGACTTGGGTTTGGGCCACCCCCGGACCCAATAGCCATCAAGCAACCGAGTAACACATGCCTTAACACATGTTAGCCAAAGTCAAGTGATAAAATCTCTAAGATTGACTGCCCCTCATATGTGTTTTTTCCACGTAAGAGGAACTCAGTGTTACGAGAGTAACTGCAGTTGATAAGTGGGTAAGATACCCGAATCCGAGAAAACCAGTTTTATGCTTTGAAACGTTCTTTTAGGTGATTATCACGATCAATACTATGAGGGCTTTAGCGTCTGGTTTGCCAGACTAGCGGCTCGATTCCTCTTGCATATGCGGCTAATTTTTAACTTAAACTAAACTTTTCAACGATTATGAGCTTTTAAACAGAAAATTGAATACTGTTGATTTACTGGTCGAATTAACATATTTCATTTAGGCAACAATAAAGAACTAAGTTTCACGTTTAAGATACTACTAAAAGGGATTCAGTTGATTGCATAATGCAGTAAAGAGTTTGAAAAGCAACCATTATATTGAAAGAACGACGAGGAACTTCCAATAATACGTCGAAAATCGACTTTTTGTGCACAATTCGCAATTTTCACTCTTCCCTCTCTCTAAAACGTTAAATCTATGTCATATCAACTCTGAATGACTGTTACAAGTGATATATCATTATGTTATATAGTTGGTTGTTCAGTTAATTAGTTAGTTAGATATTTCCTTGTGTTATGTATATCCAATATCAACTAGAAACAGTAAACCAAGGCTTGTGATGATTATTCAAGCGATGCTAGTCGTCATTTTTTTTTTCTAAGACACAATTAATGTTTTAATAACTTTTCCTCTGGTTAGAAATCTTCTATATCATTCTATTATATTAAACTCAAAACAAGTCAAATGAGCATGTCTAATTTAGTCATTTTTTTAAAAAAAATAACCATACATATTTATATTAATTACAATAATGTCAATACTCTCATAAAAATATAAAAAATAAAAACTAACAAAACTATTTATCGCTCTTTAACAACCAAACATTCTTTTAAATCTTAAACTATATTTTTTTTTGTATTATCCATATATTTATGTTATAACTATACATATTTTTTATATTTTCACTCTATTACGCGTCGCACACGCAACACGTGGGGCACGATTAATAGTCTCTAATTACTTTATCCTCCGAAAAACTTAAAGACTCTATGAAGAGGGGATTTAGCACCTATTTCACTCTATCCCATTTGGGCTTAACGGTATGATCATGTTTCTTTTTAATTTTATGCTCTTTTTTTGTGTGTTTACATATAAGGAAACCCTATTTAAACAATTAAGTTATATATTAATGAAATACACTAGTATAATGAGTTTTGGTATGTTTTAAATTACCTTAATTTTTATTAAGTAATAGATGGTAGCACATATATAAGATAAAAGGGAGGAGAGAGCATAGACATAATAAGGTGTATTAATTATAAAGGTATACTAATTAATAATAAAAAAAATAGTATGTACCAAACTTTAAATGTGTTTTATGGTCGGGCTTTTTAAGAATTAAGTATCATTTATATATATACATTTTCATCATTTTCTCATATAATTAATTCCGGAGTTGTCATTTAACCAATGTTAGTAACGAAAGTTTACATCAAAATATGTACATGAAAAGAGTGTAAATGCTTAATAAGGAACAAATGGAGTAGTGTAGTTTTTTTTTTTAATATATATGAACACATATACACACACATATAAACATCATTATATTATAATAAGTAAATACAAGTCAAATGAGCCTGTTTAATTTAGTCAATTTTTTCCAAAAATATCCCTACAACTTTATATTAATTACAATAATATCATACTTTCATAAAAATATAAAAAGTAAAAACTAATAAAATTATTTATCAATTTTTAACAACAAAACATTTTTTTAAATGTTAAATTATGTTTTTTTTATTATCCACGTATTATATCATAAATATACATATTTTTTATATTTTTATTGCATTACGCACCGCACACGCAAAGTGTAGGGCACGATTAGTAGTATATATATATATATACTCACAAGCCACACATGTCCCATTTCTTATTTTATCAAAAAAAACTTGAAAAAAATTGTACACTTACTATAAAACATGTATCAATACATTCCAATAATTATTTTTAAAATAAAATCCATACACAATTTATTTTGGAATAAACGTATAAATTAGTGTAAATTAAATATTAAATCTTAGAAAAATTGTCTAAAATAATATTATGTCCAAATGTTTTAAAATTTGAATACAATATAATATAAAAACTTATAAACTTACAGAACAAGTTGTAAAAATTTAAAATTTGAGTGAAAATAAGCAATGAAACACGAAAGTGGTTAGAGAATACAATATAAATGTATAAATTAGTGTAAATGAAATATTAAATTTTAGAAAAATTGTCTAAAATAATATTATGTCCAAATGTTTTAAAATTTGAATACAATATAATATAAAAACTTATAAATTTACAAAATAAGTTGTAAAAATTTAAAATTTAAATAAAAATAAGCAATGAAACATAAAAGGGGTGAGAGAATAGGGATATATGATGTATAGGCATAGATGAATAAAAAAAATAAAAATATAGGCATAGATTGTCAGCAATATCTACGCCACCTTTCTCTCCTGACCTCCCTCCCATTTCTTCTCCTTCCCTTCCCTCTCCTTTCTCTCTTAATTCCTTGATCCCATATTCAATATCTTTCTCCTAAATTGTCCAAAAAAAGAGAGAGACTAAACCTATAACAAGCGCCTCGCCGGAGCACTGAGTGTCAAACGCCGCAATGCCGCGTTTCTTCTCCTGCTTTGGCCGAGGCGCTAACTCTTCCACCATGTCGTCATCTAAAAACTCTGTGACAGCGGACCTGACGGAGGAGGAAAATAGGAGGGGAGGCCCGGTTGTGGTGGAGCTCTTCTCTTCCCAGGGCTGCGCCACCTCTCCCGAGGCGGAGCTGGTTTTGTCAAGGCTGGGTAAGGGTGATCTTAACCTGGAGGTACCGGTCATGGTCCTTGCATTCCACGTGGATTACTGGGACCACGCGGGATGGAAAGATCCGTTTGGGTCAAGCCAATGGACCGTCAGGCAGAAGGCTTACGTGGAAGCGCTTCAGCTAGACACGCTGTTCACGCCTCATGTGGTGGTCGGGGGTAAGGATCAGTGTGTTGGCAATGACGAGGAGGCTCTTTTGTCTATGATCGCAGCTGCGCCTAGATTCCCTCCTCTCGCGCTTCAGGTTATTTAGTAGGTTACATTTTTTAAATCCCTAGGATTTCGGTTTTTTTAGTCATCAAGGATCAACAAGAAGGAAATTAAATACTCTTGATCAGGATTGTTGACAAGTCCATATAGACAACTTGGTATATGCATGCAACTAAATTTTAAACAATTTAAGTTCAGTTATTTGAAATTGGGGAATAGTGAAAACTGAAATTCTAGTTTTTTGAGGCTAAACAATTAGTATGTTTCAAAAAAAAAAGCAATTAGTAAAAAAAAACACTATTCTTAAGCTTGAATTAGACCTAAGAAAGTTCATAAACCCTCTTAAAACTCTTCCAACCTTTCATGTCGTTGAGGATGGGGACCTTTTAAAAAAAAACGGACCAATATATATTAAAAAAGAGGCAAATCCTCCGCCACGGCCAAATACATGCAACTACTACAAAAGATAAGACACTCTTCAAACGATTAATCACCCACAAACTTGGAGCTTAATCGTCAAATACTAACAAGAAACCTATCACTATGGAAGTTACTAAATTTCCCGAATTTATTCATACAATTGACAATATAAAACTCGATTAGTTTAAAAACATTTCCGGGAGTCGAACAAGTCCGTTCGTACACTCTCAAATTTCTTTCTCTCTAAATCCAATACACAGTTGAGGCGAATAATATTCTAACTAGACAAGCGGAGGCCTTCTTCTCTTTAAAGAGCTCTCATGCCCACTTAATACACTCTTTCCACGAATTGCAAACCCCTATGAAACCCGACTTAGCACGGCCCAAAGCCCATACTCTTCTCGAGAACTCACACCCAAACAACAAGTAATCGATGTTCTTCGCATTTTTAAAACAAAGATGTCTATACCAACTTATTCAAGATGGCCAACCACAAAGTGAAACTACACTTTGAAGGAACGGGAGTTCTCCAAACGATTCGATTCCAACTAGTTTCACCGATTTTGATCTTATCGAATTCCAAGCGGATCTAACCGAGTATTCCGGGGAGGAATCCGGAATCCAAGAGACCGAAGGAGACTCAACGGGACCCAAAAATATACGAATTGAAGGTTGAGGATGGGGACTTTAAGAAACTAGAACTTTTGGTCCATACTTTATTTTTCGCGAAAATACTTTTGGAGGATTATACATAGTACGCGTATCCACACTACTACAAATAGAACTTCCACTTGGGTTCTGAATTTCATTGCTACAGGGTTGATCTCAATAATTTAAATATACAAATGGAATCAATCCAATACGGTATAAACTCTTGCTTCCTCCGTCCCGTTTTACCAGGGAGGGGGAATTATTCTGTTCAGTATGTTCTAATTTTTTCGGGTACTTTTGAAACTTTTAAACAAAACTTATGATGGTTTCTCTAACTACCTTATCTCTCTTAGTATTCGAAAACAATGATGGAACTCTGTACATAAGGGCATGGAGGAGATAGGTGTGGGCTGGCAGGGGCTGCAACCCCCTATATTTTAAAAAGACAATTTTTTGTAGTGCAATTTTTTTTAAACGAAAATAACGATTTAGCTCTTTCATCTACTGATTCTGGCTCCGCCACTGCGTAAGGGCGATGAACAAGAAAGTCCAAGTAATGATAATTTGGTACAACAAACTTTTAAAAAATGAAAACCCTATAAAGTAGGTGAGGTAACTATTGCTAAGTTTTAGAAACAGAAGAATAACTAAATATGTTGTCAAACTGTTGCTAAAAATTAGCGACACTTAATTCACCAACATAAACAGAAAAAAGTGTTTTTGTTGCTATCCAAGCCTTTTCCGTATATACATGTACTTTCGGATCATATGTGTTGGTTTCTTTGAAACTAAACAAGATTTAGATCAAACCAGACGCTGACATTTTCAAAAGAGAATTGCTATACCAACTTTCAATCTCATTTGTTGGCCGGGTGGCTACATACGGGAACGGGGACCAAATTTGCATTAAATCTTTTTCGATAATCAAAATGACAACATGCATGATCGATCAATATATGCAACCAAAATAAAGGATAATAATTTCTCATAGAAGAATCTTTGAGTAAATAATTTGTCATCAGTTGAACTCTGATCCAACTTTGAGAATTGGTGTTGTTGTAAGTCATCCTAGTCTTTGATAATTTCGATGGAAAATAGCTATGAAACACAAGAATTATAATGATTTTGGGGATGCGGAAATGTGATTTTGTTGTATTTCTTACCCAAACTCGTAATATCAAACGTAGTGATGAAAATGCACGATGGCTATCCATGATCCCAAACAAGTCCGTCGGGTAGAGGCAGTCCATACACAATACACCATAACAAGTTTTTGGTATGTAAAGTACTTTAGCGTTTGGTAACAATTATGTACATTTAATAAACACACATTTCAAATTATGTTTTGAAGGACAAAACTAGTCTACTTCATAACTGGTTGATCTTGAGCATGTTTGGTTATTGTAAAGCAAAAATGACATTTAGAATATATGCCAGGCCACATTTGATAGACCTTCATTAGAGACCCTGCAAGTGTCTCTATCTGGCGCTTTAAGGAACAAAGTGGATCATGATGGCGCCGATGTTATGGTGGCTCTATATGAGAACGGGTTAATCACTGAGTGCAGAAACGGGGAGAACAAAGGCAAAGTGTTACCGAACGATTTTGTCATCAGGAGGCTTCAGAAGCTCTGTTGTGTCAAAGACACCTCTGTAAAGAAAACCATAACCGGGACGATCACTTTTTCAGTCTGGGAAGGCTTCAATAGCAGCACATGCGGAGTGGCTGTCTTTATTCAGAATGGGTCTCATCAGATTTTTGGTGCGCAAAACATCTTATTGCCTGACAACTTATGAAATATGTCATTGAGCTTATCTGGTGTATCACAAGTTTGAATTTGATAAGCTTTTATCATGAGCTTTTTTGATGAAATTATTGCAAACCCCTATGTACAGGACAATGTGTAGGTTTCCACTTTTAATTTTACTTCTTTCACGGTTTTTTTTTCGTCATATTAATTTTAGTCGCAGGTATGGACATTGAGAGGGAGATCTCTTAAAATTTGATCTAACATTTTGACGTATAATCATGTTGTTTTGGTGATGTTTTAGTGTATACTGAGCCGTTGACAAGTTTCTATTCCGTGAGAGCTCCATAATTATGAACTTAAGCAAAAACGTATAAGAAGCGTTTTTGCAAAGCATAAGGTAATAGTTGAAACCGTAAGCTTTGTCAGCCTAAAGAACGCGAGAATGATATTTTTTCAGTTTTTAATCTTACAGCTTTTTTGCTTCGAGAAGAGGTTTTCTAATCAGAAATTGTAGGAAAGTATTTTAAGAAGAAAGGTAACAAATACTAGAAGAGGTCCTAACTCCCCTCCCATATGGAGTATTTCTCTGGATTAAATTTTTTTTACTAGAAGAGGATTGTCATAAAAGAGCAGCCGATATATTTATTTATTTTTGGCTTTTTGGCTTTTCTGTTGCTTGGCTGTTCCGTGAGACTCACTTTTGTCTTCACAATTCCTACTCTCTTTAAATTGTTTTCTTTTAACTTGATTATAAATGGTGTGAATACATCTAAAAATACCTACAATATTCTCATATTCTCTCACTAATCTCTAAATAATTTGAGAGCGGTTTTGTGCACAATTTCTACCTTAACACTTGTATCTTGTAAAACTATAATAAACAAGTACTAGTCATAATCTTTAACTCCGTTGTGTCTTGAGTACTCTAATTATCGGTTTAGCTCAGTTGTTTCGTCTGAATGTTCATTACGGATAGATATATATATATATTTCATTTTTCTTTTGAAAGACATTTGATTAGATTTTTGTTTGTATTTTACTTCTGGTTGGCTTTATTTTCCTTCAGGGTATAAATATTCGGGTTGATAGTTATGAGTTTAGCGCTTTTGTGTCAAACCGAAAAAAAAAGTTGGACTTTTGCGTTAAAAAAACTTTAACTCGTAGACTTTTAGGAGTTGAGTCACTTATTAGGTTTGCTTATTACCCCTTATTTTAAGCTCGTATGCTAAATTGTACCCCTTATAAATGATAGTTGCCCAAAAAGATATAATTTTTGAACTAATCCCCAAAAGCTTACACAATAATAGTTTAACTTCACCGAAAAGTCACAAAAGTCACACTTTCTACACCAACACTTGTAAGAAATTAATAAACAAATATTAGTCATAATCTTGAACTCATAGACTTAAGGAAGTTGGGGTAACTTATTAAGCTCATATGTTAAATTATACCCCTTAATCTTGATAAGGGACAGTTGCCCAAAAAGACATAAATTTTGAACTCAATCCCAAAAAGTTTACACAAAAGTTTAACTACATAAAAAAGTCACTTTCTAATTTATACAGATACCCCCTTCAAAACTAATTTTTTCGAACAAATGCGATATAATTAACTCACTGTCTCTCTTTTATTGTTTCGATAGGCTCCCGATTCCTTTGTTCATTTACAACAACTTTTTTCATAAAACTAGGGAAAGAGTTGCCAAATCAAACTCTAGATCTTATTGGATGAGTTTTTATATATGTTGTCAATTTAGTGATGAAAACTACTATACTGATTGAAAATTGTGATAAATGGCTAATATTTATGAGAAAAAACAAATATTAAAGAAATAGAAGAAGAAAAAAAGCCAAAATGATGGATTGGTACATATAAACAGGACTTATTTAAAGAAAACTCCTCTTTAAAAACACATTTAAAGATTGATACATAACTATTTATATATACATACTTTACCCCTATTTATGTATATATATATTATTTTAAAGATTCATATAATTTGAGCTTTCTTTAATTACTCCATCTTTATTACTTTTCTAATACTTCAAAATTTCCTTATAAGAAAAGGTATATAAGGTGAGAATTTAAACGAAATATAAATAGGAAAACTTATACATTTTATGCTACAATTAAATAATCAAACCATATCACATATTTTACGAGAAAATATTGTCTCAAATTTAAATCATAAAATAGCATAGATCATGAGGCATCACATGTAAACGTGAAGTATCATGTAGCAATATTTGGTATTAATAAAAACGAAGGATCGCGTAACATTAACTTGTTTGATGCTTCAAGAAGCTTTCAATTTTTTTTTTCATTTTTTCATTCTCTTTAAAAATTTATGCTTATTTTTACTTTTTTAAGAATCATATATTATCAGAAAAATTAAATTAATAGCATCACGTAGCATCATTTGGTATTATAAAAACTAAATATCACATAGCATTATCTAGTTTGATGCTACACTTACAATTTTATTAAATCAATGATCAAAAATTATGATAACGAGATAAAAATATTTGTCGGCCACAACTTAGCACGTAATTGAGAAGAGGTGCAAACCTTCTTCGGTAAAAATGTAGATGAATCTTTTTGACACATTATTCCTAGACCGACCAATTTATTGCTAGTTGGAGATTTTTAGTTTTTGTGAATTATGATAAGAATCGAAGCTATAGACATGAAAATTGGATCTATGCTATATGTGTCTGTGTGTTTGTGGATTTAAATCAAATACAACCTTTTAGATCTTAATTGGTTGCAGCTTAATTTTAAGCTTAGCATTGTTTCCCTAATAAGTTGCAAAAGTTTGTTTGTCCAGCTTAAGTTCCGGGTTTTTATTTTGTTTTATGCCATAAAAAGCTTCAAGTTTTAACCTTTATATATACTAAGGTAACTTTGATATCTTAGTGGAAAAAACTTTTCTTTAGAAGCGGGAAAAAAATTGATTCAAGCGTAGGATTAGTATGAAAAGACCCTCTTATTCAGTACCAATGCAGAAGATTAGTACGAAAAGACCCTCTTATTCAGTACCAATGCAGAATTCCTACATGCGAGTTTTTCGATAGTGACACTTGTTAAGTATGTTTTGTTGGAAAAAAATTCGGCTGAGAAGACATTTTTAAGTTTTGTTTAAATTATAAGAAAAGATGGACAGTTAATATCGAGAGTTTTCTTTATGCGAGCAGGTATAAAGTATAATGTAATAAACGTATAACTCCAAAATTTTAGAATGTTGTAAAGTTAGTCCTCAAAGTTGGATTTTAATCCAATACCATTTGTTATAATGACAAACAGGGAAAAAACAATTTCCATAATACAAATCTGGTAAAAAGTATTTTACATCTAACCAAACAACACCGTAGTGATATGGAATTTATAGATTTTGGAAATATCATATGATCAATTATAGTTACGTAGACACGAGATTGATATATATGACTATGAGTTTTTTATTTCAAAAATATGTTTAGAATTGAAAATTGGAATTAAAGAAAAAGTGTTGCAACTGCTTTCGAGTTATTAAAAAATGACAGGTCAGTTTGATTCTTTTGCTCTCTCTTGTAAGACATGTATCTAACTTTTAATTTATTCAGATACATTTGTTATAAAAAATGTAAAATAAAAATAAATTGTCACTTTAAATGTGGTTACATGTATCATGTGACTCTTGTGCAACAATAACTCTTTTTGGCGAAAGACTAATTCAATCAAACTCAGAATTAATTAAATTAGTTGGAAGATGGTCTACTTTTGTAGTAGATGGAATTAAACCAAAATGGCGGGTAAGTAAATAACAAAAAAATAAAATTCCTAACTTTATAAAGCTGCAGTAAAAAGTCCCATTTATATATGCTACGGTAAATTTGACATTTTACTTTGATATCTTACTGAAAGGGAAAATTGGTTTTCCTTAGACAAAGCGGGAAATAGGTGTAATGTTAGTCGATTTACGGTAATAATCTAAGAATGTTGAATATGGTTGTGAGTAATTTGCTTTTAGTTTTGATTCAAGCGTAGGATTAGTACGAAAAGGCCCTCTTATTGAGTAGCAATGCACAATTCAGGCATGTGAGCTTTTCGATAGTGACAGTTGTCAAGGATGTTTGATTGGAAAAATTCGGTTGAAAAGGACATTTTTAAGTCTTGTTTAGATTATAACAAAGGATGGATAATTAAAATCGAGATTTTTCTTGCTGCAAATAGGTATAAAGTATAATGTAATAAAAGTATGACTCCCAAATTTTAGAAAGCGGTAGAGTTGGCCCAGAAAGTTGGAGTTTACTCCAATACATGATGCAACTTTAATCACAAACAGGGAAAAAACAAATTTCATAATACAATCAAATACCACCGTAATGATGTGGAATTTATAGATTTTGCTAATATCGTATGATCAATTATAATTACATAGAAACGAAATTCATATGACTATATAAGTGTTTTTTTAAATACGTTTAGAATTGAAAATTTGAATTAAAAAAATGGAACAAATCTATGTCTAAGGTTTTATTCATTAGTATGGAACAAATTTTGTTTGAAATTTAAAGAAAGATAAAGTATTGCAACTTCTTTCTAGTTATTGGAAAAAGACTGCTATGTTTGATTCTTTCGCTCTTTCTTTTGTAAGAGACGTGTCTAACTTTTAATTTAGTCAGATTTATCTGTTGAAAGAAATGTAAAAAAAATTAAAAAAATTACTATTAATTTGGTTATATGTATCATGTGACTCTTATGCAACATTAACTCTTTTTGGCGAAAGATTAATGCAAAAAAACTCAAAATTAATTAAGTTAGTTGGAAGATGGTGTACCTTTGTAGTAGAGGGAATTAAACCAAAATGGAGTGTAAGTAAAGAATAAAAAAATAAAATTCCTAACTTTATAAAGCTGCAGTAAAAAATCCCATTTATAGATGCTAAGGTAACTTTGACATTTTATTTTGATATCTTACTTAAAGGGAAAATTGGTTTTCCTTAGACAAAGCGAGAAATAGGTGTTCCGTTAGTCGCTTTATGGTAATAATCTAAGAATTTTCAATATGGTTGTGAGTAATTTGCTTTTAGCTTTGATTTAAGCGTATGATTAGTCGGAAAGGCCCTCTTATTGAGTACCAATGCACAATTCAGGCATGTGAGATTTTCGATGGTGACGGTTGTCAAGGATGTTTGATTGGAAAAAATTCGGTTGAGAAGGACATTTTTAAGTCTTCTTTAGATTATAACAAAGGATGAATAATTAAAATCGAGAGTTTTCTTGCTGCAAAGAGGTATAAAGTATGATGTAAAAAGAGTATGAATCACAAATTTTAGAAAGTTACAGAGTTGGCCCAGAAAGTTGGAATTTACTCCAATACCATGCAACTTTAATCACAAACAGGGAAGAACTAATTTTCATAATACAACCAAATACCACCGTAATGATGTGTAATTTATAGATTTTGGTAATATTGTATGATCAATTATGATTACATAGAAATTAAAATTATATGACTATATAAGTATTTTTTAAATACATTTAGAATTGAAAATTAGAATTAAAAAAATGGAACAAATATATCTTTAAGGTTTTATACGTTAGTATGGAACAAATTTTGTTTGAAATTTAAAGAAAGATAAAGTATTGCAACTTCTTTCTAGTTATTGAAAAAAGACTGTCTTGTTTGATCCTTTGCTCCCTCTTTTGTAAGAGACGTGTCTAACTTTTAATTTAGTCAGATTTATCTTTTATAAGAAATGTAAAAATAAAATAAAAAAAATTACTGTTAATGTGGTTATATGTATCACGTGACTCTTATGCAACAATAACTCTTTTTGACGAAAGACTAATCCAAACAAACTCAGAATTAATTAAATTAGTTAGAAGATGGTCTACTTTTGTAGTAGAGGGAATTAAACCAAAATGGAGCATAAGTAAAGTACCAAAAAAATATAATTCCTAACTTTATAAGGCTGCAGTAAAAAATCCCATTTATATATGCTAAAATAACTTTGATATTTTACTTTTATATCTTATTGAAAGGGAAAATTGGTTTTTCCTTAGACAAAGCGGGAAATAGGTGTTCTGTTAGTCGCTTTAAGTTAATAATCAAAGAATGTTGAATATGGTTGTGAGTAATTTGCTTTTAGTTTTGATTCAGGCATAGGATTAGTTCGAAAACGCTCTCTTATTAAGTACAAATGCACAATTCTTAGATTATTACCTTAAAGCAACTAACAGAACACCTATTTCCCGCTTTGTCTAAGGAAACCCTATTTTCCCTTTTAGTAAGATATCAAAGTAAAATGTCAAAGTAATCTTAGCATATATAAATGGGATTTTTTTACTGTAGCTTTATAAAGTTTGGAATTTTAGTTTTTTGTTCTTTACTTACTATTCGTTTTGGTTTAATTCCCTCTACTACAAAAGTAGACCATCTTTCAAATAACTCTTTTTGGCGAAAGAATAATACAAACAAACTCAGAATTAATTAAATTAGTTGGAAGATGGTCTACTTTTGTAGTCGATGGAATTAAACAAAAATGGAGGGTAAGTAAAGAACATAAAAATAATATTCCTAACTTTATAAAGTTGCAGTAAAAAATCTCATTTATATATGATAAGGTAACTTTGACATTTTACTTTGATATCTTAAAGGGAAAATTGGGTTTCCATAGACAAAGCGGGAAATAGGTGTTCTGTCAGTCGCTTTATGGTAATAATATAAGAATGTTCAATATGGTTGTGAGTAATTTGCTTTTAGTTTGATTCAAGCGTAGGATTAGAACGAAAAGGCCCTCTTATTGAGTACCAATGCACAATTCAGGCATGTGAGCTTTTCGATAGTGACAGTTGTCAATGATGTTTGAATGGAAAAAGTTCGGTGGAGAAGGAAATTTTTAAGTCTTGTTTAGATTATAACAAAGGATGGATAGTTAAAATCGAGAGTTTTCTTTCTGCAAAGTGGTATAAAGTATAATGTAATTAAAGTATGACTCCCATATTTTAGAAAATTGTAGAGTTGGCCCTGAAAGTTGGAGTTTACTCAAATACCATGCAACTTTAATCACAAACACGGAAAAACCTATTTTCATAATACAACCAAATACCACCGTAATGATGTGGAATTTATCGATTTTGGTAATATCGTATGATCAATTATGAATACATAGAAACGAGATTCATATGACTTTATAAGTTTTTTTTTTAAAATACATTTAGAATTGAAAATTATAATTAAAAATATGAAACGAATCTATGTCTAAGGTTTCATTCGTTAGTATGGAACAAATTTTGTTTGAAATTTAAAGAAAGATAAAGTATTGCAACTTCTTTCTAGTTATTGAAAAAAGACTATCTTGTTTGATTCTTTCGCTCTCTCTTTTGTAACAGACGTGTCTAACTTTTAATTTAGTCAGATTTATATATATTGTAAGAAATGTAAAAAAAAAAAACAAAAAAAAAACTTTTAATGTGATAACATGTATCATGTGACTTTTATGCAACAATAACTCTTTTTGGTGAAAGAATAATACTAACAAACTCAAAATTAATTAAATTAGTTGGAAGATGGTCTACTTTTGTAGTCGACAGAATTAAACCAAAATGGAGGGTAAGTAAAGAACATAAAAATAATATTCTTAACTCTACAAAGCTGCAGTAAAAAATCTCATTTATATATGCTAAGGTAACTTTGACATTTTACTTTGATATCTTACTGAAACGGAAAATTGGTTTTCCTTAGACAAAGCGGGAAATAGGTGTTCCGTAAGTTGCTTTATGGTAATAATCTAAGAATGTTGAATATGGTTGTTAGTAATTTGCATTTAATTTTGATTCAAGCGTAGGATTATTACGAAAAGTCCTCTTATTGAGTATCAATGCATAATTTAGGTATGTGAACTTTTCTATGGTGACGGTTGTCAAGGATGTTCGATTGGAATAAATTCGGTTGAGAAGGATATTTTTAAGTGTTGTTTAGATTATTACAAAGGATGGATAGTTAAAATCGACAGTTTTCTTGCTGCAAACAGTATCAAGTATAATGTAATAAAAGTATAACTCCCAAATTTTAGAAAGTTGTAGAGTTGGCCATGAAAGTTGGTGTTTACTCCAATACCGTGCAACTTTAATCACAAACAGGGAAAAACCAATTTTCATAATAAAACCAAATACCACCGTAATGATGTGGAATTTATAGATTTTGGTAATATCGTATGATCAATTATGATTACATAGAAACGAGATTCTATATGAGTTTTTTTTAAATACGTTTAGAGTTGAAAATTAGAAATAAAAAAATGGAATAAATCTATGTCTAAGGTTTTGTTCGTTAGTATGGAAGAAATTTTGTTTGAAATTTATAGAAAGATAAAGTATTGCAACTTCTTTCTAGTTAGTGAAAAAAGGCTGGCTTGTTTCTTTTTCTCTCTCTCTCTTTTATAAGAGACGTGTCTAACTTTTAATTTAGTCAGATTTATCGGTTGTAAAAAATGTAAAATAAAATTAAAATAAATATTGTTAATGTGGTTACATGTATCATGTGAATCTTATTCAACAATAACTCTTTTTGGCGAAAGACTAATCCAAACAAAGTGAGAATTAATTAAATTAGTTGGAAGATTGTCTACTTTTGTAGTAGATGGAATTAAATTAAAATGGAGCGTAAAGAAAAATAAAATAAAATTCCTAACTTTGTAAAGCTGCAGTAAAAAATCCCATTTATATATGCTAAGGTTACTTTGACATTTTACTTTGATATCTTAGTAAAAGGGAAAATTGGTTTTCCTTAGACAAAGTGTGAAATAGTTGTTCCGTTAGTCGCTTTATGGTAATAATCTAAGAATGTTGAATATGGTTGTGAGTAATTTGCATTTAGTTTTTTTTTAAATACGTTTCGAATTGAAAATTAGAATTAAAAAAATGGAACAAATCTATGTCTAAGGTTTTATTCTTTAGTATGGAACAAATTTTGTTTGAAATTTAAAGAAAGATAAAGTATTGCAACTTCATTCTAGTTATTGAAAAAAGACGGGCTTTTTTTATTCTTTCACTCTCTCTTTTGTAAGAGATGTGTCTAACTTTTAATTTATTCAGATTTATCTGTTGTAAGAAATGTTAAAAAAAATACTGTTAATGTGGCTACATGTATCACGTGACTTTTATGAAACAATAACTCTTTTTGGCGCAAAGACTAATCCAAATAAACTCAGAATTAATTAAATTAGTTGGAAGATGATCTACTTTTGTAGTTGAGGATATTAAACCAAAATGGAGCGTAAGTAAAGAACAAAAAATTGATATTCCTAACTTTATAAAGCTGCAGTAAAAAATCTCATTTATATATGCTAAGGTAACTTTGACATTTTACTTTGATATCTTACTGAAACGGAAAATTGGTTTTCCTTAGACAAAACGGGAAATATGTGTTATGTTAGTTGCTTTATGGTAATAATCTAAGAATGTTGAATATGGTTGTTAGTAATTTGCATTTAATTTTGATTCAAGCGTAGGATTGGTATGAAAAGTCCTCTTATTGAGTATCAATGCATAATTTAGGTATGTGAGCTTTTTCTATGGTGATGGTTGTCAAGGATGTTCGATTGGAATAAATTCGGTTGAGAAGGATATTTTTAAGTCTTGTTTAGATTATAACAAGGGATGGATAGTTAAAATCGACAGTTTTCTTGCTGCAAGCAGATATCATGTATAATGTAATAAAAGTATGACTCCCAAATTTTAGAAAGTTGTAGAGTTGGCCATGAAAGATGGAGTTTACTCCAATATCATGCAACTTTAATCACAAACAGTGAAAAAAACATTTTCATAATACAACCAAATACCGCCGTAATGATGTGGAATTTATAGATTTTGGTAATATCGTATAATCAATTATGATTACCTAGAAACGAGATTCATATGACTATGTAAGTTTTTTTGTCAAATACGTTTAGAATTGAAATTAGAATTAAAAAAAATGGAAAAATCTATGTCTAAAGTATTATTCATTAGTATGGAACAAATTTTGTTTGAAATTTAAAAAAGATAAAGTATTACAACTTCTTTCTAGTTATTGAAAAAATACTGGCTGGTTTGATTCTTTCGCTCTCTCTTTTGTAAGAGATGTGTCTAACTTTTAATTTATTCAGATTTATCTGTTTTAAGAAATGTAAAAAAACCAAAAAAAATACTGTTAATGTGGTTACATGTATCATGCGACTCTTATGCAACAATAACTCTTTTTGACGAAAGACTAATCTAATAAACTCAGAATTAATTAAATTAGTTGGAAGATGATCTTATTTTGTACTTGAGGGGATTAAACCAAAATGGAGCGTAAGTAAACAAAATATAAAATTCCTAAGTTTACCAGAATAGAAATCATACATAATCAATGATTGAAATTAAGGATAAAAAAGAAATGCAAACATGATTTGTTCTTAATAACTATAATTGTACATACAAACATGTGATGGTACTCTTTAAATTATGTTCACAATTATTAATACCATATGTGCAATTAATGAATCGGCAACTTGCAAGCACACAACTGAACGAAATAGGCGCTGTTTGAACTTTCACCACTCATTCTCTTCTTAATATTAATATGTATGTATGTATGTATGTTAGAGTAAACCTAGCTTGCGCGGAGTCATAATTGTTACCCACTCTGTACTAGTGATCGATCCTTTTGAGAAACTACGATTTTCTTTGTCTTTATAAACTTATGGAATTATACATATTTATAGGTAAAAGCAATCGGGAAAGAGAGAGATTCAAGTGTTTCAAGTGTTAGTTATATATTGCAGGGAAAGAGAACCTATATGATTCAAGTATTTTTTTATTAAGTGTACTTATTTAACTTCTTAAAACTTCCATTTTTCAATAACACAAATTGTATCTAAATTATGAATTATGTCTGCTTGTAATTTACACTACCAAAAACATAATTAAGAAGATAGTATGTGATTTTATACAATATTTAACTTGGAAAGTCAAGTGCTAAAAGGAAATAGTAAAAGTAAGGAGTCATTAAAAAATGGATGAAAATTGATAAGAATTAATCATAATTTAGTTATTAGTAGTATATTATCCTTTTGTATTAAATCCAGTTCTGGAGAAGAAACATGTGGAGGGATGTGAAGCAGACATCTATGAAAATAAACAAATATAGCATATAAAGATAATAAACAAATATCATTCCGGTCATAATCTTAAACTCATAGACTTATTAATAGTTGAATCACTTATTACGTTTGCTTATAAGCCCAAATTTGTAAATCTTTTAAGCCCGTATGCTAAACTATACCCTTTATAAATGAAAGTTGCCAAAAAAGTTATACTTTTTGAATTTAATCCCTAAAAGATTACACAAAAATTCAACTTCCATAAAAGGTCACACTTTCTAATTTATATAGATACCCCTTTCAAAACTAATTTTCCTAACAGACGCGATATAACTCACAGTCTCTCTTTAACTTTTTTCGAAAGGCTCTTCCGGTTCCTTTTTTCCTTTACAACAACATTTTCATGAAACTAGAGAAAGAGCGCCAAAGCAAATTCTAGATCTTATTCTTATTCGATGAGTTTTTATATATGTTGTTGATTTGGTGATGACAAACTGCTACACTGACTGAAAAGTATGATAAATGGCTAGTACTTATGAGAAGAAACAAACATTAAAGGAAATAGAAATAGAACAAAATTTAAATATTAACTACGAGAGCCATTTAATTTATTCTAATTGAGAGGCCCATACATGATAGTTAATATTAACAGACAATCTTTTACATAATAAATTGAGGGAAACATACATAGACCAATGTGATTGCTCTTACAATTTTTACCTATCCGAGAGGTCCGAGACAAGAAAACGAATAGATGATATACAAGAAATAAAAACAAAAACGAATCAACAATTTGCAAAGGTACATAAATCATTATAGTATTCATCTCTTACTCCAAGTCATTAGACAAGTGATCGAAAGTGACCTTTGAAAGGAATGCATGCATTGATTGTTTGAGCTATTTTATGGACATCCAAACAAATCATGATTGAACTAGATAAATTATATTCCATATTTATAATCGTTCTCTGCTTATGTCAATTTGTGTTTCCAAAGCCGGCAATGAGGGAATCCAAAATGACGTCAGGTTGTTTACAATGTTATTTACCTTGTTTACACAAGTGTTAAAACCTAAGAAATAAACAATATTCTATATTAAAGATAGTTAATTTGAATTACTTTAATATACAGGGTACAATTTAATTAACATCACAAATAATTATGTGATTTCGACATTTGAAGTTCAGGAAAATCAATTAACGAGTGAGATGGTAAAAAAACCGTTTCTTTTGTCACATTATCATTTTATGTTACTATAAAAAGATTTCATCTTTCTAAAAAGTCATAACTAAACTAATCTATTAAATCTGGTATTTTTGTATTACTGTATTAGAGATTCATAAAAAAAAAGGGGGGATTTGGATCCTATGTTGTCTTTGATGGACAGCAGATGTGTATGTCCTTTAAACGGTAACGTTTTGGTTAAATTACGATATTCCCCCTCTATACATGTACAGTATTTATATATTGGTTAAAATTGTTTAACTTCTTAATTTGACAAAGTTAATCCATTGGTTAAAATAAAAGACTCTAAACATGCCTTCACTTAACCTTCGTGCATATATTAAGAAATAAGAGAGTTAAACTTTTCTCATGTAGTTAGTAATTAGTATATTTAAATGTTAACCGGTAGAATGAAGAAAGGGGGTAGAGTTTGGTTTTACCAAAATTATAGCGACTAAAGAGAACTAATTCAAAAAAGATGGACTATGGTAGGGCATGTTAATGAACCGAGCCGTTCATGAAGATGTTCGTGTTCGTCTCGTTAAACAATCGGCTCGTGTTCGTTTATTTATTAACGAGCCGAGTCTGAACACAATAATCTACAGAATAATGTTTGATTTAGTGAGAGTCAAAAGTTGTCGCAAAGCTGTCGCTAATTTAAAATGCTGTCACAAATCTGTCGCAAATTGACTAAACTGTCACAAATCCGTCACAAAAACCGTCGCTAATAAGCTCGTAACAAAAAATATCATCACTAATCCCGTCGCTATTTGGGTATTTTTTTATAGCGTGAACATGTTCTGCTCGTTTGAAATCTCCTTTAATTATTTTTGATATATTTTTTTCAGAAATATTCCTCTTTAAGTATGTAACTTTTATTTAATATAATGTTGATCATGATTAATAATACTCTTCAATTTAAATAATATTTTTTTTTTAAACTATATCTAATTAAAACTAAAATCACAATAACTAAATTTTATTGTTTATCTTAACACTTATTTTAGCTATATAAAAAAGATTTTTTATGCAAAACAATATTAAAGTTGTCAAAAACGTGTTGAGAAAATACTCATGAACATGCTCGTGAACATCTGTATGTAAACGAGTCGATTTTGAGCAATATTTTAGGGCTTATTTAGTAAACGAGTTGAGTTTGAGCACAGCAAATTTCGGCTTGACTCGGTTATTTTCAGTCCTAGACTACGGTAGAAGGACAGACGCCTTTGCTGTTACAGTAGAATTCAAATCCTAAATAAGATACTAAAAGGTCCAAAAACTTTGGGAACTTGTTATCGATAAAGTATAATGTAATAAAAGTATGACTCTCAAATTTTAGAAATTTGTAAAGTTGGCCCTGAAAGTTGGAGTTTACTCCAATATCATGCAAGTTTAATCATAAACAGGGAAAAAACAATTTTCATAATACAACCAAATACCATCGTAGTGATGTAGAATTTATAGATTTTGGTAATATCGTATGATCAATTATGGTTACATTGAAACAAGATTCATATTACTATATAAGTTTTTTTTTAAATACGTTTAGAATTAAAAATTAGAATTAAAAAATGGAACAAATCTATGTATAAGGGTTTATTCGTTAGTATGGAACAAATTTTGTTTGAAATTTGAACGAAAATAAGCTTTCTAGTTATTGAAAAAAGACTTGCATGTTTGATTCTTTCATTCTCTCTTTTGTAAGACAGTCTAAATTTTAATTTAGTTAGATACATATGTTGTAGAAATGTATTAAAAAAAATAGTGTCGCTATAAATATGGTTACATGTATCATGTGACTCTTATGCAACAATAACTCTTTCGGCGAAAGACTAATGCACTAAGAATTAATTAAATCAGTTGGAATGTGATCTAATTTTATAGTAGACTGAATTAAACCAAAATGAAGCATAAGTAGAGGGAACAAAAACATAAAATTCTTAACTTTACCAGAATAGAAACCATACATCATCAATGATAGATAAACATAAAATTCTTAACTTTACCAGAATAGAAATCATACATCATCAATGATAGATATTAAGGATAAAAATTTGAAATGCAAAATGATTTGTTCTTAATGACTATAATTGTACATTCATATATGTATGTGTACCATTTAAATTATAGCCATAATTATTAATATCATATGTGCAATTAATGCAAACGGCAACTTGCAGACACAATTGAACAAAAAATGACATGTTTGAACTTTCTCCCCTCATTCTCTTCTTATATATATATATATGGGACGGTCATGAGACACTCCTTTCTGACATTTTTTTTGATACTATTTTTTACACTTCGATAAAAAAACATTCCAAATAAAGGTTTCGTTAATATAAATCTATGCAGTTTCATGACGGCAAGCTAGATATGAGTCATATTTTTTTTTTCGAGATGTATAATTGCCGGTATTGGAAATTAAGTAAAATTTTAAAATTCACTGCATGCAATTATACATCTCGAAAAGTTTGTTCAAAACATATAAGTGAAACAAAAAATATTGACCTACAAAAGAAGGAACTGAATAATATATATCCAGATTACAAGAAAATTCCACGCCACATTGATTATGTAATTAATGAAAACGTTTTCTATAGACTATATATGTGCTGCATGGGTTGGGTCTCTTAAAAGGATTCCGAGATTTATTAAGCGAGGCATGATATGTAATTATGTATAGGTTTTGTCTCCATTTGGTTGCCAGGTACATCGACTGCCAGAAAGATAAGCTGACCCTGCTCGTCATGATGCAACCACACCCGTGGTTCATGCACTTCAATGCAATGTGGTTTATAACTAGAGTGCAACACGTAATTTCTAATGCGACCAGAGACCTTGGTTTTGCCGTTTCCATGCATCTCTTGTCATGCATATGTCATTTGTGTATGGGTTAATCATGATGGTGCCGAGATGTTGTGGTGGCTCTATATGAGAACGGGTTAATCACTCTGTACTCATGATCGACCCTTTTAAGAAACTACTATTTTCTTTCTCCTTATAAACTTATGGAATTATACATATTTATAGGTAAAAGCAATTGGAAAAGAGAGAAATTCGAGTGTTTGTTATATATTGCAGGAAAATATAACATATACTTCATCCGTTCCTATTTAATTGTCAATTATAAAACTATATGTAATTTTGACCGTCAAGA
The DNA here is from genome assembly GCA_963682055.1 of Primula veris. Taxonomy (NCBI): domain Eukaryota; kingdom Viridiplantae; phylum Streptophyta; class Magnoliopsida; order Ericales; family Primulaceae; genus Primula; species Primula veris. The sequence continues at coordinate 26,310,044 of OY821743.1, read as the reverse complement.
ACTTTTATCAAAATTATCGGAATGAAAATTTTCAAAAGTTGATCATATAGTTTAAATTTTAAATTTTATGATTAGATTTTTAAAAAAATCATTTCGATAATTTTGATACAAGTTATAAACCGATTAAAATTGCACGTAATTTCGTAATGGACAATTAAATGGGAACGGATGGAGTATAATTAAATGGGAACGGACAAGTGTACTTATTTACTTTTTTAAAACCGACATTGTTCAATAAAACAAATTGTAGCTAAATTATAAATTATGTCTGCTTGTAATTTACACTACCAAAAACAAAACAAAACGATAGTATGTGATTTAAATTTTATAAAATATTTAGCTGAGAAAGTCAAGTGCTAAAAGTAAGTAATTAAAGTAGTGAGTAATTAAAGAATGGAAGGAAATTTATAAGACTTAACCACGGTTTAATTAATTAGTATATTATCCTATTGTATTAAATTCAATTCTCCAATTAGGTATGAAAGGAAGTGAAACATGTTGAAGGAGGTGATGTAAACATATCTGAAAACCATAAGCACACGTTTTTAGAGGCTTATAGTATATAGAGATAATAAACAAATATCATTCCAATCATAATAATCTTGAACTCATGGACTTTTTTAGAAGTTGAGTCACTTATTACATCTGCTTATAAGCCCAAATTTGTAAATTTTTTAAGCCCATATGCTAAATTATACCCTTTATAGATGAAAGTTGCCCAAAAAGTCATGCTTTTTGAATTTAATCCCCAAAACATTATACAAAAGTTCAACTTACACAAAAAGCCACAATTTCTAGTTTATTTTTTTTTTTAAATAAGGAGTGGGAATTCCCACAATTTTATTAAGTAACACAGTGGAAAATAGTCATAATTACAAACTAACGCTGTAAACTGCAAACCGACAGAAACTTTAGGACTAGAATAAATAAAATGAAACTATTAACACGCGTCCCATATCTAACTCTTCTGAAACCCTTCGTCTACTGTAGCACCTCCTTTCTTATCTTAGAGAGAGACTGTCTCTCTTCTTCTTCCCAAAAAGAAATCAAACCTCTTTGATTCGTAAATAAGAAATTCCCATAGCTTCAGTGATGATTATCCCTTCGAAATAATCTGAGAAGTCCTCTATGCTATTCGAAATTATTGAATCTTCTTCGCACCCTAAATTTTCCAGGTAATCTGCACCTTTATTACCTTCTCTTTCAATATGTATAATTGTTAATTCACGACTTTTGAATTGCTGCTTTATTTGATCCAGAAGATATATTAAAACCCATAAACACTTACTCTTCTCTTGTATAATATTCACCATCTGTAAACAGTCTGATTCAAAAACTATATTGGAATCTCCAATAATAATGCTTTCATCTCAGATTCTAGCCCAGAGTTACTGGTGATTGCAGTATAAAACCCTAAAATAAACTTGCCTTGATCATCTCGCATAAGACCTCCAACACCACTTTTATTAGTGTTTCTTCTAAAACTCCCATCAATATTAATTTTATTATAACCTTTGGGGGGACATAACCATTTGACCACTTTTAGCTTTTTTTTTATTCTTCACCATTGCATTAATTCCAGTTTTGATATCAAAATTTGAAGGAAAACATTTATCCTTACTGGAATAAATTTTAATCAAATTGCTGACATTCTCACAAATCATCACTCCATTCATTTTTTTATTATTATATTTACTACTGCATCTTTCTTTCCAAATTTCCCAAACTATAAACACAGGTATAATTTTGCAAAGCTTCCATTGTAATTTAGAGGTTACGATACCTGACTGAGACCAACAGGAAATAAATTTGCCCCTTACCAGCTCTGAACTGTTTATAACACCCAATAGTTTATTAAAGAAATTCCACACTTCTGTAGCTATAGGCCCATTACTGAATAAGTGTTCTGTGTCTTCAGCATTACATCCACAACATTCACATTTAAAAGATAACACTATTCCCAATTTTTGTATAGCAGGATCCAATGGAAGAGATTTATTGAAGAATTTCCAGATAAAGCAAGAAATCTTCACAGGTATCATTTTATCCCAACACAACTTGCTAATCCAGTTTATTGATTTCTTGTTTCTCATAATTTCCCAAGCTGAATTTATACTGAAATTACCCAATTTATTAACATTCCAATTAGGAGTATCTTTTCTAAATTTATTAATGCTAATATCACTGGTAAACAAGTATCTCAAATGGATAGGAATCATATTCGAAATTTTCTCCTTATCCCACTCTCCATTAGTTATAACATCTGAAGCCATAATATTATTATCCAAATAAGCATCATTCAAAGGACCTGTACCAAACCAGTTATCTAGATTTAGAGAAATATTACCTTCACCTATTAACCAAACAATATGTTTTTCAGCTTCATTATTCATCTTTAACATTCTTGTCCAAGTATTGTCACCTTTCCCAGTAGAAACACAATTAGGATACATTTTTCTACAAAATTTGGCTTTCAAGAAGTTAGACCACAAGCTATTTTTTGATATGAAATTCCACCACAATTTAGCTGCAAAAGCCTTAGAAATATCATTAAAACTTCTTAGTTCTAGACCACATTCATCTACTGGAGAGCATACTTTCATCCCCTTAACCCACTGATGCTTCTTTACTAAATCAGAGGAACCCCACAAAAATTTAGCCAAAATTTGGTCAATTTTTTTAATAACCTGTTTAGGTGGATTCATAGCTGATAAAGTATACACTAGAATAGACTGTAACACATATTTTATCAAAATAAGTCTCCCATCCATATTTAATCACTGACTTTTCCAATTACTTAACTTTTTTCTTACTTTCAGAATGAGTTCATGGAAGAGTACACATTTTTTATGACCAGAGTACAGCTTGCAGCCAAGATAAGTAAAAGGAGTCTTTTTTACTTCTATTTGTAATTCTTTACTAATAACTTCCTTTTGTCTTCTATCAACACTTTTTGAAACATAAGCAAAGCTCTTGTCCAAACTAATTTCTTGCCCAAAATCTTCATTATAACTCTTCAATACATTTTTAACATTAAGAATAGACCTTTTATCAGCTGCACTAAAAATGATAATGTCATCTGCAAAGGCCAGATGAGTTATAATAGGACCATGTAGAGAAGATTTGAAAGCTTTCCAACTTTTCTTGATCATTAAATCATTTAGATTTCTAGTAAGCACCTCTGAACAAATAATAAATAGGCTTGAAGAAATAGGATCACCTTGTCTGAGCCCATTTGAAGGGAAAAAATACCCTGTTGGAACCCCATTCACCAATATAGATGTCCCATTACATGAGATAATTCTCCATATCCTATCAATACAAATTTCTGAGAAACCAAACTTCCTTAGAACACAGATAAGAAAATGCCAAGAGACTTTATCATAGGCTTTTTTCATATCAAGCTTAATAGTCATATTTTTCCCACTGTTTTTCTTGTTAAGAGTAGCTATAAATTCTTGAGCCAATAATATATTCTCTACTATATTTCTGTTATGAACAAAACCACTTTGATTAGAAGAAATAAGATATGGCAAGATAGTAGATAACCTCTTAGCCATAATTTTTGAAATCACTTTATTAATAAAAGTGCATAAGCTGATAGGTCTATATTCTGAAAAATCATTAGGAGCTTGATTTTTAGGAATAAGAGCAATAATAGTACTACTGATACCTTTAGGAAGTAACTGCCCAGCAAAGAAAGACACTATTGCAGAACACACATCATTACCAATTAGACCCCAATTGGAAGTGAAGAAACAACCAGTAAATCCATCCACACCTGGAGCACTATTCTTATTAAGACCCCACACAGCTTCTTTAATCTCTTTTTCATCAGGAAACTTGTTTAACATGTCATTATCAACATCTTTAATAATCTTAGAAATTTTCTCCAGACTCTTATAGAAGCTCTTACAAACTTGGTTACCATCCAGAAGACCTTTAAAATACTCAACAACTTCATTTTGAATATCCAATTTCTCTGTAAGAATTTCCCCTGTAGCCTTTTTAATACTATTAATATAGCTTCTAGCTCTTCTTTTTTTTACAATACTATGAAAGTACTTTGTATTAGCATCTCCTTCATTAACCCATTTTAAATTAGCTTTTTGACCCAAGAAATCCTCCTCAATTTTTATTCTATACATCAGATTTGCTTCAACTTTCTTTAACTCAATTTTGTTTCTCATTGTAGGGTCATTCACAAAGATACTATCCATTTTGAGAACTTCATCTTCAGCTTCAGTCACTTTCTGGAAAATATTCCCATAAGCTCCTTTGTTCCAATCAGATAAGGCTTTCTTTGTTCTTCTTAAATTATTTACTAAAGAGTATAATGCATCACCTCTAGTATAAGTCACCCAAACTGATGCTATTACCTTGCTGTAATCTTTATGCTTTGTCCAAAAATTTTGAAAAATAAACCTTTTAGGATTATTATCAAACTCAGTCTTGCATTTAATTAGAAGAGGACTGTGATCTGAAGAAGCTTTATTAAGATGGTCTAAAGAAATATGCTGAAAAAGATCTAAGCAGTTTTGATTTATAAGGACTTTATCAATTCTTTCAAAAATAGCAGCTTCATCACTTCTCTTATTCCACCAAGTAAATCTAGAACCAGAATACTTTATTTCTTCCATATTCACATTATTTATACACTCTAAATAATCTGTAGCAGCACCCACATTTAAATTAAGGTCCCCTATCTTATCTGCTTCTTTTGAAACAGTGTTGAAGTCTCCTCTAATAATCCAAGGATCCCCAGTACTTTCTTGCTGCAACCAATCCCATAAAGGTACCCTCTCTTCTCTTGTACATTTAGCATACACTGCTGTGAATTTTATCTGTTTCAACAAAAAACTCCCTTTTATATTAAAACTAATACCCTGTTCCATTTGATTCAAAACCTCCACATTAATACCAATATTATAGAACACCCATATTTTGTTATGGTCTTGAAAGAAAGCAGTATCAAACCCAAACTTATACTTATAAAGATCAATTTTACTGCTACATGTCATAGGTTCCAAAACTATTAATAATACAGGCTTATGTAACTTGCAAAAAAACTTCACTCTTCTACTAGTGCCATTTTTACCTTCCATTCCTCTGACATTCCAAATAAGAGCATTAATCATTTATACAATTTTCTTACCCCTACATTAGAGGACCTTAGAATCATACTTTCTTTTTCACCTATTTTAAAATCCCTTTTCTTCTGTTTCCTTTTTGCACTATTAGACAAACAAATTTCCCAATTGACATCATCAGGTTCTATAGCAATACTTCTTGGTGATAAATTCAAATCTTCTTGTATATTAGCTGCTCTCAGTTCCTCAAGAACAGTATTTTCTTCAATTTCATTTGGCTTTTTATTTCTTCCATCTGCACTATCCACTGTAATTTCTTCATTTTCTCTTACACATACTGGTTGCTCTATTTCTTCTTCTTCACTAACTTCATTTGTTACCATACATACTGTATTTAAAACTTCTTGTCTTTCATTTTCAGCATTTTCTCCATTTATAGCTTGCACATTATACTCCACCTCTTCATTAATAAGAACTGTAGAAATTCTTTCATTCTCCTCAATACTGATAGTATTTTCTAGATTTTCAATCCCAGTATTTACCAATTTTGTTCCTTGTTGTATATTTTCTACAGGTCCCTCTGCATCAGTTTCTGAGGGTTGCACCACCACCAAATCCTCTTTACTTGTTCCAAAGTTCCTACTAACTCGGTCTTTAGTACTCTCTCTATCTATCTTTTTATAAATGGTTTTTTGTGGTAAGGTTTTGTATAATAAGGCCTTTGTTTGGTTTTGTACTTCCTTTTGTTGTTTTTGCTCTTGTTCTGGGGCTGTTTCTTTTATTACTTTGCCTTTATAATTGTTTTCATTCATTTTGATCATGCACTTTTCTTCTTCATGCCCCTGTTTACTGCAGTAATAACAAAACTTAGGAACATTTCCATACTTACAATCTTGTCAGAAACCTTCATCTCCCCCATATCCAATACGTACCCTTTCAATTAGTTCCCTTCTTAAATCAATTTCTACACAAATTCTTGCCAACCCAGGTCTTGAAAGCTTAGACATAGGGTCATCTACCTTTAGAGGATACCCAAACGCTGAAGCTATAGAAAATATACTCGACGTATTATACAGATGTATAGGCAGCTTAGGTAATGATATCCAAACAGGCGTAAGTGAAGATTCGATATCCGGATCAAAATCATACGTACATTTAAATGTACGCATAGGTAATCCTTTAATATACCATATTTTATGTTACCAAATTCTTTGGAAATCAGCTTCATGGAAACATCTAATAAGAATATGTTTATGATCTAATACTCCAATTTGATAATTAGCTTGTAAATCAAGAGTATGAAACACTTTTTTAATATCTTCAATCTTTGGTTTACCATGCGAAAACTTACCTACTATCGTATATTTAATCGGCTCTGATAATTGGTTGATTTCATCTTTTGAAAACTGAATCATTGGTTCTCCTCTATATAACTCAATTTCTTTCAAATCGATTTTTGGTTTATCAACTTGTTTATTTAGAATCGCTGCAAAGGACTTAACCGGGAGATCCGGTTTAATAAGCTGCGCATTTGAATCATCAAACGGCTTATCACGATCTACCATAATTGTGTTGTTTTCCGTGTACGAAATAACAATTAACAATAATTAAAGGACTAAACAATAATTAAACAAAACCAGTGTAATCTTTATTAATTTCCAATTGGAATAGAATAAACTGATTACAACATGTAGGTACTGAATATAAATAAAAGCAAACGTTATTCAGATTATTATTAATTAATAATCTGATGTACTGATTTGCAATTAATAGAAACTGCCGGACTGGAAAGTATAAACTTAACAGCCGGACTGTTCTGTTTTAAATTGAAATAACAGGACTGAATTGAAACTATTCTAATTACTGAAATAAATTACAGAATAGTAATTACAGCAAAAAACAGAACTTTAAACTAATTACAGAAAGGTACAACAGCATAGAAAAGCTACAGCTAAGTACATAAAATTAAAATACTGAAATTAAAATACTGAATTGAAAGGACAGAATGTAAAAACCAGAATTTAAGTGCGAAAAATAAATGGACAGAATAGAAATAAACAATTAGACGAGGCTACTGTTAACAGTATGCCCTTAATCGATATTCTCCCAACCACCTTAATGTTTCTGGTTGCGTTGGCGCTTCGATCCCAAGGTACAACGTCTCAGATAACTCGCCGGAAACTGGCGACGAGTCAAGGTCGAGCTGTTGGTAGGTGGTTCTCTCTGGTTCTAAAATGTAATGCTGATTTTTGAGAGATGATATATGCTACTGTATTTTATTTCAGAATGTTATGAATGTCGTTGACATGTGGGGGGTCTGCCTATTTATAGGCTTGCTGAGTATCTCAGCCATTAAAGTCACTTTACTACTGTCAGTTTTTGAAATTCGAAACTGCAGTATTAACTTTGCAATGAATTAATATTTATTGCAACAGTTACAGCTTTGCTGGAAGCTTTTCCCGAACAGGCGCACTTTTCCTGAACAAGCGCACTTTTCCTGAACAGGTGAAACCCGAACAGGCGCACTTTTCCCGAACAGCTAAAACCCAACAAGCAAGCCCGCCCGTCGAGCAAGTGCATGTGTGGTACACAATACACACATGTGTATGTGGACACACTACTTAATATCCACATGGGATACCTTAGTATATATATTGTAAAAATCACTCATGATTTTCCAATGTGGGATAACCCTCATGGGTTAAATCCCATTTCTTTTCTCATTTTCCAGCATTGGCTTTATTGCCTCTTTCGAGTACCAACCTTCGAGTCCAATTATCATTCACACCCTTCCTCCTAATAGGTCATGCGATATACCGTTGCGAAGCTCGTCGTACGAGCTACTCAAACGCTTTGAGTATGGCCTCAGAAAAACTGAGTAGTCGCATCGAAAATTGACTCAAATATGGTCCGTGACCACTTGGAACAACCATGTTTAAAAACATGTTTTCCTACAATTTTTCCAACAATCCCCCACATGAATGCAATTGGCTCGAAAGCCCATGTCCTAAATGCAAATCAAGAGAACCGCAAAAGTTCACTGCCTAAGGTCAGGTAGCGCGCGCCTTGAACCTGCCGTAGCAGAGTACCACCCAGAATACTGCTATTAGGTAGCTGTAAAGCTTTGAACCATTAAGCTTTGTGTATCCCAGAATGGCACCCGCATAGTGCCCTCTCTACCCACATACTAGGCCCTTTAGTTGTTGTCCATATTTGGCCTGGACTGCCTTGGCAACTTCAACTGAGTGCTCTAGTGAATTAGCCCAAGCTCATCACATGGTACCGGCCTTACACACTCGTTATAGGTGTTCCAAGTCGAAAGTGTCCTGACTCACTTTACTCGACCGTCGAGTTACTTGGATCATTAAGAGCCTCAAGCTCACCCTTACAATGGTACAGGTCTATCACTCTGTCATCGCGGAAATGGGCTGGGAACTCCAGGTTCCCGAGTACTTTGTTCGGTTGCCCCCACAGTTCAGTTTCCCTTTGAACCTATCAGGAAATATTCCGTTTAGGTTGGGTTGCCTATGGGAGGGCCACCAATTTAATCGGCTTTAATCCCATTCCGTTCGATGACGTCTTGACTCCCACTTGAGTCAAGCCTTTTGTTAATGGATCCGCTATGTTTTCCTTTGATCTTACAAAATCTAAGGACACCACACCATTGGATAACAATTCCCTTACGGATTTATGTCTTTGACGTATATGTCGAGACTTTCCATTATACATATGATCCTGAGCCCGCGCAATAGCTGATTGACTATCACAATGCATGCTTATTGCGGGAACAGGTTTTGGCCACATTGGAATTCCTTCCAATAGACTTCTCAGCCAGTCTGCCTCTTCGGTTGCTAAGTCTAACGCTATGAATTCTGATTCCATAGTAGACCTTGCAATACACGTTTGTTTGGAAAATCTCCAAGACACAGCAGCTCCTCCCATTATAAACACATATCCACTCGTGGACCTTGTGCTATTGGAGTCTGATATCCAGTTGGCATCTGAATACCCTTCCAGTACCGCTGGATATCTTGTATAGTGCAGCCCGTAATCGGCTGAAAACCTCATATACCTGAGAAGTTTCATTATGGCCTTCCAGTGTTCCTCATTCGGATTACTGGTGTACCTGCTCAGTCTACTCACTGAGTTTGCTATGTCTGGTCTAGTGCAATTCATTATATACATGAGACTGCCTATAACTCGAGAGAACTCCAATTGATTCACACTTTTACCGAAATTCTTTTTCAGGTTACAGTTGAACTCAATTGGGGTTCTAGACATTGCTTTACTGCCCTTGTCAAACTTGTCTAATACTTGTTTAACATAGTGACTTTGGGACAAGGCATATCCTTCTGATGTTTTGGTAATCTTCATACCAAGTATTACATCAGCTATACCCAGATCCTTCATATCGAAGTGTTGTGACAACATTTTCTTTGTGGAGCTGATTCTATCATTACTCCCAATTATAATCATGTCATCCACATAGAGACAGACTACGACACGGTCTCTTCCACTTTCTTTAGAGTAGACACATTTATCACACTCATTAATGTGAAAACCATTTGATAGCATAATTCTATCAAACTTCTCGTGCCATTGCTTTGGCACTTGTTTGAGTCCATATAGAGACTTTACAAGTTTGCACACTTGGTCCTCTTTACCAGGAACTACAAACCCTTCCGGTTGTTCCATGTAAATCTCTTCTTCCAGTTCTCCATTTAGAAAAGCCGTCTTTACATCCATTTGATGTATTTTCATATCAAACAAAGCTGCGAGAGCAATAACGATTCGGATAGACATTTTCCTGGAGACAGGAGCATATGTGTCGAAATAATCGACACCTTCAGTTTGTCTGAAGCCTTTTACTACAAGTCTCGCCTTGTATTTCTCAATCGTGCCGTCAACCCTTAACTTCCTCTTGAAGATCCACTTGTGACCTAGGGACTTACAACCTTTCGAAAGATCCACTAGTTCCCAAGTGTGGTTTTGCATGATTGATTCAATCTCATTTTGAATAGCTTCTTCCCAATATTGGGAATCTGGTGTTGACATAGCTTGTTTATATGTCACCGGTTCGCCTTCAACCATGAAGGTTAGGAAATGAGGTCCAAAGGAAGTTTCCTTCCTTGACCTTTTGCTGCGCCGAGGCTCTTCCTCTTCCTCTGTCGGTTCACTTGCCCCCACATTTCCTTCACTGTTCAACTCTTTAGTTGGTACAGATGTAGGTAATTTCCGGGGAAAGATATCTTCAAAGAAAGAGGCCTCTCGGCTTTCCATATATGTATCCACGTGTACATCGGGATTGTCCGACTTGTGCACGAGAAACCGATATGCACTACTATTCTGTGCATATTCGATGAACACACAGTCCACCGTCTTCTGACCAATTCTCATCCTCTTAGGAGTGGGAACTAGGACCTTTGCGAGACAACCCCAAACCCGCAGGTTCTTATAACTGGGTTGATGACCTTTCCATAATTCATATGGAGTCTTTTCTCGCTTCTTATGTGGTAACTTGTTTAAAACATAGTTAGCGGAAAGTATCGCTTCCCCCCACATGTTCTGGGGTAACCCAGAACTGATTAGCATAGCATTCATCATTTCTTTTAGCGTTCTATTTTTACGCTCATCAACCTAATTTTGCTCGGGAGTGTATGGGGCTGTGGTTTGATGTATAATGCCACTTTCACTGCATATCTGTTCAAACAGTGATTCATATTCACCGCCTCTATCACTTCTCAATGTTTTAATTTTTCTATTGAGTTGATTTTCAACTTCGGTCTTATAAAGAATGAATTTCTCAACTGTTTCGTCTTTACTTCTCATTAAGTAAATGTAGCAGTATCTAGTACAATCATCTATAAAAGTGATAAAGTACTTTTTCCCTCCTCGCGTTTGTATAAACTTTAAGTCGCATACATCCGTGTGTATTAGACCGAGAGGTTCACTTTCTCGTTCAACATGTTGAAACGATGATTTCGTTAATTTTGCCTCTACACAAATCTCGCATTTGTGTTGCTTATCAAAAACGAAATTTGGTATTAGTTTTAGTGATATTAATTTCTTTAAAGAATTATAATTCACGTGACCTAATCTACCATGCCACAAATGAAATGACTCAAATAAATACTCAAAATTAGAATTTTTATTGGCCTCTTGGGCAACAGTCATTACATCACTAGTGCTAGCCTCAGATTTAGCACCTTTATTGGGAGCAGGTGTCCCTACGTTTAACTTAAACATGTCGTTGGCCATATAGTCACGGCCTACATAGACACCATTTTTGGTGATTACAATTTTATCGGATTCTAAGACTAGCTTGAACCCATTCTTCACCATCACTGATCCGGATACCAGATTCTTACGGTTATCCGAAACATGAAGCACATTTGTCAACCTTAGCTCTTTTTCCGAGGTCATCTTCATCACCACCATTCCTTTTCCTTCCACCTTGGAAGTATCAGAATTTCCCATGAAGCAGCTTTCTCTCTCTACTGCCTCATAGGTCTTAACCATCCACCTTGTTGAGCATATGTGGCTCGTGGCGCCGGTATCCAGCCACCACTCTTTGGGGTTGCTCCCCACGAGATTCACCTCAGAGACCACAGCAGTAAAGTGGTCATCATCTCGTCCTCCCTCGGCCAGATGTGCCTGAGCTGGAGCTTTCCTCTTCCCCTTGCCCTTGAAGTTCCTCGGGGGGGGGGGGGGGGGGGGGGGGGGGGTTAGGCTTAACAGCGCCTTTATTGTCATAACAGTCCGCGGCACGATGGCCGTCCTATTACACACAAAGCAGGTTCCTGCAAATTTCTTTGCGACAACAACACTGCCTCCGTTGTCAAAACGTTTCCATTTGACGTTGGAGCTTTCGACCACATTGGCCTTTGCCATCAGGATGTTAGCACCACCGACTCTCCTCACGGAGCGACGGTTGCTCACCTCGATATTGAGCTTCTCAATGAGCCCCTCCAGTCTCATTTCCTTTCGCTTGTGCTTAAGGTAGTTTTGAAAGTCTTTTCAAGATGGCGGAAATTTCTCAATCATGAGTGCCACCTGGAAAGGCTCATTAATAACTAGCCCCTCAGCCTCAAGGCAGTGATAAATCAGTTGGAGCTCCTCAACTTGCTCCATGACACCCCTGCTGTCAGTCATACGGTACTCATGAAAGTCCATGACAACAAATCTCTTTGTGCCAACGTTATTCACTTTGTACTTGTTTTCGAGAGTCTCCCATAGCTCCTTTGCAGTAGCTTTGGGCTCGAAAACACTGAACAGCGTGTCATCTAGAGCACACAGGATATAGTTCTTGCATAGGTAGTCGGCATGTCTCCATGCCTCAACCGCAGAGAATGACTGCTCGTCCAGATCGTCCTCGCTTAGGACGGGAGCAGTCTCCTTAAGAAACCTGGTCAGATTCAGGGTCGTGAGATAAAACAACATCTTTTGCTGCCAACGTTTAAAATTGTCTCCCCTGAATTTTTCCGGTTTCTCCAGATGAGAAGTCGGCAAAGTAGGCACAGCCGAATACATCGGTGCCTTGCCCTTGGCCGCAGCCTTGGCTCTTGCCGCAGCCTTAGCTGCGGCCTTGGCCGTGGTCTCTGCTTCGGCCGCAGCCTCAGCTTTGGCCGTAGCATCTGCCATGGCCGCAGCCGCGGCGGCCTCAGCCGCTACAGCTACGTCATCGACGGTAGCCCCCACAATCGCATCGCCCCCAGTGTTATGGACATCTCCACCAACCACTGGGTCATGCTCACTTCCGATAGGCAACTGAATAGGCGACGTGTTTGTCATCTGAAATGACAACACAAAACGTATAAGATACGTGTACAATAAATTCTATAAACAAAACACCAAAACTGATATTTGGGTTTGTAAAAGAATTATATAAACAATAAAATTAAACTTTTTTATCCTTTTGAATATCAATACGGTCGATATTAAAAGGATTAAATTATTCTTATTGAATACCAATACGGTTGGTATCAACAAGATTCAAAAATAAAAATTAAAACTGTTTGGAATTTTTCTTTGTAATTCAATATCTAATATAATTTAGAATTGAAAACAAAAAAGCATTATTCCTTTTATAAAAGAAAAATAAATAATTGTATTAATTAATACACGAAAGAAACAACAGGTATCGGTTAAGATTGTTGTTTTCCGTGTACGAAATAACAATTAATAATAATTAAAGGACTAAACAATAATTAAACAAAACCAGTGTAATCTTTATTAATTTTCAATTGGAATAGAATAAACTGATTACAACATGTAGGTACTGAATATAAATAAAAGCAAACGTTATTCAGATTATTATTAATTAATAATCTGATATATTGATTTGCAATTAATAGAAACTGCCGGACTGGAAAGTATAAACTTAACAGCCGGACTGTTCTGTTTTAAATTGAAATAACAGGACTGAATTGAAACTATTCTAATTACTGAAATAAATTACAGAATAGTAATTACAGCAAAAAACAGAACTTTAAACTAATTACAGAAAGGTACAACAGCATAGAAAAGCTACAGCTAAGTACATAAAATTAAAATACTGAAATTAAAATACTGAATTGAAAGGACAGAATGTAAAAACCAGAATTTAAGTGCGAAAAATAAATGGACAGAATAGAAATAAACAATTAGACGAGGCTACTGTTAACAGTATGCCCTTAACCGATATTCGCCCAACCACCTTGATGTTTCTGGTTGCGTTGGCGCTTCGATCCCAAGGTACAACGTCTCGGATGACTCGCCGGAAACTGGCAACGAGTCAAGGTCGAGCTGTTGGTGGGTGGTTCTCTCTGGTTCTAAAATGTAATGCTGATTTTTTAGAGATGATATATGCTGCTGTATTTTATTTCAGAATGTTATGAATGTCGTTGACATGTGGGGGGTCTGCCTATTTATAGGCTTGCTGAGTATCTCAGCCATTAAAGTCACTTTACTACTGTCAGTTTTCGAAATTCGAAACTGCAGTATTAACTTTGCAATGAATTAATATTTATTGCAACAGTTACAGCTTTGCTGGAAGCTTTTCCCGAACAGGCGCACTTTTCCCGAACAGGTGAAACCCGTCGAGCAAGCCCGCCCGTCGAGCAAGCCTGCCCGTCGAGCAAGCCCGCCCGTCGAGCAAGTCCGCCCGTCGAGCAAGCCCGCCCGTCGAGCAAGCCCGCCCGTCGAGCAAGTGCATGTGTGGTACATAATACTACACACATGTGTATGTGGACACACTACTTAATATCCACAGGGGATACCTTAGTATATATATTGTAAAAATCACTCATGATTTTCCAATGTTGGATAACCCTCATGGGTTAAATCCCATTTCTTTTCTCATTTTCCAGCATTGGCTTTATTGCCTCTTTCGAGTACCAACCTTCGAGTCCAATTATCATTCACACCCTTCCTCCGAATAGGTCATGCGATATACCGTTGCGAAGCTCTTCGTACGAGCTACTCAAACGCTTTGAGTATGGCCTCAGAAAAACTGAGTATTCGCATCGAAAATTGACTCAAAGATGGTCCGTGACCACTTGGAACAACCATGTTTAAAAACATGTTTTCCTATAATTTTTCCAACAAATTGCGGCGGCTAGGGTTATTCACCCTAGTCGTCTCTCTCTTTCTCTCTCTAGGGTTTTACATAATTATGACAAACCGAACCTGTTAGGACCAGATTCCTGGTCTAAATGTTGTTTATTGTCTATTGGTTTTTACTAAATAAATCCTAACTGTTATTACGAACTAAGACAGCATTGACAGGTTTCAAGTAATGTTGCAACCTCAGTTACAACCTTTGTTAACAGGTTTCAAGTAATGTTGCAACCTCAGTTGCAACCTCTAGTTCCAACCTGCTAGTTAACAGAACTCTGTCTTGTTCTATAGATCTGCATAACTATTCTTCAATGCTAATTATTTGTTTAAAAGTATGCAGGATATATTCTCACATGATCCTAAAGGTTATATATGCGTGTATTGAGAATATCAAAGTAGTAAGGAAAGATTTACTAAAAGATATAAAAGAGATTAATTGTGTTTACTGTACATAGAAAAATACTATATCTAAGTTATTTTGCAAATCTTTATTACTTGTTTCAATCTTTGTGCCTTATCATTTAACATGATTCGTTTTAAGATTGAAAGAAATATGGAGTTTATATTTCAAATATAGTTTCAAAGATATTATCTTATATGTTTTCTTGTTGAAGGAAAAGATTAACTCCTATTTTCAAGCTAATTGTCAACAGGTTCTATCTTTAGAAGATTGAGGTCAATCAATGCTGAAGTATCACGCAATGCATGGGAAGATTGAAGCCAATCAATAAAGGCAAAAACAATCAAAAGATACTGAAGAATAGAAGATTGTTTTACTTGCTTATATACTTGTTAACTTAGCTTGTAAAAGTTTGTGTGTTCTAAATTATAAAAAACTTATTTTCTAGAGATAATACACGTGAGCTTTAAAAAGAAAAACAATGGTGGGATGCCATTGATTTATAAGTGATAGTTATAGAGTAGGAGCAATATAGAGATAGGCAGAAAAACCTAGAGTGAGTCTAAGTGTTTTTCGTTAAGACTTGAATCCTATATTGTAAGCTTTTTATAATATCATAATCTGGGTAAGTGCCCCGGAGACGTAGCCTAATTAGGTGAACTCCGTTGTTAAATGTGCGTGTGATTTAATTTACGTACATTTAACATTTTACAGTTCTGTCCATTTATACACTGGGTTCTAACTGTGGTTGCAACCTCACTTAGAACCTAACTGCAAAACTACAACTAGAACAACGGATAGGAATTTCAATTGGTATCAGAGCTTCACACTAGATCTTACTTAGTGTGGATCCTGTGTTCTGGTTAAAGATGGACTTAATGAGGGAAGGACACGCTTTCAACAAACCTCCATTGCTTGAAGGAGGAGTAAACTATGGAGTATGGAAAATTAGAATGAGGTCTTTCATCAAACAGCAGAATGAACATGCATGGAAAACTGTTATGTATGGATGGGAGGCTCCAACTACCATGGATAGTGAAGGAGAACTGATTCTCTTACCTAAAGATAGATGGTCTACTGATGAAGACAGAAAATCAAGTGCCAACTCAACATCCATAAACTTGATTTTTGCTGGTGTAACTCTCAGTGTATTCAGGTATATTTCTAATTGTGAAACAGCTAAAGAGGATTTTTTGCAAGTTACTTTTGAAGGAACTACTAAAGTAAAAGCTTTCAAACTTCAGCAGTTAACTACTCAATTTGAGAACTCAAGAATGGAGGAAGATGAAAACATTGAACAATTTAATGGTAGAATCTGCCACATTGCTCATCAAGCTGGAACCTTAGGTGAAAAATACAGTGATGCTAAACTTGTTAAGAAAACTCTTAGGTCACTCCCAGAAAGGTTTGAAATTAAGGTCACAGCTATTGAAGAATCAACTGACTTAGATAATCTTAAACTTGAAGAACTCATAGGAAATCTAAGTACTCATGAACTAAAATTCTTCAAACATAAAAGACCAGAAAAGGGAATAGCATTTCAAGCTAAGAAATCTGAATCTAATGTCTGTGATAAAATGAGTGATGAAGAACAACTAGCTTTCTTTGCAAAAAAGGTTTACAAGAAGTTTTATAAGAAAAAGGAAGATGATACTGGTTCATCTAAAAACTTTCAGAAAAAGGATAACCAGTTTAAGACAGAGTCTAGGTTCAACAATAACTCTACAGGAAAGTGGAATTCCAAAGAAAAGGATAACAAAGAATACAAACCTAAAGAGATTTAGTGTAGAAAATGCAGAGGTTTCGGTCATATTCAGGCTGAGTGTGCAAACACTTTAAAAAGAAACAAAAATGCTTATATAACCACTCATAGTGATAGTGATTCTGAGAGCAACAGTGATGAAGAGGATGGTTCTAATTTTGTTAATTTCATGGGAATAATCACTGAAAAAGAACCTACTTATGAAAGTGACTGTGAGCAGGTTTCAACCATAGTTACAACTGCCATTGAAACATATAGCAGTGATGAGGAAGAACCTTCTGATGAAAACATTACTAAGCAATACCTTGTTCTGTATGAAAAGTATAAATGTCTTAGTAAACAATCCTTGATCATAAGCAAACTGAATGTTGATCTAAAGGATGAGGTTAAAAGTCTTACTGAGAAGCTTAAACTACAACTGGCTGAACTTACTGAAACTAAAAAGATAATAAAATTGCTGAATGTTTCTGCTTCAGATAAATTAGATGACATGCTGTCATATTCTAGAGGCTCCAAAGATATCAGTGGTCTAGGTTACTATGGTGGTAAAAGTACAGGAAAAACTACTTTTATTGAAGCTGTTGCTAAAGCTAAAACTCATGAGTTTGACCATAAGGTTAGAAGCTCAGTTGCAACCAGGAATAAAACTCAGGTTTATGTAAAGAAGGTTGGAAGCTCAGTTACAACCAAAGTTGCAACCATGAATAAACTAAATAGCTTTAGGGATAAAAATAACTTTAGGTTGAAGTTGTGTAATTTCTGTAAAAAACCTTGTCATTCTGAAATCCAGTGTTATTTAAAAAGGAACATAAAGTATATTTCCCAGAAAACCTGGTTGGCTTCTGTCAATAAAAATTTGAAATGGGTCTGGAAAGTTAAAGAAAAAGCAACCTTAATTGCTAACAACAAAGCTGTTATTAACTCCTTGAATGCTGTTACTTCTAATGATTGGTATTTTGACAGTGGATGCTCTAAGCTTATGACAGGTACTGCAAGTCTCCTAAAAAATGTCACCATTCTTACAGGTAACACTGTTGTGTTTGGAGGTGGAGATACATGTAAAATTGTTGGTAAAGGTACCTTAAACAAACCTGGAATGCCTAATATTGAGGATGTTTTTCTTGTAGATGGTCTAAAAGCTAATCTTATTAGTATCAGTCAACTCTGTGATAATGAAATGACTGTTAAATTTGACAAAGAAAGGTGTCTAATTACTAATCTTAACAATGATTTAATCATGACTGGAGTTAGATCAACCAACAGCTGTTATGTGTTTGAAAAAGCTGAAAAAGAATTGCCTCAAAGTAGGTGTAATCAAGCCATTACTAGTAATGTAGATATTTGGCATAAAAGGCTTGGGCATGTGAATTACAAAACTTTAGATAAGCTTGTTAAAAAGGAATTGATAAGAGGAATTCCTAAACTTAGTGCTAAAACTCAAAGTGTCTGTGGTGATTGTGCTATAGGCAAACAAACCAAAAGTATTCACAAAATTACTAGTCAAATCTACACTAAGAGAGTCTTAGAACTTCTTCATATTGACTTGATGGGTCCTATGCAAACTGCTAGTATAGGTGGTAAGAAGTACATTTTGGTAGTTGTAGATGATTTCTCAAGATACTCTTGGGTAGTGTTCTTAAAGGATAAGTCTGAAACTTTTGAACTGTTCAAAACTCTGTGCTTAAAACTGCAACTTGAAAAGGGTTCCACTAGTGGTAATATTGCTAGGATTAGAAGTGATCATGGAACTGAATTTGAAAACATCAAGTTTAGAGAATTCTGCAACTCCTTAGGTATAAGTCATGAGTTCTCTGCTCCTAAGACTCCACAGCAAAATGGCATAGTTGAAAGGAAAAATAGAACCATTCAGGAAATGGCTAGAGTAATGCTTAACTCTAAGAAACTTGCCAACAGATTTTGGGCTGAAGCTGTTAATACTTCCTGTCATATAGTTAATAGAGTTTATATTACTAAAGGTACTTCCATGACAGCTTATGAAATATGGAAAGGTAGAAAACCCAATGTAAAGTATTTTCAAGTTTTTGGATGTGTTTGCTACATTCTCAGAGATAGAGAGCATCTTGGTAAATTTGACTCTAAAAGTGATAAAGGGATTTTTCTTGGTTATGCTCAGAATAGTAGAGCATTTAGAGTCTTCAATCAAAGAACAAACTGTGTTATGGAATCTTATAATGTGTTATTTGATGACCTAAAAACTGTTGATGAGATTACAGGTGATGATGAACAGGCTGAGACTGCAGAAAAAGAGAAAGAAGAAACTCAACAAACTGGAAGTCCAGTTACAACTGAGGTTGGAACTGAGGTTGGAACCGCAGTTGAAACCCAGAATGTTGCTGAGTCTGAAGAAGAAGAAGAAAGTTCTCATGTTCAGTCAACTAGCAGGCCTCGCTATGTAAGGACTCAGAAAAATCATTCTCTTGACAATGTCATAGGAGAAGTTACTTCAGGTATGAAAACCAGAGGTAAAAGAAATAATGTTGTTCACTTTGCTTGTTATATCTCTCAGTTAGAACCTAAGAATATAAAAGAAGCTCTAGAAGATAGTGAATGGATTTTATCTATGCAGGATGAATTGGCTCAATTTGAGAGAAATGATGTATGGACTTTAGTACCCAGACCTTCTAATAAAAATTTTATAGGGACTAAATGGATTTTTAGAAATAAAAGTGATGAGGATGGAGTGATTATCAGGAATAAAGCTAGGTTGGTAGCTCAGGGTTATACACAAATTGAGGGAATAGACTTTGATGAAACCTTTGCTCCTGTAGCTAGAATTGAATCCATTAGAATGCTATTATCTCTTGCATGTCTGTATGACTTTAAACTGTTTCAACTTGACATAAAGAGTGCTTTTCTGAATAGTGTGATTAATGAAGAGGTTTATGTCTGTCAACCTAAGGGATTTGAAGATCCAAACTTTCCTGAACATGTTTATTTGCTGAAAAAGGCCTTGTATGGTCTTAAGCAAGCTTCTAGAGCTTGGTATGATAGATTAACCAAGTTTTTGCTTGAAAAAGGTTTCAACAGAGGGGGGAGTTGATAAAACTCTGTTTACCAAGAAAACTACAAAGGATATAATAATTGCTCAAATATATGTTGATGACATTGTTTTTGGATCTACTTCTAATAAAAGGGTAGAAGAATTCATTTCTGATATGAAGAATGAATTTGAAATGAGTGGTGGAGGAGAACTAACTTACTTTCTAGGATTGCAAATTAAACAGAATGAGAAAGGAATTTTCTTTGCCAAAGTAAGTATGCAGACAATCTTGTTAAGAAGTTTGGTCTGAGTGAGAGTAAACAGAAGAGAACCCCTATGAGTACCACTCTTAAACTGTCTAGAAATGATAAAGGAAACAGTGTTTGTCCAAGTCTTTATAGATCCATGATTGGAAGTCTGCTTTATTTAACTGCTAGTAGACCAGACCTTTGCTTAAGTGTAGGAGTGTGTGCCAGGTATCAGGCAAACCCTTTAGAACCTCATCTTCTAGCTGTCAAAAGGATTTTAAGGTATGTAAAAGGCACAATTCACCTAGGTCTTTGGTATTCTAAAGATACAAACCATTTTCTAAGTGGCTACTGTGATGCAGATTGGGCAGGAAACATAGATGATAGAAAGAGTACTTCTGGTGGTTGTTTTTATTTTGGAAACAACCTCGTTTCTTGGTTCAGTAAAAAGCAAAATTGCATATCTTTATCTACTGTTGAGGCAGAATATGTTGCAGCTGGAAGTGGATGCACTCAATTAATTTGGATGAAACAGATGTTAACTGATTATAATGTTAAACAAGAAATATTAACTCTGTTTTGTGATAACAAAAGTGCTATAGATTTAGCTAAAAATCCAGTTCAACATTCCAGAACCAAGCATATTGATCTAAGGCATCACTTTATTAGAGAACTAGTTGAAGAAAAGAGCTTAATTTTAGAACATGTTTCAACTGAAAGACAATTAGCAGATATTTTCACAAAACCCCTTGACACAAACAAGTTTGAATCATTAAGAAGTGACATAGGGGTATGTCATTATCAATCTAATTGAATATTCTTGCTAAATATGTCTGTATTGAGTACCTTCAATAATTTTTATTTCTAAGGTTAAGTCTTAATTGAGCTGTGGTGTTTTTGTTTTGAAAAAGCCGCTTTTTGGTGTCTCAAAAACAGATGTGAGGTAACTTGTCTTTGAAAACCTCTCTGGTAATAGAGTTGCAAGCACAAAGTGCAATTTTTTAAAGTGGTTGCAAGTTCAGTTGCAACCTCAGTTGCAACCTCATACTCTCAATAACTGGTTGGAAGTTCAGTTACAACTTCAGTTGAAACCTCGTGTTAAAAATACTGGTTGCAAGCTCAGTTGTAACATCAGTTGAAACCTCAGTCTATTTTATAACTGCCAAGACAAAGTCTTGTTATTTTTGACATCCCTTATACTCTTTCCTTGCTGAGGTCATCAAACTAGTTTTTGTGTAGAGATAAAAACGGATTTGCTCAATATAAGCTCCTGAAATCTAATCTTTATTAAGGCTATTCAATGATAAACATATTTTCTTGGGTAAATTGCTAGATTTTCGTTTTTTTTTTTCAAAAGTTTGAATATCTGTCAAATTGCTATCTTTATCTTGAATCAATTCAAAATTCCTTAAAAGCTTCAACTCTTGAATTTTCAAATTTTGGATCAATCTGTTTAAAAAGGAATGTTTATCTGTAGTAACTGCAGAATTTATCTTAATGCCAACTGTTTTCTTCATTATTTAGGTGTGATTTTGTTTTTCAAAATTTTGTTGATAAGAAACTTCCTATTTTTTTGGCTAAATCTGTTGAATAATTGATTTGCATGTATCCCTTTCCAAATACAGAAAGATATGGACTTAATTGCTTTTTATACTAAACTCTTTCTATATCCTAAATCTATTACGATTGTCACAATTACTCTCTCTCTCTCTACTGAAAACCCTACTCTCTGTAAAACCCACTGCTAGGTTCTAAGTACGGTTCCAACCCCCCAGTTGCAACCATGTCTAATAACCCCAATACTAATGATGATTGCACTCTAAGAGATTTCATGAACAAATCTTCAACAAGTCATAGCTCTAAGGCTAAGGTAAGTGAGTCCTCTTCTCCTAAGACACGTAGGACTAAAAAGCGTCCTAGGAGGAATTCTATTAATGATCCTTTTGTTGCTAAGTTTGAGTATGATCAAAAATTCAATGCAGTTGATCCTAAGTTCTGGAGTAGAAGAACTTATAGGAGATTTAGGGCTTTTTCTAGTAAAGAAATTCACTGTGAAAGAAAACTCAATTTGGTCAGTTATCCACACATACAGGTGTATGTTGAAAAGCTGTTGCATGCTGTTGGTTTAGGAAAAACAATTACTTTTGCTGAATCTTTTCTTCCTTCTGTTGTCAAAGAATTCTATGCTAATCTCAGTAGCATTGTATTTGATGAGGGAAACCCTGCTTATGGGAGAGTTTTTCTGAGAGGTCTTACTTTGGATTTTACTCCAAAACTTATTAATGATTTCCTAAATACACCCAATCCTGATGTTAAAGATGTTAATTATGACTTTGAGGTCATTGCCTTGGTTCTAACTGGAAAGAACAATAGATTTGATGGGAATTCCATCAAAATATCCTCTCTCACTCTGTGTGTTGCTGTTCTGCACAAAATAGCTAGGTTTAACTGGACCCCAACCAAACAGCCCTCAAAAGTTATCAAAGATATGGCTACCTTTCTCTATAAAATCATGGATTCTAGGCCTATCAACTTTGGACATCACGTCTTCAATATCATAAGAGATTTCAGTAACACAGATTCTACTTCCACTCTCCTTCCTTTCCCCTGCCTCATATCTGGTATGATTATAGGCCAAGTTTATTCTATGGGCAGAAATTCTCCTATCAATATCATGAATGAACCCTCCTCTGATTGTCCATCTGCCCTATACATTTCTGCTAAGTTGCTAAAAGAAGGGCATGTTAATGACATATCTGGAGAAAAGGGCAAAGAAAAAGAAGAAGAGACATCTAATGCTCCTTCAGAAAAGAAGAATTGTTTGATGTGATATTTGAAGCAAAAGTTGGCTTACAATGCAGAAAGGAGGGCTGAGCTGGATACTGATGACTATCAAATCAAGAAGATGCTGGAAAATCTTATAGAAAGTGCAAATGATAGTGACAGTGATGGTGGTGCCAGTGATGGGGATGCAACTCATAGTGATGATGGCTTCTCTATAAGCAGTGAGGATGACAATGCAGAAGATGAAGAGGTGGTAAGAAGCAATCCTCTCAGAGAAAGAGCTCCACATTCTGATATTCCTCGTGACTGAGTACAATGGTTGCTGACAAATAGGGAGAGTGAAGCTTATGTTATGATCAGTTTATGTTTGTGTGAAGTTTATGTTATGATCAGTTTATGTTTGTTTTATTCTGTTGTTCAGTTTCATTCAATTTCAAAACTCAATGCTGCTGTGCTAAGACATTGTTGTGCTATGTTTTTTTGTCTTTAAATTTCTGCAATTTCAAGTTTGAAGTATGGCTGTTTTTAAATTGAATATGTGAATGATTGTGCTTACTTAAAATGCTTGCAATTCTAACATACAGGGGGAGCTTACTGATATTGAATTTGCAGGTGGTTGGGATGACTTATAAACTTAATTGATTTGTCAAAACCAATGACAAAGGGGGAGATTGTTAGGACCAGATTCCTGGTCTAAATGTTGTTTATTGTCTATTGATTTTTACTAAATAAATCCTAACTGTTATTACGAACTAAGACAGCATTGACAGGTTTCAAGTAATGTTGCAACCTCAGTTAGAACCTTTGTTAACAGGTTTCAAGTAATGTTGCAACCTCAGTTGCAACCTCTAGTTCCAACCTGCTAGTTAACAGAACTCTGTCTTGTTCTATAGATCTGCATAACTATTCTTCAATGCTAATTATTTGTTTAAAAGTATGCAGGATATATTCTCACATGATCCTAAAGGTTATATATGCGTGTATTGAGAATATCAAAGTAGTAAGGAAAGATTTACTAAAAGATATAAAAGAGATTAGTTGTGTTTACTGTACATAGAAAAATACTATATCTAAGTTATTTTGCAAATCCTTATTACTTGTTTCAATCTTTGTGCCTTATCATTTAACATGATTCGTTTTAAGATTGAAAGAAATATGGAGTTTATATTTCAAATATAGTTTCAAATATATTATCTCTAAAAGATATTGTCTTATATGTTTTCTTGTTGAAGGAAAAGATTAACTCCTATTTTCAAGCTAATTGTCAACAGGTTCTATCTTTAGAAGATTGAGGTCAATCAATGCTGAAGTATCACGCAATGCATGGGAAGATTGAAGCCAATCAATAAAGGCAAAAACAATCAAAAGATACTGAAGAATAGAAGATTGTTTTACTTGCTTATATACTTGTTAACTTAGCTTGTAAAAGTTTGTGTGTTCTAAATTATAAAAAACTTATTTTCTAGAGATAATACACGTGAGCTTTAAAAAGAAAAACAATGGTGGGATGCCATTGATTTATAAGTGATAGTTATAGAGTAGGAGCAATATAGAGATAGGCAGAAAAACCTAGAGTGAGTCTAAGTGTTTTTCGTTAAGACTTGAATCCTATATTGTAAGCTTTTTATAATATCATAATCTGGGTAAGTGCCCCGGAGACGTAATCTAATTAGGTGAACTCCGTTGTTAAATGTGCGTGTGATTTAATTTACGTACATTTAACATTTTACAGTTCTGTCCATTTATACACTGGGTTCTAACTGTGGTTGCAACCTCACTTAGAACCTAACTGCAAAACTGCAATTAGAACAGCGGATAGGAATTTCAGAACCCTTGCTTCATAGAAACTTTGTATTCGGAAATTCACAATTTCTAGTTTATATAGATACACAAAGCTAAATAAAATTAACAGACGTGGTATAACTCAGAGCCTCTCTTTAACTTTCTTCGAAAGGCTCTCTCGATTCTTTTTTTCCTTTACAACAACATTTTCATGAAACTAGAGAAAGAGTTTTCAAAGCAAATTCTAGATCTTATTCTTATTCGATGAGTTGTTGTATATGTTGTTGATTTACTGATGAAAACTGTTATACTGACTGAAAAGTGTGATAAATGGCTAGTATTTATGAGAAGAAGCAAATATTAAAGGAAATAAAAATAAAACAAAATTTAATTATTAACTACGAGAGTCATTTCATTTCTCCTAATTGAGAGGCTCAAACATGATAGCTAATATTGACAGACTTTTTTACATAATACATTGAGAGAAACATACATAGACTAATGTGGTTGCTCCTACAATTTTTACCTAACCGAGGGGTCCGAGACAAGAAAACGAATAGATGATATTTAAGAAAGAAAAACAAAAACGAATCAACAATCTGCCAAGGTACATAGATCATTATAGTATTTATCTCCAAGTCATTAAACAAGTGAAAGTGACCTTTGAAAGAAATCCATGCATTTTTCGAGCTGTTTTATGGACATTCAAACAAATCACGATTCAACTAGCTATTTTTCCATATTTATAAACATTCTCGTCTTATGTCAATTTTTGTTTCCAATGCCGGCGAATGAATCTGAAATGACGTCAGGTTGTTTACAATGTTATTTACCTAATTTACACTAGTGAAAACCCCTAAGAAATTAACAATATATATAAAATAAAGTTAATTATTGAATTACTCTAATATACAGACCCCAGGGTACAATTTAACAACATCACAAATAATTATGTGATTTTGACTTTTAAATTTCAGGAAAATCAATAGACGCCATTTACTTTCCCACTTGGTTTATATAAATTTCATCATTAATTGAAGTCTCTGACTTTCGTATTTTTCTAGCAACAACATTGATTTTTCTGGGAGCGTTGAGGAAATATAGTTTTTTTCAACTCTAAGCACTGAGATTGAGAAGCTCATCTTTAGAACCAGGGGATTGATAGTCATTACCATCTCTTGGTATGGATCGGGAGTTTGGTATTGAGTATAATCATAATTTTGCAAGTATTCAGCAAAATTCATTATCGAGTCATGGAATGGAATAATGGTTTCGGTCGGAAAATCTCCATATGGATTGTAGGGTTGATCATCTTTATGAGCGTCAACATTTGAAATTCCAAAAGACGTCGTTTGACTCGATGATACATAATCATACCTGTCTCCATGTCGATTACATACATAGTAATCACTGGTGAAACCTTTTTTTAATATAAAGTTTTATTTCGGACACTTCGCGAAAATAAGAGTGTCTACATCTATTACAAGGACATCTAATTTTCGATCCGTCCATGTAACTAGGATTAGAACAAGCAAATTGAAGGAAATTCCCTAGCCCATTAATAAAATCATGATTAAGGTAACCTTGAAGAAGCATATTATACATCGAAGATCTATCTTGATTAATTTTTTTTCTACCGTACGAAATTAATAAGGAAAGTTAAATTTATGGGGTATATATTTGAAATTATAATAAATTTAGTGTTTGACTATTTGATGGTGATATTTGAAACTATTAGGTATTACTAATTATAGGAAAAGAATCGTCGAAGATAAAAGTAAAATAATGAAATAGATGCGCCTGAAATAATGAACTGACAATCCCTTGATACGCGTGCTTGAAGGTAAAAAGTACAGAGATGCGTCTGCTTGAACATAGAAGTTAAAGTGACGGAGGTGTAGTCGAAAATCTTTATTTTTAAAAATCTTCATGTAGTGACTGATTAAGGGTCGGAAAATTGCATAATGTGGTCGCTAAACATTTATTTTTATATTTTGACATAGATAAATGTATCGCATCATTTTTATCCGTTGGTGAGTGTGCTTGAAGTTAAAATTACAGAGGCTTCGTCGAAAAGGTCAAAAAAGAAGGTTTTAATTATTTTATTTTTATTTAAAAAAAAGCATCATGTAGCGACTGAATAATGGTCGATAAATTAAGTAAAGTGATCGCTAAATATTATCTTTTTATATTTTCACATATATATAAATGTGCTGCATCATTTCTATCGCATTGGTTTGTGTGATTCAAGATATATTGACAAAGGTGTGATCTAAAAGGTCAAAAAAAATGAGTGATAATTCTATCGTCTAATCATAACTATAATTGTACATTCATACATGTTTGTGTACCATTTATATAGGTTATTTATTTGTAATGTTTTTTTATATATATAATTGTAGATATAGACGTACATATACATAATCAAGTGCAATATGCGACCGCAATATTTTAGTATAAAAAATTATTCAACAAATATATATATATATATATATATATATGACCAACGTAATGAGTTAATTATTTAATACGAGTACAATTTTATTGTTGACCTCATCAAAACCACACTCAAATGAGCTGAGGAAAAACATATCAACATGAATACACGAAACTTCAGTTGTCCTCGAAGCTCGGTACACAAATTTTTATCATTTCTTTAACAAATAAGTGACTTTTCTTGAGATAGCGATATATAACCGTCTTAACCAACCCTTGACGGGTTATTCAGATCGAGATATCCATTTCTTATACGTTTGCATCTAACACATTGTTCATTTTTTATGATGCGAATGTGACGGATTTCATTATTGTTGCAATCCATTTTCCTACAAAATCATGTAATAAACAGAGAATAAATTAAGTACGAAGATGGAATGAAAAACTATATGAGGTTTGGCGGTGATATTTGAAAGTAAGAAGTAACACTATTTATATGAAAGAATGCACACTAAAATAAGTAGTGACTCGAAATAATGAACCAATAGCTCAATATCTTTACGTAATGACTACAATCTCATTGAAATGATCAAACACACAAAACTATGAATTGACATCTCAATAGCTCAATGTCATTAAATACGATATCCACATAAATAGTATGATCTCCTTCGTAATGAATTTGATAGTGTTTGGCTATTTGGCGATAATGTTTGAAATTTGGAGGTACCGCTATTTATAAGAATGTAATGGTCAATATTAATTAATTGCTCGGTAGTACTCATTCCACTGCAATAATAATAATTATTACTCAGTAGTACTCAATTGATAGTATCGCCAATAATGCAGCGAAACTCATTACACTGCAATAATACTCATTAAATTAAAACTCATAATAATGTCCCGAATCACTTGAAAACGTGATAATAAAGTTACTAAAATTATCATAATCATCATCTATCTAAGTTATCAAAATTATTTTGCACTTTCCAACATTACGATTAGAATGTATATTTTATTTTTAATTATTGTGGTAACTGCAATTTGTCTTTTTATTATTGTATTAATTTATACCTCGTAAAAAATGTTAATCAAATAAACTTTATTTTCTCAACTTAAAAATTCAACAAAAAGACATTTTGTCAACTGGTTTTTTTTTTTTTTATCATTTAAATCTTTTTAATTTATGGTATCAGAGCTATATACGTGCATTTACAATCCGATGTAACTGTGATCGGTGAACTTCTTTTCATATTGAGGATGGTGATCGGGGGTTGATTGAGAAATTATAGAGAGAGAAACTATAACAAGAAATAAATTATATTGATCAAACAAATTTTACATTATACTCAAAGTGTTATTTATAAGCAATCGACTAAACGACTTACTAACCATACTAACTGTTGGAAAAAAATACTAATGGTTTTTTGAGTGAATGCTATTAACTTTTAGGAGTTTAAAACATTTACTCCCCCAATTTATGTGGGTCTTATTATTTGTAAAAGGAGTTACAAAGACAAAATAAAAGGAATGGTCTTGTGACATTTTTAAAGAACTTTTTTATGAGAAAGAAAAACATGTCATCATACACACATACACACACAAACACATGCATACATATAGAGAGAGAGTACCGCACCACCAACGGCCCGACCGTGGCTCGGTGCCGTTTCCGCCGAATCACATGCGATAGACGTTGTACCTTGGGAACGAAGTGCCCCATTTAGCCAGAAGCAGAGGTGGCGGGGCAAATATCGTTTAAGGGAAACTGCTTGCAGTTAACTCGTCTCGGACTTTAGTCCATTTCGGTATCATTTACATTATTTTACGTTAAATCTTGTATTTGATAATTATATATTTGAGGAAACTATTTTCTGTTTTTGTCCATTTCTTTTCCGTAGAAATTATTGTGTTTATTTACGACGTACCCAACACTAACGACAGATCTATTTATCTTAACATATAGTTGTAGAATTTTTGATGTCATAATTTTTTTATGTTTTGTCAAGAAAATGTTTGACTATGAGATTTGGATAATTCAATTTTAAAAGTTGTAAAAAAATGTAATTTTTTTTTTTGCTTTGGGTCTTATATTCACATATTTTGTATTGATATTTCTTCCGCAAACTACTGTATATTATCTACTACAGGAAAATCATAATTTGAAGACAGATTATTTAGAGACAAATGTCTTCAAAGAGTAATTTTTAGGGAAAAAATCTAATTGATCAAAATTTTAAAAAAAATGTATTTTTTGTCTCTAAAAACAATTTAAATTTGCCTCTAAAGACATTAAAATTTGTCTCAAAAAGCAATTTAAATTGGTCTCTAAATCAATTTTGGCACAAAATTTATTTGTCGTATCAGGTTCCGTATATAAATGTATTTGACAAAAAAAAAAATCATCACCTTTGGTCCTTAATCTTAAATTTGCATCTCTAAAAACTTAGTAAAAGACAATTTTTTTTTATTGTTTCTAAATAATTTTTCTCTATATCAATTTTTTTTAATGATCATGGAATATTTGATTAGATTAGGCGCGATACAAACAGATTGGATTTTGCTGTGAACCACCACAAAATGACAAACTGGAATCTAAGTCTACGTCTTAGCTGGCCTATTTTTGTGATTCCACTCGGAGAAAACAATAATACTCAAACTCCACCACCTATATTTATACCCAACTCTATATAAACCCTCAAATTCAACGTTAGACCAAATATCAGTCACATTGTTAATAGAGAAGAAATCAAGAGAGGTAGAAATGGAATTTACTTGCAAGGACTTCAAGGTTGGGAAATGCGAGGGCGAAAAACTGGTGGACGGGGAGACAATGCCACTAGTACTGCAACCCACGGAGCCGAACAGGAGTGGTGTCGAATCTCTAATGTCTGCTTTGAACGAGAATAAGGAGTGGTTCGAGAGTATGTTGGTCAAGAACAGTGCTGTGTTGTTAAGGGGTTTTAACGTTGAGAATGCAGTGGAGTTCAACGATATAGTTGAGACGTTGGGTTGGGAGGATATAAGGTATGTCGGGCCTGCTCCAAGGACCCATATTCACAAGAGGGTTTGGACCGCCAACGAGGGGCCTCTTGAAGAGTTCATATACTATCACCATGAGATGGTGTTGGTAAGTAATCTCGGTTTGTTCAATATCATTCTGCATTTCTTTAGAAACTTTATTCTGTACGTAGGTTATAGATAAAGGACTCTTGCAAACCTAAAAAATCATGTAGTTTCAATGAAAACCTGCTTTTTTTATTACAATTTGAATACGGTGAAAAATTATTTTGCTAGGTTTTAATCTCTTTTGCATGATGTAAGTGTACAGTATAAAACAAGGATGGGCAGAAAGCTCAATCCAACAAGCTTTTAACGAAATTTAATTTATTCCATTTGCCGATTTTCAGTGATGATCAAATACTTCAGATGAAGAGATCTTTTGTTCAGCCCTTCTAATACTAAAAATTATCCAGGTTACAAATTAAGCTAGTTTTTATGTCATGGGCTTGTCCTAAGCATTGTTTTAAAAATTGCGCTATATATGAAGCGCTAAAAATGCGATAAAGCGTTTTGCGAAAAGAAAATGCTTACTCTTTTTCGTTTTTTGGCCGGTAAATCGCTATTAGGCTAAAAAGCACGCTTTTCGGGACTTGTAGTTTTTTTATTGTCTAAAAAACTATGAAAACGACACTTATTTATTTAGGGTTAGTAATTTTATAAAAACAAATTTCAAACAAATTCTAGCACTTGTGCTAGTGATACTTAAATCGCTCATTTTGACAAAGTAGAACATTTAAAAAATTTAAGTAAGAGAAGACTGAAATTCGTTTGTGTTTTTGCTATTTATGAAATATTTTAATTTTTCTTATATAAAAAATTGTAAAATGATGTTTTCAAAATAAATATTAAACATATATATTTTTTAGATATTTCGAACATGTATATTTTTCTATTATAAAAAGTTTACGTTTTATGTTTCAAAGCTACGCTATTAGTGTTTTTAGCGTATATTTCATAAAAACTCTTCGATCAATTTAGCGTTTTTTAAAACATTGGTCCTAAGACATCAACGACGATATTAGTGTACATTAATTAAATCCACTGTGTAAATAAGAATGAAGCAAATTTGCAAGCTGTGTACATGATCACAAGCTTGAACATTCTCTAAACTTGAATGCAAATCTAACTATTGCACCCTTTTTTTCTGCATACTATCACGGTTAAACATGGATGAAATGCCAAAGATATATTATATCCACACACGTACTGTTTCTTTTGCCTTGAATGCAATCTGTTGTAAATTAATTTGCTTTAATCTGCTCATGAAAATTTGACATAAATTAACTAGTTCTTACTTTTGTATTACGGCTTTTCTCTTTGGTTGTTAAAAAAATATTTAGCTCTCCTCAAAAACTCCTCATAAACTCACAATAAACATGGAAGACGCATATTTTTTGTTTATTTTCATTGTCTAATTGCGCGACATACATGTGGCTAACACTAGTATATGAATCCTTCTGGATAACATAGCAAAACGCATTTGAGCACTACAGCATTTTATGTGGAACAGTGATAGTGTTGATGAACAGTTATATTTATATGGAACTGCTATTAGAACGTTTTTATTAACTATTTTGTAACAGTATTTTAATCAGTTATAATGAAAATTTTATTTTGGTTGTTGACATGTGGAAAGTAGGCAATGAAACAAAAAAACTAAACAGATCCTACGTATGATGATAAGAACTAGAAGTGTAAAATATACATATGGATCTTTCAAAGTGTTATGCCAAGACTTTTTTATCTATAAAATGCATACTAATTAATATACTGTCTTGTACTGACAGTTGAACAAAGTAGGTACAAATGGAAGTATTTTTTTTTTTAATCAACTTCATTAAAATAAGGAAAACAAAGCCCGCAGGCCAAACATTAAAAGGAGCTCGGTCAGCAAAATTAAAAACACCTATCTCGAACTTTGGAAGGAAGAATCATTGATTAATATATAAAAACCTCAAAAAAAAGTAGTAGCTCCTCCTCATATGTGTGTCTCTTTCCGGAATTGCTGTGATGGATCCAAACCGTTAACAAGTCAACATTCCAGCATTAAAATATAAAGAATCGAAACGCATCCTATCCACGAGTAGAAAGCGGCCAACCGAGCAAGCAAATGCGTTTAAGGGTTATCTATTCTATCTATTTTCCCTATTACTCATTTCTAGATCTTTTCCAACTCTGCACGACAGTCTTGCCTAATCGGTTCCTATCTCCAATCAATACTCCCAACACATGAGTGTCTTGACAATTAATTTGTAATCGGACCTACATCGTTCAATCCATATTTAATTGCTAAATCGCAAGTCAAAGAACAAGTCGACATTTGACCTCTAAGGATTTCACTATCATCAGGGACGGGTTTTGGGCTAGACACAAGAGCCACATGTCTAAATCCCCAAAAAAAATTATATTTTTAGTGCCCCCATCTGACAATGAATTTGGTTTCCTAGCTTTTAACATAATAATTATTTGTGGCCTAGTATGTTATCAACATGGGTTCGAATCCTGGGAAATCAACATTTTTTTATATTTCTTTACATGAATTATTAAGTTAATGACCCATTTAGTTCAATGTAGAGCTTTTTCTGGTCTCATATATTTTATAAATAAATAAAAAAAAAAAAACTGATTTATTATACAGATAACCGATTTGGTCCTTTATTTTGAAAAAAAAAACTTCCAAGTATAATTTTTGTTTCCATAACAAATGTTGTAGATAAAATTACTTGGTATAATTGTATTTTTGGTTAAATGTGGGTCAACTAATCGCATTTGATTAGTTAAATATTTTTTTGTTTTTACGACAAAAAAAACCTCATTTTTAAGGTGGCATACGGCCCCCGAAAACACTAGAATCAGCACTACTCAATCATGTTACAACTAGCAGCCAATAATTTACATTCAAAAGAACGGGCCATCCGTGGGGGGTGGGGATGAGGCTGGTGTAGATAATACTACGGTTCCGATATATAATTGTCCACCAATATTATTTCTTGTAATTATCTACCATGATTGCAAGACATTAAAACCTCAAAAAATATTTTTCATTTCATGATTCAAGAAACGGAACTCCTTTAAAAAGTCGGCTCTGTTCCTCATTTATTTTGTTCTTTTTTACATGCTTTGGCAGATAAAGGAGTTCCCAAAGACGGTGATATTGTTCTGTGAAGTACCCCCACCAGAAGGAGGGGAGACTCCATTTGTTCCTAGCTTCAAAGTAACGGAGAAGGCGATGAAAGAATTTCCCGAACTAGTAGAGGAAATTGACTCCAAAGGGCTACGATACACCTTTAGTGCTCCTACCAAGAACACCACCATTTCCATGAGAGGTAGAGGTTGGGAAGATGCTTTTGGGACGTCCGACCGTGCAGAGGCCGAGCGAAGGTAATATATATTATATGGTCAATAACTTCCTCCACAAGAAATTGGGTTTTGGTAACGTAAAAGCATTAGTGTTTATATTTGTGTGTAGGGCAAAAGCATTAGGGATGGATATGGAGTGGCAACAAGACGGTGGGGTGAAGACTATCCTTGTCCCACGTCCTCTTACAAAGGTTTTTGAAGGAAGAAAGGGTAGAAGAATGTGGTTCAACACAATGGTTGGTATGCACGGAAAGGAGGTGAGCTCAGCTACAATGGCAGATGGGACAGAGATACCAACCGATTTTGTAAAGAGATGTGAGGAAATTATTGAGGAGGAGAGCATACAGTTCAAGTGGCAAAAGGGTGATGTATTATTCTTCGATAACTATGCCTTGCTCCATGGTAGAAGACCTTCGCTTGCCCCTCGAAAGGTCTTGGTTACTACAACCAAGTAACGAACTGGTCATTGGAGTGGGTTAAATTACAATATCAACCACTTTGTGGTTTTGTTGTGAGGTTTCTGTTTTCAAACTAATATGTTATTCGGGAGAATAATAAGGATCCGATTCTATTAGTGTTACTAGTAGTGTTTGATTCCTTCTATTTCAAATAATTGAACGAATATACTTCATAAAGAAAGATTCATGTGTTTTGTTTTTTTTATCAATTGTGTCTTAATTTCTCTCTATGATAGACAAGCATATATTTGGCATGTGAAAGTCTTGTTATTACGACCAAGAAATGTTAGTCTGGTCATTGTATTCTATTCAGAGAAAGGGGAAATTTACTTTCAGTGACAAATTTACTAAAAAATGGCCGGATGTCCGATCGAGATGATTTTGTCGAGTGTTTCATAAAGATCTTCAACCATCCGTAAATTTCAAGTTTTCCTTTCTTTTCAGTATTCCATAGAATAAGATGATCGTTGGGACAAGAGCTTTGTTTTAGACGAGGTCATGTGATAGTCAACTATCCGAAATATAGTTTCTCGCGATGGGCCGGTGTGAAAGTTGATGACGTGTGGCATTAATGGTCCTTATTAGGTTCAGTTTCCGGTTATTGTTTCATCACTCTCGGCGCCTCAAGCTCCTCATAAACTCTTTGGAGAACGAGGACGTTGTCCTCAACCTGAGTATCTCATGATCCACTGAGGAATTGATAGCGTCCATGGGGTATCTCTCTGTTTGTGTTACCATTTCAGCTTGATAAAGATTGTGTATCGACTTCGGAACTAGTGCTATTCTTGATGAAGCCCGAAGATGCAAAACAATAAACTACTCAGGCTTTTTCGCACATAAATAAATTGGAGGGTTCTCGGTATTCAATTGATTTTCCTTGCTTTGTGAACCTATTCGTTCTTAGGGGTCTTGCCACCGATCTGTAATTCTTTGACGCTTAAGTCAATAGTGTACTTAATAAACTCTAGCGAGAGAACGTTTAAAAGTAATTGTACTGATCAGAGCTTTGTATGAGATAGACATGTGTAGCGTTAGATGTTGACATGTTGTAGCGCGCCCTAGAGTCCGACTTTTTGGGATAGCCCTAATAGGTCTAATAACTTAATTAAATGATCCCATCCCTAAAACAAAAAGGGCTTAGCATCACTTAAAAGATAAATGACTGAACTAGTCCTTGAGTATATATGCTCGACGATTATCATAAGAGCGTTAGATATCTCTTTATGAAAAGATGTGGTCCTGAAACGAGTTTGTCATCGGTTTTTCTGGTCAAAAGTCAGTTTAAAAAAAAGTAATGAGAAAAAAGTTTGCTTAAAAAAAAATGCATCGTAGTGCTTTACATATAGTTTCTTTTTACTTAAAAGTGACTTATAACTTTTTTTATTGATAAGTCATTCATCAACATTAAAATTAATACGTGGGTTGTAAAATTACAAACACATTCCAAAAGAAAATTTTCAACTTCAGAAAATTTAATATGATCAAAGAACTTCAAAATTCCCCAAATTCCTATCTTTTGTACCTTTTAGCTTCTTTTTTTTAGCTTTAAAGCTAAGAAAACTGACATACTTAACTTCTTTTTCTTTCAAAAAACTAAGAAAACTAAAGAAAAAAAGCAAACATGCACAAAATTCTATTGTGAAGTCAGACAGTACTTTCCTCATTGAAATAGAATACAATTGGCTTTCAGCATCTGTATCATTTGTCATCACTGCTGCTCTGACCTAATTCAAGTTCAAGAAACACATTTCTACATTTAATCAAAAAAATAATGACATGATTCCCGTTTTCGATAGTACTAAAACCTGGTTGTGCTAGGACCCCAACAGTTCAACTCCATGACCTTCTTAGCCCTATCTTCCCTTTCCTTCGCTCTCATCTTCCTGGTGACTGTAGACGATGACGACACCTTCTCGGCCTTGTTATACGATCTCAATTTAGTCTTGGCTTGTTTTCTCATTAAGCGCAAAACATTGTTCAATCTGGAAAACCCTAACTGGTCCTTCATGGCCACCAAAGTTCCTATGCTAGCCGCCACTATCCAACCCCTTCTATTTCCACTCATTTTTCTGGATTGTTATAATATAACATCATTTATTCATATATATTAGACGAAGGGTATGGCAAATGTTTTATTTAGGAAGGTGGCGTTTTCTTACAGAAAGCCTTTATTAGAACTTGGAGAGAAAGTAATAATATACTTGGTCGTTACTACTAAAATAATTGCATTTATGGTCTCAGTTGTTTGAAAAATATTTTATGTCGTTTTCACAGTTTCAATTTAAGAATCCTAATCCCCCAAATTTTAAAAAGGTAATGAACATAGATTGTGTAATATTTAGAAGAAGGATAATTTATTTCTTCGTACTGGCATATTGGATTAGATTAGTGATTTGATCAAACTGTCAGGCTCTGATATATATGTTTGTAAAAATAAGCTATCACATAATGTTTCATACTGATCACTCGAAAAACAAACTTATACCAAATCTTAGTGGAAAACAAATTTCCTCCATTTGATGGATTTTCCAAACCATCCAACTACAGTTTAAAATGGAGATGTCTTAATTAATTATCAGTATAGCATAATAATAGTGTGATAGCCACTGTCCTCCATGCGGCAGTTCGCACAAGAGTTACCCAATAAAGTACGTTATATACTTTTGATTGCCGGAAACTGTAGCTTTCTAGCCATGTTGTGTCTTGCAAACAAAAGGTAAAATATTTTCCAGTAACCCAAATGGAGATGAATTGCCAGATAAACTTTTCAGTAACTACCGCTCATTCTTTCAGTACAAAGAAATTGGTAATATAAATTGTTACGGTGAAGTAATGTAGTAATGGTCTGTGATCTGTTATTCGTTTCTTCAAAAATGTTGAACCCTCTTTAACCATTCATTATAAAACAACACTTTTCAAAAGATTTTGAACTAGACCATTCTACTTCAAAAAACTGTATCCAATACTTACTCGATTAGAATATTACCTTTTTTGAATATAATCTTCACGTAAGACAACTCTACTTTCGGAAACTGTATCTAAATTACACATTCAGAATATAATTTTCGGACAATATGATCTTTCAAGTAATACAATTAACACCACTTCTTTTGTACATGAGTTACATGTATGCTTGAGATGGCTTTGCTAATGCCACACTCTCTGGCAAAATAAAATGTGCACACAACATCCACTTCCCTGGTGCAACAAGACGGACTCTACGCGTTTCTATTTCAATTGCCACTTCCGATAGTGCAATTCTGATCCGCTGTATAACAAACATAATCAGAAAAGGTATTTGCCAAATAATCAGAAATACCCTCCCAGAAGAAGAAGAATAAAGAAAGAAGCCACAGGGACCACGGAAGGCCATAGGTTAAAAAATAAGCAAGTCCCCATGGATATAAGTATATAACTGTTCTGAGAGGAAAAACTTACCTCTTGAAATTCAAACTCTGGATCTCGTGCTTTTGAAAACCCATAGACATGGATCTTCGGAAAGGTAATATCACTGCCCTGGGATTTTGATCTGAATATCCCCTTAAATATATCTACAAAATTAAGAAGAAGAAAATGTATATCATCTAGTAACATACAGGGAGAAAAAAAGGTCAATGGGGAGATTAGAATATAGAGGCACTTGCCTCTTCAGGTAGAACTACTTACCTAAATACTCTACTGCGTCATTTGGCAAATTCATTACAACTTGTGATATCGATTGTCCTTTTTGACTTGCAAATACTGAATCAATGAACCTCCTTCCGTCCATATTGAAAACCTACAAATTGAATATAAGGCATGTAAGTCCATTAGAAGCGTCCACATTTGCGTACATATCGAGGTGTTGAAGGAGCAATTTAA
Organism: Primula veris; assembly: GCA_963682055.1. Lineage (NCBI taxonomy): Eukaryota > Viridiplantae > Streptophyta > Magnoliopsida > Ericales > Primulaceae > Primula > Primula veris. Next base: position 26,272,202 of record OY821743.1, on the reverse strand, counting down.
AACGTAAAACAGATTCTGAAACTATTCCAGATATTTCAAGTGGTTAAAGAAAATCACTCTCAGATGCAAAATGTGTAAATATTACCCAAAATTAAGTTAAAATTTAAAAAACAACGAGCAAGATTATTACGAGACATAGTTTGTAAGGAAAATATCCATGTCAACTTGGACAGAGTTTCAGAGTAGATCAACTTCTAAGTCAAGTTGGTTAGAAGATCAAAGCCGGAGAACAACTTCACCGAATACAGCAGTACCAATTCTTAAGACGTGCCTACACAGTTTCAGTACATGTTAACTAATAAAACTTTTAAAGTCAACAAAGTAAAATAACCTTTTCTTAGAGCACTTGCCGCAGCATTTTTGAAACTCAAGAAATGGCTATTACAAAATAAAATTTTAGAAAACTTGTAAAATTTGATTATGCGGCAGAATTTTTTTATTTTTGTTTTACCTACATCCATCTCATTTTTTATTATTATTTTTATAATAGCTATTTTAGAACATCCATCATATAAACTTAGCTATTGTTCTTCTCAATCCTCTTATCTTATTTAATTATCTCTCCATTAAAATTAGTGCACATCTATTCCTCGTATATAATATTCTATTCATGTTTCACGTTCCTCATTTGCCTTTTGTAGTACAATTTTATTTTCTAGTATATATTGCTTTTGAATATTTGCTCTAACATATAATTTCATTCAAACTTTTATCTGCCAGAGATCATTCGAAATATTAGCAATTACCCATATGTATTCATTCAAGTTGTTTAAGCAATCTGGGCTATATATAATCGTATTCACAGAGGTATAAACTTTTTGCCATTTATAATAAAGTTGATAGCTCAATATTTTAAATATTAAATACAAAAAATTCTGCAAAATTTTGTATTATTGTGTGGAGTTAATATTTCTGTAATCTGTATTTCAAATAATTTGTTGCAGAGTGAATCTATATTTAAAATCATGTATTTTAGAAAAAATGCTGCCGGAAATGCCTAAAAGGAGAATCGGTAAAATAAATAAAACGAGTTTGATCATGTAAAATAGCAAAGAAATTTAAATAATCTGTTGTTTATAACTTTAACTCCAAAAGAAAAACCCCAAAACTAATTACTTGCCAAATATAAAGCATTTTTGTTCGAAAGGTTCTATGACATAAAAAAATTACAGCAAATGAGTTGTTTTTTCCTTCCAAAAACAAAAGTAGATACAAAAATTTGACATCACCAGGTTCCACACTACCTAATGTGAATTCAAGAGCAGGTATCCCAGTTAACCCCTTTTGACAAGGACAATAAAATAATACCTATACCTCAATAAGTATGTAAGAGTCATACTTTCCATTTTTCATATAGAAAACAAAATATTAATAAGCAAAAGCAGAAATGCTCAAGTAAGATATGTGCAACTGATAAATTAGGTACCTCAATCTTTCTTTCTAGCTTGTTTAGGATGCAATTGCCTCTTAAATAGTCAACAGCATGAGGGTTTAAATCATTAGCATAGACAAAATTTACTTTTCTTGCTGCAGACACAGCTATAGGACCCACTCCAGCAAAGACATCACCTGTGGATGGAATGAAGAACATAAGGAGAAGGCGACACAGAATCACAAGAACGCCTTCATTTGGATGGGATTAAAAAAAAATCATTTTCAGTTCAACAAAACACCAGCAAGATTCACAAACGTTTATCCAAATACGCAGCTAATACATATTTCAGGAATATGCTGAAACCAGAAAGCTTTTCTGACCAGAGCGAAATCTGTTGTGCAGACACTGACAGTGGTGGATGGAACGAGGTTGTACATGTGTAAGTGGTAGAGGGGAACAAAAATGACATGTTTTAAATTTTATACATCAATAAGGAGCAGGCTCAATACAAAATAGCAGCCAATGAATATTCTGGACCCACAACAACAATGGGGAATCATATCCGATACAATACCAATACGGCGATTCATAGAACTTTAAAATTTAAGATATTATATGGCTAGGGTACACTATTTATTTTATTTAAAAATTTGCTAAAATCTATTTTATAGATAAACATATTCTAAATTTCTAGAGAATAATTATCAAATGCATTCATAATGATCCATATGAAGTGGTTTGGAGACGATGAGATTGATTATTGATCAAATTTTCTGCCGGATCGCATTCTAATTATTTAACTACGTGATTAACAGTTGAGCTTTCTTTTTACGTTTTCACCACTGACAGTGGTTTGGAGCCAGCCACGACCAACAATTAGACACTTAACAATGGAGTGGTTGGCATCTATAGCAACCAGCACAAATCAGTCACACAATCTATGCAGGTAAACGCAGTAGACTACGCAATAGCAATAGACAAAAGACATAAACATAATTTATCGATTAGCAATAGGCGCAATAAAAGTGGGACAGTACAAATCTAGACTTTACACAGATCTAGCAAACATTATAATGGTTCACACTAGTGATCTAGCCAAAAATAGAACTTACAAACAACATCGTCTCGTGTGAAGTAGTTTAGAAGCCTCTGTCTTTCAGTAGCTAGCCTTGAGTTCCAATACCTGCACAGCACAATTTAAACAAAATGTCAAACAATATTTATTTCAGGAGGGCCAACAATATTTGAAGTTTAGGTGTGAAAGAAATCGTATGCACATATCCCAAACTTATGCATGCCATGGATCGTAAAAAACTAAAGTAGATAAGAGCTAATTATCACTTATATGTCGAGTATATTACTAGAGTATGATTTTCACAACATAGAATCCTACAAGATAATATCATTCTTTTACAACTTCCACCAGATTTCTAGTAAGAATAAAGTTCATTTTTATTGGCCGTCCCTGTACAGATTTAGCAGATGGTCCTTAAGAGAGAACTTGTGGCAGGTAGTTAAGAACCCAGTAAACATAGTGAATTAGGACAGTTGAAACCAACATCAAATTCTTAATCAAAAGATAACAATTTAAAAAAAAAATTGACAAGGTGACTAAGTGAAATTGAGTAACTAAGTTAATTTAATTCCACTTTCCACTAATCACAAGTTCCTTAATTATGAAAAAAAATATACTAATAAACATATTTTAATCATAAATATAGACTAACTACTTGAGCATGGGGGATGAAAAGTCATTTAAGAAAGGAAGGCCGAGGCAGAGAACTTAAATGGACAAGGGACTTTAGATAACCTACACTGTGATTAAAAATTCTTCTAAGCTCTGACAATACAAGAAATGAAAACCTACACTGTTGCTAAATCCACTTGAAAACGAAGTCCATTTTCGACAACTGTAGTTACAAGGGAATGATTCCCAGCTAATACTTCGAGAGGCATTGTCCTGTAGTCATTGTGTATCGCATCAATCTTATTGACAACTGTCTGTATCTTTGGCTTATTTTTATCCAATAATACCTGAAGGGAATAAAGTTGTGTTTATTAGAACACAGTAACACTGCATAGAATAGTAATCACTTTGATAAGAATATATACCTTTGCAATAACTTCTTTGTAGGGAAGGTGTTCATCCCTCAGGTTTAAATGGGCAATATGTCCAACTGTTTCATAGGCAGAAGGTATAACGACTCCCTGAGGAAGCAAAGCCTCTAAAATCTGCATGTGTTGTGTGACATTTGATCATGAATTAGAGACTACGTAAATTGAGAACTAAAGACATAACGTTCAAAAAAATAGCTCGATTGTGTATAAAACTAAGAAACAACGAGACAGACTGAGATAAATAACACAGAAACAGTGACAAGCATAAAGGAAGACTGAATCATAAATATTCCATCTTACTCAGCTGTACAAATATTTAATTATTTTGCTGGATATAAGACATTAGATGTTCCAAACTTTTGACGCATCAAGTCACATGTAGCACAATTCTTCTTCTTTCGGTAAGAAAATGGTGGTAACGAGAAGTTTCAGGCATTTATGAGGGATCATAATGATAATTACAGATTGCAAAACTGCCCTATTTTTGCAAACTTAACCAGCCCTAGTTGGTATCACGTATATCCACAAATACTTCCCAACTCTTTCAGATCGTGTTCATTGGTTATTCCTTTCTGCAACCTCCTATTTTGTTTGTCTACTTTCCGAAAATGGTTATGTCACTTTTCTATATTACCCATTTCACATGTACAAGTATTATTAACCCAAAGATGAAAGAAGGGGTATAACATAAGAGACAAAAGTAATGATTGTTTCCCTGAAGAATGGGTCCGACAAAACATCATAACAGAATAGAATGAAAGGAGTACTAATCTCTACAAGACTTCACCTCGTCATTGAGTAAGCACTTCCAGTCATCAAGTTCTTATAGATGAAGTGGTGGAATAACGGCTATTTGCTAGTATGATACTCATGAGTTCCAAAGTATTTTGTAACAATGTTCATGTTGTGACTATGTAACTATGAATAATATCAAATGCAAGTTCGGTTTAAGAGATATCAATGTTAAGAGGCTCACACCCAAAGGAAAGAATACAATCTAAAACGCCAATTGTTGCGACAGGTCTAAATACCTCGTTCATCTGCCAGTAATTGTAGAATAGTGTAATTTTGCATCTAACAAGCTTGAAAGTCAATGTTTTATCCTTTTTCCCTTCTTCATTAAGCATTGCCTAAAAAATGAAAAGAAAGATAAAATAAAGTCAATACAAGATTGAAACAAGAAAAAAGGACAACTTCAATTCACTAATTATAAAAAGTTTCACGAGTCATTTAAGTAAAAATAAAAGATGAAAGAATTGATGGACCAAGTAGATATCTACATATAGGACAAAACATAGAGACAGCTAAAACTAGGATGGGGGATAATATTTGTAACATAGATAAAGAATTCATAAAGCTATGTTCAAAATTCAAATAATAACAACACTCATAATTACTAGTCATACAAGAAAATTTCAAAATGATAAAAGAAAATTTAAACAAAAGCTTTTTCTCGATCAAAATTGCACGGTGTTTCTGCAATGTACGTTGTTTCGCAGTATATCTGTATATCGAATTGAAGATGCATATATAAGTTGGTAAAGGAAGAAAAACAAAACTTGTACATGAAAAGAGAGTGAAGAGTGTGTATATTACATATCATAATCCACCTGAATCGCCTCGGGAAGGTCACCAACAGCCTTGCCAGCACATGACTCGTCCAACAAGAGCAGCCTTGTCGAACCTTTCCACGCCACATCACCCTTAAACCCGTCCCCTAACAACCCACTTAAATCCCCAACGCCATCCTCCTCCTCATCCTCTTTGACCACCTCCACCTCGACAACAACCTCCTTCTTCTCCCTCCGCTCCTCTCTCTCTCTCCCCACCCTCTCCCCTCTCCTCTTCGGCCTCGACATCTTTGCCAAGTTCCTGAATTTAACAAACCCTTTAGAGTTAAACTTCCTTGCTAGCAAGTCCCTGTATAACACCGGGCTCAGTTCATCTCCATCCCCCTCTGGTTCTCCGTAAACCCTCCTAATGGAAACAGAATCGACAAGGGGGGGTTGGATGTCGTCACCGGGCACCCTAGCGATGTTACGGACACGGGGCCAGTTGAGGAGGTGGCCACGTAGGCGGGACTCAAGGGAGAAGCAGAGGTCCGAGGGGACGCGGAGGGCGGAGATGTGGAAGACCCTAGCGAAGCTCTCTGGGTCAAGGGTGATAACGTCGTCATCATTATTGTTATTTTGTTGTAGGGGAGGGGGAGAGGATTTAGTAGTAGTGTGGCCTTTCGAGAGAGAGGGGCCGTAGGAGGAGGTTAGGGTTTGGTTAGTTGAGAGAGGGATGATTGAGTGAAGGGCTCTGTGGTTGAGGCGGGGAAGAGGAGAGAGAAACAGGAGAGGGAGAGACCGGGGTCGGAGGACCACCGCCATCACAGTGTCTGCACGTGCTAGCCTAACTTACTGGTACGATTTTGGGAACAACAAAGGAGCCCTCAGATACTCCTCAACTTTGACGAAACTAGCAAGTGTGGCCCACGCGATGCGTGGTGTAATGTATGGGTCGGTGTAACACAATAATAACGTGTTATTGGATGTTACGGCTTTGGGGAATAACCTGCAAAACACGTAGAAATTGAAAATTTTATGTTAAAACCATATCAGGATTGCCAGTATGCAAAAATTTCCTCTATAAGTCAAAGTCTTACTTTTTCCAATTACATTTCTTTATCAGACAAGATTAGATACAACTATAGCAGTTCAATAACGATTCTTGTACAAAGAAAAGAAATTTGATTCTTAAGCCATAGAGCATGCTTAAGTTTTCACTCAGTGACACTTAGTTACACTTGAAGAAAGTAAAACTTCTCCAAGAGCTACGCTATTATAACGTCAAATGTGACACCGAAAGGCACCCCATTTATCAGAGAAAGTACTATGATTGAATAGAAAAAAAATAGACGGAATGGTAAATATATTATATATATGAATTGGGAACTAATTTAACTGTTGAAACGTTTGCTGTTCAAGTTCAAAATAAAAAAAATGGTTATTAATCTATCATCCATAAATACACACTCCTGTGACTTTTGAAGGGACATTGAAAAACAAAGGCGGTGCGTAAATGAATTTGCAAATCTCGAACAAATAACAACCAAAATGTTTTGGAGGAGAAGTCCAGAAAAGAGTGGACAAGTATTATAAAGAAATAGTTACTAAACATGAAGAAATACGGGGAAAAAACCTTAGAGAGGACAAAATTTTGATGGACAACAAAATACATAGCAAAGTAGAATTGAGAGCATAAAATGTGTTTGAGATAAATTGCGGTTTAGAAATAAGGTTTGAAAGTAAAAGCAGTTTTGATATATGTGACTTAGTAGATTACAGTTTATTGTGAACTTTGCAAGTTACGACTTCTGACTTTTTTGGATGCAACTTCCAAAAACGAAGCCTGCGGTAAAGCTGTTAAATACTACAAAAATAACATATAGGCAAGCATGGAAAATTTCCATTTTTTACAAGAAACACCCAAAGTGTAATGAGGATTCTGCTCCGGGAAACAGTTGCCTTATTCCTATAACAAATTAACCTTATCATGTTTATTTGTGAATTCGAGAATATTGGACTTCCCTAAGGCCATAAATAGATAACAGTATATATAAAATTGTAAACATATACTCCCTCTGTCCCAAAAAATGGTCCCATTCAATTTTCTGCTTGTCCCAAATTATGGTCCCGTTTCCATTTACGATGTGTTATTTGTGACTTAATTTAATTAATATACCCATATTGAATGAGCATTGATAACAACTAATTTTAAACATTAATATTAGTCAAATGGTAAATTAGTAAAATTGTAACCATAGTAATTATACTAACTCGCTTTTCTTAATATTGATAAAAATACAAATGGAACCATCTTTTTGGGACGGAGGGAGTATGATTTTCAGTCATGTAACTGACATTTGAAGATTTTTTGTTTTTTTAAAAACGTGTACAAAACTTTTATCAAACACTTGGCGTGCTATGGTTTCGGAGCGGCTTCCAATGAGAAATCACAGAAAATGTTATAAGAAACGTAAGAACCAAACTTCAAATTAAGCAACAAAAAAACACAATTACCAACTATAAAATTAAACGTTACAAAATCCCAGGAAAAGTTACAACATAAAGAATTTAGGCAACATAAAAGGCACTTATAATCTGAAGAGGAGAAATAATAATACAATGGAAAAAAACAAAGAAATAAACAAAAAACAATGAGTACAAAATAATTGGTTTCCTTATAAGTTGTGGGAAATATAAAGTTTAATCGACCAGATTAGAGAGAAAAAAAGTGAAAAACCAAATAAATATATTTACCCAACTTAATCTTAACATGAGAAAATAAATAAATGGAATTACATATAAATAGAAAACTAATAAATAAACAACGTATGAACAGAGGAGATAATGTTTTTTGTATACCTGAGAGGAGAGAGAGAGAGAGATTGAGGGTCTAAGGAGGGGTTTTTGTTTTGTGAGCTTAGTTTAAATTGATTTTTTATTTTATTTTATTAATTTTTATATTTATGGTAGTCTTGGTTTTATATTTTTATTTGGTTTTTATTGTTTTATAAAGCTGGTTTAAATTTACCAAACTACATTTGACTTTCATATAACTAAAAAGTAAAAAAGAAGCCATTAACCGTTCATCTAACTGGTAATTTAACGATGGGTTAATTAACGGATACTAAGTGGGGACCCGAAGCCTTAGTTAAAGAAAAATTAAATAAGTGAGGAGATAATTAACCATTTATTGAAGCAGTTATTTCATTTAATTGTGAGTAGTTTATTTTTTATTTAGCCTTTTTCTATGTTTTCCGTTGTAATCACTGTGCCGAGGGTCCCGATTTTATGTGGTGTTAGACGGTATATTGTAGTTAAATTGACCGTCGTTAGATTATAAAATGGAGGGTTTGGTCTATTTTTAATAACTAATTTAATTTTTTTTAATTTTATTATATATTAAACAATTTGTTTTTTGATAAGTTAAAAACAAATATTACAACACAATAAAAACTCATATAAAAATATAAAATCCTAGTGAAAACTAAACGAAACTTAAATAACAAGCAAAATTTTAAAAAATATATTATTTCAATAGATTTTTATATGAACGGTATATTGCGTCGTACATTACCATGACAGCACAAAAGAAATTCTCGCCGAAGGATATTATTAAAAAAAAAAAACTTTAATGTCCGGTAAGGGGTCTAATACCATTAGTATAATAGATTAACATCGAGCATGTACGGCCGTAGTTACTTGGTTGAGCATGCACGATTTAGGATAGGTATCGTATTTTCTGGGAACGCGTTTCAGAAGCGAATATGGTATCCTTTTAAAATTAGGTAGAATCTTATCGAAAACTTAAGTGAAATATTTTAAATAATGATTTAATGAAATATTCAAGAAACTTATAAGGTGAGTACTATATTTTTCTAAAATAAAATGGAAAAAGCTTCATTCAAATATTATGATCTCACGTTACTAAAATAGCATATATGATATTTTGATAAATTATATCTTACTGTTCGAAAATTAGCTATTATGTTTTTTGCATTATAAAAAAAAACTATTTGCTCAATTTATTAATGTGGAAAATCCTTATAAACGGAGAGTTTCATAAAACATTTGACCAAAAAAATGATAGCTTTTGGGTACTAATTAGGTCATTTCAGACGAGTCTAGTAGTTAATTTATTATATATTTTATGTTATTTCCATGATTTTCAGAAATGAGATATAAAGGTCCACGTATGATAATAAACGAAGATCAATGACCAAATAGCAAATAATGAACATTTTAAGAGCAAACTGCACAATGCCTTCTTTATTATCCTAACCGGTCATGTTATGTAAACTGAATTTCAAATTTGGAAGTTTATAAATTCCTTAATCTTATATCTGTTTATATAATAAACACGAGATTAGTATTAAGTTGGAGAACATGTAATCAAAGTCGAATTTCGACCATAAAGACTTTCTATCTCTAAATTTCTCCATCTCAATATGTTTTGTGTTACCTTTGTCGAATCACATATTTAGTGTCAATGATTGTACGAGTTAAGTGTTTTTATGATATTTACTATCGTTTTTATTATTTGTTAAGGTTTTTATCAACTGTGTTTATATTGCTCAGTTAGTACTACTTCTCTATCTCACTGCCTGTTTAGGAATTTCCAACTCCGTCATTACATGGTTTAAGTGGTAAGAAACTAACCCTAAATAGAAAATTAACAGAAATTGCTAAGATACAAATGGGTGAATTGACAACTTTTGCACGTTTTTATTAGGGAAATTAGTTAAGTTAGTTAATAGCGTATTAATTGAAATCGTTACATACCACATTTACCGGCTCAAATTCCACGTCTTATAAGAAATGAAACTGACTTGACTAATTGCACAAGAATTCAATGTAATTCCGGGATTTATATTATAATTGCAAATGAACTCTTGCGAGACTCGTTTTCTAAAATAAAACACAATCTTGAGAGAATTAATCTCCGTCGTCATGAGGATGAGTCAACATATATATATATATATATATATATATATATATATATATATATATATATATATATATATATATATAAATGGTTTTAAAATTGAACACTCCGTTCCGAAAACGACAATTCAAACCCTTAAAACTACTGGTCAATGCATAATTACCGGGATAACTAATTCCTCTTAAAAAATCACGTCTCCCGTTCCCCTACTATTATTTTATATTTTTTTTCATTTTTCTTTCACCTTTCACGTTTCCATTTTCCATTTCGGTTTCTGTTCTCATCTTTAAGAGAGAGGGAAAAAATGACTTAAAAGTTGGGGGCGTTTTATCCAAAAACGACAACCCAAAGACCAAAAATTACTGGTCAAACAACTCATTCCCCTTGCCTTCCCAAATCAACAATTGGTTAAATTCTAATTAAAAAAAGTGTGTGTTTGTGTGTGTTTACTGTGTGCGGACTTTTATTTTAAGGCAGACGTTTTGGATTCACAGTTAGTAATTTACTTTCTTTTTTATTTAACATAAATCATAAAAATCATACCGCTACATGTTCTGCCTACCTCGGTACTTTACGGGGCTGATTGGGGCTATATCGAAACAACCCCAACCACTTTATTGATGTTAGGAGTTTTTTTTAATAGAATTGATGGAAAGTTAACGAGGAAAGAGAGGAGGTACGGGGGGTTAAATGAGAGGGAGATGAGAAAGCAATGTTTTTTTTTATACTGTACAATCTCAAACTGTAATTTGTTTTATTAATAGGATTATTTTATAAGTAGTTTTAAAGTTTCATAAGTGTACTTCAATTAAATAATTGTGTACACATAGATAAATTGGCCATTCCGTTCCGAAAATGACAAATCAAACAGTTAAAATTACTCGTCAAACCATAGTTACCGACAATTTTTATTCCGACAATTTTGATATAAGTGATTGACCGATTAAAATTGCAATTAGTTTCGTAATGAACAATTAATTGGGAATGGAGTGACTAACAAACATATGCTAACAGGAACCCAAAAGGGCAAAACGATTGCCTTCAAGTAAAGTCCTCACAGTAAAACAATCTTATCACACACACAATTGACAATCCAATAAACAATAAATACATACAAATCATCCAAAACCCTAAGAAAGGAAGATGCAACCAGGGCATATGTATTGTTAACTCTTTACATACTAGGATGCATATATATTGTTACGGGAAATAACAAGAAACAATCAAACATATGTTATCATATGTTATTAAACATGCAGTCAAACGTGTAACGTGTAATTATATTGTTAGCAACAACTCTGGTTTTATAACTAAAACACGTACAGATCTAAACATAATGCAACCCTAAACAATAATGTTTCAACTGTATTTTAAAGGGTGTTATTGTACGGTGTATACTAGTATAAATTACAAGTTATATGCAAGCCGACTTATATGTAAGAGTTTATATGTATTACAGAATAAACAGACCATGCGATATGTATTCTACAATTACACTTAACTACAAGTTTAATCTGAAGGGGGTTTAGTAATTGTACCGTATTACCAACTACTTCTGGATTTAGGGTAGAACGTAAGAAAAAAAATCGATAAACCCTAGCTGTCTTTTATAAACTCGGTCCAATCTATGATCATAGACTCTGGTCTTCGTAGTAAATTACACTGATAAGTGATAGACTCTTTATATAATAAAAGTTATGCTGAGTATAAGGTAGTAAACCTACTTATGGCACAAGATATATTCTTGGAGTAGGATCAAGTCTAACTACAAATAGCATACAACGGAAATTACTAGGAAACAATCACCCTATATGATTGGTTCAGAACCCGTTAGCATAAAAATATGTCAAATGGATAAAAAAAAATGATTAATATTTAAGTTTAGGGTAGGCCTTTGTTTTTAATTTATCAAATTCTAATTTGTTGAAAATATAAAAAATAAATTAGTTATTAAAAAATATTATCTAACAATCCATTTTTTAATCTAACGGTGATTAAGGTGACTGTACCATAAACAGTCAAATAGGCTGACTGTTTCAAAAAGACTCTCGCATACAACAATATACAAATTTAAATTCTTTTTATTTATCTTTCACGTTTCCATTTCTTGTTTCGGTTTTTTGTTTCGGTTTTCGTTTCTGTCCTCATCCTTGCAACTATGGGTCAAACAATCCGATCAACAATTCCCAACTTGAACCCAAAATGCCAGGAAAAAAAATATGACTTAAAAGTTGGGGGCGTTTTATTCGAAAACGAAAACCCAAAGACCTAAAATTACCGGTCAAACTCCCATTGCCTTCCCATATCAACAATTAGTCAAATTCTAATTAAAAAAAGTTAAATAAAAAAAAGTCAATTACTAACTAGGAACCCAAAACGCCCGCCTTCAAATAAAAGTCCGCACACAGTAAACACACACAAACACACACACAAATCATATTGATACATGTTCGACCTACCTCGGTGCTTTACGGGGTTGATTTGGGCTCTGTCGAAACAACCCCCAGTTACTTCATTGATGTTAAGAGTTTTTTTTAATAGAATTGATGGAAAGTTACTCAGGGAGGAGCAGTGTCGGCCCGGTATCTCAGAATGCCTAAGGCTTAAATTTTTTTTGTTGCTCGATAAAAAAAAATGAAATTGTAACTAAAGAGGGGTTTGAACTCATATGCAATCTACCATTTGAGCTATTACAAAACATTGTAAACAAATTGATGTTTAATATTTTTATTTTAACTGCCAAGTATATTAAAAATATAGTCGGGTGTTACCCGTAATTTTTCTCCCGAATACATTGGCCAAGGCACAAGACTTACTCGACTTGGGCCTAGACCGCCCATTGGGAGGAGAGGGAGTATAGGCGGTTAAGTGAGAGAGAGAAGAAAGCAGTGTTTCTTTTTTATATCGTACAATGTCAAACTGTAATTTGTTTTATTAATAGGGTTCTTTTATACGTAGTTTTAAAGTTTCATAAGCGGTACTTCAATTAAATAATTGTATAAATAAATTGGCATTGCTTTCCGAAAATGATAAACCAAACAGTTAAAATTACTTGTCAAACCATAGTTATCGAAAAAAGTCGTTCCCCGTTACATAAATCACGTCTCCCAGTTTTCACTTCCTATTATTTCACGTATAAATTTAATTATTTTTCAAATTTTTCTGCATTTCCGTGTTTCGTTTTCTGTTTCCGTTCTCATCCATCCCGATAAGTGACAACTATGGGTCGAACTCTTGGATACAACAAGACTTCCCAAATCGCTAAAATTACCAGTCAATCTCATTTCCGAATGTAAAAATGGTTTTAAAATTGAACATTTCGTTCCGAAAACGACAACCCAAATCGCTAAAATTACTAGTCAGTCTCCGATCCGAATGTTAAAATGGTTTTAAAATTGGACACTCTGTTCCGAAAACGACAACCCAATTCGCTAAAATTACTATCAATCTCCGTTCCGAATGTTAAAATGATTTTAAAATTGGACATTTCGTTCCAAAAACGACAACCTAGTTCACTAAAATTACTAGTCAATCTCCGTTCCGAATATTAAAATGATTTTAAAATTGGACATTTCGTTCCAAAAACGACAACCTAGTTCGCTAAAATTACTAGTCAATCTCCGTTCCGAATATTAAAATGATTTTAAAATTGGACATTTCGTTCCAAAAACGACAACCTAGTTCGCTAAAATTACTAGTCAATCTCCGTTCCGAATATTAAAATGATTTTAAAATTGGACGCTCCGTTTCGGAAACACGAACTAAATGGCTAAAATTAGTTTGTCAAACAACCCCTTGACTTCCCATATCAACAATTAGTAATTAAGTACTACTAGCTAACAGGAACCCAAATAAAGTGGACACACACACACACACACACACACACACACACACAATTGAGTAATTGAGAATCAAACAAACAACAAATATACATAGAAATCATAAAAAAACCCTAAAAGGAAGATGCAACCAGGGCAGATCCCATCAGACCTGACCGATCTCCCACCACTCCCAGCCGTAAAGGTCCGGTGCTCGTCCCCACGCTTCGGTCCAAACCCAGCTAACACACCCACCGCAGGCGCCCAACGCCGTATCGGGATCGCAGTCGATTTATCTGACGAGTCCGCCTTTGCTGTCAAATGGGCCGTTCATCATTATTTACGACCCGGTGACGCTGTTATACTGCTTCATGTTCGCCCTACCTCCGTGCTTTACGGTGCTGATTGGGGCTCCGTTGAAACCGCTCCCACACCAGGTCACCCCTTCTCTCTCTCTCTATATATATATAGTTTTAATTTTAAACTATATTATTAGCTTTTAATTTTTTTGATTTTGACAAGTTAGATACGAGATTTTTGCTAGTCAAAGTTGCACCTAGTTTTATACCCCCTTCCGTGCCTTGTTGGTTTTCTAACCCAAAATAGTTATTCAAAAAGATTGAAAAAAGTACTATTAGACATGTATTGATACATTCAAATGTTTTTTTTTTTGTTTTGGAATAAGAATAAGAATTAGTGTAAATTAAACATTAAATCCAAAAAATCATGTAAATCGATATTATGTCGTAATATTAGGAAATTTGTTTGGATTACTCTGTACAAGTTTATAAACATACAAAACGAGATCTGAAAATTCAATATTTGAGCGAAAATAGCCAAGGGGGAACGGAAGGGGGTTACGAAATAGGAGGAAGACGATTTGGACTCTGTGAAGAGGCCTTATGAGGCCGGCAAACTTATCTACAAAATACCCTGCTAACTCAGTTAATTTATTATCACCAGCCGACGATCCTCTCTCTCAGCAGAAGCTGGAGGATGATTTCGATACCTTCACCGCCTCAAAGGCTGACGACATCGCGCAGCCCCTGGTCGCAGCACAGATCCCGTTCAAGATCCACATCGTCAAAGACCACGACATGAAGGAGAGGCTCTGCCTCGAGGTCGAGAGGCTGTGTTTGAGTGCTGTGATCATGGGGAGTCGAGGGTTTGGCGCGATCAAGAGAGGGGTGGACGGGAAGCTGGGGAGTGTTAGCGACTACTGTGTGCGTCACTGTGTGTGCCCTGTTGTTGTTGTTAGGTATCCTGATGACAAGGAGGCTGATAAGGCCGAGGTTTCGGTTGGTTCTGCTGTTGCTGAGTTGGAGGATGAGGACGGGACCGAGTTTCATGATGCCACTGATGAGCGTAAAGGTTTGAGATTTTTTTTTTTTTATCTTTCTCCAATATTCATCCAGTGTTTTTTTGCATTCTTATAATAGAGATTGATTTGTAATACCTGACCCAACTTACAAAATAGGGCGTTTTGGCATCGGTTTCTTTAGTCAAAAAGTTGCTTAAGAAAAGCAATTACTCCTTCCGTTCTCAATTAATTGGCCTCTACGAAATTACGTACAATTTTGACCGGCTTATAACATATATCAAAAATGTCGAAATGAAAAATTTCAAAACTAAATCATATAATTTAATGTTTAAACTATATGATTAACTTTTGAAAATTTTCATTCCGACAATTTTGATACAAGTTATTGACCAGTCAAAATTGCACGTAGTTTCGTAGTGGACAATTAATTGGGAACAGAGGGAGTAGAACAAAACAATGTAGTGTTTCCCACCACCTTAGCTTTTTTACTTATTATAGAGTATAATATGTGACCCATCTTATGGAGTAGGGCGATTTGGGAATCGTTCTTATTTTAGTCAAAAAGATGCGTACGAAAAGCAATTAGAACAAAACAATTTGGTGTTTTGCACCATCTTAACTCATTTGCTTATAAGTAACTTATATAATTTATTATAGAGTATCATACGTGACCCATCTTAGGGAACATGGCGTGTTTGACATCGGTTTTTTTGGTCAAAAAGTTCCTTAAGAGGCAATATGAACAAAACACATGTAGTGTTTAGCACCATCTTAGATTATTTACTTAGAAGTAACTTATAACTTATTATAGAGAGTATAATACGTGTCCAATCTCAGGAAACAGGGCGTGTTTGACGTTGGTTTTTTAGTCAAAAAGTTGCTCAAGGAATGCAATATGAACAAAACAATGTAGTGTTTAGCACCATCTTAGCTTTATTACTAATAAGTAATAAGTGACAGGTGATTTATAACTTATTTTTTTTGATGAGTCATTTTTTAGTTATTTTTAAGTGTCTTGTAAATATACACAGTACAAAAGAAAATTAGTATTAAAAAAAGTAGTCTGTTTAGTAGTTTTTCATGTGATAAAGCATTAAGAGAATACAAAATTTATAGCTTCTCCGCTTTTGACCTTTTTTTAACTTTTTTGCTAGGCTTTAAAAGCTAAGAAAGCTAACAAATCAAACACTTGTAACTTTTTTTAAGCAAAAAGCTAAATTTGTCACAAGCACTTAAACTGTGTTTGACTGAAGTTTTGTTATGATGATACTACAAGTTATGCTTACAAGGGGTATAATTAATAAAAGGTACAAGTTGTTATTAGTTATACCAGTCGTAGTATCTAATTATAGATAATACGCCTTTGTACTATACTAATTTTGTGTTCATGCTGATACACTTGGTCCATTTCCTTCGTTTTGTTGCAATATTGGGAGTACTGAATTTCTAGATTAAGATTCTTTGTTGCTGTCTTTGTGTTTATCTTTCCAAATTTACCACGTATTGAGTTACAAAAATCAGACTTGTTTGGTTTCAGATTATTGTTATTCATAAGCTCCAATTTTGCCACGTATTGAGTTACAAAAATCAGACTTGTTTGGTTACAGATTATTGTTATTCATAAGCTCCAATTTGTTCTGTTGGCTCGCATAAATTTTTTGAATTTGCATTTCAGCAACTGCTTTGGGTTAACATTTTGCTGTTGTAACGAGGGATCATTGTGTGTGAAAATGGTCAACCATATGATAACGTAGTTAGGGTGTTGGTGGAGGAGTGTATTTCGATCACGATCATATTCTATGTCTACGATTCTACAAAATGTTTTTCTTCATCCCATTGAAATTCTATTTTTAAGGTATAGATGCTTATGACCTCCCCCTATATGCCCTGTGATAATGTTTCTTACAGTATTACAACCTTAACCATGATGATGCTGTCCATTTGACTGTCCACGTGGCATCGATGAGCTTAAGCATTTTTTTTTTCTTCACTGCTCAGACATTCTTATTTAGTGATGTAGCTTTGCTCGTTTTGACTATTCATGTTAATGAGATAGTATTAAAAGTGAACCAGTGTTTGACTTAGTGGCTTGATAGAGCATCACTGGGACTGGATTCCGCTCATAATTATGCTCTGTTGATGAAGGGTAACTCTTCCTATTGAGAGACATACATTAGTTCTGTTATCATATTTGGGTTTGAAGTAGCATTTCCTTGTGGTTTACTTGTGGAAGTATGAACGCTGTTTAGTTAAATTTTCCAATGGGTTGTTTATGTTAATATTGGCGTACAGTGAAAGCCTACTGGGGTTAAATGAGATAGAATTTTAGTAAACTTGATGCTTATTTTCGCTGCTTGTTTAGTTCAGGGTAGTTTACAACCTTACAGTCTGAACTGTTTCTCGGCTTGTTAAAATGCTTTCTTGTTAACTTATTGAGCCGATGGGTAATTTTGGGGAATGAGGGGGATCTGTGAAGACTGTAGCTACTAGCTTAGTTGCTTAATTATTCTCTTTGTTTGGATGTACTTGCTTTTGAATTTGTCGAGTTCTCTGAAGTAGTTCCTAATATGAAGTAGATATTTCTGCCCATGGAAACAGGGTTACTCTAAATTGAAATGCATACCCATAAAAGTATAATAGTAAATTAATGAAAGGAAATGGTGGTGGTTGTATTAATTAAACATAAGACTGAAAATAGACTGATACGGTTTGAACATTTACAACTAAGGCCTGCAAATAGGGCAAGTCTGAAGGTGGGGTGCGTAAATATTCTATTTGATTATGTTGTGCTTATAATTGAAATCCTGAATTTTTTTAGTAAGAATGAGAAATTCACGTTAAGTTTGGGAAACAGGATTTGTGCAAATGAAAAGGTTATTTGTAAAAGTATGATAAGTACTTATGAATGTAGATAGATGAAACCACGGGAAACAGATTGACTTGGTTTGGAGTTTGGACATAACAAAAAAGGCTTACGGATTCAAAGGCTGCTGCTATCCATTGTATTCTACTCCAACTTAAATTATATGTGGCCTTGTGGGAAGTGATAATAATTTTCTATCACTCTTTTTTTGGTACTTTATAGCATATAGTTTAGGACAGCGTTGTACTGGAAACAGTTAGTTTTAGGAAATAGGCATGCCTTATAAACTCTTATTTTTTGTACGTCTCTTCAATGCTAAAAGCAGCCATGTTCTTGAATGATGAATTATAGAGAATAACCCATCCAAACTTGGGTTTACAAGCGTGGTTTGCTAAAGGAACAACTGAACAGGGCCTCACTTAAGAAATTTGTTCATGTGTTTTCGTTGGAATGGTAATGTCTTAAAAGGGCAGAAATTATTAACAATTCTGTCCTCGAGAATTGGAACAGAAAAGTTGTGATCAAGCATGTGCCTTGTTTTCCCTTCAAGAGTTCAATTCATCATTAGTAGTTTTTTATTAGATCGAAGAACCTAATACTATTAGAGTTCATTTCACTTAATTTTCTTTCCATCTTTCTTGGTTTATGAAAGAAGATTGAAAGCTATTTTTAAAAGTGAGGCAATCATATGAGAGTTTGAGAAAGGGGATGAACTGTATTCCTCATAAGATAAAGTCATTGAATTATTATTGAATGAATGGATATTGAAGAATCAGAATTTATCGGTTTTCCTCTCCAATTTTCTCTTTCTGTCTAATTTCTCGTTACTTTGTCTCTATTTTCCTTGTGATGCATTTTTTGTTTCTTCTGTTCTCATTTCCTGAAATCTCCTAACAGATTCTCCAACGTGTTCTATATTAATTTTGGTATGAAACTGTGTAACCTCACTCGTAGGCTTCCAATTTTGCCAAGTACTGATACTTATAAAAGCAGCCCACTGAATAAACCAAATGATAGTCTGCCCGCAGTTAACCCCGCTTAAAATAACCAAATGACTTGTCAGATCTCTATCTATCCCTCTTGGAGTTTGCCCGACCAAGACCTATATCTATAAAACCCAATAACGACGAGGGAATCTTGAGAGTTCAATTATATAAATTTTGTTGACTGTCTCGGTTCATGAAGTGGATTAGAAGTTACAATCTGACAGTTTGATTAAGAAGAGGTAATGAACCCAATATTTAGCAGTCAATGTATTCTCTAGAAAAATATTTTGTTTTATGTTTTATAATTAGACTATTAGTGGATAGTGATTGAATTGATATTGGAAATTTGGAATTGTTGGCCTCCCTTCCTATTTTTGTCCCTCTCTGCCTTTAATTCTACTCTGTCTCTCTCTCTCTCTTTCTCTCGTCATTTTTGCTTCAGATAATTTCTCCAACTTCCTCATTTCTTTCAAATTTTCCAAGTTTATATTTTATCTAAATGCTGATACAGATTACAGTCATTGCTGTGAAGTTTGGTTGGAAGAATCGATGCCTTTCTAGGAGAAGTGTGTATAGCATGAAAGTTGAAGTTGGGAGTTTCCTTCATGTTATATATTGATTATATTTATGTAGATCATGCTATTCGAACATTAGAACAGATTTGGAAAAATAGCGTAGATTTACTTACATGGTTTGAAATTAGATCTAGGAAGTCGAGCTTGGTACTCTCCGAACTTGTTTACTAGGTGATATTAATTCTTTTGCTTGCAACCAATCCCTTCAGTAATTATAGAAATAATTACTTGGACTACAGATACTTGATATTTACAGTCGCTTCTTTATCAGGACTTCTGTTTTAGTCTAACCCTGGGTTTGCATCTTCCGTTGCTCAGTTATTAAGTGCTCATAAGTCATAATATATGCAGTGAGGCTATTTTGTCTGACGCTTATTCACGACTTGATTTTTCTACCTGAAGTTTAGGGGAATGAGATCTGTTCTCGAATCTCTATCATGTATTTGCATGCTGGATAATTTGTTCCTTGTCGTACATAGTTCCTTAAGATGCTATTTTGTATATTTAATGCATTATTCATTACTTTGTTTCCCCTCAATTTAATTGGCCGAGTAGTTGTTACTTAGCATGTGATTTACATATTTTAATATCAGGATTCTTCTCGTATTAGCTTGCTTTGGTAATACGCTATATCAATTCATTAACTACTCCCTCCATTCAATAAATTACTTGTCCGTTACGGAAACCAAAACTTGTTTAATATCAGGATTCTTCTCGTATTAGCTTGCTTTGCTAAGACGCTATATCAATTCATTAACTACTCCCTCCATTCAATAAATTACTTGTCCGTTACGGAAACCACACATTGTATAAAACTATAATGCAAATCTTTCATAGCTAAATTGCCAAATTGAGCCTTCTGAAAAGTTATTCACCCAGTTATAATAGCATAATTATGCATAGAATTTGAAATTAATTATGTTTGCAATTTAGATTTAACAAAAAATTCAAGATGGTTTGATTTTCCAGAATGGACAAGTACTATGAAATGGAGGAAGTATGATTTATCATACATGTTCTTAATGCGGGCTTATATGTTTTTAATCATCTACCTGCATTCAATTAGATTTTTATACTGTCCTTTCCTAAATTATTTGTCTTATTGGAAATTGCACAAATTTCAAGAAAGTGCAGTGATTACCAAAATGCCCTTACTTTTGGTCAGATCACATTTCATGTCATTTTTTATCACATTTTTTTCTTCTTAAAAAGAAGGGTAATTTGGTACTTTCATCATTTATTTATTTGCGAACGTCCTAAAATAAAATAAAGAGACAATTTTTTAAGAACGGAGGGAGTATGTTTTTGTACTCTCTACTTACACTTCAATTCGTTTTTGTACCCCTACTACAAAAGTTTTCATTTAGTGCCTTCTACTCAACAGAATCTCTTCATTTTGTACCCTGCCATTAATTCTCTGATGATAAGGTGACGTCGTCACTGCTACGTCACACATTTCAGTTAAACAAAAGGGATGCGTGTCATTTCAAAAACTAAAAGAAAAAATGTAAGATTTAAGTTATATGTATGTATAGAAACAGAGATACTTATACACTTTATACACAGATTTATACATATACACTTACACAGACTTGTACATATACCCTTATACTGTTATACAGGTAATAATACATTATACTTTGTATTTTGGATATAACTCAAACCCAAAATTGAAGTATATATACGTAAGAGTACCAACAATACATAACATACGATTTTTTTTACCTATACATGATTGCATATTTTTATTAGCAAATAGATACACATGTATGATGAAGAAGTCAGACAAATCACTGTGATTACACAACCAGTAAAAAGATGTACGTATATACTTACAATTTTACATGTTTACAAACACTGAAATTATACATACACTTGCAGATATATTAAAAAAAACATACGGATAGGTTTAGAGTAGTGTTGGAATGGATTTGGGGTTTTTTGAGTCTGCACCTTTTGATTGAATTAATATGTATACATGTATTGGAATTGATGTGGGACATGTTTTGCCCTTATTTCCATGGTCAAAGAATTGTAGTTATGGTGAGAGAAGGGGTGGGTTTGGTGGTAGGGATGGAGGAGAGGGAGAGACGGAGGCCGTGGATCTGAGTGGATTAGGGTTCATTGTAGACAGCGGCAATGGAGGGTGATTAACCTGAAGGTTGTTTTGACAGAGAAGAGAAGGAGGCGGTGTGGTGAGAATGGGGCTTTTGGAATTATTTTTAATATACTTTTATACTTATTTACCGTTCTTTAATTTATAAACACTTATTTTTTTGCACATAGATAATAATGGCCTATTACTAATTCTCTTTTCATTTGAGGGGTGATTGGGTAAAAACATATGAAAGTAATGATGACATAATTCCCACATCATCTTACCATTCAACAATTCACGGCGAGTAAAGAGATTGTGTTGAGTAGAGGGTATTTAATGAAAACTTTTGAAGTAGAGGGTACAAAACCGAATTGGATTGTAAATGGAGGGTATTAAAAGATATAAAACCCCCTTCTTAATCCTATAATCAGTTTGAGAAAGTCTTTATCTTGCTGTGACATATAGATGTTGTTCCTCGTGATACTGATTTGCTGTTAAAAGTTATGTTTAGCGTAATAGGTAGGAAGTGTTTGCTTCAGAAGTTGACTTACAATTTCTTCATTTTTTTGACAGATGCCCAGCTAAGCCTCTAAGCTCGCTGGAGAAGGCAACCATTTATGCAGGTATATCCCTAATCTAATGTTTCTTGTTTTAGTAATTTCTCTTTTCTACCACCGTAGTACCATTGATCCTTTTTTTTTTGCTCCCATCCTTTTGTTTTTGCTGCTGTGCTTTGCTTCAATACCGTATCACTTTTTTACTCCTATAATGTAGAAGTACTGAAGGCGTTGGAGTTGCAAGTGAGTGTGAGTTGATTTGGTGGGAAGTCGTTAAATTCAGCGATATGTCAACTAAATGCTTCTTCTGATGGTTGTCTTCCCAGCTTTGTTCATGCTTTTTGTGATGATTGTCAGGCATTTGTATGCATTATTACCTTTAACTGAATACTGTTGCATGTTTTTGATTTGTTGCTGGATTTTCTTTTAGGATTTCAGGAAAATGCTTTACCTAATGTATTGTATAAACTGGCTGTTTGTGAAGTGGGTATCATATGTAACTTCCTTTTTTAATTGTGATTGGTTGCATGTTTTCTTAATTTGTTTTTTCGCTTATATTAGAAACCCTTACTGGCAGCTTAGTGATTACTGAGAAGAAAGTTTCTATGCATATCGAAAGGAGATAAGCTTAATATAAATAGATCACTTGTTACATGATATGATTTCTATCTTTCAAAATAGCTTGAAGTGTTATTATAAACAACCACATTTATAAATAAGACAATCGGGACTATCATTGAAATTAGTAGTTATAATCAAGTGTTTTTTTGCGAACAAGTTGTTTAGCTTACTTGATTTCCACAGAACCATAGTTAGTGTTTTCCACAACTCATTTGTTGTTTCTATTATTTCATGTGTAAATCTTTTCATTTTTTTCACTTTTTGCTTCCCCTTCCAGCTTCCATTTCCTTCTCAGCTACATTGTGCAGAACAACTAATGTGTTCTACTTTGTGCTCAACAACTTTTGTAAATCAGGTGTCTTTCTTCCTAGTTTACATTACTTGTTCTGAGGTAGATCTGTCAATCCAATTTTCAACTCCTTCGGAATTTTTTTTCCGTGGTCTTTAAAATTCGTACTTTACAATGATTTTGTGAAGAACCAATTCTTCCAAAAAACAATCACGAGCCAAAGACCTCGCGATCCGCCCTGTGGTAGTCTCTCGATCTTTATCTACTATTCTCTAACTAAATCACATCTATAACATTCTTTCAGCGAATTTTGATTTTTCTGTAATAAAAAGTTTGTTTTGGAAATGCTAGTTTGTTGAACCACCAAACTTGATATACGCATATGTGTGGTTGCGGATAACTAATCGTATTTACTGTAATAAACACATAATATCACTCTTTCCAATTAGTCACACTTTCTATTAAATATAAATCACCAAAATTCTAATTTTAGAATTCACTCGTTTTATATCTCACGCAAACCGTGTTCTCTCTCTAAACCAAAAAACCACCTCTTCCACCATAGCCCCACCCTTGACCAGAGCCCTTTTCCTCCCTCAGAGCTCTGCCACTCCACCGGAGCTCTCTACGTCGGCGTATACCTGTCTATGAAGCTTGTCGCACCCGTGCTCCGTCCCTCCACCAGAGCTTCGCCCTACACCGGAGCTTCGACGACGGTGGGGATTTCACCGGATGAACGACGATGGATCACCACCTTGTGTTACTGCTCCCGTTGACCATTCTATATATATATACATGTATAAGGTTTATCTACTATGGTGCCCTAAATACTTGAATTACAATAGGTGTGTAACCAATTCGAAAACATTGAAATTGTCTGGTTTATTAGTGAATTTTAAACTATAATCATTCAAATCGGAGAATTTTCAAAGTAGGAGGGGGGGGGGGGGGATTTCGACATTTTATGCACTCGTATGCAATTTTATTGACGTTTTATGCACCTTTTATTTCTTTGGCATTGCATAAATTTTATTGACATTGCATAAATTTGGTTAATATTTGTTTGGCTGGATTTATGCAACATGCGCTAGGTATGATTTCACAAAATTGTACCCGCAACGTGTTCGATGAAATGTTCAATGGATATATTGTTATGAATTGTATACGGCAATAAATGAAATTATATTGTCACTTGTTCGGTTGTTTTACGTTGTAGATTGTATACTTTTGATGAGTGGGTATATAGATATGTAAGCTCAAAATGACAAGTGTTTGAAGCCGACAATAAATGCAATTTTTATGTATCCGTATTCACTTTTTATTGATCCATATGCAATTTGATTGACTTTTATGCACTTTTTATGCACTTTGATTGACTTTTATGCGCACTTTCTATGCACATTTATGCACTTTTTATACACTTTTTATTCAAATTTTATGCACATTTTATGCACATATATGCACTTGTTATGCACATTTTAGGCATTTGTTATGCACATTTATACACTTTATGCACTTGTTATGCATTTTTTATTCACTTTTTATGCACTTCATTATGCATTTTTAGTGAATGTTATGCAATTTACTATGCATTAGTTGGAAAAATACGCCTATTTGGTGAAAAAATACGCTTATTTTGTGAGAAAACGGGTTATGGTGAAAAAATAGGTTTTTATGCATTTTTATTGGCTCGTATGCACTTTTTATTGACTCATGTGCACGTTTTATGCACTTTTTATTCACCCGTATACACTTTTTATGCACTCGTATGCACATTTCATGTACTATTTATGCACTCGTATATATTTTTTATGCTTATGCACTCGTGTGCACATTTTATTCATCATTTATGTACCCGTGTGCATTTTTTATGCATATTTTATGCACCCGTATACACTTTTGATGCACCCTCTACGCACTTTATGCATTCGTATTCTACTATTTATGCACCCGTATGCATTTTATATGCACTATTTATGCACCATTTATGTATCCCTATGCACTTTTTATACATCATTTATGCACTTGTATGCACTTTTTATGGTATGCACTTTTTATGCTATGCATCCGTATGCATTTTTTATGCACTATTTATGCATCATATGCACCTTTTATGCACTATTTATGCATCATATGTACCTTTTATGCACTCGTATGCACTTTTACGTAATTTTTATTAAATCGTATCGACTTTTATATACTTTTTAGACCTTTATCCACTTTTACGTAAATTTTATACACTTTTTATTAACTCGTATCCACTTTAATGCACATTTTACGCACTTTTTATGCACTTTTATGCATTTTTTGCATATTTTTTGCACATTTTTATGCATTTTTATGTATTTTTTTATGCATTTTCTATTTATCTTTATGCACATTTATGCACTTTTTATACACATTTATGCACTTTTTATGCACATTTATGCACTTTCTATGTATTTTTATGCAATTTTTATGCACATTTATGAAAAACCTGTTTTTTTATGAAAAAAGTTGTTTTCTTGTGAAAAAGCTGTTTTTTTGTGAAAAGGCTGTTTTTTCTGTGAAAAGTTGTTTTCTTTGTGTGAAAAAGCTGTTTTTTGTCTGAATTTTTTTTTTTTTTTTTTGTGAAAAGGCTGTTTTTTTGTGAAAAAACTACTTCTTTTTTTTGTGAAAGAAACTATTTTTTTGTGAAATAAGCTATTTTTTGTGAAAAAACTATTTTTTTTCGTGAAAAAACTATTTTTTTTTTCGTGAAATAAGCTATTTTTTTTTTAAAAAAAGTAAGTTTTTTTTTAGGGTTTGTTAGAGAAAAAAAGATAATTTGAGAGAGAAATGTGTAATACATCTCTTACAAATTAGATTTTAAGGCCTATTTATATTTTTATTAAAGTGTGACTAAATTAAAAAAGTAATTTTATATGTAAATTTTTAATAATTAAGTTTGAAAAGTGTGAGTTATTAAGAATTACCCCTTAAAAAGATCATGTTTTTTTATAAGCAAATATCATGTTTATTTGGTACTCTGCAGCTAATATGGTCTTTTCTAGGTACTCAATATTAAATGAATTCTATCGCCACGGTTTCATGTCACAGATTATCCGGAATGATCTAGGATATTTCACGGCGTTCTTCGTATTTTTAGACATGAATATATTGTTGGTTTTTTGTGTACGTAAAATCAATAATCTAAAATGCAATGATTAAAAAGAAATAAACAAATTTTATTCCTATTAAACGGAATGTGGCTCTATTACAATATTACGGCACTTGCAGAATGTAAATGCGATTAATTAAAATTTCAGACAGATTAATATAACTTATTAAACTGATGGACTGGTTTGTAATTAAACAAAACTGTCAGACAGAATGGTATAAAACTAAATTGCTGGACTGTTTGTTAATTAAACGAAACTGCCAAACAGAATAATATGATTACTAAACTGTTGGAATGTTTCTGTAAATAAAAAAAATTACAGGACTGAAATGTAAATTACAGAATTGAAATGTACTGAAATAAAATTACAAAACATAAAAAAATGACTGAATTTAAATATACAGAATAGAAAAATACATAATTGAAAAACGGAATAAAAATGCAGGAAAGAAAATAGACGAGGCGACCGTAAACAGTCTGTCATTAACCGATATTCACCTAACCACCTTTAATGTTTCTGGTTATGTTTGGCGTTTCGATCCCAAGGTACAACGTCTCGGATGACTCGTCGAAAACTGTGGACGAGTCAAGGTCGAGCTGTTGGTAGGTGGCTCTCTCTGACTAAAATGTAATGTTTCTGTTTAGAGAGATGATATGGTGTTGTGTTTGATTTCAGAATGTTGTTTTTTTTGATGTGGCCTTCTGATGTGGGGGGAGCTGCCTATATAGGTTGCTGAGTATCTCAGCCATTAAGTCACACTTAATACTGTCAGTTTTTAAATTTCAAAATTGCAGTATTAACTCTGCAATGAATCAGTTACAGCTGCGCTGAACCCGAGACAAATCTCAAAGTCCACTATAAAATAATGTTTCATCTATTGAGAGTAAAAAGCTGTCACAAGCCTGTCACTAATTTAAAAAGCTGTCACAAATCTGTCGTAAATTGACTAAAATGTCACAAAGTCTTCGCTAATAAACTCGTAACAAAAAATACCATCACTAATCTTGTCGCTATTTGAGTATTTTTTTGTGGTGGCCCGTGGCCCGAGACTCGAGCGAGTGCGCGCGTGTGTGGTACACACTTATACACGTGTATGTGGACACAACTTAATATGCACATGAGATGACTTTGTATATATATTGTAAAAATTACTTGTTGGCCCGTGCGGCTAAACTTTGGGGGGGGGGGGGGGGGGATGAATAAGGTTTTAGGCGTTTTTCACCTAATTAAAAATAAGTGCAACTAACAACCCAACTAACGCAATTCTAAGCTTAAGCGTTTAATAAATGTTAATGAAATGCTAGACTTACTACTCGCTAGCAAAGAATAAACAATAATGAAATATGCGTAAAGTAAAAGTTAAGGAAAAAAATTGACACCATGATTTATAGAGGTTCGGCAAATCGGCCTACGTCATCTCCTTGATATTCAAGCTATCGAGTATTTCACTCAAAATCTTCTTTCCGATTTTACAAATCCTACCGAGCTCATCAATCGATTCGCTCACCCTCTACCCGAGGTTCCTACTCTTGATACAAGTGCAAACGAACACGTTTACGAGTCAACGACTCCCCCTCACTCTATGAGTATCCAAGTGTTTAACCTAGAGCTTTTAACCAACACTTTGGCTTAAAAGTTTCTACCCAAACACTCAATCATAAATGAGCTTATAATTTGCTCTTTACAAAATTTATCGAATAATAAAACAACACTCACAATTTGATTGCTTCTAAATAAGCTAATTTGTGATATTTGATGATGTTTGATCTTGGTTTGAGCTTGTATCGCTTTCTCTTCAATTTCTCTCTTTTTCGAAATATTTCTCCAAAATGGTGATTTTAAGTGTGTAGGATAGATAGAGATTGAAGAATGATGTAATGTATATCTTGGGAGAGGGATTGGGCTGTTTTTGTAAACCAAAAGGTCTGTTTTTTTTATATTATGACCGTTGGGTAGGGGTTGAGGACTTTATCCAATGGTTAAAGCTGCTTATCGAAAAAAGCTAAAAAGCTATTTCTGAAATCTACAGAAAAACGATTGGTCGTTTTCTGTAGTCGACCGGTCGTTTTTCAGACGACCTCACTGGAAGAAATTTGGACCAAAACGATCGGTCGTTTTGTCCAAAAAACGATCGGTCGTTTTGCAATTTTCGGTTTACTTCGAATGCTCGTAACTTCTTCGTTTTAGCTCCGATTCTGGTTCCGCTTGAATCGTTGGCTTCGTATTTGATTACTCTATCTTTCTGACGTGCTGAAATATACATTTTTTATTTTTGGAAAAGACAAAGCATTATATCATCGAAATAGAGAAATCGTAAAATCATTAAAACATAATCAAACTTATAATTAAAATTAATTATTGGACTCATGGTTCAACATTACTCTTCATTTTTCAATATGGGGTAATTCCCAATGGGTTCTTCCCATTTAATTTATTTTTCGAGTTTTTCTCTTTCTCAACCTCAATGTTTGATGCCAATTTCCATTCACACTCATTCTCCGAATAGGTCATACCAGCTCCTCAAGCGTCTTGAGTATGGTGTCAAAAGATAAGGCTGTCGCTTGAAATTTTGACTCAAAAATGATCATGTGACCATTCGGAAACTATCAAACATGGTTTTCCATCATATATATTATTACAGTTTCGCATGGAATGTAGAAGAATATGATGAAAATGTATTAGAAGGTTAGAGAGAGTGAGATTTAAAACTCTCCTTGTATAGAAGACGAGTATTCCCTCCTATATTTATATCATCCACAAATCAATCGAGTAATATCATATAAAAACTTCATCTATCTAGCTTAGTTTATTTTCATTACAAAAAAAGACATTTATAGCAACAAAATACCGCAACAAATTACATTTTATTGCTAATTAGTTTACTTTAGTAAATGAATTCAGGAGTATTGATGAATTGTTTGATTTTGGCAAATGGCAGCAAATTTAAATTTCATTGCCTATTATAGATGTATTTTTAACAGCAATATGGTAAACTTGGTGTTGGACTAATTTTTTCGGCAACAATAATGAGTCCTTGTTGACTAATTTTTATTATTTTTACTAAGTTGTTATTCTTACTTCTTTATCTTTAAATAATATCCACGATATTTCATGATAAGTAATAAAGAAATACAAATCTATATATAAAAAAGATTTTAATAGTTTTTTTTTAACGTAAATATCTTTTATTTGAACGATTGCATAAGGCATCCATTTGGTCCAAATCAATCTCATGCTCGGGTATAACCTTCATTACCGTGACAACCTTCGATACCCCTTCAATTGTTTCGGCATTTGGTTATGCTTAAACACAAAAGTCATCCGATTCTACTCGTTAATTTGGTCCACTTAAGCCGCTTCAGATAGAAGGAACACATCCTTCTTCTGTCCATCAACAATGTTCATGATTGCTAGTCTCTCCCCTTCAGACTCCATAATTCAAGCTATTTTCTTACGTTCAGCTATAACAGGCATTTCCATGGCCACTTAACCTTTTGTGATGGAAATATATCCATTATTTCATATAGTGTACACTTAAAGCTTCAAGTTGTAGATTGATTAATAGATAGTATATCTCCATTATATTATCATTAATGGTTTGTTAGTCCTCAATTGACTTGTCTAATTTCAAATTTTCGATCTCGACGGTCATTTTCGTCTCAACAAGAAGCACAACCTCACGCAACGGGTTACTAGTAGCATAACAGGCTTGGATGAGATGCATAATCTTCAGAAATAGAACTCCATAAATTTTTAAAATAGATTTGTCTTTGGTTGTCGTAGACGGATCTTGTTACGGAAATTGATTTTTTAATTTTTTTGTAATCTTGTAACGGAAATGACTGTTCTTTAAGTAAATGTACATGTGCAGTACAGTCTATGAATGGAATAAGAACATGGATCAAGAGTCTTCACATACTTCCTGTTAAGCTCTATAATAAAGGCCTTCTTTGATGAGCACTTGACGGTTAGGTGCTCTACTCGTGTGTTGCGCGTGCCCACACACGTGCCCACACGTGTACGTGATCGATGAATACTAACTTATAGTAGCTCTTAAGAGTAATTGATTTTAGTTCGTCCAAAATAACTCACACATGTGCGATTCCGACAATTTATTGCCATTATTAGTTTTAAAATTATAGACAAGTACCCAAAATTATAGAACTTACAGATTCTAAAATCGACCGGAACCGATAATACAGTACTCTAACTCTAAGTTCAAAGGAGAATTAAAAGCGGAAACAAACAAAGTGTTCGACTTAGTATTTTACTATCTACTTTATGTTTTGGGGCTCTAGTTATTTGTTTACTTTTATTATTAGGCTATTGAGATAATTGTTTTGTACCATACGTGTTATTTCTTGTTAAGATGTTATCCAATATGTTTCTACAAAGAACTAATTTTCTCATTATGTTGAATATTATGGAATAAAAGAGCCATTTCTGGCCTCTCTCTTGTTTCTCTAATTTTCTTCCTATTTCTATTGGATTAAAAGTTGGTTTACTTCTCGTTTTTTTTTTTTTAACGATTCATCATTGGTATAAGAGTATGTCATTTCTTGCTTGTTTAATTTTGTAAACCCTAGTTCTTGTTTTTCTGCCACTTTTGCCACCTTTATCATAGTATGGATCGGAAAAAATTGTTAGCGGATATGGAGAAGACAAAAATAGGGTGTAGGGTTTTGGAACAGGGTGTTAGTGACATCAATGCCCAACTGGAATTGTTATATAGAATGAGGGGTATTGTGTTTACTACACCAGGACTGGCTGTGGGTGAGGGGGCGGCGAGCCGACCCGCCAAACCCAAAATATAAAATATACTATACAAACAATAATATATACTACACAATTTACATTTGAGTGTGTTTTCGTAAAATAACTCTATGTTTGTACAAAATTTAATATGAATATAAGTTAGGGCTAAATTACAAAAATGATATTTGGGGGTATAAAAGCACATTAAACCCGATTTAATTTTACCTAATTTACACTCCCGCTCTTTCACCTTTTAGTGGGTTTGAAAAAATCATAAACCCACCGATGGCGCCGCCTCACACTCTTATCCAATCGACCTAACACCAAGGTCTGAACATGCCACACTGGAGATGGAGATCTGACGAGGTTGAGAAACAAACCGAGGGCAAGACGTCAGTGAGAGGAAATGGGAGAGATATGAAGCGAGTTAATAGATGGAGATTTAGCTGAGGACGAGAGAGAGGGAGGGTGGGGGAAGGAAATAGAGTGGGACGCAAATCTGCCAACGACAAGTTTGTTAGCCTTGTGGAGAACGACTAGGCCGAAGTCATCGTCGAAGATTTGCGGCTGAAGTGGGTGAAGATCCGAAGAGAGTGATGACCCCAATTTTTTTTGTTTGGTGATTTGCCTATTTCAAAAAATATTATTTTTGCGTAAAATTGAACTAAGAAATAGAAACATATATGTTATATTTATTCGCCCTTCGGGTGGGATGCCTACTTCGTTTGGACTATTGACACCCCTTTAGGATCGGGTCTGGTGAGAGATGGGAATGAGAGAGGTGCCGGTCCATAGCCACAGCTTTGACGGTCGCAACGGGTTTTCTAACGGAATCATTGTGGATGTATGTTTAACCAAATACTTGCGAGAGAAAGTTATTTGTTTTTGGGTTACGAGAGAAAGTGATATGATGTGTGTGTAGAAATAAAATTAGACCCTATTTGTATGTAGGTGCTAAGTTGCATTAAGTTGTTAAAATGAATATCTTATATTAATTTTAAAAATTAGTGATACCAGAAAGTAATAAAAATCTCTTTAGAAGTCCCGACCTCTGGTCAAATCCGTATACCAAACAAGCAAGCATGATGAACCGTTATTTTATTTTATTTTATTTGGGACGTGTTTATGTTCATAATTAGGACCAACTCCGTCAGCAGAACCGACTCAAAATTAATTATTTTTTGACAGGTTGTCTAGAAGTTTTTTTTTTTTTTTACCCGTTTAAATAATATATAGTATAAATTGTTAGTAATTTTTAGTGGAAATTATTGCCCTTGGTGTGAGATGCCCATCGGACTGTTTACATCTCATTTAAACCGGCCGGCTCGTCTGTTTTACATATTACTTGGGTGGCAATGGTGATTTAAAAATAAAAAAATGAAATTGAAATTTAAAATTGGTTTCCAAATTTCCTACACGAACCAAAAATCCAAATATGCATTGGCATGCATTACCAATAGATGGTCGACAACTAAACCATAAAGTATATGATTTGATTCAATGAATTAAATGAAATGTAGCCCGTCTCAAAAGGGAAAAATGATGATTGGCGTGACCACTAACTAACTATCATTATAATAGTAACTCATAATTATAAGCGTGCCTCTATTCTATTCTATTCCTTCAAACACAAGAGACTACTTCGACCATGTACACAGTTCCTAACATTAATCAATTATAGAAAAGATTTCAATGTTTTTAATCCATTTCTCTTTGGTCACCATAGTTCAAGTTAAGATATCCCTCAATTTTTATCAAGTGACGGAACTGGTTCGTATTATATTATAGGAGTTTAAGCAAACCTAGACGTAAAGAAACACAAACGAATATATATGATTGAGACCATAGTAAAAACAAGATCCAAATAAAATCCCAAGATGAGTTGTACGTTACGGCTTTGAATTTCATGTATTTCACGGTTTTGTCGGTTTTAAAAGTAAAAGGATCGTAAAAGTTCCACATTATAATTGATATTGATGGAATGCATAGTTGAGGGCGAAGTAGGCTACCTTCAAAATTAACATATAGTACATGAATATGAAAAATGATAGATTTTTATGTATTAACATAAATTAATCTGGAATCCGGATCGCCATGATTGTCCATATTACATGATTCGCTTCAGATTTAGAGTATAGAATCTCAATCCGATTTCTTAATTAGATACCTCTTAATCGAGCCTCGTCAGATCACGAATGTATAACTAAGTAGGCTATCATAATATATGGTTATACGCTAAAATATATTCGTAAGATTTTATAAAAAAAACGAAATATTATTTATTTTTGTTTATAGTTTGTCTACTATATACTATAATACTTTAGCAAGTGTACAATTGAACCCATGAATGACTAATGCGAGATGCATGTACATAAGCATTTATGTTAAGTGGAAAAAAAAGGTGTGTCAAATCATCATTTTTTATCGTGTTCTAGTGAAAATACATGGTTAAGAATTAAAAAATAAAAATTAACGGAATTATGAAGGATGTCATGACCCCCGCCCGATGGTCTCTATTTTACTATTTAGCTATTTTACTGAGGGATGTCATGACCCCCGCCCGATGTCATGATCGATGTCATGACCCCCGATCGATAGAAGGCAATGTTAGTCTTTTAGTTATTTACTAAATTTAGGGACCAGACATTTTATTTATGTACAATAAGAGACTATTAAGTGTATTTAGAGTTTTATTGAAAGCTAAGTGCAAATGAAAATAAATTATAAAAGCGCACTTCGATCACCATTTTATTCAGACAAAGAGAGAGAGAGAGAAAGTAAAGTGAAGTGAAGTGAAATAAATAAATAAATTATTTAAAGGAATGTCAACCAAAGTATATATTGTGTAAGAATTCCTTTCAATTATTTCTCTATTTACAATTCTATCTCGTTATATTTCTGTTAATATGCTGCAATTGATTTTGACTTTCTTATTTTTTGTTTTCAATTATCTGCTTCTTTTTAAAAAATATATTTGGTTACTATTTATGTGCTTTTATTTTAATCAATGACTTGATAACATTTTCTAGTAATGTAGTGAAAGTATAATATTATCTCCATTGGTAATGTATTTTCATAGGGAGATACATTGATTAGTACATAAAAACACATTTAATATCCAAAAAACCACTTTCTCAACTCTTATTTAAGATATAGTACATTTTAACGTAAATTAGAGTAAAATTAAGTAGCATCATGTAGCATATGTACCTAAATTTAGAAGAAAATTTTAACTATGGGTTTTTTTGATAATTAAGTCTCAAATTATGTACTAAATGATCGTATAGAATTGTTGTCTTTTTCACATTTTACCAGGAAACCCTTTTAGAAACTCTTCGTTTCTCTTTGTTTTCGACTCGTTTCTCATAAGCACAAAATGTGTAACTTTCTTTATTATTATAGATACTTTGGTATAAAAGCATGCTAATTTTGAGGATATGTGGTGAATTACAATTACAATGCAAATCGGGAGACATCTTCTAATATATATGCCAACTATACTGATAATTTGATCTTAAAAATTAATTTCACCAGTATTGAGTGTTTATTATTGAAATCACTAACTGGTAATGTATTTTGATTATTTTTCGTAATAGAATTGATGTCTAATTCACATTTTACTACTCCCTCCGTCCCAAAACAGTTGTCCACTTTCATTCAAATATACCTCACATATATTGATGGAAGTGGACATTTGTTTTGGGACGAAGGGAGTAGGATACTCTTTTAGAAACTCTTCGTTTCGTTATGAACCCTTTTTCAAGACAAAAGTTTTTTTTTCCAAAACTCATTTCTCGTAAGCTTAAAATGTGTAACTTTCTTTATTATTATAGTCTATAGATACTTTCGTATGAAATCATGCTAATTTCAGTATATGTGATGAATTACAATTACAACGCAAATCAGGGGACTTATTTTTATATGTAAATATATATGTCAATATTCTGATAATTTGATCTTAAAAATTAATTCCACAAGTATTGGGTGTTTATCATTGAATCTTGCAATTCTTTCTTTGGGTTCATAGCTTTGTATTATTCTGTTTCTTTATACAGTAAGAATTGTACTATGTTGTATGCTCCACATTTTTCTGGTCATTGTGTGTATCTACGCAGTTTCGCTATAGCTGTTGTAAAGTGCAAAAACCGCACTATTTTGGGATTCAGCGCGTAAAAAGCGTGCTATTTGGGATTCATAGCGTAAAAAGCGCGCTATTTGGGAATAATAGCGTAAAAAAGCGTGCTATTTGGGATTCATAGCTTAAAAAACGGGCTATTTTGGGATTCACAGCGTAAAAAGCGCGCTATTTGGGATTCATAGTGTAAAAAACAAGGTTAACATTTAGTATATGAATCGGTATGTTTTGGTTTTATGGAAAACAGATAATTCCTAGTACTTGACCCTTCTTGTGAAACTTTACACTGTATCAAGTACTATCGTACATCCTATTTATATAGATTCTAGTATGTATTTGCTATTATAATCATGAAACATGTCTCATGATGATTTGTCCCATAGAAGTAAAAAGAATGAAGTGAGTAAAAAAGACACAAAAACTTTATCTTTTATCCTTATTGTTAATGACTTGGTATATAGTAGTATAACTGAACTTATGTTGCCTTCGTACCAGTTTATCCGAATAAAGTAGTTAATATGTTGTTTAAAAAAAAAAATCTGCTTTTAGTTTTAAGTTGCTGCCTGTGTACCAAGATGATCTTTCTCATTTTTCTTCTTCTTCCGCAAGTTGAGTTTTTCTTTTTCTTTTTGCAATCTTTTCATACTCTGTCGGGTATATTTATGATCTTTAATTTTTTGTAGGTACTATTCTATGTATGGACACGTAGAAAAGCTTGCCCAGCAAATACAGGAAGGAGCCGCCTCGGTGGAAGGAGTGGAAGCAAAACTATGGCAGGTAGCTTTTCTTTACATAAATAATATTTTTAACTTCTTAAGTTGTGAAATAGAGCCGATATCTTTCATTAAGGTGTCATCTTAGAGCCTTTAATACCATGACCTGTTTATTGCATGTATATGTGGTTAAAATTTTGATTGTCAAAAAGACATCACATGGTTTTCTTACCGTATTCTTAAACATTTAAGGAACAGAAAACATAATCTACATATCATATTCTTAAACATTTAAGGAACAGAAAACATAATCTACATATTTACTTGAACAATCGACCTGATAACCTATGCCAATAGGCAAGAGCCTAACCACCAAACGTCCCGCCTCAGCAACCAATTACGGTTTACTTTAGTCCTACTCTTCTGAAAACCCGCTGCCAAAAACGTAAACAGTATATATCAAGTTACAGTTAAGAAATGACCAGTTTTAAGGACTAATAACGGCTTTCCTTAACAGAGAAAGCACTGCTTATAGGTCTTAGAAATGGTTTTTTGGCAAGAATTAAGAATCGTAGGCCAATCAACAAGACACACCTCTACCGAGTTATCATTAAAAGTTGTGGGCTGACATTTGAAAAGCGAGACAGACGGGAAGTTATCTGATTTTTGGTTCTTGATTAAAGATATTAGTTCACTTTCACTCTCTAAACTTATTCATCCAGTGACTATGAGTTCCTAACTTGACTTATAGCAATGATAACCACCCAGCAATGTTTTCATGATTGTGGGCTTTCTTTTTCCTAAATTTTCCTATTTGTTTTTATTCACAATATGCAAAGAAGGAATACAGATTATTCATCTGATCTTCCTTAGTCACTTGCAAGTCATGGAAATTGTGCATGGGTTCCCCTATCATATTGATTTTAGAGTCCCAGACTTCCTCTCTGGGGCGATTGTCTTTGTTTATTCCCTTTGGTAAAGCAAAGTTGTTGAAAATGTAAATGCTGCTACAAAAGTATTTAACATCTTCCTTTTTTCTCATTGAAAGTTTACCTTTTTTGGCATCTTGGTTTTTCATTCTTTAATATATTTTGTTGTTATGATGTCTTCTCCACGTCTCCTGTTATTATCTTTTTCTCTTTTGCTCTGAAATCTTGTGACACACTACCTAAGGACTGTATTATTTTCCTTCCATAATTTTCTTTGCAGCTTTCGGAAGTAAATAGCGGCTCTGCATGCCTTGCATACCAAACTTTACCAGAAAATGTTTAGCACATAGGTTTTAACTTTGTTTTGTATGAGAGAACTACAAAGTATTTCCTAAAAGTGATGCTGTAGGCCCGCTCTTGTGCACCCTATAGAAAAGACAAGAAAAGAATGGGAGGGAAGAGGGGAGAGATAAAGTCACGCATCTTTGTACAATGGTGTTTTGGTCTTTTCATATAGGGTGTGCACAAACGATTTGCACAGAGGCCATTTCTATATTATTTCTCTATTCTTATTTTTGAAGGCATTAGAACCAGGGGTAGAGGCTTTAGTGTGCGAAGGAGTGCGGCCGCAATCCCACAATTTAAGAAAATGTTTTTTTTTTCTTTTCTGTAAGGGAACTTGGGAAAATATAAAAAAACATCGTGTCTTGCAACCCCATAAAATAACATTTTATATTCAGCTACTTCGTAATTGTAATCCTGGCTCCGCCCCTAAGTAGAACATATGTACATTTATCTAAGATGACACAGTGACACTAGGAGGCAGTGGCATAGAAACATATGCAACTCTAATGGGATTTACACCAATAATTAACCAATGGAAGCCAAAGACTAAAACAGTGCACTGTCTGATAGATATTAAAATAGGCTTGTTTTGCTGCATCTTATGTTTGCTTGTTTGGTCCAAGGGGAAAATAATTCTTTTTTGTTTTCACTTGCAACTGTTAAGAATGTGCTTGGTACAGTATGAAGCGTACTTTTTAGTAGAAAGAGTTGGAAAAGCAGTTGATTGTAGCGTAAGTTGGTTTAAAATATTTTTTTTAGAACAAATAGTATAACAGAAGTTTTTAGTATTCTACTGTTAATTCAAAAATAGTACACTTATTTTGGACCATACAAATTAAAAAAAAAAATTACTTTTTAGTAAGAAGAAGGAAAAGCTTACTTTTTATATGCTTAGCAAACAAACCTTATATCCAAACATGTAAGTCCAGACTCCAGATCTTCTCCTTACGGATTTGGTTGTTGGCTTGACTTTACTTTTCTTTAAATATTATTTCTGAGAATACTTTCCAGTGATTTGTTTTTATTTCTTTATGCTTCACATAGCCTGCACTGTAGTTTTGAACCTGTGCGTTAATTGGCATGATTAATATAAAGAAGTGAGGTATGAAGAATGATTTTCAAAGCATCCTGAAAAACACGGGTTGCTTTATGTACAGGTTCCCGAGACACTACAAGAAGGCGTGCTCACGAAAATGGGTGCACCTCCAAAGAGTGACGTGCCAATCATTACAGCTGCCGAGCTAGCAGAGGCTGATGGCCTCATTTTCGGATTTCCTACGAGGTTCGGGATGATGGCTGCTCAATTCAAAGCATTCCTGGATTCTACTGGTGGCCTTTGGAGGACACAGCAACTTGCCGGTAAACCAGCTGGAATATTCTATAGCACTGGATCCCAAGGAGGGGGACAAGAAACTACCCCGTAAGTTCCTTTGTTTTTTACTTCTCTTATTCTACTGCTACTGTATGCTGTTCTAAAAGACTAAAACTCATAAAAGATTTATGTGACACCTAAACATTAAAAAGGATTGAAGGCTAGCATAAGAAGGTGAGTCTTTTAGAAGTTGTTAAGTTTTCAAACAACAAATGGTTCATTGCTCCATCTGTGTTTCATTTTAATTGAGAATGTTTTTTAAAAGAAACCCACTCCTATCCAATCTCAGCAATGCTTTCGCTAAACATGTTCTTCTTGTTTACACAACAAAAGGGTTAGTCAACATCTGAGAAGTTGAAGGAAAAAATTAAGCCATGTTTATTTTTCTAACAGTTTGGATATCTAGATAAAATGATATGTTATACACAAAAAAGGTATTAATCGTTACATGCTGATATGTAATGGCTACTCCTGAAAGGAGTTTTAATCCGAAAAGTCACTATGAGTAATTCACTTACATACATCATAGTTTTAGTAATAACCTTTTCGCTTTGGCAAACAAAAACTAAGTAAAAGTGTTTTTTCTATATAGGCTGACAGCGATTACGCAATTAGTTCACCATGGTATGATATTTGTGCCGATTGGGTATACGTTTGGAGCAGGCATGTTCGAAATGGAAAATGTGAAAGGTGGGAGCCCTTATGGTGCGGGGACCTATGCTGGAGATGGCTCAAGGCAGCCCACTGATCTTGAGTTAGCTCAGGCTCTACACCAGGGCAAGTACATTGCAGCAATTGCAAAGAAACTCAAGGGAACTGATTGATTATATATACCAATACCAATGAAATATTACCATGCTTATTCTTCACCAAATGTTTGTTTCGTTTATGTTTCTGCTTGAAGCACATTTTTTTTTTCTCATATAGATTACTTTCTGCTTGAAGCGCACTGTTTTTTTTTTTTCATATTGATTTCTCAATTTGTATGTGTTTACTCGGCACAATGGTATTCTCAATATATAAAGTTTGTTTGTGAATATCTGTCGCTTGTCGCTTTTAAGTAAGAAACTCTGAATTTGGTAGTTATAGTATGTTATATAAATGTGTAACGATTAATAGAGAATATCTCTATATAATGTAAGAGTCATTTTTAAACAGCGACTTTTTCTAGCTGCTTAGGCTATTTCTAAAATTACAAGGTTTTTACCTTTTCCTGTATCATAACTGCCTGCCGGCTACTTTGCCACACTTCAAGCAGCCCAATGTTTTGAACAACCAACGAAAACACCTTCCCGATTCCATCAACGTACAGAACTCCATCTTCTTATGCATGTTAGTAATTCAGTTTGTTTCAATTATGATTGGGTTTGCATAGTTACTGGTGTTAGTGAATCCGATTTCGTTTTTCTAACACACATTACACATTGTCTGTTTAGACTTGAATTTCTAACTCAATTTCTATCTGGGTTCGCATAGCTCAATTAATTAGTTTATCAATCATCCACATGCTCCATGAACTGGTTAACTCTGCTTAGGCTTGCTTATAATATGATTGTGTTCAAGTACACATACCAAATTGTATTCACCAGTTACAGATTTTCTAGATTAGAAAATCATAATAAGCATACGTTAAGATTTGTAGTATTTTATTGATTTTTGTTGACGATGGAGTCTATTGCAAAAGCTCGTTACTGGTTACGACTGCGGGAAGTGGATGATTGTAAACATTTTAATTTTATAAAAATTCCTACGAGCTTCTCTATCCATATATAACTTGTTTGTTCCATTTGGACTATTTCAATAGCCAAAAAGGGTGGTGGCGATACAAAATATTCGGATAAAGAAGGCAGGAAAAAAATATTATTTCCGTTGCCGGGGTCGAACCCGGATAAGACCAAATTCTTAAAGGAAATTTGCTACAGAAGATATTCTTATTATTAATATGCACATTAAAATTTATACAATAGTTATGTGTCGATCCATTTTTATTGATACGAAAGAATCAAATAAAAGAAAAGGCAGGAAAAAAAAATTGTTTCCGCTGCCGGGGGTCGAACCCGGTTAAGACCAAATTCTTGGAAGGATTTTTGCTACAACGGATTATTAACATAACATGCACATCAAATAATTTAAATATATATTGATCCATTTTTATTTATTACTAGTGAGAATGGCATGCGCGCACATGGTCATTAGACTCATTAATGTATAGCTTTATTTCATTCTTTTTCTGTAAGATTTATTGGTGCTAAATTACTTGTTGAGTTTGAATTTTTATACTACACTTTTTCTGAAAAAACATACAAACCGTAGAAAAAATCTACGGTTTACAGTGATTTTATACAAACCGTAGATTAAATCTACGGTCTGCATAAAATCACTGCAAACCGTAGATTAAATCTACGGTTTGCAGCGTTTTTTCATAAAAATTTTTTACATAAAATAAATTTGGTCAATTTTAACAATTAAAATTAAAATACTGAATATTTTTTTCAAATTAAACATGATTTTTTTTAATAAAAAAACTAAATGCCTTATTCTTAAAATTTTACATAAAATTGATCAATTCTAACAATCTCTCAAAATAAACACAAAATTTACACAAATTTACACAAAAAAAAGTTGATTTGATAAATTTTATGTTTTTGGTTCATGTTATTTTTTTGTCAAGTGTATAAGTTGAGATTTATTGAAACATTAACTAAATCGTCAATTTTTATGAAGTGTTTTTGGTTTGTTTTTAACACTTGGATAACGCAATATGAAACATTAACTAAGTCGTCAATTTGGTGTCGATCGTCAATTTTCTTGAATGAAACAATCATAAATTATATAATACATCATATAAATTTACAACAAATTGGAAAAAAGAGTAATTTACATAAAATTAAAAATAAAAAACAATTATGGACTTGATAGGTCTATAGCTTCTTATTCAGTTGCAATCTGTTTTCCCGATTGCCTTTCTAGCATCATATATAAGTTGAAATTTGCTCGAAAAAGTTCATTTCATGGCTCAGCAGCCTCAATGCGTGTTTGTTCCCACCGTGCTATAATTCTTGGCATTGAGAGGCACAGAACAATGCCACATCACGGCCCCGCGTGCAGTATTCCGGATAGTCATCGAGGTTCCCGTAAGATTGTCAGACTATCTGTAATCAGCAAAATTATTATTAGAATATGTAAACAATTGTTTAAAAATACTAGTAATAAATTCTGCGAACATAAGACAAATGCAAACATATACAACATATAATATGTAAGTTACATGTAGGAAATAAGAAAGTTAAAATCTACCTGTTCATATGACATATGGTCAAACTGGTCTCGTATGTGGACCACATTATGTCCGTAGACATATGGCTTATCATTAGTAAGCCTCCAAATCTTCCATCTGTAATATACAAACAAAATCCGATAAACAATAAATATAAATAAGATAAGTAAATGATAGATGACACAATAAAAAAAACACAAATCCAATACAAAAACTAAATAATATCATACCTGTAACCGAGGGGGAACCTAAGTAAGCCCTCAGGTGGCTCGATATCTTTCGGCAGCTCTTCACATGGTCTAACCGGCAGTAGTCTGGTCATCGCCCACATATTGAGAAACATCACGGCCCCGCTTAC
Organism: Primula veris; assembly: GCA_963682055.1. Classification (NCBI taxonomy): domain Eukaryota; kingdom Viridiplantae; phylum Streptophyta; class Magnoliopsida; order Ericales; family Primulaceae; genus Primula; species Primula veris. The sequence continues at coordinate 26,230,062 of OY821743.1, read as the reverse complement.
TCCGGTAGATTTACCACGCACCAACTTGCATAAATTAGCCTCTAACCAGGCCAGAAGAGCTGATCCCCAACTATACTCTGCATGTGTCAAAATCCTCCAGAAATGACAGAGGCCATATTGGAATCTGATCACTGCTCTTATATGAAAACACATGTGCCCCAAGTAATAATAACATGACAGCCCTAAACTGATATAGCAAACGCTTCTCACCAGGGTTGGGGGGTAATTCACCAAAGGTATGTATCATCCAATCAAGTCTAACTGTCAAACAGTTTGTATCAACTTGATTGTCAGCAGGTCTAACACCCAATAAACTTTCTATCATATCTAACATGCTCGCCCTGTTATCATTCCGCTCCGATCGGGTAACAGCAAGACCATCCACCCCGAGACCAAGCATAATCTCTACATCCTGTAATGATATCCCCAACTCTCCACCGACAAAATGAAACGAGTGTGTCTCATCACGCCACCTATCAACTAAGGCTGTAAGCAAGCCTCGGTCTACGCTATAATTACCTATAGTGTGAATACCATAAAAACCAGCCCTAATCATATTTTCAACTACTCTGTCAGGCTCGGTATCTGCCAACTATAATTATAAACCCTAATTTTATGGGCATCTCCTCTACCCGCTTCTCTTCCAGCATCCCAAGTCTGAATTGAAATATGACCAGTCTGTCGTAAAATGCCCATCCTGCCTTTAATCTGTGGACCTGGCTCTGCCATCCTAACTATTTTTATTTTTAACAATAAAAACAACATAAGAAACGTACACATTTAATGATAACCAAACAATTATTCTAATTATCTAATTAAACAAATTTTAATAAAAACTCAATTTTTTTATAAAACGGGAAAAATACCAACAACCCCAATTTTTATTGGTGATTTGGGCAAACAAAATAATTAAAAACATAATTTTATAAAACACCTAATTTTCAAAACGGGTAAATATTAATAAAGTGTAACTATTTTTATTTTTCTCAATCAAAACAAATAAGCATCATAAACATGTAATATCATAACCAAACCATTAGTAATAAATATCTAAATAAACAAATTTGAATAAAAACACTAATTTTTTAATAAAATGGGACAAATATCAACAATTATTATAATTTCTATAATTAATATAAACAAACAACAAATAATTATATATAGCTAAGTGAATAATCAATTTGCATATTTTATATATTTTTTCCTATTTTACAAATTGAAATTACACAAAATAAATAATAAATTAAAGAATAAAAGAAATATCAACAATTATTATAATTTCTATAATTAATATAAACAAACAACAAACAATTATATATAGCTAATTGAATAATCAATTTGCATATTTTATATATTTTTTCCTATTTTACAAATTGAAATTACACAAAATAAATAATAAATTAGAGAATAAAAGAAATACCTTGAATTAGGGATAAATTTGATTGATGATTTGGGGTTTTTTGTTAAGAAAGTTGATAGTTATTGTGGTTGATTGATTTGGGTCTTTTTGTATGAAAAAATTGGGTTTTTTAGAGAAAGAGAGAGAGTGTAGTATGAAAATTTGTTTTTTTTTTAAAAACGTGAAATTCTGTTTTCAAGGGACTGTCTGTGTAATTTTTGCGCAGGGACTGACTGTGTAATTTCTGAAAAATGGGGACTGGCTGTGTAATTTCTGCAGAATTGCTGCAGATCGTAGATTAAATCTACGGTTTGCACATAATCACTGCAAACCGTAGATTTTTTTTTACGGTTTGTGCGTTTTTTCAGAAAAAGTATAGTATAAAAATCCAAACTCTTATTATTATTTTTTAAATGAAGTTGTGGGAAAATACCCACTTTTTTATTAATATAAAACCAAGTACCATTACAATCTTGACACTAAAATTAGAAGAAATGAAACTTAGAGAATTAAATCAATTAACATTACAACTTGATAAACAACTTTGTAATTAAATAAACTTCAGGGACCAATTTAAACCTAGTCTGTGTAAATATACAGGCCAAGATAATACGTGTAGGAAAACCCCCAAATCATTTCTTCAGCAAACAAACCGTCACAGTGAGGAGAGAGAAACTCCTCATCTTCGCCATTCCTTCATCTCTTATACTCACCATTTCTCCCATCAAACCCTAATATTTGGAAGCCCTTTTGCTTCTAAATCAATGATATTCTTCAAATTTTGAGACAAATCATCCCTTTTGTAGAAATCCTTGAAACCATCTATGCATCCATCATTTGCTAAAGCATCTGCAGCACCATTAGCCTCCCTAAAGACGTGATCCACTTGGTAATTTCTTCCCTTTAATATATTTTTGATCTCCTCTGTAACCACTTTAATATGCCATGGGGCAGATAATTTATTATTTATAATATTTACCAATTGTAGAGAATCAGTTTCTAAGATAATTGACTTTATATTCGTTAATTGAAGCGTGAATAGAATAGCCTTTGCTTCTGCTTCTATAGCTGAATTACTGGTCACCCTAGCTTGAAATCCATAGACAAAATTACCTTTGAATCCTCTTATTAAGCCACCCACACCACTAATATTCGAAGAAGGTTTGTAACACCCATCAGTATTTAACTTTTCAAACCCCACTGGTGGATTTAGCCATTTCACTATAGTAGCCCTCTTTAGATTAACAGTCTTCTCTTTTGTAAAAATATCAGTTATGTTCCAATTAGTTGGGAAAATTTTGTTATTCTTAGAACATAACTTTAATATATCAGTGACTTGTGAACAAATAGAACTTGCTGTCATCTCCATATTGTTGAATTTGTAGTTGCACCTAGCTTTCCAAATTTCCCACACAATAATAGAGGGTAAAACCTTGAGCATAAAAGAATCAATACTGTTTTTTCCTTTTCTAGATGTAGACCACCATGTTAAAAATCTACCTTTAATACTGGTATTAGTATTAATAATACCCAGCAAACCATCAAAAAAAGTCCACACTTCCTTTGCTATCTTCCCTGAACTGAATAGATGCTCACTGTTTTCTTCTTTTTCACCACAGCACTCACACTTAGAAGCTAACTGTATCCCAAATTGTCTTACTGTAGAGTCTAGTGGTAGAGATTTATTGAACAATTTCCACACAAAATAGGTTATTTTCAAAGGTAGAGCTTTGTCCCATTTGTACTTATTAAACCAACTTTCTTCATACTTTTCTCTGTTATTTTCCCAAGCTGACTTGAATGAGAACTTCTCCAATACCTCTTTATTCCATATAATTTCATCTTTACCAAACAAATTAGCTTTAAAATCTTCTTTAAACAACTGTCTTAGATGAGAATGAATTAGCTCATTAATAATTTGGCTATCCCACATACCATTTTGCATCAAATCTTTAACCTGTAGACAATTTAGAATACTCTCATCATATATTTTACCAGTGCCCAACCAATTGTCTAAGTTTACAGACATATTTCCATCTCCAACAAGCCATTGCATACTTTCTTCTGCCTTTTCCCTAACTAGCAGCATTCTAGACCATGTATTATTCCCTTTTCTAGCTTTTGCCTTAACAGGATGTAATTTTTTACAATATTTAGCTATCATAAAATTAGCCCACAATGAGTTAGAAGTTCTTAGTTTCCACCACAGCTTCATAGAATAAGTAGCAACAATATCTTTCATACTTCTTACTCCCAATCCATTTTCTTCCTCTTTTCTGCATATATTTTTCCATTTTACCCAGTGATGCTTATTTTTCCCATCTTTTTCCCCCCATAGAAAATTTGCCATAATATTTTCAATCTCCTTTATAACTTGTTTTGGCGGATCCATAGCTGCTAATGTATATATCGGAATGGAATTAAGGACATGCTTAATAAGAATCAACTTTCCCCCCATATTTAGATACTGAACTTTCCACCCAGACAACTTCTTTCTGACTTTCAATATCAATTCATGAAAATTAATACATTTTTTCCTTCCAGAATAAATTTTGCAACCCAAATAAGTAAAAGGAGGTTTTTTACACCTTATACTTAACAACTTGCTCACTGTTTCTTTCTGAACTTGACTTACACCTTCAGAGATATAGACAAAGCTCTTATCAATGCTAATTTCTTGGCCAGAGTCATTATTATACATATCCAGAACATTTTTCACACATTTGACTGAACTTGTATTTGCAGCTGAAAAAATTATAAAATCATCTGCAAATGCTAAGTGAGTTATAATAGGGCTACCAACTGGGGCTTTAAACCCTTTCCACCTTCTATTTAGTACTAACTCATTTAAATTTCTTGACAGAACTTCAGAACAAATAATGAAGAGGCTTGAAGATAGAGGATCACCTTGCCTCAGACCATTTGAAGGAGAAAAATAACCTGTTGTTGCACCATTAACCAGAACAGTCACACCATTTTCTGAGATAAGTCTCCATACTCTATCTATCCAAGTTTCTGAGAAACCCATTTTTCTTACAGTTGAAATTAAGAAATGCCATGAAATCTTATCATAAGCTTTTTTCATATCTAGCTTTAAAGCTAGACTGCTTCCACTGCTTTTATTATCCAAATTACAAATAAGTTCTTGAGATAAAAGAATATTATCTATAATATCCCTCTTATTCACAAACCCACTTTGATTTTCTGAAATAATCAAAGGCAGAATTTTCGAAAGTCTATTACACATAATTTTGAAAATAACTTTATTGAAGAAGGTACACAAACTTATAGGTCTGTAATCAGCAAATGAAATAGGATTAATAGTCTTTGGAATCAGGACTATAACTGTGGTAGTCATAGCTTTAGGCAAAGTAGCACCTGAGAAAAATTGTAACACTGCTTGGAATAAATCTTTACATATAATATCCCAACAAACTGTGAAAAAATGACCATTAAAGCCATCAATACCTGGAGCACTACTCTTATTTAACTCCCAAATAGCACCTTTTACTTCATCATAAGTAGGGTCTTTAGTAAGATTATCATTGTCATCATCAGTAATAACCCTTGTAACACACTCTAAACTTTTATAATTGAAGCTGTTTGGGGTATAATTAGCAGCAAGAAGGCTTTTGAAGAAACTTACTGCTTCATCTTGAATATCTTTTTTACCTGTCAATAAATCACCTTGAGAATTTGAAATGGAGGTAATTATACTTTTATATCTTCTTTTTTTAACAACCCCATGAAAGAATTTTGAATTGGAATCTCCTTCTTTAGCCCATCTAAGATTGGCTTTTTGAGCCCAGAAATCTTCTTCTATTTTCACCCTGTAATTTAGCTGTGCTTTAGCTTTCATTAACACCTCTCTATTTCCAGGGCTTGGATCATCTTCAAATATATTTTCCACTCTTAAAGCCTCATCTTCAGCTTCTATCACCTCTTGGAAAATATTCCCAAAGTTAATTTTATTCCACTCAATAAGTGCTTTTTTCAGTAACTTGAGATTATTAACCAAAGAATATAAAAGAATTCCCTTTATTATACCCTTTCCAATTATTTCTGACTACCTTGAGAAAATCTGGATGTTTAGTCCGGAACTTTTGAAAAATATACCTTCTAGGATTCATATTTGTCTCAGATTTCATAGTAAGAAGAAGTGGACTATGATCAGAATTTATTTTACTCAAATGCTCCAAAGAAATAGTACTAAAAAGATTAACACCAGCAATATTGAGGCATACTTTATCTATTCTCTCAAAAATAGTACCATTTCCACTTCTTTTGCTCCACCAAGTAAATTTAGATCCCTTAGCTTTTAGTTCTGACACCCCAATTCCATCCATACAATTTAGATAATCATTAGCAGCTCTCATATTTATAGGTAAACCACCTACTTTATCTTCTTCTTTAGAAACTGTATTGAAATCCCCTGTAACAAACCACGGCCTTAGAGTGAAATTTTGTTTCAGAAATTCCCACAACGCCACCCTTTCTCCCATAGTACACTTGGCATACACCACAGATAGAAAAATAGACTTATTTTGCCAATTAATTTCCAGATGCAAACATTGATCCATTTGCCTCACTATTTTCATCTCAGTTTCTTCATTGTAGAATACCCAAATTTTATTCTCCACTTGACCCAAGGCTTTGTCAAAACCAAATTTTATTCTGTACCTTTCCAGCTTATCACACCCCACCATAGGTTCTATACAAATAAGTAGCTTAATCTTATTTACCAAACATAGTTTTTTAATTCTTCTAGAAGTAGCTCCATTGCCTAACCCTCTAACATTCCATATTAATGATGTAATCATTTATTATACCTTTTCTTTCCCCCACATTAGAGGATGATCTTAAACCCATATGGTTTCCTTGTTTTTTTGAATTATCTTCTTTTTTGTTTAGCTTCTTTTTCTGACTTTTGGATAAATTTTCTTCTCATTTTCCTTCAGTTTCTTCATTCTCTTTTCTTTGTATAGGGATTTCTTCTCTTTCTTCTTCATACTCTTCAATTTCAGTGATATCCATATTTTACTTAACAATTGGGTTCTCTTGTCATTATAACAGCAGACCATAGTTAGCTCTTTAACATACTGATTGGAGCAGATATTTCCTTCTTCTTTTTCCTCTAATATGACTATTTTTTCCAGTGTATCACAAATTATTTCTTCATCTATTGTTTCTTCATTATTGTCTCCCTCACTAACCGTCACAACTTCTTTTGTAGGAACTACTGTTTTGAAGGGCAGAACTTTGCTTGAACCTCCATTAGCTTCTTTTGGATCTACTTTGCTTTTTTGAAATGCTCTTCCTACCCAATCTTTGGTACTTTCCTTCTTTCTATAACTAATGTTGTTCAGTTTGACACCAGTTTTTTTGCTTTTTATCTCATTGATCACATTTGCTTCATCAGTAGTGTCTTCTTTTTTAGCATTCTTAAATTTGCATACTTTAATGGAATGACCTTGTTTGTAGCAAAAACTGCAATAAGTAGGTAAATCTTCATACTCACAATATTGCCAAAATCCCACATCATTATCATCGCCATAGCCAATTCTTACTCTTTCAACAAGCTCCACACTAAGGTCAACCTCAACACATATCCTTGCTAAGATAGGCCTTGTAAGTTTTGAAGTAGGTTCATCTACCCTTAAAGGATTACCAAAAGCCCTAGCTATAGAGAAGATACTGGTATTATTGTATAAATGTATAGGTAGTTTTGGTAGATTGATCCAAACTGGGGCCACCGGTGTCTCAAAATCTGGATCAAAATCATAGGTCCACTTAAAAACACGCATTGGGAAATTTCCAATATACCAGATTTTTTTTAACCAAATTCTCGCAAAATCTTCTTCGTGAAAGCATCGAATCAATATATGTTTATGGTCTAGAACACCTATATTATACGTTGATTTTAAATCGAGCTTTCCAAATAATTTCCTTATCACCTCCACATCCGGTCTTCCATGTGTAAACTTACCTACTAGGGTATACTTAAACGGTTCCGATAGTTGTTTTACGTCTTCCATAGAGAAATTTATTAATGGTTCTCCTTTATAACTCCCTACATCTTTTAATGTTATTTTAGCTTTCTTTGGCTGCATACTTACAATTGCTGCAAAAGACTTCATAGGAGGTGGATCCGGAGACATACATTGGGGATTGCGGTTTATTGTTGCGGGTTTATCTCTGACCGGTGAAGATTCAAAGACCGACATCGGCGGCTAGGGTTTTTTACCCTAGTCGTCTCTCTCTTTCTCTCTCTAGGTAATTTTTTTTTTTTTTTTTTTATTCCAACCTCTTATTAGTTCTTGCTATATATATTGGTACTAAAATATGTTTTGTGTCGTGAGAGACTAATTTACACAATAAAAACTTAAGTTTTACTTTGACTTAAGTCGATATCTTCCATTTTTGTTACACTTGACTCATGTTTCATTATCTTATATTGATCTTTAGAACTAAAATATACGAACGAGTCAAGAAAGTTGGAGAGCTAGTTAAACTCTCATACATATTAGGTATGAGAAAATATAAAAAAAAAAAATGGAGATACTATATTGAAAAGGGAAAAATATCACAAGACAAGCTAAAACAGCTACATTAAAAAGGTAAAAGATCAGACAAAGCAAGATTACAAAATATTACCCTTAGGAATGAAATAAAAGAGAAGAGATAAAATAAATAAAAAATATTTGCTAGTCAAAGTTAGTGTGTCCAATATAGAATAATAGTCGAAGTTGGTGTAAGTTTAGGGGCTATTTTTCCATTATGTGTCGATATTTATTTAATGAAAGTTAGTTTGTTTGATGTAGATGCTCTAAAATTTGAAGCTGTGGCATTATAAATTCTAGAAAGTAAGGCTAATAACATGGATGATGCCGAAGGTCTAATGGAAATTTTATTTAGTTAAAAGTTTCATCAAAATCACAATAGTCTCTATATTTATAACAATGTGCATATAGTGTATGTATGAGTTTATAAACAAGGTTGCGTAAGTTACACTTCACAAACGATGGATCAAAAGTGCCTTTTTTATTCCAACTCATAAGTTGAAACCTTGGAAGCAATTAAAAAAAATTCCAAAACAACTTAATTACTCACGTCTCTATGTTACAAGAAAAATAAAAAGTTTAAAAGACGACAAAAAGGAAGAAATAGAACAATCATTACAACTTTTTATTTATTAAAGCCTAGATTTATACTAGCTTTAATCACATCAAGCAAAAGAAATTTAATGAATACAAATAGGTTTTTCCTAATAAATAATAACAAAGTGAATTTTAATTCTAACAAAATTATTGAAAATAATATATATTTTTTTCAGAAAAGAAGCCCAGGCACATTTGCTAGTTATTTAGAAAGTGCGACTTGTGACATTATGTAAAACCTCTTCAAAATAAAGTTTAATATACTAGGTGGGAGGGTTTTTATGGGTTTGTATCCTAAATTGTTTTTATTTTCTGGATTAACCCTGGATTCTTATTTTTCTTGTTTGGAATCCGGAATTCAAGTTTTTTTTTCTTTCTATTTTGAACTTATCACTCATTTTGATATCCTGAATTATAAAATATTTCTTATTTAATAACCTGAATTCTCAATATTTTTTTGTTTAATACACTGAATTCAATTTTTCTGATGCCGCCTTTCACATAATTGGACGAAATAGTTCAAAATAAAAAAAAAAATACTTGAATTTGAGGTACTAAACAATAAAAATAAGAATTTAATGTACAAATCAATAAAACACCAACAATTCAAGATTAAAAAATAAAAGTTTTGGCAATTATTAATATAGGCAATGTTTTAAAGACGCAATGCAGATTCTAGACGGAAATAGCTCGTCTACCGCCTAATCCTGCCTAATTACCATTAATCACCGCTTAATTTCGCCAAACCTAGTAGGCGCTTAGGCTTCGTCTCCCGCCTAATTTTCGCCTAAGCACACCTTTTAAAACCGCTGAATATAAGTGATCATAAAATTTAAAACTCGAGATACTAAACGATAAAAATAAGAATTTAAGTTACTAGTCAATAAAACACCAACAAGTCAAGATTAAAAAATAAAAGATTTGGCAATTATTAATAAGGCAATGTTCTAAAGGCGCAATACGGATTTTAGACGGAAATAGCTTGCATAGCGCCTAATCTCGCCTAATTACCCATACTCACGGCCTAATCATGCCTAATTTAGTAGGCGCCTAGACTTCGCCTACCGTCTTCTGCCTAATTTCTGCCTAATCGCGCCTTTTAGAACAGCTGAATATATGTGATCATGAAATTTAAAAACTTAAATTCGAGATGCTAAACAATAAAAATAAGAATTCAAGGTACTGATTAATAAAACACCAACAATTCAAGATTAAAAAATAAAAGTTTTGGCAATTATTAATATAGGCAATGTTTTAAAATGCGCAATGCGAATTCTAGGCATAAATAGCTCGTCTAGCGCCTAATTTCGTCTAAGTACCTTTAACTCACCGCCTAATCCCCTATTCCCGCTAATCCCGTCTAATCTAGTAGGCGCCTAAGCTTCGCCTACCGCCTTCCGTCTAAGCACGCCTTTTAAAACAGCTGAATATAGGCGATGATGAAATTTAAAAACTTGAATTCGAGATACTAAACGATAAAAATAAGAATTCAAGGTATTAATCAATATAGCACCAACAATTCACAATTCAATATTAAAAAATAAAAGTTTTGGCAATTATTAATATAGGCAATGTTCTAAAGGCGCAATGCGGATTCTAGAAGGAAATAGTTCTCCTGATACCTAATCTCGCCTAATTACACTTAATCACGAGGGACGTCCCCAACATGTTAGCAACCAAAGCAATGGCTTTGACCTCCAAAATAGTTGGACCTATTTTTTTTGTATTACTTATTAAATTACTAAAATACCCCTGTTTTTTTAATTAAAAAAATATATAAATAAATTACATGCAAGGGTTAGGCAAAGTAAAACATAGTTACACGGAGTATAGACTTATCCATGATTTCATATACGCACGTAACTGTATATGAATGTAAAGTTTAGAAAGACTTTAATATAATATAATGGTTAATCATTTTAAGAGAACTTTATATTTATGTGAATGAATTTAATGGCATTAGCCAAATCCGAAGTCAAAAAAAATCAAAGAAAACGTTATAGTTAAATAACATAGAAGGAACAATTCCTTGTTAAAATATTCTATATTGTATGTAATACGTTATAATTATAACAATCTACTTTAAACATGGTTTAATCAAAATGTCATTATTATAATAATAATAATTTATAATTTAAGGCCCTTTTTTCAAATTCGATTTGAGCCTCTAAAATAATAAAAAAACGGCACTTTTTAATTACCGCATAATCGTCTAATCTCACATAATCTAGTATGCGCATAGACTTCGCCTTCCGTCTAATTTATGTCTAACAAGTGAATATAGGTGATCATGAAATTTAAAAACTTAAATTCTAGATACTAAACGAAAAAAATAAGAATTAAAGATATTAATCAATAAAATATTGACATTCAAGATAAAAATAAAATAAAAGTTTTGTCAACTATTATTAATATAGGTGATGAATGAAGTTTACATAAATATTCAAATCAGATCATGTTCCGTACATTGCGCCCAACTAACTCTCTCTCTCTCTCTCTCTCTCTCTCTCTCTCATAATTCAGTTTTGGTACAAATAACACGAAATTATTCGTCAGAATATACATTAAAAAGGTAGCATAATTTTTTTTTATATTTACCCACGTCCAGTTAAGATTATGAGATTCTTGCATTTTTTACACATTGATTTTGTTATCCATCTGAATTGTTTTTTTTCCCCGTAAATTATGTCTATACTACACATTTATCTAGTTATGTAGGTGGGTAGTACTAATTTACCTTTGTTGTAGTATAACTTTCCCTATTTTTCTGGGAAAAAATACGTTTACCGGTAGTTAACAATTTAGGTAGCAGAGTATCACTCTTAACGGGTATTGATGTACAAATTTTCATTCAATTTAGGCCTGCCAACACTAATCGACGAAATTGCAGTTAATATGTCTCATATCTTGGGTTCTATTTTTGACGTATTTTGACTTAATTGCACTCACTATGTGATTGATGAGGGAGCGTGAGTACAATTCCGTCAATTTGCTTAACGTTAGGTCCTCAACTGTGATAGAATTTATAGATCAGTGCCTCAATTGTTAAGAGTGGTACTTCAGTTAGTACACTACACGAAACGTAGTTTCTCTCCTATTTTTTTCCTTTGAAATCAGGGGAAGAACAAAATACATGCTAAAGGGGCTACAACACCCCTCATATCACTAAAAATATGAAAATTTTCCATATATTTTACTGAAAAGTTTACGATTATAGACTTTTTGCACCCTCTAATTACAAAATACTATATACATATAATTTAGCCCCATGCATATTTAAATCCTACTTCCGCCAATGTTTGAAATGCATATCCTCTAAGGCTCAACTGCTATGATAAAGAAAGCTCATGTTATATACTTATATTTCCTCTTCAATTCCCTTTTTCAAAATTTATTTTGAATGGGATTCAGGCCCTCGAGATGGACTGGTCACTTAGATAGCATGGAAACCATTCAGCCAAAGAGATGAAGGGAGTACCGTTTGGGATTATTATTGGTATATCTATAGGTGTCGTAATTGGATTACTTTTGGCAGTATTTGTGTATTTTTGCATCAATTACCACAGGAGACGCTCACCCGTCGCAAGTAGCACAACCGATGGTGCCGATAAAACGTGTACAGCATTATCAGATTCGTCTATTGGTACAGAATCGGACAAATCTATCGTTCAGAGCCGAAGGTCACTGAGGCGTGCTGTTGGGAGCTTTAACAAATCTAACTTGGTTTCGCCATCTGGAATAATTCAGTATACATTTAGGTATCTCTGTTTTTTTTTAATAGAAATTGTTTGTTAAAGCGCAAGTACAATAAAAAAACGTACTTTTTGAAGTAATGATGGAGAAGATAGGTTAGACGTTATGAGTGGTTTTGGTAACTATAGAAGCTATGTTTAAGAATTCATAGAAAAGTTCCATTTTGACTTCCATTATTCTTAAATTTCCTTGTACTTTTAGACTACTGCAAAATCCATATGATCGAGATGTATAAAGTGATTTATTCGTGAATGCTTTATTATATATAGCTCTAGGAATATTTATTTGTTTCCTTTCGATTATCTTCATTTTTATTATAGTTTTCCATTTTTAGAAAAAGTTGTCAATGCCTTCTTTTGGTTTTAGTGATCATTCTTGTTTTGTTTTCTGCCTTATCCTGTCCCCTACCTGTAGGGATCTCCAGAAAGGCACCTGTAATTTCACGAGGTTAATAGGCCAAGGAGCGTTCGGTACAGTTTATAGAGCTGAATTGTCAACTGCTGATTCGGTTGCTGTGAAAGTGCTTGTAGCTGAGTCCAGGCAAGGTGAGAAGGAATTTCAATCTGAGGTAATTGTTCTTAATTTTTTCTTTCTTTCTGAAAATTAGTGTTTTCTGATTAATTGTCCTTGATAAAACTATTCTTTTTTGAATATTATTCATCGATAATGATTAAGGTGGTGATGGTTTGAGCTGATCAGTAAATATCCGTTGTATCAGGTTATGTTGTTGGGAAGGTTGCATCACAGGAACCTTGTGAACCTGATTGGGTATTGTGTAGAAAAGGGCCAGCATATGCTTATATATGTCTATATGAGTAATGGGAGTTTAGCTTCTCACTTATATGGTAAGCTAATGTTTAAACATCATGGTCAGTGATACTCATGCATTTGAGGAAAACGTTGTGACTTGAGCATTCTGGTGTCCATTGTTTGTCTTTTACTGTTTACAACTTCATATTGAATAGCATTGCAATTTCAGCAACAGAATGTTTCAAAACCATAGGAATTGCACCACTATAGCGTATGCTTTGAATACATTAGGAAATCTAGGAAATTAACTTTCTTTATACATGTTCACAGACTCACAGTCCTGCTTTAAGTATATACTTCACTGACGAGTCAGTGTGCTTGTCTAAAGTGACTATTGAAGTGTGAACTGGACTGTGGAAAGTCCCCAAGTTTGAGAATATATTCGTATTCACACCATAATACATCGAAAAGGTTATGGAGTTCTGTTTGGAAAATGATCCTGTAACCACTTTTTGATTGGGGTGAATTAGTGACATTTTGTAACAGGGGAACTTTGAACCAGATAACTATTGTTTTAGTTGGAAAATTGAAAAGTGGGTTGACATCCTTAATATTCTTTGTTCAGGTGAGGAAACGGGACCTCTTGAATGGGAGTTGAGGGTTCAAATAGCTCTTGATGTAGCGAGAGGCTTGGAATATCTTCATGATGGTGTAAGTTTAAGATATTTGTTGCATTAACATGTCAATCTCATATTGGAAAAATCAGCAAAAATATAAGAATAGTATTAAAAAAAAATTACAGTGTCGCATGCATTTCGGTCTAAAATAAAAGTGATGAACTAATATGTACCTTTTTGCCCATGTGGTTCTTATCCTTACTCAGGCAATGCCTCCTGTGATTCATCGTGATATAAAATCTTCTAACATTCTGTTGGATCAGTCCATGAGAGCAAGGGTACGTCACCTTCACCTGTATATGTTTCAACAGGTGGTCTAGGCGGCCGCCTAGGCGGGAACCATGCGCCTAGGGAAAAGGTGAACCTGGGCAGGAAAAAATTGTGCTGGGCGGCCAATTAGGCGTCAGACAGACCCTTTCCGCCAAGACCCTTTTCCAAGAGGTTTCCAATGGATTCTTCACGAAAAAAAAAAACATTTACAACATTTCAAGTTACCATCTGTCGCTTTTTTTCTTGCGTTGCGATAAAACATTAAAACTTGCTGTGATGAAATGTGTACCTCTTTACGATTCATTGCATACTATACCTGGTTTAAGCAGGTGGCTGATTTTGGGCTTTCCAGGGAAGAGATGGTTGACAAACATGCATCTCATATACGAGGAACTTTTGGATATCTTGATCCAGATTATATTTCATCAAGGACCTTCACCAAGAAGAGTGATGTGTACAGCTTCGGGGTTTTACTATTTGAACTTATTACTGGTAGAAATCCGCAGCAGGGTCTCATGGAGTATGTTGAACTTGTATGACCTCCCCACTCTCCTTCTTCTCTCTCTCTCTCTATATATATAAATAAGTTTAAATATGTATATATACAGTCTTTTGTAATGAATGTTAAGCAGGAAGAAATGCTACAAAAATCTAAAAACTATATAATTTTTTCAAGCAATTATATGCAGAGATTTTCACAGTTGCAATAATACTTCGTGATAATGCCCATTGTTGAGATTTGTCTTCAAGATACTTAAAAAATAGGAATGAAGATGTCTCAAATTAATGTTCTCATATACGCTACAAATCTAAAAAGCTTTTCTCTTGACATGAATTACAATTTAGGCACCAAAACAAAATTGGACAAGAGCCCTATTAAAAGTGAGGACATGAGATGGCAAGATTATAACAAATACACTTGTCTATGCTTTGCATCTTCTAAACAGCAAGTGCAAATATAGCATCAATAAAAATATTTGAGAAGATAGTACTGTCATATTTTAGACAATTGCAAGTTAAGCTTTTCAAAGCAGGAATTTAAAATTGCTCTCTTCTCACGGATTGCTTAAATTGTAAAAATTACTTCCTCTGATTTCTTAGAATTACAAAGTTCGAATTTATATTCGATTCCACTGTGCTGTTATTAATTTTTGTATAAATTACGAACTAAATATATAATCTGCTTATGACGGGCAGGCGAGAATGAACACAGATGGGAAACTTGGGTGGGAGGAGATTGTGGATTCCCGTCTTGATGGGAAGTTCGACGGGCAAGAGCTTTATGATGTGGCAGCTCTTGCATACAAATGTGTCAACAGATCCCCGAGAAAACGACCGTCCATGAGAGACAATGTGCAGGTTCTATCACGTATTCCCAAGCCAAGGCACAATCGGCTTCATTATAATCATTCCTTAGTGGCCCCGCGTGATGAAATCTTCATCAACATGGACCAACAAGATCCGCGGAGCCCAAAATCGGACAGCGAGCACGGAAGAGGGAAGTCCATGGATAATACAGAAGCGTCCTGTGATGTGCAGATATCAGTCATGTGAAGCTCAAATAGTATTCTTGATCTGTTTATTTGTTTGATCGGTGGGGTTTGGACCTCTGGTGTGCAATATTGTAGTATTTATTACCTCTATGAACTAGAAGGGCGTGACTGCCATTCTTGGTGTTTGTTTGCTGTTACTTATATTTTACGGTGCCCTATGAGAAGAGAAGAGAAGCATCAAAGAAAATAAGTACCACCAAACTGACATTTAGTCACCTCCGCAACATAATGTAAAGCATGACTCATGTAAGTTTCTGTTTCTGCATTTCTTTTTCTAGTTTTAATGTGTAAATGAATGAATGTAAATTTGGAATGTATGTAATGTTGGTCTTTGGTACTATTTCGAATAAGATAAAGAAAAGGACAATAATATAAAAGACAGGAACGCAATGGAAATAACACTTTATTTCTCACAATTGGAATATGAATTACAATTCCTGACTCGTACAGAATTAAATTAAACTGCTGGACTGGTTTCAACAAATAAAAACTGCCGGACTGTTTTGTAAATAAAACAAACTGCCGGACTGTTTTAACAAGAAAAAGAAACTGCCGGACTGTTTTAAACAAACTGCCGGACTGTTTTAACAAATAAAAAACTGCCGGACTGGTTTTAAACAAACTGCCGGACTGGTTTTAACAAATAAAAAACTGCCGGACTGGTTTTGTAAATAAAACAAACTGGACTGGTTTTAACGAATAAAAAAACTGCCCGGACTGTTATTAAATAAACTGCCCGGACTGTTATGTAAATACTGGAAATTAAATTACAGGAAAGTAAATTACAGAATAGGAAAGACTGAAATGTAAATTACAGAAACTAAAGGTACTGGAAAGAAAAATACAAAAGGGAAACAGTACTGAAATTAAATTGACAGAATAATAAAGGACTGAAAAGTAAAAACAGAAATTAAAAGAAGAGGCAACTGCTGAGCAGTTTCCCTTAAACAATATTTCCCGAACCACCTTTAAAGGTTTCTGGTTTCGGGACTTTGTTCCCAAGGTACAACTTCTATCTCAGAGTGGCTCGTATGGAAACCGGCACCGAACCACAGGTCGAGCTGTTGGTGGTGCGGTTCTCTCTCACTAAGTGTATGCTTATGCTGTGAGTTGTGTGTATGAAGGTGTACTGAAATGAGAGGGGGATGGCTGCCTTTTATAGGCTCTACTGAAACCGCAACCATAAATGTTGGTCTTTAATTCTGGGAGTTACACCCCCAGAATCCGCTCAATCAATTCTGAAACCGCAGCATTTACTCTCATTCATTGCTGACGTTTCTCTTGCTGGAAACTCTAGGGACTCCTTTTGTATTTTATACAAAACTCCCTATTCGGGTTTGGACCCAAGACCCAAGACCCGAGACCCGAGACATTCCCCAAGCCCAAGCCCAAGCCCGAGACCCAAGCCCGAGACCCGAGACCCGAGACCCGAGACCCGAGACCCGAGACCCGAGACCCGAGACCCGAGACCCGAGACCCGAGACACGAGCGAGCGTGTGTGGTACACACTAATACTCTTAGGTGTATGTGGACATGTTAGTTTAATAACTACATGGGTTGGTATGGTATATATATTGTAAGATTAACTCTTAATCTTCCAATATGGGATTAAACTAAATGGTTTTTCTCATTAACCATTTCGTTTTTTCCAGATTTGAGCTTCCGAGGTACCAACTTTGAAGCCACTTTGTATTCACACCCATTCTCCGAATAGGTCATGTGATATACCGTTACGAAGCTCGTCACACGGGCTACTCAACCACGTTGATTACGGTATAAACAACTCAGCGCTGTTACACGAAATAATGACTCGAAGTTGGTCCAGTGACCATTCGGAAACACCCATGTTATCACATGTTTTTCCAACATGTAAATGTGGATATATCCTTTTCTGTATAAAGATTTCCAATTTGAGCTTAATATCAGAAATTTGCTGTCGTTCTGATATAAAATCCCAGGACACTTATTTATTTAAAAAGGAATCCATGGATGTCATTATTTTCAGCTGGAACCTCTTTTAGGAATGAAAATAGCATTTGAGGATTCCTAAATAATCAAGTTTCTTGCCGTGGTATGAACTCCAGTGCCCAGAATAAAACATCTCAAAAGTTGTAGATATGCTCACTTGCTCAGTATGAAGAAGGGTAGGAATTACGGCAAAAAAGAAGAAGAGAAAAAAGACAAGATCCAAGAGAATTTAGCAATGCAATTTAGCATATCTGAAATAACGTTTCATAAACACAGTCCACTTGCCGAGGAATAATCAATTTGCTAGATTATATATCTACCAACTAGGACCACATGCCTGATTCAATTTGTATTTAATGTTGTTTGGTACTTTGTATTTAAGCACTTAGATAAGTCTCCATCATTTTGGGCCTACTGAAAAAAAATTGGTATCTAATTCTAACATTTAATTCGATCTAAGAAGTCGGCAAGTAGCAATTTAACCATTTGAACTAAACATGTGACAATTTTGAACTTTCTTGCAGAATCTTAAGTCTTCTCTTTAACTGCAAGTTATAGTATTTGTTAATTTTCTTTTTTCAAAAACTAATGACTTCCGATCTTGAAACTAAACATTTATGATATTTACCAAACCTACATTTAATACCACCGCAAATAAAGTATAGATATGAGAGCTTTACTACTCACCCAAAATATTTAATCCGAAAATCTTTCGCCGCTGATGAGCTTCCGCATCAGTGCTTTTCCAATTTACACAAGCCACGACAGAAAATATGTTCCACTGTCGAGGCTAGGGTTTATAGTTTTGAGACATGACATGCCCAAAATGATGGTTAATTAAACTTTTTCTGCCCCGTAGCCCGTAAGCAGTACGTTGGTGCAGGCATATATCGCCAACCAAATATTTTTTGGTGCAGGCAAACAAAATACGCATTCATGCATCTTATGAAAAAAACAAAATGTTGTTACCTCAAATATAATTAATCTGAGTATGCCAACCCTATCAAGCAATAAGGAATATACAGGTTCTCCATCAAGGTTTCTATGATTCCATCAACCACTACATGAATGACAAAACGTGGACATACAGACCATTAACATGGAAAATACAAGGTATCAATCTCGAAAGAAAAGAAAGTCAGTGACATTATAGCAAGTCTGTAGGTGCAAGCTTGTTGAGACATATCTTTACGACTTGCAAATCACGACAAAGCAGGGAAGTAAAGCTTTCGGGTTGAGCAAATAAAGCTCCTCAATATTCGAATAGAGTCCGACTTTACCTGCCAAAGAGTCGAATCCTGATTGACCTGTAATCTCTTGAATATTCTCTAACGGCCTATGAACCCTCCCTGCGATTACCCTACACACCATCAACGCTTTCCTTAAAGAGGGATGGTGATGATCATTGTCAACAATATCTATGGATTCAAAAGCTCTCCCACTAGTAGAAGTTGTGAAAACACCAATTCCACCCTTGAGTAACTTTTTCGAAGAGAACCCATGTCTTATTATTTGACAAACACAGCATTTTTCAGAAATGCATAGGTTTGAGCACCCGTTTATGCCTAGTGAGCATGCCAGAGTTGTACCATAAAATCTCAAGAGCTCGTTTCCGTCGGCAATACAGCGCGGGTGTTTTTTGGGTAATCTGCTAGCTTTAATTTTTACAGTTTCTCGATAATCTTCAAACCGAGCTAAAGTTTTTTGCATGTTGTGGACTTTGAGGACTCTCTCGATCCGACCACAATGATTTTCGGACTTCAACCAGCTCGTTCTGCAAATGATTTCTACAATTTTTCTTGACGAATCCCCTTCCACAAGCTCTGTAACTGAGGAAAACAGAATAGTGAATGCCATTTTCCAAAGACAAGGTAAATCGGAGTAGTTAATTCTTACCCTTTCAGCTTTAACAAATTTCCTAGGTTGTCATATAATAGAACATTTTTGCAAACTCACTAACTGGATATGTGAAAACCTCATCACCAAGAAATCATTAGCCATACAATGAAGATACCATCTTTTTTGCATTTAGATTTAATATTTCTTGGTGAAATATGGAATTACACATAAACCTAGCAAAAAACGAGGCGAAAGCGAAACACACCCATGATGCAGATTCAGCTTTATGCTTAACAGTAGCATATATGCACAGGAAAAACGCTAAATTTGGGGCAAACGCTATTTCTCTTTTTACTTTTTATTTCCCGACTCCAACCCAGGGTGAGATTTTTTCTTAAAAGGAGAAAGGCAAAAGAGAATATTAACTTTAATACAAAAAGGCAGATGCAATATAAAAAAAAAAAAGTCAATCTTCACAATCACTTTTGTTTTGTGAGCATGTGCCAATTCACAAACGAGAGAATCCTACCATAAGCATAAGCAGCTAAATCAGACAGCAACTCAGGCATTCAAATAGTGTAAACTCGACATTAAAATAGTGAACAATCATACTATCTAATATTTCATCTCCAAATGATCTACACGAAACATTACACTGAAAAGTACTATATGATTAACTTTTGAAAATTTTCATTCCGACAATTTTGATACAAGTTATTGGCCGGTTATAATTGCACGTAGTTTCGTAGTGGACAATTAATTAGGAACGGAGGGAGCATATTTTCGTTAGAATATTCTCATTTTCATATTAAATAATAATCTATGATATTATTTCCGAAATGTTTTTAAACATTTATTCACATATCAATCGTCATATTAATTTTATAAATTGTACCTCCGATTTATTTAAGAAACTACTAATAATTTTTAATAATAATATTGTTAGATTTTTAGTAAAAGAATTGTTTTTATTACTGCAAAACATTATAATTTGTTCATAAATATAGTTAATTATGTGAATAATGTTTAGTCGAGATGAACAACAGTGTAACAAGACATTAAAATTTAAGTGAATAGTGTTTAGTGTAGTACGTTTACATTTGTAATCAAAATAATTTTGAATCCGCACCATTATAGCCCTACGTTAGAGAAGATATTAGTGTCAAAACCATACAAAAAATGGTTCTACACTGCGATGATGCACTACATTGGAGATACTCTTAGTACTACCAATATACTGAGTATTCATTGAAATGTTGCTTAGCTTAAATTGATTTAAGTATTTGGAGGAAAATTAGTTGTTAGCTTTTAGAAGTCACTAAAGGAAGAAGACTATTTTCAACACTTAACAGCTTGTCTTTAGAAATTAATACTATAACCCACTGTTCAAAAAAGCGCGCTTCATAGTTAAAAAGCTCGATTTACAGCTCAAAAAAATCTTAAAAAGCTCACTTTTTTACTTTTAGGCCGCTAAAATCTTACGCTTTTTTACACATTTAACCTAATTACCTAACTCTTGCGAAAACTCTTTAGCTAAGATTTCGCCTTTTAAACACTGCTATAACCTAAGCTGATAAGCTGTAAGCATAAGTGCTTGTTATGATCCAACTTGTAAACAAATATGCTGGTTTACTTGAGACTTGGAGAAAATATTGGATTTATCAAAACAAACAACTTCTAAAACTTGTCATGCCAGAAACAAAAACAGTGTAATTTTACAAACACAAATAAAATAAAATTTGATGCTTATAAAAACTGTAAAACCAAACATAGGAAGATGGGAATCTAGTGTTAATTACCAGCATGCTTAGATAGATGGTGAGCTTCAAGACCCTCCCACTTCCCAAACTGCTCCCCACACTTATGACAACTCACCCCATTAGTATCATTTATATCAGAATGACCCCTCCTTTTCTCAAAACCAACACCTCTAGTCCCCCCTTCCTTCTCCAACCCACCATTCCTTTGAGACCCCACCCTAAAAGAAGTATCAAACCCGGACTTTCCCCCAGGCCCCGGAGTCCCTGGCCTAAGCGTCCCAACAAACGCCTCTGCACTTTCACTGCCTCCTCCTTTGCTTCCACCGAATCCGGTGATCTTGAGCTCACACTTAGCATTGCTCAGGACAACTTCATGAGTAATGGGGTTGAGAAACTCGCTGCTACCAATAGACCTTGGGCTGCAGTTCGGGATCTTGTCGTCAGCTGAATGGCGCTTGCTACCGTTTATAACATCCTTCAGGTTAGCGATGGACCTAGAACAACCCGATCTTCCCCCTCCTGATTTCTTCGTCAGTATCGCGGTGAGGTGTTTCCTGGCTTTTGGATCGTAAACATCCGAAGGCTCAGATTTGCAGTGTAGGGACTTCTTCAAGGAAAACCACACTGTTGGCATTTTTTTCACTCTTATTTGTTTTCTTCAAGTTTATTCAATACACAGTAAAAAGCAATGGCATGTTTTTTTTCCTTATAGTATTTCAATGTGCATCTAGTTTTGGCACCATTTTATGCCACTTTCTGGGTATTCTTTATTTCCTGAGCTAAAAGAAGAGCTTTTGGACAAAACCCTTTTATGCAAGAAGGAATTTTTCAAGATTTGTTTATTTGGGATCTAATTCTATTGTGGAACTAGAATGCTAAAGTATCCTAACTAAGTGACTAAACTAGATGGAGTTATAATATTTTTTAAGGGTTATAAGAAAAAAATGAGTGAAATTCATTTGGTTGGGTGCATTTTCCTAAAGCTTTTTTATGGGATAATAAAAATAAGAGGATGGGAAAACACACATTGGAGTTTGAAAGAGAGAGAGAAGTAGAAGTTGACAAGATAATAAAGTTTCAGTGGCGCTAATAAATGCAAGTGAGCAACCATGAATAAGACAATTTTTATTTTATTTTTGAAATAAGAATAAGACAATTATATTCAATTGGTATTATTACTCACCAACACTTTTCTACACCTCACCTCTATGTTATAAACCCCTGAAACTATGAGTAATTTTCAAAATAACCCCTGATTTCTTGCAATTAGCCCCCATAAACTATCAAACTTTTGTAATTAACATCCAAGATCATCTTTGAAATGAAATAATCTTTTATTAATTTGGTCATTTTACAAAAAAAAATTGTTCAAATATATGTAGTTTGTCAATGCACACGAGTTAAGACAAGAATTATCGTAAAAAAAATCATCGGAAGTGGTTTTACATAAAAAAATATTTTAGTGAGAATTTTATTGTGTGTGTCATTCTGTAAATGAAAAATAACTGATCATAATAAATGAAAAATCAAACAAAATAGATCATCGAGCATAAAGTTATATCATTTAAAAGATACATTTGGGGTTAATAACAAAATTTAGATAGTTTACGGGGGCTAATTATAATAACTAATAGTTTTGGGGGTTATTTGCAAATGACCTATAGTTTCAGGGGGTAATTTGTATTTTACCCAAACTTAAATTCAAACATTTTTAAAATAATTAAAATCACATGACTGTACTTTCAGGGATATTGTTTTTATGGCATAAAAGATAAAATCTAGAAACTAGATTAGTCATCATTATTAGCTTTCTGCAGATTGGTACCTATACAATAGTAGATTCAACTTTTTCTGCATTGTTTGCTTTATATTATTAAGAGGTTTTATTTTGGATTGGAGCATGTTTTTGTTTTGTATGTCAGTAAAACGGGTCAGATTTGCAGATATGTGACTTTCAACGTGAAATCTTGTTGGATGCAAAATATTTTCATGTTTTCAGTTTAACTGTCTATTCCAAATTTTATTTTAAGAATCTATATGTAATTTAGACTTGTACAAAATTAATACTTATAGTTTCTAAATGAAATTTTTTAAAAATTATTAACACAGTTTAGATGTTAAACTATATTGAAAGATTTTGGAATCACATTTTAACAATTTTAATACGAGTTATTTATAACTCAAGATTGCATGTTTTTTCGTACTATACAAGTAAATCGGAATGGATGGAGTATAGGGTATTATAGAATCATTAACTCACTTTGTAAGTGTCGGTTTCAAACTCTGATCGGTACCGTGATATGTTAAGATCTCAACCACTTAAGTGATTTTAATCAGCTGAAGTATAATATTTACTACATATTGTATTTTTTTTTTTTTTTAGATGGAATGGATGTGTGTCATGGTAGGCTAATCCAAACAAAAACCCAAAAGCATGCGATACTTGTTGGGTTGGGTTCGTACAGTTTTAAATGAGACCTACCCAACTCAACCCCCTTTAATTGGTTGGTTTCGGTTTGTATTCGAGTTACATTAGACGTTTATGGATTCGAAATTTGTCAGAAAAGGTAAAAGATTGATAATTCTAAGCTAAAATTTAGCTAAAAAAGATTCACATGCTAATTTGCACGGTACCGATACGGGTATCATACTCGTATGATCCTGGTACGGAAGTATGATTGCCTT
This sequence comes from Primula veris, assembly GCA_963682055.1. Classification (NCBI taxonomy): domain Eukaryota; kingdom Viridiplantae; phylum Streptophyta; class Magnoliopsida; order Ericales; family Primulaceae; genus Primula; species Primula veris. Next base: position 26,206,251 of record OY821743.1, on the reverse strand, counting down.
TTATAAATTTGGGTACAATACATTAGAGTTACGTCAATTATTTTGACATAATTTTTATATATAGTTATTAAGATTTATAAAATGGATAATAACAATTGCTTATAGATAGAAACAGATTAAATTCATGAATATTAGTGATAGCATGATAGATTATTAGTTTTAGGCATTATGAATTTTAGGTTTTTTTTTAATAAAAAACAAAGGGAGCAGTATATATGAAAAACAACTATATGTTCTAGCGAAACTCTTGCAGAAGCTTTTGTACAATTGAAAAGCTGCAAATGTGATATAGTAGTTGGTTAAGGGTTTAAAAGCTATTAGCTTTTTAACTATTCTCTTTCTGTATATTACTTGAAACAAACCTAGCGCAAGTGCTGAACATGAAACAATTTGGTCTATTAATCTTTTTACTAAAAAAACACTAATACAATATGCACAAAATTACAAAATTAAACCCTGGAAGCATTTAATGAATTGAAGACTAAACATCCCTCTAGCTCTTGAAACAATTCTGAGGTGCAAGTGTTTCGATATATATGCATTGATTTTAATTTTTAAGCTTCTTCGTCATCGGAACTAGAACCATCCACTCTCCCATTCCTGATAGCTGGAAAAAGCTTTTGCCGTGGGTCAAAATTCTTTTGTGGATCAGTGGAAGTTTTTCCGGTCAATCCCTCTCCTCTAACTAGTGGTTTGCTTGGCTTCCTGGGGACTTCTCTAACCTCTTTGCATACTTTATCTAACATTATTAGAAAATCTCTTACAATTATAAATAGTCCCAACCCCTCGTCCTTTCCCGCTTTCCCATGGAAATAATCCGCTGTATTTTTTGCCAACCCCATTATTCTTCTCTCTTCCTCAAGCAACCACTTGACATCCACCTCAGCTCTTTGCACAAAGCTCTTCAAGCCTAGGTGGAATCCACTCTTCTCGTCCAGAATTTTCATATCTTTATTGAGAAAATCACGCGCTTTTCCGAGTTGGTGACCGAGTTTAGAAACTGCTCCTGTCAAGCTATCGGAATCTAGAACTGCAGCTCTTTTGACATTTTCGAGCTCGTTACTCAAACTGGAAATTACTTGAAGACCTAGGGCACGAAAATGTTTTTCTGTGTCTTCAGATGATCCACTTCTCTCTCCTGCTGAGCGAGCTGCCCTTATGCCTTCCGATCGGATGATCTCCTGTACAACAAAGTGGAGAAGAGTGGTCTTTCCATCTGTTCCTTTTACATCTGATAGTTTTAAGAGGGTATCGAGTTTGAAAGCTTGTGCGCCGCCACGGAATGTCCCATCATTCATTCGATTGCCGGTTTTAAGAACGGCTTCTAGAAGCTTGAGGAATAACCGACTGTTTTTAAGATCTGTACAAGCAGCCTGAAATGTGCCAAAAATGTTACATCATTGCATGAACATCAGAAGAAGGAAAAAACAGGAGCATGTATATTATTAAAAAGAAATGAAACACCCAAAAACTATGTTCACAATAAAGGAAGAAATTAAGACGAAAAACAGAAAGTGCACACTGGTAAAGTTTATCACAGCTGAAATCAAAACATTCACACCCTGACAAAGGATAAACACTAGTGCCAAGAGAAAATATTATATAAGATAAAGGTATTACATGTACTATAATAAACCAACTCTAAGATTGAAGTCTGGTTCAAATTTATCGATTTTCTTATGCGTCGAAATTTGAAAATGTCATTCTTCAATCTTAATACAGCTTTACTAATTCTGTGTAAGAAAAAAGAAGATCAGCGTTAACAGGTACATGGTTCAAATGCGTAAAAGAATACCATCAATTAGTTAGCTGAATATAGCTTTCACATTTTCTTGTCTGGACTTGGTCAATTACAGTTCACATGTGTAGAACTTAAAGGACTTCGAGCTAAACATAACAAATCTTATCACAGGGGAAAGATATTTATGCCACATAACATAATGCTACAGGGAAAACTCAAAAAAAAACATGTAGGGACTTACCTCTAAGGTTTTAAGGGAATCTTTGATCGTAGAAACCTCCTCTGGAAGGGCGGACATGAAAAGTAGAGTTTCTAGCCTCTTAAAGGCAAACGGGATATCAACCAAGACTTTAAGGAACCGGTCTGCGGACCCAAGCCGAGATAGATCGCCAACATATACTCTAAGCTTTAGTTCTTCTTCTGATGTCGGAGCCATCTTTAACAAAGTCTGAAGGAATTCTGGTGGAAGCTCATTTCCTGGTTCAAGTACAAAAAGTAAGAATCAGTTGTTGCGTTTCATGAAAAACATCATGTACCTTCAATGTATATTCACTTTACACAAATGGGAACTTGCAAGTGACAACTTCAATAAGAGTTTTAGGGGCACGTTATCAACAAGATTCTTCAATTAAAAATGCATTAACAAATACATGTTGTATATCATGTTGCAAACTGTTTCGAAGAGCAAAAATCCTATTACATTTGTCACTGCCTTTTATTCCCTTGTTGCAGGAAGAAGATATCTTATTTCATATCACCATATATAATAATTGTCAATGAACGTGATAGCATAACGAAAAGCTACCTTCTAGAAGTGCATCACAAACTTCTTCAGTGGTGACATTCAGTGCTTTTAAAAGAATTGACAAATTTTGAGCCTTTTTAGAGTCAATGATCTGAATGTATTGCGCTGGATTGTCCTGGGACGATGACTCTTTCTTAGAATCGTTTTTGTTTTTCTCAACAGGGGCGAACCCAAATAGAGTTTCGATCATCTCCTCATTGAACCTGCAATCAACAAAAGCTAATTTTATTCCTTTAACCCGGATAATCATGAGATAGAAAACCATTAAAAAAGAGCACAAAAAGTTAACATACTGGAAAGACCCTGATTTGATCTGATGCCAGACCATTGACTGATCAGGATTAGCTAAAACCTTGTCCCAGAAGAATGGCTTTAGTTTAGTTTTGGCATTGTCAGATTCAGTTCCTTCACCTGAAGAATTTGATCCATGAGGTGGAGGTCGAAGTGGCTTTGAGCCAATGGCAGGTGGCGGTGGCTTAGGAGGAGGAGCACCACTTCTTGGGGGAGGTGGTGGACGAGGTCCAGCCTTCATACTAGAAGGTACAGGAAGGGGCGGGGGACCTGGCGGTGGTGGCCAAGGGCCACCAGAGTTGGGTGGTGGACGAGGTCCAACCTTCATACCAGAAGGTACAGGAAGGGGCGGGGGACCTGGCGGTGGTGGCCGTGGGCCACCAGAGTTGGGTGGTGGAGATGATGGCGGAGATGGCTTACCGGGAAGTGGTGGTGGAGATGGATTACCGGGAGGTGGTTGTGGAGGAGATGGCCGCCCTGGTGGGGGTCTCAAAGAAGGTACTGCAATAGAAGAAGGCCCTTGTGAAGAACTTTCCGGGATGATTTTAGCAGCACCGGGTATGGCTCCAAAAGATTGACTCTGGGTCTTGGGATTATTCTGAAAACCTGTCTCAATGTTATGACTTCCATTTAAAGGAGGCATCATTGCTAATTTACTACTATTTACACTGGCTTGGATTGAGTGGTTGTTGAATTTCACTTTATCCGTTGAATTCCCCCACTCAAATGGTTTATGTGAAGAACCTGAAACAGAAAAAGATGGCACATATAATTTAGAACATGTACATTGCCTCTTGCTAAGATATAAGTAACAATCATAAGATGATGCTGATGATGGAGGAATTTTGTGTGTACCAGTAGAGTATTCGCTTAAGCTTAGGCTGAGAAGAGGTCTTTCATCATTCCTTTTACCCCCCGAGCGACCCAAACAGCCCTTGTTGTAACATAAAAATAGTAATAACATGAAGAGGAATGTCACCGCTGCTGTTATACCGATGGCAATACCAACGACCCTTCCTGTGTCACTACTTTTTTCTGTTTGCACGTTTGTAGCAGAATTGGGAGCCATAGAATCTTGTTGCCCATTTGTCGGTGGTGAATTCGAATTGATGAAATTGGGAGGAAAAAATGAAGGCACAGGAGTATGTGAAGGTACTAGAGTGGGAGATGGCGATGGACTCAATGCTGGAGATGGGGAAGGTGTCAAGTTCTGAACCAAATTACGACGTTTACTCAAAGAAGCATCGGTTTTTGAAAATACAAATTCTATAAATTTGGTGTACCATGTTTTGGATCGACCCTCTTCCCCTGAGACGTATAAGATGAGGTCCTTCTTTTTCAAGCATTCTAAAAGTGTTTCATTAGTCTCTGGATGTTCAATAAGCATAGCTTTTCTTGCATTTTCTTTTGTTGATTCTCTTGTATTCTCTGGTCTGTATGATTCAAAATCTTTAAAAATCTGATTTGCAGAAGTAAACTCTACCCCACAACGGACCCACAAGAGCTCTGCCTGTAATTGATTATTTCATCAGATATCAGCAATATAACTTTGTAAATAACGAGGGCAAGGATTTAAGAGCATAACCAAACCAATTGCAAGAACATGTTACATACTGAATATAATTGGTTACGTATTAATTCCACGATTCGAGACAGAACCAAAGAGGTCAATAGAAATTTGTACAAAATCATCATCGCTCACTTTGCTTTCGACTAATTAATAAGCATGTCGAGAAGAAGGTAGGGGATTAATTCAACCCGGTAAATTTAAGTATTTTTCCAAGGCAACTATCTAGTAAAAAACTAATTATATTCAATCTAAATAACGCTAAATGTGGACTACTATAGAAATCATTATTGTTGAACAAATTTGAACAAATGATCTCTTCAAAGACTGGATTACTCTCCCATTAGTAGAATTAATAGTAACCTTCCTAGGAAATTGTCGATTAATGCTTAGAACTTTGTCCATATGGTCAGATTCAACTGCCATTTAAAAATTGGAAATGAATGCAATCTCAACAAGGAATAAGGCCACTACAATGCATAAGATACGTCAACGAACTATTGAAATACCCCCTTAGGAGAAATATAGAGGACACGTGTAAGTGTTAGGACTTAGGACGTTATCACTTTTACCAAATTACTTGCACAACACTGTGATAATGTTCAACAGTAGAATACATTATTAAGCATTGCAGTAAATTTATATAAGCCTTATATAAAACTGCTACTCGTATTATCAAAATCCTCGTTTATTAAATTAGTACAACATTAAACCAAGTTTCATATAAGTAAATACAGAACACCAACATACAAAATCTTATGAAACTAAGAAAGCTTTCAGTCATAATAAAGTTAAATACCACACATACTTAAATACATATATATAATAATTATAGGGGAACGATCATGGGACACTACAGGAAACACAATCCTAAACAGACCATAAAACCTAACCTCAGACGAGTAATAATGGGGAAAATGCTTAATTGGTACCCAACCTATCAAGTTTTAGCAATTTAGGACCCAAATTACCTACTTTTCAATATTGGTACCCGGCGTTAATGGTTTATCTTCAATTAAGTCACTCTTGCTTGTCGCCGCTTATGTTTCTAGAGGAAACGTTTAAGTGTTAGGACTTACGACGTTATCACTTCCACCAAATTACTCTCACAACACTGCGACGATGTGATGTTAAACAGTTGAATTCATTATTAAGCATCACAGTTATGCAAGGGAATCATCCTCTTGCAGAACATTAGGCCCAAAGTGTCTGACCTCTCCCCTGACCACGTGCATAGCACTGGATTTGCCCTTGTTGTTGAACATAAAACGAAGGTTCATATAAGTAAATAGACAACACCAACTCACAAGAATCTTATGAACTAAGAAAGCTTTCAATCATAACAAAGTTTAATGCCACACATACTTAAATATATATAGAAATATGTATAGGGAAACGATCATGGGGAAACAAAATCCTAAACGGAGCAATAATCATAACCTCACACGAGTAATGATGCTACTATCCTACACGAAAGCATTCAATTCATGTATTGTCTAAAACTAGAAAACATTCATCAAAGATAACATAAAGAAGAAGAAGAAGAAACTCAACCAGTTGATCATTTATATCCTCGAAATGCAAGATAAATCGATTGTCCACGTGATTCACTCGCTTACTTTCTGAACCAGCCGTTGCTACGAGAGCAAACAACACAAAGCCAACTACGAAATGGAGCAATCCACTTAACCTCATTTAGCAATTTCCCTAAATCTTAGTATGTTTTTCTCATTGGCACCAACCACTTCTTTAGGCTATGTTTGGCAACAGATTTTTCGGTCCAAATCAGATTTAAAAAATCCGTTTCAAGAATCCTGAAAATCCACTTTTTAAGTTTTTTTTTAGGGTTTTTAAAAAAAAAAAAAAATCAAAAAAATGCTAAAAAAATATATTTCAAGAATCCTGAAAATCCAGATTTTCGATTTTTAGCTTAAAAAGCTGCTTTTTGTGAGCTGAATAAACACAAACAGATAATCTGCTAAAAAATCTGTTACCAAACAGACGTTTTGAATTGTATCAGAATTCAGAAGGTCCCAAGAAAACCCAGAAAACACTAACTCTCTAAATGGAAATTAAAACCCATAGAGAGATAATTAGATCCAATGAAAAGAGACAAGTTGACCAAACTAATAAAAGTCTTTTGTAAATAAGATTTGATTAAATTTGAATGGGAGAATTATTTCAGGTTTATTTATGGTATTATATGATATGATATGATGGTATAATTTTTTGGTTGAAATTAAATTTTGTTGACGAAACGCGATAAAGAACGCGGAAAGCGCCACCTTCGCGTTTGTGTTGTGTTCCACTCACTCACTCAATTGTTTTCGTTTTATTATATTCTTATTTTCAGTTTTGGTAAATTTCTATATCCTTCTTTCTTAATTTTGTCTACACATTACAATTATTTGTATTTTATGTATTTTCTAGAAAAAATGTTTTTCTCAATTATTTTGAATTAAATTTTCTTTGTTTTTACTTATTTATAAAAAACTGAAGCTCGGTTCATTAACTTTGGTCGGTTAATTTATGTTTATCAACAGTAATGATCGGGATACTTGATAATGATGAATTGGACAATGTTATCTTTTTTTTATTGATCGGTGAGATTACAATGCTTTATTACAAATGTATCAAGTATTTTTATGCTCGGTGTAATTCTTCGGATTTTTGACTTTGACTTGTAATTGGCCTGTATTTTTTTAGTGAGATAAGCTCTGAAAAGTGTTTGTACTAATCTTTCATTTTATGCTCGTAAGTCAGATGATCTGTTATACTATTATTTGATTCTATTTATAGGGGTACTAAAAGCATACGAGTCAGGTTACTACCGAATATCGCTTAACGGGTATTATTTTCATGTCGTATCACTCGCTTAACCGACAAGGAAACGAAGACCACTAAAATTATCCTTGACGGACGCGGTAGAGATGGGGAGGAGCCAGAGACTGCTAAAATAAAATAAAATTTGAGGGTTGCCTAGTAGATTTTTTATTTTATTTTGCCCAATCAAATAAAATCTTGAAAAAACATAGTATAAAATTTATTTATTTTCCAAAATTATTTGCCCCTGTAATGGGTTGCTTAATCCACTTGGACACAACCCCTCTGAACCGTCCCTGGACGGAGCCTCGTGCGGAGGTAGCTGCCACAATTAACGGACGGGGTAGATGTGAGAAGGGGATTGTGCGAGTAAGTTCAGAGAGATAGAAGGGGTTCTCTTCCTCGTCTCGAGCACGGGACTACACTTCTTCCTATCTCTGAGTTCGGTTTGGGTTCAATAGTTTGCTATTAGTTTCGGTTTGTTTTAATTGTTGCAGTTTCGCATATATAGTACTATAAATACGATTTTTTTTGGACGGACACTCATGTTGAATAAAAGAAATCACGTTTATAAAAACTAATTGCAAATAGGTGTAAGAATTATATATCCATGTTACATATGCATAAATTATAAAATTACTATCTTTTTTCAAATCAACATCACTACCACTACAATTCTCAAGTAAGAATTTCTTTTTATTATTGAGCTTAAATTTTGTGTAAATAGATATAATAACGAATTCAATTTATATTTGCGAATGAGTTGTTTAATCTTTTATAGTAAAAAATAATGGGTTGTTTATTAATAAGTTATAACATTTATTAATTAAAAGTTTTGAAGTTTTTTTTTATTTTAAAGTTTAAATATTTATCTTCAAATTTGTTTAATTACAACTAATATTGAGTTCTAATTGTATAATGTTATATATTGGTCTAATAACACTTGAGTAATGAAAAAAACTTAGATCAAGGCTTAAAAAAACTTACTTCGGCATGTACATGTGAGATTGTTTTGTTAGAGACATTTTCTTTTTTTGGAGTTTAGGTTAGTAATTAAGTTGTTGGATTCTTATAATTTTTTGGAAGTTAAATGTATTATCTCATATATTTAAATTTATGTTAAATATGTTATTGTATCATTTAGATTTGATAGTGATGTTTGTTAATATATTCAATTGTTTAGATACTTATGACAGGAAAAAATAAAGTTAAATCCAGGTCTCATTGATATACCGTTTTATATGAGCAGAAACATCTTGTAATATCATTTGGGCATCTAACAGACTTTGTTACACGAAAAAAATGACATTCGTAACTATAACCGGTTTCCGGTAGTCATACAGTTTTATCTTTGCTGAATTTGGCTGGTTTTTATGGCTTGTATAGTTTGGGATATAGAAAAATTGATAATCATTTGACAATTGCGTTAATCGAACGCTTGAGACTAGAGAATAATACGTTTTATTTTTCGATTGAAGAGTTAACAATGACTCTTCAAGATATAGAAGTATTAGGTGGGGTTAAAGTGGATAGAAATCCCCTTGTCTATGATGAAAGTGGATTTACAACAACAGTTAAATATGCTTTGATAACTGACTTATTAGGTATAGTTACAACTAATACATTTACTAACGATGTGATGATTAATTTTAGTTGGTTGCGTTATACATTTAACCCTCAATCTGTCAACAAATTTTCATCTGTGGACTAAATTATGCGTGTTACAAGAGCATGTATGTTATTGATTATTGAAAGTCAGTGTTTACAAGATGACAAAGGAGTTGGTGTGTCAGTACACTATTTAGCTGATATGATAGATTTTATAATTGCGGGCAATATAGTTGGGGTTTAGCCATCTTAGAATATACATATAGGTCACTAACAAAAGCAGTTCTTCTTGATAAGGCAAGAGGCAAAACAAAGAAGGGGTTGACTGGTGTATTGCAATTGTTGCAATATTGGACATGGATTAAATTTAGGTTTATGCGTCTTGAATATTCCGTGGCCACCTGAAAGGTTTCATCTTATCCATTTGGACGCAGGGTCTGATAAGTTTGCTTTTAGTTTTCCTCGTTAAAATTATTGATAGGAATTATATGATTAATTTTACTATTTGGTTTTGTAAATCTTATGCAGATTGGATAGATGTAAGGTGATGTATACAACATATATCCGTTTCATATATCCGTTTCCATAGCGTTCGGGTATTTCGTGACCTGTTTGACTTTTACTAGGTAAAGATTTTTTCATATTTGTTTGTCCATTTATATCTATAGAAAATTATAACCCTCTTTCTCACTATTAATATATTTTTATTTTCTATTATCACGTCATTTGGTAGCCGTATCCAAAACTGCCTGATTTGCCTGATTGCTCGAAGGCATGTCAATCTATATGGCGTTCAAGCGTCCCTCTCATATGTGCAGGTTTAGTAGAGTATCACAATCCAGAAAGAGTAATGCCACAATTAGGTATGATATAAGAGATACATCCTCCCACCAAAAAACCTAAAAAGTTACGCACACTGAGCCGTAAAGGCCAATGCGGACTATAACTGGGTGCAACGTCATGAAGAGCACCTTGAGGCTTGGAATGAAAGAGCATAACACATCCAAACATCCGAATTTCATAATGACATCCAAATATCAAGTGATAACTACATAAGATGGTATAATAAAATCACCAGAAAAATGATAGGTCTGCCTGTGACGTACCCACAAGAAAAAGGTGTGCAACTAGTTGCGAGCGTTATGGGATACATGGTACTTATTTAGTTTTTTTTTTAATTGTTAACATTAATATTTTTTATGCTTATAATCTGGATGACGTGAGACTTTAGACCTTAATGACTTTGGACCTTGTAAAAATCAAATGTTAATTCAGGATGCCTCTGGTTTTAGTAGTCAGTTTTTTTTAGTAGTTTTATTAATCAGTATTTTAATGTCTTTGTATTTTGTGGTTTGAAGAATTGGATCAAAATTATGAAAAGGTGGTTCGAATGGGTAAGATGAGTAAGATACAAAAATATTGGAATATGATTCAAACTGTTGGAAGGCGACCTACAGCGGGTTGATACTATAAAACGATATAAACTCTTTTTTATCCAAATGATACATGAGATGTTCTATTTGACTTTTACCTGCCATTTTTTTTTAACTTTTTCGATATTTTTAAGATTAAAATATGTCTTTCTTATTAGACTTATTGTCAGGAAATTTACTTTTTTATTGCAGAAAGAATAGTTCCCGACTTGGTAAGACTATCTACCATAGTTCTAAACATACTCTTTTCACCTTTATTAAGCCTGCGCGCTTGTGAATGAGCTTCTGGATAAATATCATTTTCATAATTATGTGTTCCATTTTCTATGTAAAATCTCCAATTGTTTTCCTCCGTGTAACACTCGATTTTAAATAAACAAAAAACATTTACCATAACTCGTGTTCTCGCTTGATAGCTTTTTCGGTTTTGGATCCCCATGTTTTTTACACTTCAAAATGACTTGACTTTTACTATCGAAGTGTGCATTGACATTTTTCGAGTACGTCGTTGTCAAAAAAAAAAAACCTAGACGAGCTAATGTCCCCTACAAGTAATCTTTCACTTCATCGAGCGAAGGAAAAACCTATAGAAATAAAATATGAAAAAATAAGGCTCAAATAAGAAATAACCCACAACAACTAAATATCTGTTTTGATTAAATTGTTTATATGAGTCTTAAACAAGATAGGTCTTTTAATTCAATTAATTCTGGGAAAAAACAATTCATTTTATATAAAATACATACTTATAACGAACAAGTATTAAACAAAATATTTATCTAATAAATAACATTCATTTATCTAATTTTTTATTCAATCACACTATAAACGATGGTCAAAAAAGTAATGTAAATAATTATTTTTACCTACAGTATTAAACGGAGTATATCACGTGGTTTTAGAGATAAAATAAAATAGCCAATTAGTTAAAATATGTAAACGATTTTTTGAGACAAAACAGAGTACTTTGAAAATGATTTTTATAATCATAACATATACCGAATTCAGTTGGCGGAGAATTAATATTATTTTCATTATTATCTGGGTGGCGATATTCGTTATATTCATCATGATTTTACAAACCATCTTGTAAATTTTTTTTGTGATGGGCCAGGTTTGTGACTTGTGTAATTATAGTTACCACTTACAAACTGATTATCAAAATACGGGTTGAGATAGTTATGGAAATATGGATCATACGAAAACTGAGCATTGCCATAGGGATCGGTCGGAAAATTGATATTTTTAGATGTGAGATGGAAAAAAAGTATTTTGATAAAGCTTGATCGTAAATTGGGTGTTTTGATGAGTATTATCCGGAGGAGATAAATTAATATTCATTTTCCAAATATTATAATTGTTATCCATACTTCATAACACGTAGAGAGATAGTAATATGATAAAATAAATTTAAGTTTTGGTTTGATATTTTAAACGAATAACGTTCATGCTTTATACTTCATCCGTTCCTATTTAATTGTCCATTACGAAACTACGTGCAATTTTAACCAGTCAAAAACTTGCATCAAAATTAGCGGAATGAAATTTTTTAAAAGTTGATCATATAGTTAAAATGGTAAATTTTATGATTAGATTTAAACAAAATTATTTCGACAATTTTGATACAAGTTATAAGCCGGTTAAAATTGCACGTAGTTTCGTAGTGAATAATTAAATGAGAACGGATGGAGTAGAGTTTTTCTCGATGAATCGTCAAATCAAATGATAATTTTTTTTGTATCGTCAAATGAGAGATTTTATTACTGTATAGCCAAATCAAATAATTTTATAAAAAAAATAATTATTTTTTGTATTTTATCAATTATTAAATAAAATTTTCTAATTTTCATCGCAGACCCGAATTCGAATATATTTGCCGCATAAAATTACAATATTTCGAAATTATAAAAAGACACCAATAACTCAATTTGGTAGAGTTAATGCCCACGTAGAACGTGAGATTAAAACGCTTGAGTCATATGTGTTTATTTAATTCGTTTGATTTGATCAATTTTAAAATTGTAAAAAAAATAATCCACATAAGATATGAGATTACCAAACCCGAACCCTTATATTTATTGATAAACTAAACCATCAATAATAATAATAATAATAATAATTATAAAAAGAAAAAAAAACCCCGAAATTTAAACTAGACTTAAATTAAAGGAATATCTAGACATCCCCCCAACTCTATTCAAGATAAAGAAACATCCTAGCTGTTCCTCATATTCCTTTAGTCATGGTTTTCTCCATTACTCAACACTTCCTTCATCAACACTCTTCTCCTATTCTTCCCATCACTAAACTCTTCACCATAACAAAATGCACTAATTCCCAATCCAACTTCCCAACCCCATCAGAAGCACAAGAAGAAGCAGAAAAAGAAGAATTCCCTATGGAACGACGTAGAAGGTCGGAAATACTACGCAGCAGGCCCAGAACAAGCCTGGTGAAACCAGACCCTCCAAACCACCAGATAGGGTGGAAGAGGACTAAAGAGATTCTTCTTGAGAAACCCAATGGGTATATGATAACAGACTTTCTTGAAAAGCTTGTTGGGCTCATGGAGAGAGAGTTTGGTTCCGTAGAGCTTCTTGCGAAGGCTGGGGAGATAGTTGCGGAGAGAGCGAGAGAGGAGGCTGAGGTGCTGGTTGAGGAAGGGAAAGTTGAGGAGAGGATCGTTACGGAGATGTTTCGGGTGTTGAAGTTGATGGAGATGGATTTGGCTATGTTGAAAGCCGCTGTGAAAGAGGAGACGTTTACGGAGAGGCTGAAACAGGCTAAGTCTAGGTGCAGGCAAGCTATTCTTCTTGCCAATTCCTTGTGATTCCTTTTACTACACGTGTAACTTTGACCTGTAATTTTTTTTATATGTAGATGCCCAAAATGAGCTCTTTCAAAAGTTAATCACATAGTTGATGGTTAGAACTATGATGTAAAATTTTAAAATTTTCATTTCGGTAATTTAGATACAAAAAAAATGCAAGTGAAAGTTGCACGTATTTTGGTTAGGGATGCTTATTTAGGGATGGATGGAATATGTATCACCTTGTAACTCTCTAGTTTCGCTATCAGTATGTATTTGTCGATTTGGATAAATATATGAAATTTGAACATAGTTGAAACTGTCTAATTCTATAAGTTTGACTGTTGTTTTTCCTTTGTGATCCAATGTTCTATGTGTGGATAAATGATTGTTCATTCATATTGATGATTGATGGTATCTTTTTTAAGTTATTCGATTTCTGTGGTGCCTGATAGTGTAGTTAATTTAATCACATGTTTAAAACTTTGTAGCATGTATGTGTTCTCTTGTGAATGGATTTTGCATCATATTTTTTGTTGTTAGCAGTGATACACTGTACTCTAAGTAAATTTAAATATGATATTTATTTGTTTAGAGGAAGAGTGATTATTAAGTAAGCTATATTGATCGATCTGGATGAATTGGTGGTATGATTATAAACATCGACAAGTCGCTTGGTATTTTGAACTTCCAGGTTGTGCGATTAGTTTATTCTTTTATTTTCTTTACCTGTGCCCGCTTATGACATGGCTATCCTATACATGTCAACTCTAAAATGTCTCCAAGATACTTATCTTTGTTAAGCGGAATCACTAGGGTGTCAGTTGATTTCGTAAGGCAGTGTCTTAAACCCCAAAGTGGTTATCTAATCCGGTCTAACTTATCCTTGTTTGGGATAAAATAGTCCCACGTTTTGTTTAGAAATTTTTGTTAGTATTTGTTGTGCTTAGTTTGTCCTTCCCTTCATAAAAAAAGTTTTTGCTGTTTGTTCATTTGACAATAGTTGTAGCTTTATCACCGGGTTTGTCTTTTTACTTATCTTTGTTATTCAATAATGTTTATCTATTCTTGTGCTGATAATCAACTCAATGGATGGTGTACATTCCAAATTATGTCAGCAATCTTATACGCATGAAACTTATTAATCCGATACTAGTTGCATTCAACTTTTTATTGTCATAGCCAGCTCCAAAGTTGTGCCAATAGTTAAATGGTATTTAATGCCCAATATGATATGCTTATTTATACCTAATTTCCAATGTATCTGTAAGATTTGCTTATGCAATTCAACAGAAAATCGGAACTTCTCTGCAAATAAGCCATGTCAGAAAGAAGGGTAATTTGAGCGGAATCACCAGGGTGTCAGTTGATTTCGTGAGGCGATGTATTAAAACCATAGTGGTCATCTTATTTGGTCTAACTTATCCTTATTTAGGATAAAAAGTCCTACGATTTGTCTAAGTTTATTTTGTTACTAGTATTTGTTGTGCTTAGTTTGGCCTTCCCCTCTGAAAATATTTTCTTGCTGCTTGTTCATGTAAAAGTAGTTCTAGCTTATTGAGATTAAAATATTCCTACTTACGCCCCTCCTCCCAAAAAAAAAAAAAGCAGATTAACTGTTGACAGCTTTAGGGTAGGATGCCTGGGAGATGGAATGCAGACCTCTCTTTTTATGTTTATTGTTTCTTTGACCATGGATATTTAAACAGAAATATCTATATCAGTTCAATAAACAAGGAAGGCAATGTCATGCATTTAACGAAAGTGGTATCAACAAGTTCAGTAGTTATATCAGCAACTTGATGTGATAACTGACACTAATTCATAATGGTTTTTTGCAAATCTGATAGTGACACAAGTCTAGGATGATGAAACCAAGTTCGACGAACCAACCAATATACTAAGAGATTTTAAGCTTCAACAGTTTTTATGTACATAGTTGGGAGCTGTACATTATAAGTAACCAAGTTTCTTTTTAATATGTGAAACTGTGAAAGTTAGATGAAAACATTTTTCGTTCTCGCATATCCAACTTCATTGTGTAATTGTTCAAGGAAGTTTATTTAGTTGCATTGCTGACAACGGTTCTCTTGTTAAAGCTACAAAAATTAAACAACTTGCAGGAGTGGTAAGTTAATAAAACTATTCTTCTTTAAAGTAGTAACCGATTCTATTTGATTATATCTAAGGTTTTTTCCCTGTGAATGTGAGCTTTCTTCATGACTAATTTTATAAAAGAAATTATTGCCATTGTGTAGCTTCATTTCCGGTCTTTTTGTGGCCAATGACAAATAATTATAATATGCTATTGCAAGTTTGTTGTTTCTCTTTTGTAATATTTAACCCATTTTGTCATCTCTTGCTACCACCATTTTCAAATACATCATTTTTTTTATGTTAAATATTTTCATTCAGAATAGTCTAAAGTCTAAACAATATACGGGTAATAAAACAGACTCATAGGTGGATTCATGGATATGTATCTTCTATCTTAACTTGTAGCCATCTGTGTTTGTCGATAACAATATTTCAGTTACTCGAAACCACGAATCGATCTTTGTGGGAAATAAGTTGTAAAAGTGACAAATGATTACAGAGAATTATTTTTACTCCTTCCACCAGTTTTAAACAATGATAGCATGGCGCATGATGTCTGTTTTCTATATTTAATGTGTAACGTGTTGCGGTAGACCTTGTATAAAAGTGAGTAATTCTCTATGCATATTTGCGACTCTGTGAAGAGATGGAGAAGAAAGCAAGCATGTTTGGTTGCAGATAATTTGGATAAAGTTTTGATGACAATAGGAGGTTTAGGCAGCATAGGAGACGGCTTGCGGGTCCCTCTCATGTTGCGTGTTGTACTGTTGTTAGTGGTGCATTTAGTGACTACACAAGCATCAACAGCAATATCTCCAGCAACAGCTCTTTGGACAAGGTAACCAATGCCATTATCTTTAATGCATTGTTATAAATTAAAAAAATCAGCAAACTTATAACTTACCAATTTTGTTAGGAATTGATACCTGACTGAATTGAGTTTTGCGGAATTGAAAACCCCTTGTTTCTGTGAATTGTTGAGTTCTCTGTAGACTTTTTTATACTCAATACATAGAAGCGAGACATATAGTCACATATGAATCGTCTCCCAAACATCAACTCCAAAGCTCTTTTAATGTGTTACTTGTTCTGTTTTTACTTTTTAGTGTTCTCTCAAGGTGCTGTTAGTTGCATTGGGGGTTGGACTTTCAGCTTCTGTTGGTTGGTTTTTCCAGTTTTAACTGATTTCAAGATCCCTTAATCTATCATTATCCGACCAATTCCATCCTACAATATATTTGTTAACGGGTCGTTATACATTTTATTGTCACATATCATTCATCAAATTACTTCTGAGAAGTATATGTCTTTGTCAAATGAACCTGATGCTTTATGTGATATGTCGATTGCTTATAATATTTTCCTGTATAGGGGCTTTGTTGGGCAAGAACTGCCAAGAGACAGGGAGTTTCTTTTTGGTTTTGTTCTTGATCACAGCTCCTAGAGGTAAGCTAAAGTTGTCCAATTATGATAAGGTGAGGTTGTCTAATTATAGTAGGGTGAAGTCGTGTAATTACAATTTTGCTGAAAATGTCTAATTATAGTAAGCATCATCCAAACATTCAGTTTTCATATATTTTTGTCTGATCTTATGTCAAAGTACATGTCAAACCACTCTTTCCGTAATCATCTAGACTTTCGCTGTACAATTTCATAAAAAAGAGAAATAATATTGCATTGCCACCACAGATTTCCCGATAAAAAAGCCTCTAATTTCATCCATCCATAACAATTGTTCTATATTCATGCATGTATGTTAGAACTTTCTCTTATATCCAACTTTGAATTATTTCTTCCCTTGTTTGTTTCTGAAGAAAGGAGTTCGTTTTGTTTAACTTATTCATTATATAGTAAGTTTCTTCTCTCCCTCTATTTGTCTCTCAAGTATCTAGAAAAAAATATTCATAAATTAAAATTAGGATTTTTGTATTGAAATCTGCGGAGAAATATCCATATTATAAAAGTTTTAGGATGGTGTTTCTGTAAGTAAAAGTAAGCTAATTTTTTTATTTTTTATTTTGCATTTACAATAAATCTAAACATACTGGAAAAAAAGATACCTGCTTAAGTTCTATTGAGTTAATGGAACATGTTTCTACATTTTTAAATAAAAGGATACTTGGTGCAGAATTTAAAAAAAAAGAATAGTTTTATGTAATTGATGATATCCACAACATTTGTTTTGGCTTATTTCAAGTTTTCATATTTTAATTTAAATGGAGAATTTTGTTTTCATAGCCCAGAAACCTGGGTTTTGTGACATTTTTATTTTTCGACATTTTCCAAATTGATTAGGATGGTACTATATAACCACTTGAATAAAGTAAAATGAACATGTAGTTTTATTTGTTTACATTTTGATGCGATTTTGAAATATAAGAGCTAACTCAGACCACTCTGTGTGATATCATCCTCAACGCGATTGTCTATTTGTCTCTCATTTATGATGATAATAACAATAAAAAAACTCGAGGTTTTTCTTTGAAAGTAATCAAATTGTTTCACAAAAAAAAAGGTGTTAATTTCATGAAATGATTTAACCCGTTTTAATAACCCAAAAAATTGGGTGTTAGCTAGTAGCTATGCAGCTCTTACTTTCTACGTACATAGATCATTTTATGCATCTCCCTGTCCAAAATTTTATAAGTTTTTTTTTTCCGTTGCCATCTCTTTGCTTTTATGTTTTTTCGCTATTGTGGAATTACGTAACATAATGGGTGGGCAATGGAAGCTAATTAAGGTTTGATCATGAGGGGCGACGATACCCCCATAATCATTGAATTTTTATCTTTTCTATCTTTTTCGAAATTTTGTTTAAAATATTGATTTGACATCCCCTGGTAACAAAATTGCTCTCTAAACATCGTCTTTTATAAGTACATTTTGTGCAGTTTGCAAATGTTTTAGCTATGCTTCCATTGTGTATAAATAAACACTAAATTTAACTCATACCATAACGTTGATGCAGTTTATGTTAGATGGCTACCCAAAGAAAAAAAGATGCTCCTTTGAAGGAGAAAATCGGGACATCTTCTATAGCCACAAAAGCCAAAAAGAGTTCCTCAGTTGCTGCTACTCCTAGTATTCCTAGCTCTGACAAGAAACAAGTCCCTAACTATTTAAAGGCTACCAAATGCTCATCAAGCCTTGTTGATAATCCGAACCCTCCTCCAAAAAAACTTGGAATCTCTTCTGTTAAGCCAAGCATTAATCGAAGAAGATCATTTGACAAGCCTCCATCATCGTCTTCATCCCTAATTCACAAGTCACCACATACTAGTCATCGATCTCCTACACCCATGTTAGCAAAGGTCAACTCTTTACCCAAAATATACGCAAGGAAGATATCGCAACCATCTTCTACTACTAGAGCTAACATGGCCGTGAAGAAGATCAACCCTGTGATTCCGACCACAGTAGAAGAGGAAAGAAATGATAAAGATAGTGAGCAGGTGATTACTGCTGTTGAAAGTTGCAAGAAAGAAAATGAGGTACTTTTTGTAAGTGAAATCAAAGAAGAGGTCAAATCCATTGAGATTAACAACAACGAATTGATCAAATCTGAAGTTATTACTGTCGAGAATCCGAGTATTTGTGAGGATGTTAAGCTATGTGAATTTGAAGCTAAAGAAGAATACGTCTCGGATATTGAGATTGAAGGAGTTGAAGAGAAAGATGTTGAAAAAGAAGTCACCAAAAACCATGATGATAAGGAAAAAGATGAAAGTGATACGGAAAAAGAAGGATTAGACAAGGATGCCAAAGAGGGAGATGAAAAAGAAAAGGAAAACGAAAAGGATGAGGATATAATTGAAATTGGTAAAGAAGATGCATTGGAGTCAAATGATGATGCGGTGGAAATTACGGAAAACAGTGAAATAGAGTTGCAGGACATAGAACTAAAAGGAGATATAAATGAAGCAGAAAAAGATAGGAATGGAGAACAAGCAAACAATGAGGCGGCAAATGCAAGTGGCAAGGAGGCTCAACAGCAAGTGCACTACAATGATGTGATTGAGGAAACGAAAAATAAGTTTCTCGAGAAGAAGAAAAGCAAGGTCCATGCACTGGTTGGAGCCTTTGAGACTGTTATATCTTTGCAAGAACCCGAGCCCTAATTCTTTTTTCATATGAAAACTACATCATGAACAAGGAACACAAGCAGGTACATATCAGCAGTTGCTTTTTGTTCAAATCAAGTATGAAATTCACAATATTAAATATTTGGCACATTGTAAATTTTGACATCATCACACTTGCACCTTAATAAAGAATCTCAAAGGAGTTGGACAATAGTTTAACGTGATACATAAGGAATTGAGCATGTAAGGTAGATTTGTAAGGACAAGTACGAGAAAGGGACAAAAATTATTGCGCAAAATGATCAATTAATTTTAGACAGTAATTTAAATTCGTTTTGGTGGATTTATTTGTAACACATGTGGTGTCTCCCAAGTTCTAACATTCAAAAATTGTTTGTATATACACAAATAAACATTTGTATTCAACATTAGGCATGATCCCATTATATAGAGACTAGAGAGAGTCATTGCTTAAGACAAGGTACTTGTAAAATTTAATCTTAATGCGTCAATTAGCATGTTACCAGGAATCTCCATGTTGCTATATCTTACTTTACCTTGAGAGTTGTAATTTTCGTCGAGATCATAAAAAATCCATTTTTTGGGCACATCGCAACTTAGTATTTGAAAATTCTACTAGACGGATTTGTAGTTGTTATGTAAATTCCACTTTCGACTTGGTTGGATTAGCAAACGAGGCAGAGATATAATATGATTAACCATGTAAAATTATTGGCTAATTACCGCTTTGTTTTATCAAAAGCGTATACGCTTATGATGTTTATGGAAAATTTGCAGGGGAAACACAAAGTCAATGAGGGTGCTCCATCAGAAAGGTGTACTTCAGTAGAGCATTGGAACTCGGACGAGCATTATATAGATTAATTTGAGTACATTTCTTACTTTATCATGTATTAACAAGAATCTTGAGTTTCGACTTGCACGTACTTTATACTTCTAATTATTAGTAATTATTGTTAGTTATTGTTGGAAATTAGCTCAAGACACCTACAGTAGATTAGCTAAGTGCGCATAAAGAACTGTTTCGGCAACAAAATTTAGATGTTTAGCGATTAAAAACAAAGACACCCGGAATGTCTTGTAGATGAGATTCTTATAATTGTTTTTTTAACATATTCAACACTCATTTATGAATTATAACATAATTTTTTTTTACCTCTGGTCACTCTAGTTCAAGTATTTCAGCTTGTTTACGTCTATTGTATTTTCACCTCTGGAGTACGATATATGAGTAACTTTTAGGTAGACTCGGTCTACGGATTTATTATGTGGTGTGGCAAACCAATCATATGTATATACATATCAACAGAATACAACTGAAACATTATATTAAAACTATCCCTCCCATATTTCCAATATTTCTCTCTCCTCCCTATATTTTTGAAAAAAAATCTCCTTCCTAATTTTTTTGGAAAAGAAAATTCATCAACGTAGATCAAATTCTTTGATCTAAATTATCAAGATTCACTTTCTTTTTTAATACATAATAATAATTTAAGTTTTATTAAATAATGTTTTTTTATTTATCTTGTAGGATAAATCATGAGGCTGTAATTCTTTTAATTTACATTTTCATATAGAAAAGACTTATTATGTAATCGAAAACTTATGAGAAATAAAATATAAGAATTAAAAAAAAAACTTAAACAAAAATTGTGTAATTATAATTTTGAAAACTAAAACTAAATTTACAACTCAATAAAATCTCAAATATAATATTATAAAACTCTAGTTATAATATTATCCTAAATTTAAATATTAATTAAAAAATTAATGATTTTAATATATTAGATTTTACGGAATATTACAACACAATAAAAATTCAAATATAATATTACAGAACCCAAGTTGAGACTACCCTAAAGTTGAATATTAATTAAAAAATTTAAAAAAATTGATGATTTTAATATATTTTATTTGTTAGAACATAATATTAATTAAATAAATTATATTTAATCCATCATATGTTACAAGATATAATACAATTAATACTAAACCAATTTATTTTTATAATACCATGATATATAAAATATATTGTGGCACAATTAATGTCTAACATGTAGCTTTTTACTTATACTAATATTAATATTTGAAAGACAAAATTGATAAAGTATATCATGTATATGGGATGATAATTACGTAAGTTATTTGGTTGGAAAACTTGCTCATTTATGTTTTTTGGTATATCTTTGAATTTTAACTTACTTGGTACACTTTTTCCACTGTCATCTAATGGTTGGTTTGACATACCACATAATAAATACCATGTGATAGAACGGGTCTACCTAAAAGTTAGTCACAATATATAGAACTTGATCGCCGATTATGGAGTACAAAAGATGTTAGAATAAAGCCTTCCATTGCCCACCCATTATGGAGTACGTACAACGTTATTGTTGGAAACTTGCTCAAGACAGACACCTACACTAGATTAGCTAAGTGTGCATAAACAACTGTTTCGGGAACAAAATTTAGTCGACTATGTGAAATGCATGTAACAAGAATGGATGCGATGCAAGGACGATATTTTCCATCAATGATGGTTTCGGAAAACTATGAGATGAAATAAGCGGCAGGGCTGGTCCGTTGTCTTTTTACACCTAATACGCGTATTTTTTTACACCTTTTCAACTTAATCCAACAATTTTTTTTGCTGACGTATACAAAATAAAAAAATCTCCCGCAACATCATATAAAAACAAACATCGTCTTTTATATAACACACCCACAAAATGAGGTATTCTTACATTTTTTGAAGAAAAGCCTTTCATTGTTTTGTCTTAACTGTTTGGACCACCAAAAATATCTATTTTATAGAGTTTTGGAAGTATATAATGATTTCATGATTTTTTTTTATGTAAAAATAGAAAATTTGGTGAGTATTTTAAAGAGTTGTAAAAATACATGGGCTACTTTGCAATAAGATCAAAGTATTGTAAATAAACAGTTTTTTTTTTTCTTCATATTTATACACAATACTATTGACTTATTGCGATTTTATATATCATAGTCTATACTATTAAATTATTTAATTAGTACATCGTACTAGCACTTTTTATTGATTTTATACACTTATATCCATATTTTTTCTTCCGTAATATCAGTTACATATATTGATCCGTATAGGCTAGTGATCTCAAACATTACTCATTTTATAGCACTAAGTAATTATGTAGGAGCCGGTTAAAATTAATTTTCAATTTTAACTTGTGACAAATGATGAAGCGGTTTCCTATCACAAATTATTATTGGAAGTAATTTTAAATTTATTGAACTAAAACTTATAAAATTATCATGCTTAACTAATTAGATAGAAGAGGAGGTAGAGAGAGATTACTGTGGAATGAATAAGAAGTCTGCTTAAAATAGAATCACTGTCATTTATCTATATGGTACTATATATATATATATTATATATACCAGTGGGCGTGCTCACGTGATTCATGGTGTAACGTATGGGTTATCGATAATCGTTTATAAAATCAACATTTAAAAAACTCGTAATTAATATAGTAAAAAATTTACATAATACTAAAAAAATCAGAATACCTGTGATAGAGAGAGTAAAATTACTGGCAGAACCAATTAAGTGTTAGTAAAAGATTAAAAACATGTAGATCCAAATAATATATCTGGAGGAGAAGAAGATAAAACGCTGATAAAAAGGTTGGAGAAGAAGAGAAAACACAAATAGAGTGGTTGGTTTAGTATATGGAGGGAGAGAGAAGGAGGTTATATTTTGAATAGAACATGCTGAGGAAACGTGTCAGTTAGATGGTAGTTTTTTTTTTCTCATCAATAGATCCTGTAAACTTTATGGGTGTTATTTTATAATTTATATGAACTTGTAAGGTTGTTTGGCAAATAGTTGTTTCAAGGCTTCTAAGATATATAAGATATATATATAGGAGAGCTTAGATGAACATCAACTTCGACACTTTTTCGTAAAAACGTTCCAAATCAAGATTTAGTTAATGCAAATCTCCATGGTTTCACGACTGGAATACAAATATGCGTATTGTTTTTTTTTTCGAGAGGTATAATCACATGTTTTCGAAATTATGGTAAAATTTAAAAATTCAAAACATGTCATTATACATCTCAGAAAAAAAAAAGATGCATATTTGTGTTCCGATCGTGAAACCATGTAGATTTGCATTAATTTATATAAAAAAATATCTATTTGGTGTGTTCTTATGGTCTACATGTATAATCCCTCTGTATTATGTATATATACATACATATATATAATAACATATATAATATACATTGATTATATATATGGCGCTCCCAGTTTGTTCCGCTCTCCCTGTTCCAGGTTCTCTCCTCTTTTATTCCATTTTTATCTTCATAATAACTCATAAGATACAAATAAATAAATACGGTAATGAATAAAATTGAAAATCTACATGCTATTGTAACTAAATTAAATATAACTGACGCTTTTAATAAATATCACTACATATGCCACCACTAGCGGAACTAGGATTTCAACATGGGTGGGTCTCGATTACATGTTTTTTTATATATATATATATTTAATAATGTGGGTCCTCAAAATGATATAATCCTCAAATTTTCAGCAAAATACATAGAAAAGAGTTTTCTAAGAATGGGGATGCATTAGCCCCTTTTAGCCCGTACCTAGTACCTAGTTCCTCCCCTGCATGATGCTACTACAACTACATATGCTAAAGATGGGGATGCTACTTATTTTTTACTAGATGCTATTATACGTAGGGCTGGGCGAAAAACCGGAAAAACCAAACCGGACCGATAACCGAACCGAAAAAGACCGAAACCGGAAAACCGAAATTTTTTTGGGTCGGTTTCGGTTTTCAATAAAACTGAACCGAAAAAGACTGAAAAACACCGAAAAAGACCGAAAAAAACCGAAACTGGACCGAAAAAAACCGGTCCGGTTCGGTCCAAAAAATAAAAAGACCGAAACTGGAAAAAACCGAACCGAAAAATATGCTCGGTTTTGCTTAAAACCGAACCCAACCCTAATTATACGTATCAAATATTAAATAAGACTTGACAATGTGGGTTTTTGGAAATTAAGTATGTTTTTACGTATTAATCAATGATTCTCCCTAATGAAAGCGTTTGTGTTGGCTACTAATAGTTTTTTTTTTTTTTTTTTTTTTTTTTCAGGCAGACAACTCAAATTCACGGGGCAATCAGTGGTACATTACTTTTCTTCACCTTTCACCCATTTAATAATAACAAAACACGCTCTTTTATCGTGTTAATTAGGTTTTTCTTGTTTAATTCCCTCTATTATCAATTTTTTGTACCCTGTCTTCGTGTTTTTTTTTTTACATTATGAACTTTTCCATTCTGGATGAAAAACCATTAATACCAATTTTTTGCACCCTGTATTCATTCGTGTGTTTTTTTTTACATTTTCAACTTTTCCATCCAGATATGGATGAAAAACAT
Organism: Primula veris; assembly: GCA_963682055.1. Taxonomy (NCBI): domain Eukaryota; kingdom Viridiplantae; phylum Streptophyta; class Magnoliopsida; order Ericales; family Primulaceae; genus Primula; species Primula veris. The sequence continues at coordinate 26,181,529 of OY821743.1, read as the reverse complement.
TATTATCAATTTTTTGTACTTCAATGTTTATTTTTATTACATTTGGAACTTTTCCATCCATAATTGGACATTCGTGTTATGCTGGTTTCCATCCAATTATGTAGGTTTTCCATTCATAACTGGATGGAAAAGTTCAAAATGTAAAAAAAACATGAATCCACGTTACTAATTGGAAATAAACTGACAATGTAAGTTACTAATTGAGAAACACGCAACAATGCAAGGTACAAGTTTGCGAAAGACCTTATTTTATCTATAGACATGATTCTTGCTCATAATTTTTACCCCCAACTAGCATGTGGTAATTTTGTGTTGCTTGTAGATGGGGCATTTATGCAATTGGTTTAAAATTTGAGGGCAGGCGGTATTCCGTTTTCATTTGTTCATAAAGTGCATTAATTCAGGGTTACTTAATACGGCAGTAACATGTACATTTGTTAAGTTGTTACATCTTCCAGCTGAATTTTCGTTTTTAATTTCAAATTTCCTGGATTTAAAAACGGTGGTGGCCGCATATGGGAGGGCCTGATATTCATTTAGACATTTTCTTTATGTTGTTTTTTGGGGCTAAAAGGCAAATTTAGCTAAAATACATAGAAAATCAAGTTCTTCCTGTGTAGCGTTTTTTTTTTAACCCTATTTCAGAACCCAGAAGTATAACTTGATTATGTCTTCTATGTTTATGTTTAAGTTCTAGATTTTTGACTGAATTTTGGCAACTAATAGAGATCTTTGCTAATTTCATTTCTTCGTTTTTCAAAAATACTTTATAGTGAAACTGTCTATTATGGGAGCTTGCTGATAAAAGTGTTGAAATGAAGTTTGATGTTGAAAGATAATTTTTGTATGGAACTAGAACAAATGCAAAATAAACGCTGTTTCATTGTAGTTTTTTTTTTTCATTGTAGATTGAAGTTAGAATTATATTCTTAGAAGATTCCTCTTATGTTCTATATTCTTACTAGAAGAAGAATGTTTTGCCTCTTGTGGGTAAAAACCAGCATAGGGGCCAAGTTTTCAAATGCATAACTAATCACTTAAGAAAACTGGGATTAAAAACGCAGGGCTAGAAATTGGCATCTACTGAGCTCTTAGTTTATGGATTGCGGAATATGCTAATATGTGATCAAAAGTGCACATTAAATCCTGGGTTGACTGTAGCTCTTTACCAACTGCACATAGACACATATTTATGTTTAGATTTTGTATGCTCCTATATATTTACTAACTAATATGGTTATCATTCTTTATGAGGTAGAGATCAGTCCCTGTACGTGTTTTGACTGTGGGAAAAGCAAGATCACAGGGAGTACGACTTATTGTGGATGAATATATTGAGAAGCTCAAATGCTACTGTCCTATCGAAGATATTCAAATTCGATCCAATCCAAAGAACGCTCGGTACTCCCCTATTGATCTGACTTTTATCTCAAGTATAACGGGTCAATTATACTCGAGTACCATTAACTATGATCCATTTTTTTTTGTACCATCACCTTTCATATTTTTCTTTCAGTACCAACAGCTAAGATATTGTTTTCTTTTAGTGCATTTCCATCCAATGGAAGTTAAATATGGGTTGAAAACCGTTAAAGTCAAGGTTATATTTGTCAATTTGCTTACTTAAATTGTTTAACTTTTTGTTCATTAACCTCATTGGTTGGTGACATTGACGGGGGCAGGGAGAATGGGTGGAATATAGAGGTGTTTAGTGGGAGGGAAGTCATGAGAAAGGGGATGGAGGTCTGGTAAGGCGAAGGAGATCATGGTGCTTATTGGAGCCATCGAACTGGATTTTCGTGGTGGTGGCGAATGGACAATTGGCTGGGATTGTGTTCATCACCATTGCCCTATAACAGTATTTTTAAGTAACTGCAAAAAGAGTTGAAATTAAAAACCCATTTTAGTTGGAGAGTCAAACTGGGGTTTTCACTATAGTAAATTTCTAGGTTTGAAGCTTACAACTGAATGGAGGTAAGCACATTGTGTGGATGATGGTTAGGTTGTGGTTATGGTAGTTCAACGGTGGATGAGGAGTCTAGTTTAGGTGTTTGGGGAAATTGGTGAATAATGATAGATTTATCTATTCTTTAGTTTATCCTTATACTTTTATGATAGTTTAATATTTTGGAAGTATTATTTTTCATGCTATATTCCCATACTTATTGTGATTCATTTCGATAAAAAAATTTATGCATATCTTAGTCGTCTTTTTTGCTTTTTTACTGGTTGAACTTTATGGAGTATATTGTAGTACATTGTCTAAGTTCTATCCCAGATTTTAATAAAATTTCCATAGTTATAAAGACGTTAAGTATATTTTTATAGATGCTTATAGTAAACATTTTTTTTTTTTACTTTAGCATCTTTCTATTATATATAATTAATTTTTGTTTAATGTATAAAATGATTAATTTGTTGATGTATGATCCTCATATATTTACAAAATTTGAAATTATATATACCTAGCTAATTAATCCCTAACTATTTCTGCTAGTTTTGGAGTGTTGATAAGTTTTTGGTAAATAAATAGTATATATGAGGTATCTAGTAAAATAATCAAAAAAAGAGCCATGTGCAGGGCACCTGTCTCTTTTCCTTCCACTTTATGAACGGGGTTGTACTAAAGGAAGACGTTATATTACTTGATAGTACTAAAAGGAAAATATGAAAGCGATTGTACAAAAACGAAAAGTCGAAAACAGAACTTAGTGTACTTGAGTATAATAAAACATATGTATAACTTTATGTCTTCTGCTACGCAATTGGTTTAAAATTTGAGGGCAGGCGGTATTCCGTTTTCATTGGCTCTCTGTGAATTTGAGCTTGTACAAAGCTTTTTAATCTTTTTTACATAGATGGTTATGATTTTTTAAATTTTTTGCTGTTAGGCACATGAACTTAGTTTTGTTTTGTTTTGTTTTGTTTATTTGATAATAGAGCGTCACTTTATTTTCTATAAAAGGAAAAAGAAGTCTTTGTTGTCTGAACTGTGAATGCAAACCAAAAACATACATAGTCCAGTATACATACTTATTTGTTATTGTGGTGATCAGGATATATTTTTTGTTCTCTATGTAGTTTTGCTTTAAACCCGTCAACAGTAGACAAAAAACTACATATACGTTTTGGCTTTCTGTATTCAAGTTGTATTAAGTATTAACATCATACTTCATAGTCATAGGTTGGTGGTATTATGGGTCTGGCAGTTGGTACAGTATATAAATTTTGTGAGAAAGGGGAAACTATTGTCTATGCTGGTGGTTGTACACAAGTAAGATAATATGGTACTTAGTTGTTGTATGTAGCAATGGACATGCACTTGGTGTGTCTTAAAATTGTGAAGATACTATTTTAGTATTTCTCTTTCTTTATATAAGCATACATATTCGTAAAGGAATTTTTATATTCAAGTAGACATTTTTCTTTTTACTGCCATGCTAAAATAAACAGCAAACCTTTAACAATTACATAACTGCATATAGCATTGATTAGTTCCGTAAACTAAACCTATATTAATTATCCATGCCTAGTTTGCCCAGTGGTATTTTGCGAATTCCCTAATTCATTACGAAATTGTGGAGATGCACCCAGATTTATTCACCACTTTGTCGTAAATTAATTAGTTATGTGGAATACCAACATGGTGGATTGCTGTGGTAGTTTCCCTTGTGAAAGTCGTCGAGGTGTGCCTAAGCTGGCAGGCACCATAATTAGCAACAACAATTCGTTTATTACTCTATTCTTAATTTTGTGTTCATTAAATCCCGATGTATAAAATAGACAAACAAGAGAATACACGCATTCTTAATGTTTTGTATTTTGTGTAGTTTTTCCATTCACTAAAGAAATAATAATGCATTTTTTCCACTATTGCAACAGAGATATAAAGGCTCAAATAGAACATGAAGACATGGGCGTAATGCACCTCATCCGCTCTGATGATTGGGTACTTTGCTTAAGCCTCTATAGAAATTGATATTATTTTGTAACTTGCCAAACAAGTATGTTTTCAATTCCCTTTCACGTTGACTTGTTGTTCAGGACAGTGCGTTGCAGACATGGAATACGTGAAAATCAAGAGTGTCAACTAATATTTTAAAGGTTTTTATAATATTGGCTTTATTAGAGAATTAGAGTTTAATCTAGTTCTGTCTATTTAGGGAATCTGTGTGTTCATGTATTGGGAAGTTCAATCTATGGTTGAAGGTTATCTAGAAGTCAGGGAGCAATTTTCTTTGCCTACATATTTGGCCTTGTTACATTAATCAGACTTGATTGATTCAAACCTTAAATTGGAAAAACTGTCGGATTTTCCCTTAGGAAGCACCGGTAAGGCTACGCGGTAAAGGAATACGCTGATTTTGGAATTTTCACGGTACGGGTACGGGTACGGGTACGACGAATAGTTAGTGTATTTTTATACAACCTCCGAATGAAAGAATAATAGCAAAAAGAATTCAAAACACTCTCAAAATGTCTCATACACTCCTCATGATAGCTAATTTTTCTATATGAGCCTACTAAATCTATATCTAATAATATATCCTAATTAATTTTTATTATTGTTAATATGCAAGTACGCGGTGTGTACCCAAAGTACCGGTGCATACCTTCTTTGGAATATGAGAAAACAGACGGGTATACCTATCTTTTTGGATTTTGTATGGATGTTATTTGGTCCCGTCTTGAAGATTTGTTCTTCTTGGCTTGCAATGTTAACCTAAGTTGTCCACGATTTTGACAGAAGTCAACTCTATTTTCGCTTGCTTTAGTTATTTACGCCGCTCACAAGGCTGTTGTATGTTTGGAACCTCCATTGTTTATCTCATGTTTTACAAGTCCATTGGTACTCATCTTGTATGTGCAGGTTGTAATGCTGGATGAACGTGGACTTGACATCACATCGGAGAAAATGGCTGAATTGATACGTGATGCAGGAAACAGGGTATAGCTTACTTCTAGACCTGCAATTATTAATATTGATTAATCTAGATTTTGATTTTAATTTATTAATTATAATTATTTCTTTGTTATGATTCAGTGGCAATTATTTCTTGAAATTATGTAAGGCTAAGTGCTAACCCCTATAGGAGGGCTCTTTGTAATAATATGAAGAAATATAATTTATGCTATGACTATGTGTTTTAAAATATATGTTTAGTTATATGCGTTATTGTGTGAAATATTTTTGGTACGAACGATTTAGCTATTTTTAATGGATTGAGTAACTTAGTAGATATGTGCCGGAGCATAATTAGCAGATATGCTTAAGATTGTCTGGGAATTTTTGTTGGCCAGTACTATTATATTTGTGATGACGCGACTTAATTTTTACATAAGATTTTTTACTTTTTTCCTTTGCAGCATGCTTCAAGCTTGTTATTTTGTATCGGCGGGCCTTATGGTCACGGGCAGCAGTTGCGACGACGTGCGAACGTATCAATCAAGTTGTCATCTTTTGTTCTTAATCATCAGATTGCTTTGGTTGTACTAATGGAGCAGATATATAGGTCAGTATATCATGATTTACTTTGCCTGGACATTGTCAACCTTATTGTATAGGCAGTTGACAAATGAGTAAATAAAGGGAAAAAAGATCTTGACGCGTGTCTACCTTAAACAAGATAATGGATGTATACTTCAAAGTTCAAATTATGTTATGTATTTCCTTATAGTTCCTAGCTAGTTTTGCTATAAAAGAATTTAGATTAATGAATCTTCTGAGGTGGTTTCAGTCTGTTCTTTGCTATAATTTTTGAACCTCCCAAAAAATAAAAAAATCTTTAGAAGCTTATATATGTTGCTTTCCATGTTTTTTAAGTAAGCATGTTGATTTCGAGTTGTATGTTCCTGTGATTTCAAATTGGAACACATTGTTCTTAGTAAGACTAGTGCTGAATCGAAGTCTTCTGTCAGGAGCGGTGTTTTAAATAGCGTTATCGTTAGTATAGCGTTTTTTTGAGAAAAACGCTAAAAACACAAATGGCGTTGCTATATAGCGTTTTGCGGTGTATTTTTTTTTGCCTAAATACATATAAATATAACATTAAATTCAGAACATCTAATAAAAATTAACTAATTATATATAAAAAGTTGTAACTAATAATCACAAAATGATTGTATTTGAGATGTCAGATCATTTACTTTGTTTGCAATAGATTTGGGGTTTGATTCTCTTTACCCTCCAATAATTTCATTAAAATTTTGAAAAAAAAAAACAATTAATTAAAAAAACAAAATTGGATTGCACCCGCTATAGCGTAAATAACGTCCATTATAGCGTAAATAGCGTCTCTATAGCGCGGATTTAGCGCTTTTCCATTCAAATAACAGTTTATCATAGCGTTTTTCGGAACAAAAACACTATTCTCGAGAAGTATAGTGTAATATAGCACGTCTTTTACAACAATGTCAGGAGTAACGATGATACTACTTAGCTGAGTTTGTACTATTTAGAGCAATAATACTCGTTTTCAAATATTCACCCAAATAATACTTGTTCTCAAATGGTTTTATAGGGCATGGACAATTCTCAGAGGACAGAAATACCACCACTAACATTTTCTTGGAGTCATATGATTTGCAGGTAACTTTTTCTTACTGGAGAGAAATATTACACTATTATGTCACTTCCTCCTGAATATTTTCCTTAAGCTTCTAATTCCCATGTTGCATCATATATGCCTGTTGTGGAATTAGGTTGCGTTTGAAACCAGATATTAGTTCACCTATAAGTTTTTATTGTCAGCTTTGAAAAATGTTTTATCCGAAAGAGGAGTTTTAATAGACCAGGAAATACAATAATGATTTTTTTTTAACCGAGTTTATTGCCAGTTTTTGTAACAGATGATATAAACCAGTGGAGACAAGTGGAAGTAAGTAACAGAAAACCACTGGAATTTATTTGCTGCAAACATGAGCTCACCACCGTGCTCATCGCATTCGTGTATTAACCATGCCAAATTCCTCGCTTAGAGCACTTGCAGCTGAATTGCTGAAGGGGACAAAATAGCTAATTTACATCTACACTTTGAATCAGTGAGCTTGCAGCAGCTCTTGTATGTAAAAGTTCTATTTTAACTTTTAACTGATGTAGCACAAATAAGCTACTTTTGTACAGTAAATATGATAACATAGCCATTCACCGTTGCACCGTTCTCTTTTTCTATATATATATATATACATATATATGCGTGCCACTGTATGTTGGATCGTTATTTTTTAGGGGGTTTTTGAAAGTAAATGACACCGATTTAGGGGCATTTTCTTTATAAATTTAAAGAATCTTTTTGGCAATTTTAGAAAAGTAGTGAGGTTATTTTTTAAAAATAGGGATCAAAACTTGAGTTTCAAAACTGTTGGCTTTGCTTATTATAATAATATGATATGGAGTATACTCTTGTATCGTATATATATAATTTCTGTGTGTACTATACTACACACAAGTTATTGATGAATTAATCAATTGAGGGGAAAAAAAATTAAATCATAAGATTTTGTCTTTCCATTAACTTGTTTATCCAATTACGAAAGAGAATTGTAATGAAGGTCATGGGTTTTATTTTAGTATGGATTATTATTAAACTGGATAAAAAAATATTTGCATATTTTAATGGAGCATACTTTAACATTTGTCAAATAGCATTAATTCACAAATCCATTTGTCATTTTATTTTTGAACTACATCTATACTATTATATCATCAAGTGATAATTAATGTTTGGCTTGTTTTATTTAGCTATTATACAACTTGTCCTTTTAAAATAATAATATAAGAAAAATGAAAATAAAATAAAATTTACTAGATGATATGTATTTTGGATGCTGTCTCAGAATAAAATCTGTAAACTAAGTGTGTATTTTAAATGATCGCAGATGGGTGTGATAAAGAGAACGTGTAAAATGGAAATAAAAGGTTTAATGAGACAAAATAGATGACCACTCTATATATTATGTAGTGATTGTTGTAAGTAGCTCTAGCAAAGAAGAGTTTTATGTTAAACAGACATTACTGTTATACAAAGGTTTGCTGCGGCGAAACGTATCATACATGATTTGTAAACTATTATACAGAGTAAATGAGTTTTTTTTTTTTTTATATTTAGAAACCGTCCTTGGAGATAAACCAGTTTCGCATACGATAAGATTCAAACCCTGGTGATGAGCGTAATATATTCGGATACCAATTATTTGGACCAACCATTTTTGCTAAAAAAAAATGGTATATAGAGTAAATGATGGGATATGGCTTTATTGTACGGGAATTACTAGGGAACAGTCAGAATATATGACTGGTTCACAAGCCGTTAGTATAAAAAAGATGTCAAATGTATAAAAATAAATAAATTTTGATTAATATTTAAGTTTAGGGTAGGCCTACCTAGGATTCTATATTTTTATTTGAGTTTTTAGTGTGTTGTACAATTTGTTTTTAATTTATCAAATTCTAATTTGTTGAAAATAGAAAAAATAAATTAGTTATTGAAAAACATTATCCAACCATAATTTTTTTAATTTAACGGTGGTTAAGGTGACTGTTTCATAAACAGTCAAATAAAGTGATAAAGTGTCTGTTCCAGAGAGACACTCTTATTGTACGTATTGGTATATTTCTTTCCTCTTTTGTTTGGTAACAAATTGTTTTAGCTAATTTTTCAATTTTTTATTAAAAAAATATGTGGATGTTAATTTGGACAGCTAGATTACTTAGCTTTTAAAAAGTAGATTTTTAGCCTAAAAAGCTAAATAATTCAGAAACCAAAAATCTAGATTATTAGTGGATCTTCAAAATAGATTTTTTAAATATGATTTTCAACCAAATATTTCGATGACAAACAAAGCCAGATCTTTGCCTAGGTCACAATATATTTATGAAAACAACCATGGACTATGTAGTAATATTTTTTCATTTCAATTCATTTGTAAAAATATGCTCATAAATTGGTAAACTTGTAAACAAAATTTTATTTGCCACTCCCAAAGAAATGTATTAAATCTATTTCTAAAATCCAACTGGGTTGACAATGGATGCTTAAATTTTAATGTATTCATTTGGAGAATTATATTTTGGTTAAGTATCATGCACATATATTTCAAATTTATGCATAATACTTTATTATTTAGATAATGTGTATTTTAGATTATTTGCTATGAAGAAAAATCTGGAAAGCAAACATTTATTTTAGATTTTATGTGTAGAAACGTGTTATTGACAAGGAAAACATAAGCTCGAGATAAAAAAAAAAAACAAATTATTTAAGGTTTAGGCTGTCACCAATACATATTTAAAAAATATGCTATTTTTATAGACTTATTTTAGGTTTTAGGGCTTTTGAATTAAATATAAAAGGTTTGAAAATTCCACTTTCTTTCATTAATTTGTTCAAATCTCTTTATGTCTCTAAAATATGCTGACCTCACAGGTGGGGATGGCAACTTGCAACGACCTTGTGTGATGGTCCAGTCTACGGCAAGCATAGTCGATCTGGTCCCTCAGACATTCTCTCTCTCGCATATTTCCAACGATCACACTCTGACCTTTAATGACGACTTTCTTAGAATCGTTTATATATGTCTTCATCATCGCTCTCAGATCAGGGCGCTGAGAACGATGAGCATATAGTGGGATCTCAGGCCTCTTTTTCTGCCCTCTCTCTGTTACGCCTTGCTTATGTCACTCCGCTTCAGGGCTGGCCACTGGCATTGCTGGTCGTGGGCTGTTATCGAGCTCTAGCATTTAACGGACTGATTGTGTGATTTAGATGAAATTACTAAACTAGTCCACTTTTAATTTTCTCCAAATAATTTGTCTTTAAATCGTAATTCTCTTGTAGTGCCGGCCCCTATTCTTTTTGAATCAAATTTCTATTTTGTATGATTAATTTATAAACATGCCAATAAATTAACTTTTAGAATATTTAGTTGACAAATTTACTAACAATGAACATATTGTTGATACAATAACTATTTGTGAATTCTTTGCCTACTTAATAATTTTTTACTTGTTGTTAAGTAAATAATTTGAAACAATCTACAAGTGTCTAAGCATAATTGTGGAACTCAATTACTTTCTAATTCTTATATATTGAGCAAAATTATGTGTTATATCAACAAGGAGGCATTTAAGGGGTAGAATATCCTTACTCCCTTATGCTCAGGGGCGGGCCGCTTGTACGCTTGTCCGAGGCTAAGAAAAAATATTTGCCCTAATTTAAGATTTTTTATAATTTTTTTTATTATTTGACAAATAAGAGACTCAAACCCATGACCATAAAGGCTATAAACAACTAAATTTAGAATCATTGACCACTACACTATAAACATATATGACATAAACTATGGAATTATATTATTAATACTTAAAAACTATGTACTTGTAACTTGAGCTACGAGAATTGCCCTAAAAAAAATAGGCTTGTTTGCCCAAGACTTCAGTCTTAGTGGACTGCCACCTGGGCCGCCCCTGTTTATGCTAACTATAAACATAGCTTTATTGTATATACACGCCCGTGCAATGGGGGAACAAGAAAACTCAAACGGAAGGGGCTAATTTTCTATATGATTTTTTTCCTTATTTTATATTATATGAGTTTTTTTCGTAATATGAAAGGGGCCAAACGCCATCTTTTGAATATTTTGATCAAAATACATATAAAACAAAATACATTTTCATTAGATTTTCTTAAAGTGGGGGTTGGCTGTGACCTACGATTGTCTGCACCTAGCTAGTTACTTTCTTACTTTCCCTGTGTCCTTGTATAAAATATTTGTATATAGACCATCTCTAGCCGTACTTGCACTTTGTGAAACCAATCTTCTAACAACATTGTCATCGAACGTTTATATTCATCATGCAACTAAGGTCTTAAGGAATCAAGACATCTATCCAAATATATTTCCCAGATTCTGTCAAAAGAAAATCAAGAGAATATTATAACTTTGTCACAAGTTTGTAGCAGGGTCATGACAAACTTTCTAGGTGCTGCTAATAATCAAACGAACAACAAAAATTTAAAACCGAAAATATGTAAAACACAATTGAACTCCAACCTACTATTCACATAAAAGCTAACATATTATCATTTAGCAAAAAATTCAACAGCGCTGTTCATTAACCACCGCTTTAATGATTGCATCCTCTTTGGGAAACAAAGTTTAGCAAGAAAAATGATCTCCCCTTTAAATATTTAGTTAGCTAGTTTTCTTCTTTATATGAATAAACTTTTGCTCATTTATTGGATTAGCACCAACATATAGCAGAAAATGCGTAACCGTGTGAATGAGATCTGATATTTGATTACTTTAGTTTGAAGTACTTGACAAGTAGCCTGCCAAACATGATTTTAATCCAGAATTATTAGGGTTAGTTACTCAAATTCTTCTAGAGTGTCTAAGTGAGTGTATCTTTTCAACTACTTCATTATTTTATTTATACGTGTGATCGATGTATTCGTCGACCAAGTCGTTTTTGTCGATGACCAGCAGTCGTCTCGAAGACAAGAAGCGAAACACGTCTTCCACAAGTGTACTTGTGAAGCTACGTACACAGGTTAATCAGTATTATTAATTAGGGCTATGTATGCTCAAACACACACGCATGTAAAATTAAAATAATTATCTGCTACTGACAAAGATGGCTACAATATTGTTATTGAATGATTTATGTTAGATGAGGCATGTGTAAACTTTGTAGCAATTGCAACTATTATCTTCTAAAAATGGTAAAACATGATATCACTCGATGCTTATATATGCATTCATAGCTGCCATTATATGTTTCCCAATAATAAAATCAACCTACTCAGCATATACTAAGATCCAGCTCGTTATCAAAATCGATTTTGTACTCTAAATTGGTTGAGGTTATGTCAAATTGGAATCGTAGAATTAAATTGTAAAGTCGTTGATTCTGAGTACACGTGATTATACTTATTGCAAATTTGCAATAATATATTATTTATACGAATTGATCCAACATGTTTCTTTCCCAACATATTAACAAAAAAAATAAGGATTAATATATAAAATCGCATTTATGAATTAAGAAGATAGCATGACTTTTGTGTGTCAATTTGCATTGATTATGTCGTAATATTATAATGGAAATTTTGTTATACAAGCAAAGTTTAATTTTGATGAGTATGTATACTTTATATATAGAACTATAGAAGTATTATGTTTAATTATCGATATATTGAAATTCAATATACTTTTTGAAAGTGAAAACATCTTATTCTACCCAAGTAAAATAATAAAAACGTTTAAACTTTAATATCAATAATATTAGACAGCTTTAAATACTATCACAGTCCATTTACACTTTTACTATAAATCAATGTTTTAAAAGGAAATAATTTTATCATCACTGTGCGGTATTTGGCCAGAATTATTGTTTAGAAGTCAAAAACTCCTAAAGGTTTCATTAAAAACAAGAATGATTATCATCTCCCAACTTAATTTTTGATATCTATCTAATTATGAAGTCCCGTATTTGTAACTGTTTTATTCAACTAAATTGAAATTATAACGATTTAAACCCATTTTGCTACTTTACTACGATTTAACTAGCTTTAAAAGCATGTGCGTTGGTAAACTAGCTTTGACCTGTTACTATGGTTTCATAAAATTTAATTACACTGGAAGTTGCTCATGAGAATTAGGGTTTCTCTAAGATTTATTTTTTTTAGCTATTCAACTACATAAAAACCAGTGTTTTAAAAGACAAATCTTAACTAAAGTGTTTTTGTGAGAGCTCCGGTAAGTTCATCGGATCTCCGGTGCCAGTGGTTAGGTGGTGGGTGGTGGCGAGAGTGGTGTGTGTCGGGATGAGTTTTTAAGTGTTTTCTTATAGGGTTGCAGTTTTTGAAAAGAAAGATTTGAGTTAATAGTTTTGGTTTAATTTGATCCATTTTAGTTTTTGGTCATTCTTCCTTCTTCAAAGACTTCTCTTGAACCGGATTCATTAAGAACATCAGTGTTTTAAAAAGCGAAATCTTACTCCTTAAGGCGTTTTTGTGAGAGATAAGCGTAAAAAGTGTAATCTTTTAGCAGCATGAAAAGCGAAAAAACGAGCTTTTACAGATTTTTTAAGCTTAGAATCGAGCTTTTATCGAGTTTTGAATCGAGTGTTATGACTACGAAGCACGATTTTTAAAACAGTGAACAACATCGAGAAGATCTAGTATAATTAGCTAGGGGCAGCAGCTAAGGTGAAAAGCATACTAATTCCAAATATTTTCCCTCTTTCCTTATTATACATTATTTTATACTTATATTTGATTGAGTCTGTGGTGACGTGTACCTGAAGACAAATAGTAGGTGAGATATTCTAAAAAAAGCCCTATATTCTTGATTTCCTTCTCCCTTCTCACAAGTTTAAATCCCAAACTTGTACCTCATTTTTAGCAAAGAAATATGAATCTCGACAACCACATATAATTCATTTACTTATATTTCAACTTACGCTATTACTTTACTACACTATATACAGTTCTGTTGAATATATCCATTTTCTTGATTTTAGCAAGTAAGCTGACTAGATCACGTTTACTGCTAGACGTAACCTAACAATTGACAACTCCTCATAAAATAACCAAACATTTATATTTAAAACTTATCCATTTTTTTTAATGAATTCTTTCTTTTTTCTCCCCCAGGTTAAATCTGTCTTTTAGAGATAGATGGAAGGAGGAGATAAGGAGGACCTGCCACCAGGATTTCGATTTCATCCGACTGACGAAGAGTTGATAACTTATTATCTATTAAACAAAATTGCAGATGCCACTTTTACAGGGAGAGCCATTGGGGATGTAGACCTAAACAAGTGTGAGCCTTGGGATCTCCCAGGTGTGTATTCTTATGCTTTTTTTTTTTTTACAAATTTCATTCATAAAAAGTCAAAATTCGCTATAAGAAAATAACAAAATAATAACAACTAGTCTGTTATTATACGCCTTGCTGCTAGCAACAGTAGCAACAATTTATGTTGCTTTATGTTGCTAAATTCCAGCATAACTCGTGTATTCATACAAACTATTAGTAAACTGTTGCTATCATGATACTTTTTTGTAATGATTTACGGTGAATTCCTTGTTTCTTTCCTTTTCATGGTGTTCAGTTATGGGTTCCTTGTCATGGGGGAAATGAAGATAACTACTTGATATTTATGATAAACCGTGTATTTAAGGCTATGTTTATGATTTCTATTTTTTAGTTACTTTCTTTAGCTCAAAAAACTACTGTTCTCAGTTACATCTTTTTTTAGTATAAGAGAAAAAGGGTACATTGAGTACGTGTAATTCAAGGTAATTCTATATATACCAATAAAAAAACAAATTTCTACTACATGGACGTATGGTTTTTCTAGCTCATAGTTGAGTGTTTAAACGGAAAAAGAAAATTAAAGAAACTGAAATAAGTATTTGAATATTTACAGTACCGGGGTAAAACATTGCAATTGGGAAACGGATTTAGTATAGTTTTATTGGAATTATTTTGGATAACAGATTTTCTTTCAAGTTTAATTAAAAAGTTTATAAAAAACATTTTAAATATTTCATAATAATTTTTTTGATAGAGCTTGGGCAAGAAAAAAATCCATATTATTAATATTTATGTAAAATAATAATTGTACATTGAACATAAATTTTCAAGAACTTTCCGAATCAAGAAACTTGTTCTGTAAATTTTTGAAAACGCAGGTGTTTATTTTTTAAAATATTTTCATAATTAAAATATCTTAAAATGGTTCCAATCTGCATATGATTTCTCAAGGAGACGTATGTAGAACGAACATCCATCAAGGCCGCATTCCCTCAAGTGCGCCATAGAAAACAAAACCCCCTTAGTTTTGAAGTATTTTTGGGAAACAATTGGATGTTAATAATTTTCTAGTAATATTTCTATTAGTTTTTAAAAAACGATAATTTAGCTAAAGCGTTTTTACCGAATTTACGTAAAAAATCATAAGATTTATGGGTGAGACAGGGGAAAAGAGCTTTTTATCAATATTGGAATCAAAGTTTTCCATTTGAATAGGATCCTTTTAAAACAGTGATTTTTTTGTTGCATGAACAGGCAAAGCAAAGATGGGAGAAAAAGAATGGTACTTTTTCAGTCTCCGAGACAGAAAGTATCCAACTGGAGTGAGAACAAACCGGGCCACTAACACTGGTTACTGGAAAACTACCGGAAAAGATAAAGAGATATTCAACAGCGCCACAACGGAACTTGTTGGAATGAAGAAAACATTAGTTTTCTACAGAGGTAGAGCACCAAGAGGAGAGAAGACGAATTGGGTTATGCATGAATACCGGATTCATCCCAAATCTTCCTTTAGAACCACCAAGGTTCACATTTTAAATTATCAACTCTTCTTAATAATACTAAATTTTGAAAGCATTTCTTAACCGTGGTTTGCATTCATGAGAAACTATTGTTTTAAGACAAGTTTTCTTCAATACCAAAGAAATTAAGTTTTACAAAATTTCTTCAAGATAGTGACGTCCTACGAATAAAACCTTCCAATGACCATATACAATAGTTCTAAGGAGGACAAGGTTTTATTCCTAGGACGTCATTATATGGTCATTGGAAGTACGTATGAGCAACACTCTTTTTCAACGTTAGTTCGCAAGTTATATAAATTTTCATTATCATAGGGTTAATTTATTTTTTGGAGCTGAGATATTTGTTTCTGAGCTCTTTGTAGTCATTATCTAAAAGAAGAACACACTAGGGTTAGTCTAGTGTCCCAGAACCCGTACTTTCAAATAGGAAATGCACGGTTTGATTCTTATAAATGGCTAGGTTGAAACACTAAACGCTTTGGATAATGTCGTTTACTTAATCATAAGATTACTCTATGTGACCCAATGAGTTTGGCCTAGTGGATAAAACTGGCTAGAGCCACATGGGAGGTAATGAGTTTAACTCCCTCCACCTGACTCGAATGGGTAACACACTAATTTCAGCAAAAAAATCACTCTATGTGAGCATCTTTTGTATCTATGACAATATTATGGGTAATCATCTGGCATTATGATATGTAAACCAATATTATGGTCTTGTATTTTGTATCTACACCACATTTTATTATGTTTTTTTCTTTTTGGGTCCGGATGGACTTGGCCATGTAGCTAGCATTACTAGATTACATTTGAGGTTTTTGCCAGTTTTATTATTATTTGTTTATAGCATTACTCGATACATGAACTGTAATTAAACTTGTATTACTTATATATACAGCAAGATGAATGGGTGGTTTGCAGGGTGTTCCAAAAGAGTGTTGGGGTCAAAAAATATCCAACAACCCAATCAAGATCAACAATTAATCCCTACGCAAATCTCGATATAGGTCAAAATGTTTTGCATTCACAAATGATGCAGGCAGAGGTGGCATCGGCCTCTGCTGCTAATGGTCAATATCCAATGCAAGGAGGGCGAAACTACATCACCCCTGCTGAATATTCAGAAATGTCAAGAGTTTATAGGCCAAATGATGGCTCAAGTTCTACCATTAACTTCCCAATGCTTCCGCCCCATATGAATTACCCTCCTCCAGGTAAAAGCACAACCAATCTCTATGGATGACAAATTGACAATATAATCGTATGCCTAATATGAGTTAGGGTTGAGGACTCAAACTACATGTAAGTTGGCTTTGTTGTAATAAACAACCAGCAGAAAAATATGACAATACTTTGAAACAAGTTCCTAATTCCTATATAATTTTAACCTAAGTTCAATTTCAATGTTAAATAAAAGTTTTTACAGAATTTTATTTTAAGTTTGAATTTCTTTATTTATCTTTGTACTTTTTGTGGGGGGTTTTTCACCTACATTTTTAAATGCATTATTATAAATAGAAAATGTTTTTCCCACGAACTATATAAAAGATAATTAACTGGATTTCCATGGGATAGTTTTACCATCAGTACATTTTGAAAAGTGACCTATTAAGTTTTCTGAAAGAATTTATAGAAAACCAAGCTTTGTAAATTGTTCAAAGTAACCAAGTTGAGATCTGTACAAATTACATTATGTAGTTATTTAAGATACTCTAGTGACCATTTTAAGATAACCCAAATGTAGTTTTAATCAAGTCATTGCGATATGAGCATAAATCTAGAGGCACTCTCAAAGTTATCTCAAAAATGTTTATACAGTTTAACGGCTTATGTATACTGCAAAATTGACATTAACCATCGACATTGATTGGTATCTGTAGAAAATATATATTCTTTTGAATTTTCACTAATTATATACACTAATCAATGTATAATTTTCATTGAACTTTTACCTTTTGAACGATAATGTCCATACTTTGTTAAGCCTTTTCTTCATCTAGGATATAAATAAAATAAAATTAAGACCCAGTCCAAAAAAATAAACTTAGGCTATTGTTTAGTCTCTTAAGAAAGAAGTTGTTTTGACTATGGTCCAAATTTGTGTTTTTATTGATTGTATTTTTTAAAAAAAATTCCCAAGATTTTTGGTATTTGTTCAGATCTTTTTGACATATCGGCATTTTTCATCCACTTTTGTGTTTTGTATTTTTTCTATATTCTGTTTTTTATTAGTTGGATTGATTTTTTTGTTGTTTTGACAACTTCCTTTTCTTTTTTGTAGTTTCTTTTCCTATTTCTCTTGAGGTTTTTTTAGGATTTTTTTCACTATATATGAAGGAATCTTGCTTTAGTCTTTTCAAACTTTTGTTGCATTTTTAAAATGTTTGTATATTTTTTTTCTTTTTTTGGTCATTTTAATGTTTTTTGGTCTGTCTTTAGTAAAATGAGATTGTAATTAATATGTGTGACTATAATTAGACAAATGAGTGAATGGAGTAATTTCAAACAAAACTGGTAGAAAAGACTAAACTCCAATTGCCACATAAAAGAAATATTTCAACATGGTTATTAAATCTATTGTTTTATTTAATTGTTCGTCAAAACAATGTATAACTTTCCTGTAATGAACTTATTTCATTTTGCAACAACCAAAAGAACCCTAGATATTAGTAATTTTACACATTCGGTTACATCATCAGTCAGCAGAAATAAATAGTTTCAATTATTCCGGTTTAAAATGCTACCACATTGTTACTCACGGAGGCAACAAAAAACGATCAACTGAAATTTGAAAATCTAAGTAGACAAACCTTAATTTTTTTTTTTTCGTTTTAAGGAGCGTTGTTCCGTGATAGGATTCATCAGTAACTTACGTGAAGTTATTACAATTTTTTTTTTTGGATATGTTGTTTTGCGTTTTTCATACATAAAAAAAATTAGCACCAAAGAAAAAAGAAACAAAAAATGTCATTCAAACAAATTACATCTTATTTTCAGGAGGGTTTGCAAATGTTGGCGGAGGAGGATGCTTCACAATTTCTGGACTGAATCTCAACCTGGGTGGTGGAGCTGTGAATGGAGCAGCACAACCAGTATTCAACCATCCACAAACAACGCAAATAACAAACCAACATGCGGCGGGTTCGACAATTTCCACAACAATTGAAGGAGTTTACGGAGGGTCGGAAGTAAATCTTGAAAATGTACCTCATTCTGCAACACTCAATAATCGGCTCATGGCCATGAACCAAGGTGTTGATTACGGAAATTACTGGCCTCCTTATTAAGTATTAACAATAGATCCACAGAAATCTGTGGTAAGGGTATTTTAAAAGTTTTTATGTCCTTAGCTCTATCGTAATTGTCTCTCTATTTATAGTAGGCTGTAGAAGTCCGCTAATAGTTCTCTTTAGTGGGAAACGAAGTAAAATATCGTAGAGTAATTGGTAATTGGTTAATTGGGAAGCCAGTTAATCTTATCGGGTAACTCTTGATTCACGAGGGAGATGAAAGTGTCTTTTTTATTTTTCTTCAGAAAACATAAAAATTTGTATTCTTATTGTTGTGATTGTAGATGTTATACTTCCATGTCTGCTATATATCCTACATGAAGTTTATCAAATAATGATATGAAATAAAATGTTGATGGCCGTCTCTCATGTGAGTCATAATTATTATCAAAACTTCTTTTTATCCAAGTTGATGACAGACTATGAAATATTGTGAAACAAAATAGTTGAAGCATAGAATCTATTTTGACGTAAAATTATGGTTTTCGAAAGAAGTTTAAAATTTATTATAAAAATGATATGTATCACACGGAAAACCACAACATTTCGGTAACATCATATATATATATATATATATAAAGGGAAAATTATTGTTTTGCGAATCAATATATTGGTTGTTAAAAAAATACATACCCATCTTTGAAGATTAACGATTTGCATAGCCAACTATATGATTTCGTCAAATCAACACACCACAATTAATTTATGTTAACTTTTTTAACCGAAATCTGGTCACATGCGAAAACATGTACGTTTTTAAGGGATAATATTGTAATTTCTCATATTAAGTAAAGCGAACCATTAGATCTGATCTACAGGTCGAAAACAATAGTAAATCTGGACCGTTTAAAATTGATCCAAAGATTAAAACTAAATTTTTAAAAACTAACTTTACACCAATATCATACTATTAATATAAGTCAACCCATGAGAAATAAAACTGCCAAATTTGATCTTTTTTTTTTTAAATGCTTCTATTCTAATTTACTAATTACTCATGTACCATAATGCAATTCAAATATATAAATAATTAAATAAATATGCTACTTGTCACACATCAATTCATCTCCCTAACAATAAAACATCATATTACTCATATACGATTATTAATTTACTATATTAATTCAATCATTTTTTCATTTTTTTTGAAAATTTTAAATTCGTTTGTCCGGCATCATATTTATATACGTATCGCACACGCAACGCGTGAGCTACGATTACTAGTATACACATATATACATAGATTCATACAGACAGATATAGATACATACACAGATATATACATAAACACACACATATATATAAATACATACAGAGAGATATTAGATACATACACATATATATATATATATATACAGACATGTATAGATATATTTGGAGGGGAGGAAATTCGATGAAAGAATCGACGGCGACAGCTGAGAGAGCGGTGGCGGAGCTACTGGAATCAGTTTGGTCGCTGATAACTAGGATATATATATATATATATACATACATATATATAATATGGGAAATGTTATATGAACATCATGAAAAACACCAAACTAGACACTTTTTCGTAAAAACGCTCAAAATCAAGATTTGGTTAATGCAAATCTCCACGGTTTCACGACGGGAACACAAATATGCGTCTTGTTTTTTTTTTTCCGAGATGTATAATGACATGTTTTCGAAATTATGGTAAAATTTATATAATATACATACATACATACATATATAGATTTGTATATACATAGGTATAACGGTATAAATATATAAAGCAAATGACAAACAATGGTGGTGATGGTGGGTCCCACCGACTGCGGCAAGTGGCAGTGGTGGTGTTCTCTCTCTATATATCTATGTATCTACATATATTCTGAAAATGACTTGGTATTGTAAATAGGAATAATATGTAAGGCTAAATTTGTCATTTACCTATTTTCGTTATGATTTTTAACAACGGTATGTTGATCGGGGGATATGCTGCAAATCGTTAATTTTTTGTGAACATGGACTTTACGTGTATGTGTACATAAGTCAATGCTAGCACTTGAATAATTTAATAAAAGTGAAATAAAAATTGTCGGTCTATTCTCTACTTTTTCCTAAAAGATAGTACCCGAGATTGTTTGCTTACTCAAACATTTTAGTTAATTATAAGAAAATTAGTGATATTCTTTTTTGTTTTTTTAGCTCTTCATGACCGGTCTCAGTTTTAACTTTTCATAAAATTGTTATAGGAACTTCCCAATTTGCTTACCAAATTATAATTTTCATTAATTTGTTTTAATAACTTCATTTTCTCATACTCTAGGGTATACTTATAACTCTATTTCTTGATGTTCATCACATTGTCATTTCACTTTTAACAAAATATTACAGAAAGAGCAAACTAGAGTAATGATCTCATCCTTAGCGATATCCCTCACTTCATACCGCCCAAACCACTCTACTAGATCATCTTCCTCAAAGGTCTTGGTTTTGGATACTATCCTAGCTTTATGACCAATTCTCTTGTTAGGGTCGATCAGGCGAATCAATGAAAGACAGAAATACTAAACCGAGCATACACTCTTTGATAACGGAGTTCACCCAAATTGGCTACGTCTCCGGACCGCTACACGTGGCACTTAATATATATATTAAAAGAGGATTACAAACGTAATCTAGCTAGATCACAAAGCTATGGTTCTCTCGCAACTAGAACTCTCTCTTTATAATATAGAGGTGTTTGTGTAGGTGTAATTAAAATACAAGATATTGGGGCATATAAATAGAACCCTTAGTGGGTCATATTACAATTCCAAGTGATGTGGTATAATTAGAAAATATGGCCAAATCTCATTTGGCTCAACAACTCAACATTCTCTATGGACAAGCTAACACATCCGTACAGGTCAATTAAGTCGGATCTATTGAATCATGAGCAGAGACCAAGACATTCATTAGTGAAGGGAGAGCCATATAGAAAACTTGAGTGAGTAAGCTCTTTTCAGGGTAATGATATGGACATTTGAATTGTAACTCTTTAAATCTTTTCCATGCAGTAAATAATGAGCTTTTCGCAGTTTTATACACCATACTATACATTTTTGGTGATTTTGTACACTTTACTACCAGATTATTTAATTAGTACACCAAACTATCCGTTTTTGTCGATTTTGTACTCTTCCGTCCAAATTAACGGAAAATGATGATGTCATCTAACTTTTCACATCCAGTTTGAGGGGCAAAAGAGTCATTAGCAATATTTATCTATTTTTGGGGGTTTTTGGACACTTTCGTCGAAATCACTTCTATTAACATAGCAAATAAGCTATGTGATGAAATTAATTCATGAATAAAAAAAACTCCCCATTTTCTTTAAAATTTTGGGTGGAAATCGGGGGTTATGGTTATTGATGAAATGACAAGATTTATATGGTGGCAGAGGAGGGAGAAAGGCGTGGTGGATGTGGAGAGGAGAGATGGGGGTATTTTTGTAAAATGCTATATTCCATCCAAAAAAAATAACATAAGTGTACAAAATCGACGGAAATCGATAGTTTGGTGTACTAATTAAATAATTTGGTAGTAAGACGTACAAAATTGCAAAAATTGTATAATATAGTGTACAAAATTGCAAAAAACTCAGTAAATAATTAAGTTTTTCCCTTAATTATCTCATGGTCACTATAAAATAATGTTTGATTTAGTGAGAGTCAAAAGTTGTCACAAGACTGTCGCTAATTTAAAAATTTGTTACAAATCTGTCGCAAATTGACTGAACTGTCACAAAACCGTCACAAAAACCGTCGCTAATAAGCTCGTAACAAAAAGTACCGTTACTAATCCCGTCGTTATTTGGATATTTTTTTGTAGTTATAATAAGCTTGTCTATCAGAAGTAGTGCGGCTTTTTGGGAAAAAAATAGTTATGAATTGTTGGGGAAATTTTTGCAAGAAAGACTTGAGTTTTGAGCTAAATTATTGTACCAAGTTTTGGCACTTTTTCTTAAGTGATAAATGGAAAGGTTTCAGACGAGCCACCTCTATGATAACTTGAGACACAGGGTTGGTAACATATTTTTTTAGCTGATTTTTGCATTTTTAAATTCTGTGAGTGTTTGAACAGTCAGTTTATTTTGTTTTTGAAAGGCGGATTTTTATCATAATTTTTTTTTTTTTAAAAATGTGAATTTTTAAAATCTTGATTTTTAGTAGATATTTAAAAGAGAATTTTAAAATATGATATAGTACAAAAAAATATGCTACCAAACGTAGCCGAAGTGATTACGCCACTCATCTGCTCAATTCTCATAAGTGTATGTAGAGGCATTTAGACTCATAAGTATGGTGCACTGAACTTATGAATAGACAAGATCATGTTTGCGCTCAATTCTCATAAGTGTATGTAGAGGCATTTAGACTCATAAGTATGGTGCATTGAACTTATGAATAGACAAGATCATGTTTGCCATACATGTAAAGGAATTTTCTTGAACGGAACCGCATACTTTATGCATGAAGCCATGAAGGCCTAACAGAGCTATTAGGCTACATTTCATGGTTCCTTTACAAATTTGACTACTCGGAGCAAGTTTGATAGCAATAGAGACAGAAGCGGTTCAGTGCCAACTTTACACGATACAAGTTTTACGTAAAAAGTCAAGGCATTCATGTGTAGATTTCATACGTTAAAGTTAAGAACTGAACACCATAGGACTCTTTCTTTTATCCAAATAAAATTGCTCCAGCCTATTCCAATGATTAGAAAAGATTGTTTTTTCAAACCTCTTAATCCAACAAATAAAAATGTAAACCATTAATTTCCATTATGATGAAAATCTGGCTTTGGTTCGTCTCTTGGTTGGAATCCATCCTAGTTTGACGAGTTGCTACTATGGGGACGTATAGAAGACCAATGAGTCATTTACTTTAATCTTTTCCTGAAGACTGCTTGGTGGGACAAGTCTGGGACGTTTCATATTCCTCTCACATGTTCCTTTCTTTTTTTATAAAACATCAAGCAAAATTAAAACTAAACTAAGGATTTAACTGGTCGCTTTTAAGCAATTAAGCTAAGAGGTTTCGAGGTTGAAAAGAATACTTTTTTAGTTTTTCAGGCCAGAAAAGAAGAAAAACCAGGCTTCTAAGCTGATAATCCAAAGTTAGGTACAAAAATTTAGTACTAACCAACATCTATTTCTGTTGCAAAACCATCATCTTCACTATCTGTAGGAAGTTTGTCAGATACGTCCAAGCCATTTGCTTGCTTTTGATACACCTATAAAATGACAATTAATAAATATATAACAGGACAAAGATCACCATAGAGCTAGAGGGATCTATTTTTTTTTTTTTTTCCAAACCTCAAAAGGGGTTGAGGTATAGACCCCCTACCTGTATATAAATAACCATGCAAGTACAATACTGGGAGTGGGACATAAAATCCAACCCTCCGAGTATAAACAATAATACATCAAGTCCGCGATAATGAAAAATACATGACAAAAGAAAAACTAGTAAAAGAGACAAAATTATACATCATGTCCTAATATGGGGAGTACCCGACCTATCTAAAGTCAATATACCGTCAATGCTATATGGTAAATGTCGCCTATGAGAGAATGTTTGTGAAGCCCGATGTGTGCACGCCCAATTGGCCATAAAGTCAGCTGCCTGATTCGCCTCTCTATAGACGTGCCGAACCAAGATATCGTGTAATGAGCACAACCCACGAATACGCGAGATAGTGTAGCTATGCTCCCAAGGACCAAGAGTCGTCGAAGAAATCCAAGAAGATACTATCGTCGAATCTGTCTCGACCTCAATATGCTGAAAGCCCAGAGAGACTGCTAGGTGAATGCCTAAAAGGACCGCCTGAAGCTCAGCGTAGATGATCGGTCTCTGGTCTAAGAACTTTCCAAAAGTCCCCAAAATAAAACCTTGGTGATCTCGTAGAATGCCTCCTGTCGCTGATAGCCCCGGGTTTCCCTTTGAGCACCCATCCACGTTTAGTTTGAACCTCCCCGGTGTGGGTCGGATCCAAGAAACTAAACGAATGGGACGAGCTCTATGAGAAATGATCCAGATGGATTTTGCAGTCAATTTTATCGAGCATGTTGGAATATTGTAGCGAGTGATTTTTTCGAGGCGTTTTGGCTTATTTTCATGGTAGACGTATGCCAATGGGTTTCTCCGATACGTATGTGGTTCTCCTTCCCAAGAAGGACTCCCCTTCTTCTTGGGAAGACTTTAGACCTATCAGTCTTTGCAACGTGAGCAACAAGATTCTCTCGAAGATCATTGTTACTCGGTTGTCGACTATTTTACCACGCATTATCTCTCCTTCTCATAGTGGTTTTGTCCCTGGTTGGGTGATCCATGATGGCGTTTTACTGGCCCAGGAGTTGGTTCATAGCTTGAACCGTGATGTTAGGGGTAGGAATGTAGTCTTGAAGCTTGCTATGTCGAAATCTTATGACCGCATGTCTAGGTCATTTGTGTTGAGGATGCTTCGTGCTTTTGGTTTTTCCGAGCAGTGGATTTCTTTGATTGAGAGGGCAATTTTTGGTACTTGGTTATTGGTTATGGTGAAGGGAGAGGTCCATGGGTTCTTTCCATCTCAGGGAACCCCAAAAAGCTAGAGGGATCTATTTAAAACAGTGTTTTTTGCAGTTTTGTAAACTTATCTATTGGGTTTCTGCGATTTTGTAACCCAAACTTTGTGTTTCTCGTTTTAAGTACCCAAAATACGTGTTTCACGTTAAATTGTTACCTTCCGTCAAAAAACTTGACAGACGTCAGACACGTGACCCCATGTGCTCATTTAACTCCGCTAAGTTACTATTTTGCCCTTAATTTTGGCGGCAAACCAGAGAAAAGTGTCTTATCACTCCCTCTCACAACATATACATATACACACAAATATCTCTCTCTCATCAAATTTCCCCCACTTCTCACATGAAAATGCTATGTTTTTATAGAAAAAACACCAAATTGCACACTTCTTGGACCAAAGCAAATCCGGGTAGGAGATACAACACATGCAGTGATGGAACATGCAAATTTTTCAACTGGTATGATCCCCCTATGTGTGACAGAGCTAAATCTCTAATTCTTGGGCTTCTAAATTGTTGATGAATTGAAGAAAAATACTGAAAAAATGAAGAAAAATTCTGAAAAAAATGCAAGGTAAGGCAGATATTGCCATTGAGTCAGCTACTCAAGTGGAAGAATTGGAATTTACAGCTACTCAAGTGAATGAATTGGAGTTTACAACTACTCAAATGAAAGAATTGGAGTCTCAAGTGAAACAACTGGAGTTTGCAGCTACGTGTGGTTGGAGGTTGGTTGTCTTGTCTCCCATGTGCACGTTGTGGGTTAACCAAGCTTCTGCTAATGTGCACATGGGAGACAAGACAACCAACCTCCAACTGCTATGAATATCTAAATGAAGACTACAATAAAGAATACGATGCTATGTTATGAAGTTGTTTTTTTTTTTCTAACTAATGTATGCTTTTGAATGAAGATTGATATTTATGTAAGTATTGTTTTAGTAATGAAATGCAGTAGCCTATTTTCATAATACATGTGACTTGACTCGGATGCAAATATGTATGCATTTTCTATCCTATTTCAACTTCACACATTTCAACTAACAAAACATAAACAATAGAATTAACATGCTTCACATGCTAAAAGGTACTTAAAGCTCAAAATTTGAAATTTCAACTACCCAAATATCAGTATTAACATTAACAATAAACAATAAAATTCACACATTCAAAGCTCAAAATTTGAAATTTGCACATTTACATAAACAATAGAATTTCTAGCATAAACAAATAACAAAATGCATTCACTTGCCACAAAATATAGTGTTTACTGTCATAAAGGCACACTTGCCCTGAAAATAAGTAGTTTGACCCAAAATAAAGACACACTTGCCACATTTATGGTTCACATGCCATAAAAAAGTTACAAAATAGAGTTTTGAAAAATAAAAGTTACTTTTTCTTCTTTTTCAGCATATCCATTGCTGCTTTCATTCCAACAGGACTAACAAGAATACTCCATTGTTTCAAGAGAATACCTTTTGGTTGCTGTTTGGGTGCTTTAAATGGTTGTATAATCCCACCATGCAATAGAGCCTTACCCTTGTTCTTGTTGTGAGTAGGAGTTACAACACTTTCTTGTGTGGGAATTTCTGCAAGTCCTTCAGTTCCTTCATCATTCTTACCCTTTTTCTTGTTGTATGTGGCAGTTACAACACTTTTGTGTGTGTGAATTTCTGTAACATCACTTAGGTCTATAAATGTTTGTGTAACTGGTCCCTTGTGCTATCTTTGCATAATCCTTTGACTCTTTCTCTATGCAATATAAAAACACAAGTAAAACAGAAGCAAAATATAAATTAAAAACAATTTGTAAATGATTCAAATGTAGTAAAAAATATATAATAATATGCTGAATTTTACCTTCACAGTACAATTCTGCATTTGACTTGTTTTTTGGCTTGTTTGGGTAATATATTATTGTGTAATTGTCTCAATATCAATCACAGACCATAAATTCAGGTCATCTACTTCTTCATTACCAACATTTTCTTCAACATTTTCATGTCTTTGTACACCTCCATTGCCACCTTCATTATCTCACTCATTACCATCATTTTCTTCAATCACTTCATCTATTAAGCCTACTTCAATCACTTCAACCCCCCCCCCCCCCCCCCCCTCCTTGTTTTTTTACTAGGCCTAACCACATTACCCTCACCCTCATCATTATTCATATTTTTCTTTTTAGGCTACTTGTTTTTAGGTCTTGGCTCATTGCCACATGTTATTTGGTTATGTTTTCCACATGTTGTGCAATTAATGACAATCCCCTCTTTACTAACTCTTTTTTTACCACTATTCTACTCCTCATCAGGATCATTTCTTCTTATCTTAGTGGGTCTATCCTTCTTAGCACTACTAGTAAATGGGGGTAACATTTTATCACTATTAGTCACTGGCCACAAATCTTTACCATTGATTGGATTTAAACAGCATGTGTAAGTTTTCATATAAGTTGCTTTTGTGTAACACTCATGTACATATGGTTCGAGTTCTTCTCCCATTTTCATTATACAACCCACCCCATGAACACATGGCAGCCCACTTAATTGCCATCTATTACATCCACACCCCATTCTTCTTATATCTGTCTCATAACTCTGATTGAAAGGACCCTTACTCTCAAACTTATCATTGCCATTCCATTGAATAATCCATCCATGATATTCACTGTCACGCCCCAAAATCCGCCAAACGTGAACATCAAGGCGTGACCTTTTTAAACAAAAGGAAAATAAAAAATTTAACTTTTAAAAGAAAATAACTTGCGAGCTAAAGGAACAATTAACGAATAAATAAAAAGCTTGTCAAACGCGGCTACAAGACGAGATGGTTTTAACAAGATTATATAAAAAGAAAACAAACGAATGTAATTTGCCCATAGGCTACAACCTCAAAAATAGTCTAAGTAAAAGAAAACGATTAAAGAAGCCCCGAACCCATGCGCTACCTTGCTAATACTCCTATCCAAACGCATCAACCTAAGTTGTACCTGAAAGACAAAACTGTAACGGTGAGTCCCACGCACATACATAGACGGGACAGCACCACACAAGATACCGTCACTCCATCCCATAAATGCAAGAACTCACAAACAACAACTACGATAACAACGTATAAAAAGAAATATAATAACATCGTACAACGAATTAAATTAAGTAACTCCAACACACATCTATACAAACATGGACCTCTCACGCCACTCACCCCAGTCCGTAAGACGAATCATTCCCTATACCCCTCGGCCGTCTTATGCCCCCGGTATAGGAAGAGGCATAGACCATTGCTAACAAATAAAATAAATCACACATGGACCTCTCACGCCACCTACCTCAGTCTGTAAGGTAGGTCATTCCCTATACCACTCGGCCGTCTTATGCCCCCGGTATAGGAAAAGGCATAGACCATTGCTAACAAATAAAATTTAAAGTGCGCACTTGGACCTCTTCACGCCACTCGCCCCAGTCCGTAAGACGAGTCATTTCCTATATCCCTCGGCCGTCTTATGCCCCCGGTATAGGAAGAGGCATAGACCATTGCTAACAAATAAAATAAATCACAAGGCCATGGCCAATAATAATAAACCATTCAATTATCACATTCTCAAAATACTAACATTCTCAAACGTCACTTTAACGCCATTCAACAAAACACATAAGCATAGGTACTAGATTCACAACTAGCCAAACAACGCCAACGACATAAAATCTCATTTAGACATTTTAACAAACACCTTGTATGCGTAAACTACAACTCATCTTTATTTAATAATAATTTACCCAATTAACAATTTAAGAACATAATTGAGATTAAAGGAAAACCCCCAACTTTAAAATAAATGCAAGACCTAACCCTAACATACACCCTCGTCTAGTCGCAATGGATAACCCCCGTTAACTTAATGCGTAGAGGAGATGCTTCCGGTAAGAACCCACTAAGGGTGGTTTCTTCTTCTTCTTCTTCCTAGGTTTTGGAACCTCTCTTCTCTCTCTTTTCTCTCTTTGTTAGTGGGTGGTTTTAGGTTTTCTGTTTTGAAAGTGGCTGAAAAGTGTTTTGAGAGAGTTTGGGGAAGCGAACTATTTGGTCCCCAAAGTTCTAAAAGTTAACTAAAAATCAAAACTATTATTTTACTGCTCAAAAATAACAAATGTTTAGAAATAGAACTATTGGGTCCTTTTTATTTATAAAATTAGTAACAAGTTTTAAAAATAAACTTTTTCGGAAGAGTTTCGGTTTTTGGCTAAAAATTGTATAAAGCGTTTTTGGATAGATTAAATCATAAATAAAACCATCTATTAAAATACGGGATGTTACATTCACCTTTCAACTTTTCTAATTTTTTATGAATTTTTGGACAAAGATAAAATTATTTTCTTCTCATACATTCTTTTTTCCTCATAACTAAGCCCATAAGATAAAGTCTAAGGTCTTCTAATAAAGTTAGGATGGGTTTACCTCGGGAAATCTTGATTGCAGTATTGAAGCTCTCACACAAATTGTTGAGAAGTATGTCACACTTAGGAAACTCCTTGAAATGACTTATGCTGCATTGTTTACCTGTCACAAATGTATGTTAATGTATGATGTATATATAATATATATATATATATATATATATATATATATATATATATGGGTGAGGATCTATACACACATAAAAAAACACATTATCTTTACACATCAATCACAACCCTTCATTTACTAACTTTTAATGGTCAAGATTAGTTCATCTAATAACAAAAATAAACACATAATCTTGACCATTAAAAGTTAGTAAATGGAGCGTTGTGATTGATGTGTAAAGATAATGTGTTTTTTTATGTGTGTACGGATCCTTCCCCTATATATATATATATATATATATTATAATATTGGTGTGCTCTAATATGTGTAAATGTAAACTGATTACCTTGTTTTGAGACCAACCAATCATATGCTGCTTCATTTAACTCTCGCATTTCATTAAGAGGATTACCAAAATATTTCATAGTTGATGCTCTAGCTGCTTTCCAAAGAATATCTTTTAACACCAAACACTTGTAATCTTGTTTGAAGTTATTGTATAAATGTTTCACACAAAATATGTGTTCAACAAGTGGCATGAGCTCCTCCATTGCTTAAATCAAACCCTTGCAAACATATAAATTATATTAAAATATTGCAAAAACTAAATAATAATATCCAGTAATCAAAATAAAGAAATTTCAGAATCATTGTTGTACCTTTTGCTTATCCGATATGAAAGTGTAATCCTCATCTCTCATGATATTGAGATCAACTTTTATCAACCTAATAAAGCATTTCCTGTTTTTGTAATTCTCAACACCAACCACCGCATACGCAAATGGGTACATATAGTCATTAGCATCTATTGCCACAACAGTCAATAATACCCTCATGTGTGGCCCAGTCAAGTGACACCCATCTAAACCTACAACTGGCCTGCAACCCTCAATGAATCCCCTCTTTAAAATAGCCCAACACATATAAATACTATCAAATCTACCCTCTATCACCTTAATCTCAACAGTTGTATCTGGATTTGTTCTTTTAAGTTCAGCAGCATAGTCATGCAACATGTTATACTGATCAGCAGAGCTGCCTTGTATGGATTTAAGAGAAATTCTAAAAGCTCTATAGGCCTTAAACTCATCAACTGAGTACTCTAATTTTAAAGAAACATATTGAGCAAAGTTTTTAGTAGGCCATGTGGGGTTGATTCTTATTATCTCTAGGAATTTCTTTGCTATGTACTTTGGTTTGATATGTCTATTAGTTCTAGACCTACTGCATGTATGTTTATCATTGAATACTCTAATTTGAACAGTTTCTTGGTCTGGTAACTTAGCCACATACAGATACCATGGACATTTCTTATCATAACAAATTAATGCCATCTTTTCTTTGGAATTTTTCTTATATTTAACATCCTTAAAGTTTCTGATAAAGTACTCTTTAAGTACTTCCCTAAACTCATCCCTAGTTGCAAAAAGCATACCCAAGCTGAACTTAACATTTGGTATGTCCACATGGTTGAACCTAGGATAATTAACCACATAGTTTTCCTCATCTTCATCTGACCCACAAATGTTTTCTGATTTCTCAGAACAGTACCCTTCATTTAAAACTTTCTCAATATTCTCATCATCTACAGGTTGACCAACAATATTTGTGTTGCCAACTCCTATGCCACAAATCTGAATATCCACTAATGTCTTATCTTCTTTACCAACTTCTGCATCACTACCACTGAATTTTTCTAACTCCTCAGACTCACTGCTAGTCTCACATTCTACAACCTTATCAGCTTTCTCATCTTCACTACTCTCACTGAATTCCATGTTCGTAACACAAAATACACCAACTTCCTTACCTATATCAGAAGTAATGAACTTTCCTAACTCTTTTGCATCCTTATCTAAAATTATTTCAATAGCATCAACTTTAAAATCAGAATCTAACCTTTTGTAAAAGATTTTCTTTACATCTAAACATCCAAATGCTACTGTCATGTTGATTATAGTCATGTATGACATCTCATCAGGCATACAGAAGTCTACATAGCCCATGCTTTCATAGTTCTCACCCCACAGCAACTTTAATGTAAATGCAGGTGTATATGGACCTGCAATTAAGTGTAATTCTATGTTACAGTATGTTCAAGTGTAAGTACTGGATTTAATAGCACAAATACAATATTTAATTTTCTTGCTAATTTTGTGATGTAAATGCTAAATATGAGGAAAATATCCAATAGAAAAAAAATGCAAATTATTTAGATGGGTTGCTGTAATTAGTGGCAAATTTGTCTATTACGGAAGTACTTAATTATCATGTAAGGTACTAGATGATGACAACCTATGATGTAAATTTTGTTGCTAAAATTTCTGATGTAAATGTTATATAGCAAGAAAATTGTGTTTAGTATAAAAATCTCAGTTATTTGTTTATGCATGTATGTCTAATATTTTGTATTATAATTTCAAAATAAATATAAATAAAATAATGAGACGAGGTCAGAAAGTGATAAAAGATAATACGTATAAAAAATAAAAAATAAATTATTTTGAATGTATGATCCTTTTTGGAGATACAATTACAAAAAATAATTAAATAAATAGACAAAAAGTGATCAAAGATAATACGTATAAAAATAAATTAATTAAATAGAGAGAATGATCAGAGAGAATAAGTACCATATTCAATGAGACGAGGTCCAACTCCATCGTGTATGATCCAACCCATTAAACCACAATGATGAAAATCCCCAATTTGACGAACCCTAATTTCTGATTGTGTGTTTTAATTGTGTTTGGAGAGAGAGAAACGAAAGACAGAGTACTTGATACATAGAATGAGCCCTAATTACAGTGATTAAGACTGAGGAATGAAAATCCCCAATTTACGAACCCTAATTTGTAAAAAAAAATTTAATCTATTTCTCTGTTTGTTTTATTATGTTTAGGGAGAGAGGAGAGATACGATATTTTTCAATTTTTTGAGACATAAGTGATCTTTTACATATTTGCCCCTAATTGAATTGCTTTATTACAAAAAAAAACTGACGTCTGTCAAATTTTTTGATGGAAGGTACCAATTTAACGTGAAACACGTAATTTGGGTACTTAAAAAGAGAAAACACAAAGTTTGGGTTATAAAATCGCAGAATCCCAATAGATAAGTTTACAAAACTGCAAAAAACCCATTTAAAACAATACCTAGTTCGCGAAAACTTTAAAAGTAGATCTGATTTCTGTGTGAACCAAATTCTGCAAATGTATTTTTTTTCCTTTCTTATGATTTAGTTTTAAATAAGGTGGAATCTGACAAAGTAAAAAAAACTTCATATTTTCCCTACATTGAGTGATTACAGTAAGGAGGCTTGTTTAGATGCTTTTAATGTACTCATAATTTTCCAAATCACAACCTCAACATGTAAATTACAAAAAAGAAATAGATAATCAGGCCTTCGGTTTAGGTAGACTATGTTCGTAAGAAGGTTAATTTTGCATACAATCCCCAGCAAAAAAAAAACATTAGCATATACATTGTCTGAGCGGAATTATATACTATTGTACATTACGCCATCGAACTCAGGGAAGAACCTAGTACTTAGGCAATTGTACCCTGATAATTATAACACTTGCATGGACCATTTCGTTTTTCAAGCACACAATTTGCATTTATTATTATTCTGGCACATACCCCTACGATAGAACATATCATCCTCACCATCCGTCCCAAGTCCCAACAAATTCATGACTCAGATAATGATTTAACTTACGCCTTGTTTGGTTGAAGTTTCAGCTTCGTGCTTTAACCCTAGTTAGTAAACAACTGGTTGCGCAACCTTAACACTAAGTTTTTTTCGGATTATTGGCCTGGAAATTTTGGAAGCCGGATGTACCTAGCTTTTTTCACAAACTAAAAAAACCAAGCTTATTTCCTTAAAAAGATACAACAAAACAAACCCTTCGAAACCCCCAAAGGTGTTACAATTAAAACCAAGAAGATTAAATATAAACTCACAGTTTCCATGTCTTTGTGGGCTTCCCCGACGGTGAAGTTGAGTTGACCGTGGTGCTGCTGTGGCGTGGGCTCTGATCAAGGGGAACTTGGTGACGGCCTTGGCGCCATAGTGATCACGCGTGTTGAATGTTCATTCTCTAAATCCAAACAAGATACTCTCCATATCAACTCTAGAATGTGTGTATAATATATATAACTTGAACACACAATCATACATTTAGGAGTATTTATATACATATAAACATACATATAAAAATTTACCTTCTAAGCTTTTCTTCATCATCGGCGGACAAATTCACTGTGTCATTAGTTCAAAAAAGTAAGATCTTTATTTCTAAACTTTTATGAATTTCTAGGTTTTGACATTTTATCTTATATAGATTGTAATGCTTGTTGTATATTCAAAAGTCGTGTCTAGTAGCTGTCATTTTTAAAGACCATATCAAAACTAGTGTTAGTTTGATTGAAAATGGAACAAGTGTTAGGATAAAATGAGGTATTTACCAATAAAAAGTGTCCAAAAGTTTGTTTGATTGTTAAGAAAAAACTTGAACTCTCATTAGGAGAGATCAGACTTTTGCCAACGAAGGGTCTTTTGTCAAATGAGAGAAAAAGTTTTGGTCTTAGTAAGAGTTTCCTCACTTTTCTTTTGCAGTTTAATTTAACTTTTCTCCCCTCTTAGGTAAGAAGTTTAGAATTTAAGCACAGAACAGGTGTAACATGAGCATTCTTAATTATGTCAATTTCTAGATTTGGACTTTTTCTATCCAAATGTTGATGTTGATTATTATAGCTTGCTTTTGATTTTATCACTGGATCAATCGCATCTAACTTCGAATGACCACTATTGGCATTCTTAGATGATGTTCTTTGCAGTTCATTCTCACGTTTCTTCCCCTTTAGTAAAGAGTTTCTTTCTTTGAAAATTTTTGCATTTGAGCCGACAGGAATAACGAAAGCATTCTTATTTATCTCGGTTCCTAAATTAGAACCCCGTTTAACAAAACCATGCTGCTAATAATCATTATCTGTATACATCATTTGCATATTCAATTTACAAAAAGTCCTCTTAATTGGTGAAACTTTATGAATTTCCGGCTAATGTTTCTCAATCGTACGTCATCCTAATTGATAAGTCAGCAATTATAATGTGCTTTAGACCCAAGTAAAGGGAAGGTCCAACAGATTAGTTTACGTTAACACATTGCGACGAGTCCTATTGTTTCCCAAATGTAAACTTATATGTTGGAATTTATTTTTACTTGTGTCTAAAGAAACTTAAAACTACTGAATCATCAATTTGGATGACGATGGAGAAAAATGAGCCCGAACCTCATAAAAATTTACCAAAGAGGACTTTTTGTGAACTAAATATGCAAATGACTTATACGGACAATGATTATCAGCAACATGGTTTGGTTAAACAGGGTTCTAATTTAGGAACTAACATAAATAAAAATGCTCTCGTTATTCCTATCGGCTAAGATACAAAACTTTTTAAAGAAGGAAACTCTTTACTAAAGGAAAAGAAAAGTAAGAATGAACTGCAAAGAAAATCATCTAAGAAAGCCAATAGTCGTCATTCGAAGTTAGATGTCATTGATTCAGTGATAAAAGCAGAAGCAAGATACGATAATCAACACCAACATATGGATAGAAAATTTCCTAATTTAGAAACTGACATAATTAAGAATGCTAATATTACGTCTGTTGTGTGCTGAGATTATATTCTTTTATAAAATGGAAACTCCTTACCGGGGGAGAAAAGTCAGATTAAACTGCAAAAGAAAATTCAAGAAACTCTTTACTAGGACCAAAATAATTCCTCTCATTCGACAAAAGACCTTTCCTCGGGAAAACTTGGATCACTCTTAAGGAGAATTCATGTTTTTTCTTAACAACCAAACAACCTTTTGGACACTTTTTATTGCTAAAGACCTCTTTTGATTCTAACCCCTATTCCATTTTCAATCAAACTAACACTAGTTGTGATATGGTCAGTAAAAATAACCAATCAAACTGTTGTGATATGGTTATTAAAAATGATAGCTACTAGACACCACTTTTGACTAACAACAAGCATTATAGTCTATATAAGATAAAAGGTCAAAACATAGAAATTCATAAAAGTTTAGAAACAAAGACCTTACTTTTATGAACTAATGACATGGTGAAATTGTCCACCGATGATGAAGAAAAGCTTAGAGGGTAAATTTTTATGTGTATGTATATATGTATATAAATACTTCTATATAAATGATTGCATGTTCAAGTATATATTATACACATTACAGAGTTGATATGGAGAGTATCTTGTTTGGATTTAGGGAATGAACACTTAATAGGCAAGTGTGGCCTCCTCAGCTGTGTTGAATGTGTCGAGCCACCCGTTGCGACCTTGAATAAACGGTAGATAACTTTACCCCGAGAGAGAAGATAAATGCACCTTACTTAAAAGTTAATACTTTCTTTCATGACAAAGAACCATAAAAGCTTAATTTTAGACTGATTGATCAATTGATGTCTTGATTTTGAGAGATCAAAAACCGAGTCTATAAGCTGCAATCAAACAAAGCCTAAGAATGTATAGTTAAGAGTCCGTTGAAGATGATACCGTAGATAACTTTAATATCTCATGTGTTGGAATTTAACATGGTTTTTCAATGTTAATGAGCCAACATTGAGCATATTTAAGTGGTTTTACACTTAAAAGGTTGAGTCTGTTCTTGTCAGGTTTGTCAATTATGCACGACATGTTTTGAGAGGGTATATTACACACTTAAAACGAGTTAGCAGTGTGAATGGAAATTCGGTTGTAAAAGTCCATTTTAAAAGGGATAACTTCCAAGTGCGAAATGGAAAAGTATTTGTGGGAGTTTATCCGACATTGAAGAGTAAAAGTCCCAAAAAATAGTTTATAACTTTATATACAATTTCTTTACTCTTATGAATTGGGTAGTAAGGCCACACAAACGCGCGCACACGCACCGGGACATGGCGAATTCAGGTCGCGGTTCTCGGTTTCTCGGTTCTTGGAGCTTGGAAGCTGGCAGCGTTTGTACTATTGAGGCATCCTTAGCCTTATCCGTTCTGGTATGGTATTGTGTACTGGTTTTGGTTAGGTTTAGTTTGGTTTGTGGTGTGGTCAAACTTTGTATTAAATACATATTTAATACTTGAGATTTTGTAGTGTTTGTAACTGATGTCCGTTATTGTGATAGTGACACATTTAAAACGTTGGTTTATAATTATGGTGCGTTATAATTGAATTATAACCCCCGTATTTATGACGAGAGTAACATTTCCCAGTAGAAATAGGTGCCCCATAGGTTAACTTACTCATTTACAACACAGTTCACACACACTCCCAACATATTATAGAGAGAGAGAATCACCTCATAAAAGGCTCACAGAGGGTAGTGGCACCGCTTAAGCCGTTGCATCATCAGGCGTTTTACCTTGGGAGTTATTTGTCTAAACAAGCCGTTTTCGCCTGTTTACCGTTGTCTCATCTGTTTTTTATTTATTTTCCTCCATACTTTATTCTGCCATTTTCGTTTCTCTCTTTTATTTCTTCCGTCCCTTTACTTCCTGCAATTTCATTTCAATACCTTTTATATTATGTAATTTAATTTTAGTCCCTTACTTTCTGTCATTTACATTTTAGTCCTTTATTTTTTGTAATTTCTTTTCTGTTTGTAATGTTATTTTCCAGCAATAAAACATTTCCTGTTTCCTTTTATTCTGTTAAGTCCAGAAGTTTCACTTAAATGCAAACAAATACGTCAATTTTACAACATCATGAATATTCAATGTTCGTATATATCAATGCTTACTAACCAACTTCTCTTGTTTCATGATGGTCATCTTGGGAAACTGTAGGTGCTTTATCAACCATGAGAAACTCATATTTTTTTCGAGTAAATGAGAAGCTCATTTGCTCTCGCTATATACACTTATAAGAAAGTTATTACAATCAATAGATTTTGTCATTTAACAGAACAAAATCACAAAAAGGGAACTGTTAAAAAAAAGCATCAATGTAGTGAAGCTGACAAAGAGAAAGAGTAAGAGGAAAAAAAGTGGAAAATGGAAAAATTATCCATCATATTATCACAGTTTACAACATAAAAAGTAAAATGAATAGAGATTTTACGGTATATCATTTTTTTTTTTGAAATTCTTTTTTACAATGTTTAGCAAACAATAGTAGTATATATTTTAAACATGAAAGTAGATATATAAAATAACTTTTCTTTCTACCTGAAATAATATAAATTTATATTTTCACAATCAAAGAAGCTCATAATATTTGAGCATGTAAACTTGAAACCTCCTATAGTAGCCGCACAAAAAAAAATGCTGACTTTAGATCAATTAAACCAAAATCATTAAAAGAATTTAAACTAATCAATCAGACACACACAAACACACACGCACCACATGCATACATATACACACATATACGGGGGCGACGACACCCCCCATAATTCCGAAAATTATAAATTTTTTAATTTTTGACCATGTATTTTCACTAAAATATGTTCAAAAAGATGATTTGACACACTACACCCCTCATTTTTTTTTGTCTTTCACTCGTTTTAGCAGTTAATATTAATTTGGCACCCCCGTAAAACATTCATGGCTTTGCCCCCGCACATATATATACAACTGTAATGAAAATCCCATTTCGAAATGAAAAATGTCGATAAAGTCTTAATTATAAGCTTAAAAAAGCTCGTAATCCCGTTTTTTACATCTATAATGCTTATGATTTATACGCTTTTACCTCAACTCTTGCACATACACTTTAGAGGGAAAAAATTACGTTGTGCTACTGAATATAGGTCTAACAATTTTATATTGGAAGTTATTAAATATTATTGAATTGTTCATCGTAGTTTAGAAACTACGGGCCAGGAGTTTCTTATTACTGTTCCAATCATACCTTGGAGTTCTGAGAGAAAATTCCTTCATGTATTGTCCTTGGTTTTTTCCTTCTCTTGTCGTAAACTGCATAAAATTATCAAATATAATTATTTTCGATCTTGATTTTAATTATACATACAGTTGGTGATTGAACAAACCCATATATGCGCTACTATTGTTTCCTTTATAAAAATTAATCAATGGCACCAACAACACAATAAAACGCTAGAATAGGTTAAAAAACACAAGGATGCACAGATCTATCGCATAACGCTTACATCGTATGACACATCAATGACAAAAGTTTAATTTATGACCTTATGTAAAGAAGTATTGATAAACTGGTGACTGAAATTAAAGTTAAAATTTGTCAATCTTTTGTTGCCTCCTCCATCATTCCTGATAAAAAGAAACATATATTTCTAACTAAATACCAGAGGAAAGTAAACCAACTCAACTATTCAACAAGCAGGAATTTTGAGTAAGATGGGTTGTCCAAGTGGTTAAGAACTTAGTATACCCCGCTCGTGATCAGAATTTAATCCTTCATACTTTTAGGGCTGATTACTGTCAAAATTAACTTTAGATTCTTTATGTTGTAGTACTTATTCTTTGATTTATCAAGGTTTATTAGTAGGGATAAGACAAAAATGTACCTTAAAAGAGATTTTTCTGGTAAATCACTTATTCGATGAAGATCGAATGTATCTTGCTCTATGATTTCCCTTGCCTGGTCATCTTCGTCTTCATTGTCTACATCTCCTTCCTCGATTAATCAAAAGTTTTCAGGTTTATGGTTGTGAGGAAAATGATGGGGATGTAATTCTATAAATAGATAAATATGTCATCAAGCATAGGGTTGAAAACGACAATCAACAATTTTTATTCACGATGTGGCGCCGCAATATCTGTACATTGGTTTTTTAGGGTTGGAATAGCAAGAATGGCAACTCGGCCTATTTATAAAACATCTGAATCCAGGGTTAATAAAGACATGGCCCGGCAATGTTATCTGATCCGGAACGGTCCTTGAATTGATGTAACACTTAATTTTCAGGTTTGGTTAAACCGGTGAATCACGCGATATTGAAGCATGTTATTTTGATATTTATATTTATCTATAATCAATGTTGTTATTGTCATATCTAGTCTAAATAACAGTTGTGCGGACAGTTTTGAGAGCTTGTTCTTCCTAAAAGTTGATCCAGGATCAAATCTTAAAACTAATCGCGAGACATGTCTGGGGTTTTTCTCCTGATACTAAGTGTCACTAATTGACCGGTGTAGTACAAGTGAACTAACTAAATTGGATCGTTTCTATAAAGAACACCGGAATTTATTATTTTATTTCTGGTTAAGGAATCGATGGTTTATGTACATAACCATGCATGCACCTTATCAATTTTTTGAAACATTCCGTGATAAAAAAAAAGAGTAAGGTATGTGATCAAATAATTGAATCATTCACATGAATAGTATTAATCATGAATTTATCAAGATGCACTATGAATATATTATTGAAATATGACTGAATCGCGCCAAAGTAGAAACTTTTCCATTGTAGGAAGGTGGCGTCTTTATTTATAGTATACTTGTTAATTAATCTAATTGCTGATGATACGGTTCACTAGAAACATTCCACATTTTGGCATACATTTTGCATATACACATTGATTTGATATATTCATTGATTCACTATCCATCGGTGAGAGTCTCTATTAAAAAATCTATACTTGCGTCATCACTCTAATTTTATGTAATTTATTTCTCTGTTCATTTATTTTCCAGTTAGACATTCAGCAGTACGTTGTTTGAGCACCATATTTAGGGAAAATTACAATTTGGTACACCAACTTTTTTCGATTTTATATGTCAACGTTTCAAATTTTTGATTTTGTAAACCAAACATATTGTTTTTTTTTCTGAATTTTCAACTTCTGTTAGAAAAATTAGTCCAGGAGACATTTCTCTGTTACATTTCAAGGTCACTTTTGTCTTTTTAAACATTTTATTATTTTGAACAAAAATATAAAATGGAAATTAATTCTTTTTCTTAAATAAATAAACATGTATGATATATAGTCGGATAGGCAAATAAAGAAACATATACATATAGATCGATCTTTACAAAGGGGGGAGAGATGGGAATATGGACCATGGTGGGTGAGGAGTTAGAGAACGAGTTGGGATTGTGGGTGGTGAGAGGAGGGAATGAATAATGAGCTTGTTCACACTCAAGGATGGGCCGATGGAAGGAGATGTGCAGTGGTGGAATAGATATGCGGCGGAGGGAGAGAATCAGGGAATGAGAGTAGGGTGAGTTGTGTGGGGGAGAGAGAAAGCTTGAGTTTGAGATGTGGGGTTTTGGGGGGAAATATTATAAATTTTTCTAGTACCTACTAGAGCATTCTGACTTGTTTATCGGATTTGGTTATTATATTATCATTTTATATACCCATTTTGATTGTTACATATATTCTAATTTCGTCTCGATTATTGCTATTCGTTTCACGGAACTTGTCTAGTTTACGGTAGGAGTTTTGGCGGCTATGTTCTAATTATGAGTGGTTATTTCAGTGTTTTAAGTATTAGGTTGGCTGTCGGTTGGCCGCCCTGCACCCATTATGGTATGCATGCTATACTTAGATCATTTGACCATTCTCTGATTTTATAGGGGCATTTGAGAGAGCTTTTTAGTTTGATAGTTGAGATGTTTTTAATGTGTATGTTTATCTATTTTAGTGTATTTTTTGTTTTAGTCATGATGTATTTGGACGGCAACACTATAGTAAGAGGCTTACATGCACTCAGAATGCTTTTGTGTTATGTACTTATTACTTAAACTCTTGAAGTCTGTTAAATGGGCATTAGAACCTTGTATGCTCGCCCGTCATTTACAATAATAATGAGTTTTTACTTAAAATAAAATAAAATAAAATAGTCTTATAGTTCTTATTTTTGTAGTTGTTGATGGTTTAGCATATTATTTGTTGTGACTTGTTTTATTTTGACATCAGGCTTTGGCCTGGATTTATTTACTTGCTTAGGGTAGGTTGTTGCTTTGTTTTCCTTATCTCCATTGTGTATCTCGTGAATAATTGATAAAT
Organism: Primula veris; assembly: GCA_963682055.1. Classification (NCBI taxonomy): domain Eukaryota; kingdom Viridiplantae; phylum Streptophyta; class Magnoliopsida; order Ericales; family Primulaceae; genus Primula; species Primula veris. The sequence continues at coordinate 26,139,741 of OY821743.1, read as the reverse complement.
TAATAAACTCTATAAATTAATATATATTTTTCGGTCCCGATTTGTGTCAATGTAAAAAATGACTAATTTTGATAAATTAATAATATAATAAAATTCTAAAAGAAATTATATAAATATTTGGTTTCCACAAAATCATAAATTAATAATTATTTAAAATGACAAATATTACTGGGACGATTTAGTGAAATATGCCTCTATATTCATTTGATTACTCTTAAAATTTAAATCTAATTGGAGTTGATGCCTTGTTTAACGTATTAATATATTTTCTTAGTTTCCTACACTGTTTAATGTATTAGACTTTACTAACGAGTTTAACGAGTAATATTAGTAGGGGTGTGACGACCCAGATTTCCAGGAAGGAAATTCTGTGGTGCGGTGTTGTGCGTCAGTCCCACATCGCCCAGATATGAGAGTACTCGTGTGGTATATGAGCTTAAAGATCCATTTCCTATCAACAAGGCCTTTTAAAGCCGTGCGGCACAATAGCGAGGACGGAACTCCACAGTTAAGCGTGCTTAACTTGGAGTAGTACCAGGATGGGTGACCACCCTGGGAAGTTGTGCCAAAGCGGACAATATTGTTGATACGGGCGTGGCGGTTCGGTCCGTAGGGCCGGATCGTTACAAGGGGTGTCAATTTACCCGACCCAACCCGACCCAATGGTTTTTGGGTATTCGAGTAACGGTTTTAGCAGTTCTCTCATCATCTACGGGTCGGGTCGGGTTGGGTATATATAACTTATTTTACTTATTTTATCCGACCCATACCCGTATTTGTAATGGGTATAATGGTTCTCGGTGCGGGTATTTACCCAAAATACACAAAATTCGTAAAATTTATTCTAGTTTTCTAGATGTTCTTTTCAAAATGCTATTTTTACATATTGATAATGAATATATTTTTCTAAGTTATTTCTTAACTTGTTAAAAATAAACAAATAAATGAGATACTATCAATTTTTTGCTTCATATTGGTTAACAATGTGTTTGCTTGATTAGTGAATCGCGTAAACATTGCACGATCACTTAAACATTACAAACTAATGGTTCTATTTTTTATTTTCTTAATTACTCATTCTATTGTTAATGATTTTTCTAAATTATTAAGAAAGATAGACTGAATTACAAATAAATCGTAAAACTTGGAATCACAACAAAGATTAACAACTATTTTCTTATTAAATGGTGGGTAAAACTCATATTTTTATATTATTAATGATAAAAATATAAAAATATGGAAAAAAAAAAACCACAAGACATAAAGGAAAAAAAGTAAATGAGCGTTAACTAATGAAAAATAAAACAAGTATAAAAACATCATAAAAACTAATTGTTCAATGTTAAATTTTCAACCGTGTCTCAGCACATACAAAAACGTTTCATCTTTCTTCACTCATCATTGTATGAGTTATTTTGTGTTATTTCTCGTGCATTTATCTAATTTTCCTTTCACATACATAATATGTATATATATTTTTAAAATATATATTGCGGTTCTATAATTCGGGTATATGGGTCGGTTTCGAGGGTCGGTTCTACGGGTCGGGTCCACGGTATAGAATTGAGAATCATACCCGCCCCAAGAACCAGCGGGATCGGGTTGGATAGACCAAAAAACGGTTCCATGACGGGTCGGTTCTTACGATTTTTTGGTATTTACGGTGCGGTTTTCGGGTCTTGTGTCTTTTTGACAACCCTAAATATTAGTAATATATAATGAGTTTTATGTTAGTATTAACGAGTATGTTTATTAAATTAATAAAATAATAAATATTTAATTTATCTATTAATTAATAACTTTCTAAATTAATAAATTTATATGATCCCAATTATATTAATTTATAGAGGTTTTAATGTAGTTCTCACTTTCTATTTATGATACACTTATTTTCCGGAAAAAGAAGTGTATGTGATAATAAATCAAGTGATCTCAACAATATCAAAATAAACAATTACGAAAAAAAAAAAAAAAACTCAATGATGAATAAAGGACGATTAAACAACATATACTACTTCAACTAATATTGCATGCAAAAACTAACAAGGAAGGTGTGTTTGATGTTTCATGATAAACTTGTTTTTTAGCTTGATGTTTTATGAGTGTGTTTGGTTTGTTATGTGGCTCTTCTTTGTAAGCTGATATAACTTATATTGAACTTTAGTTTGTCCTGAGTTTTTTCACCCCCTATTGCCCATACCTTTAGGGAGGTTTGGACGGATCCCTTGCCTAGGTTTGTAATTTGTCGGTTTTTATCACAACAAATGTAAATTCAATATAGATCTTACCACCTATTTTCAGGCTCATAGTTTTGTTTTGTTTTTTGGTTTGAGAGATTTATGAGGAATTTTCTCGATGTAATCTGGGTTTGGCCCCGCTTTTGTTAATATATACTTACTTACCGAGAAAACAAGGAATAATTAAGCGATGATAAAAAAAAAACATGATATAAGGTGGAAGATATGTACTTTATTGACGATGACTGTTTGGAACAAGAAACACAAGAAAAATGAGCATTTGTAACCCTTTGATAATGGAAAATAAAGTACATAAACGAGGAAATTAACTGAAAGATCACTTTTGTTTAGGTAAGATGGTACGAAAGTAGATGACCTATAGTGTGGTATTAATAGCGCATACGATACTTGGACCTAAAGAAAGGCTGCCCAACTTTTGAAATTACAATTAGCGTGCCGCAAGGGATATACACGTACACATGCTTATACTTTGCGTATGTAAGCGTATTCAATGCATATACATCTCATACGCCATGCTTACATAAATCTTTGATCTCATTGGAATACATACTCTTCTATGCAATTTGGAACATATCTTTATGAATTATGATCTTCCATCTTTCACTTGATTCTTCGTATTTGCTTCTTTAAAAGGCATTGTTTAAGATTGAAAAGTCTTTAGGGACTTAATTTAGGTTCAAAAATTCTGCGCCAAGTGATGCATGTGCAGTTTGACCAATTTTTTTCGAAAACGAGACGTAATATCTGCATTTGACGTTCTTATTCCACAAATGTTGTACCATGACTATTTGTAACCAATTTAGATACAACCTAAATGATCGGAAGAAGTATTAAATTAACCACCTGATTCACGAGACGGGGGCTCAAGAAATCCCCATATTAGGGTATTGGGGGTTTGAACAAATATTAACGCAACAAAAAAATGTATCAATTAATGACGGTCAAATCTGTTATAATTCTGTCACTAAATAGCCAAATCTGTCAGTAAAAAAAAATCCGTCGTCATGTTGTCCCCGATTAGGGCGTTGTGAAACAAAATCCGTCACTATTTCCGTCTGCGATCTAACCATTTTTTGTACACTAAAATATGTTTTCTTTATCAGTCTTGGCCCAGTCACTAATAGGGCTGGGCAAAAATCTGAAAAAATCGGACCAAACCGAAAAAAACCGAAACCGAAAAAACCAAACATATCACGGTTCGGTTTCAATTTAGTATAAAACCGAACCGAAAAAACCCAAAAAACCGAAAAAAACCAAACCAAATGAAAAACTCAAAAACAACCGAAAAAAATCAATTGAGTAACTGAAATTTAAGTTACACATACTCAGTTATTATGTTTTGTTATGTATATTTCAATTAGTTAATATTTAATTTAATCATAATTTGTAACTGATTTAACTTTTAATAACTAAAAAATCTAGTAATTAACATTTTCACAATTAGCATTTGAAACTAATGTTTGCATAATTATAAGTTATAACCGTTTCAGAACTCATATGTACGATATGAAAGAAAATTTTATTATAAATTGTAATTATCTAAATAATCGTGATACTAATTTTTTATTATTAAATGTTCTATTTCACCTTATTTAAACCTTATCAAAAAACAAGTTGACTAAAAATTACTCATAAATAAGTTTTCTTTTATCATTTACTACATCATTTTACTCATTTTTCTAATAATTAGGGGACGTGTAATTTAGAAATGATATATAAGATACCAAATTGATTAAAAAAAATACCATTTTAACATATTTAGAAGATTCGCAATAAATAGATTAACAAAATAAACATAATAATGTACTAGTTAAAACATGTTTCAAAATATAACACAATGTGTTTTTTTTAATTAAAACTGGAAAAAAAACCGGAAAGAAAAAAAACCGAAATCAGACCGAGACAAATCGGTTCGGTCTATAAACCAAAAAGATCGAAAACCGAAAAAAACCAAACCAAAATTTATGCTCGGTTTCGGTTTCGCTAATAACCGACCCGAACCGGACCGAACCCAACCCAAGTCACTACCTTCATCTCTGAGCTATATTGGCCAGATAAGCAAGAAAATCTCACCTTATTGCAAGCAAGTTCACCATGCAAATTGCGTACAAACCCAAAGACAAACAAGTAACTATTGGAACATTCCAACCTAAAATCAAGTACTGGAAGTCCCCTCTTAACGTAGAATTTAACAATTAGCTTGCTCTTACAGAAATTGCATTTCTGATTTATACGTTTACGAAACTAATTACTTCTTGTCAGATAACATAGGCCAAGAGGGTGAAAGCTAGCCCAGACACACATGTTACGTACAAAAGAGTAATTTCAACTGGACCTCAAGTGTATTTGAAGTGATCAAAACAAATTACATTTGTACACAATAGATGACAAGTTGATAACACTAATAAACAAAAATAAAGTGCATGTAAACAACAAGAATTACATATGTCCATGGCAAGTAGGCAAAGCTGCAAAATTGCTTGTACTTTAATACAACTGATGAAAATTTATGATAGCGGGAATAACTTAGTTCTGTGGCATATGAAAGACTCGAAGTCCCTTCTGCTACTAATTTGGAAACTCATGTGGTATAGGGGCTGACATGAAACTCCCACCTAGACAAATTGGATGATCGGTGGAACTGAATTAGTAGTAGTAAACAATTATTAACATATTCAAAAATGAAACTAAAAAAGCCCAATTCTAGTTAATCCCAATAAACATTTTGTAAGTTACACAATACTCCAACTACTTTTTGATCAGTAATAGAAAAGTTCTATACAACTGAGGTAGCAAAAAGAAAAGGGGAGTCACATATGACAGCAATTGCAAGTATCATACAACTTTTCGCATCACTGTGACACTTCAAACAGGAATTCAAGAGTTCAAGCCCCCAACGTGTTGGGGACATTGGCAATGAAAATCAAACGGTAAAGACAAGGAAAGACAAAAATATTTACGTAGATTTTTATCAAACTTGACCAGACGCAAATCTATAGAAATCATAAAAATAAAGAAAGAAAAGGTGGCAGAATTTATTATCACCCAAGTTAAATAATTTTCATGAAATCCCCCCAGACATGCAAGTTCCAGAGGATACAAATCTTAATTCCATGTCCACTCCATGCCACTTCGGTGGTTTTTTTCTTTTAATCCTTACAATACTTCGGTTTTATGTTCTAAATTTGAATGTGAGAACTTCAACAAAGGATGGTTAATTTATAGCTTCACTAAGAAGGAAACATAAAAATAACCCTGAATTAGCAGAAACTTAGGGGAGGCTAAACTTCTTTATCATGTTCACATGTGAAATTGAGTAACTTGGACTTGGTAATTAATTTGTAAAAGACGTTTTCTTGAAGATACCGGTTCATGTTTTTAAGGGTTAATTATGCTTTGGTGACCTGTGTTTTGGCCAATTTTAGGATTGGTGACCTAACTTTTTACAATCCCGTTTTAGTGACCTAAGTTTATAGTTTGAGTTGTTTTAGTGACCCGGCGTTACATTTTTTGGATGAAAACCGTTTTAAAGTTTCAATTTAGTCCGTACTGTTTAAAAATTTACGATAAACGCTTAAAATTTACAAAAATTACACACATAAAAACACTTATATGAAATCTTATAAAACTATCAGATGCAAATTACATATTCATATGTAAATTGAAGGAAAAAAACAATTTTTGTTAATACAAATTTAAAAATGATATAAAACTATCAAATAACATGCTACAAATTAATTAATACAAGCTAAATCGTTTTTTTTTTTCGTATTATGTAAGTTCATTATTAAACTTTTTAAAGACTAATAAATTTTTTGAATGACTAGTCTTATGCTAAAATAAAATAAGTGTCTAATTAGATTCTAACCCTTACATTGAAATTGAGTTGTTAGTAAGTATACTTTCAATTCAATGGCTTTATAAATATATATTTAAATCGTCTCAACTAATATAGTTCATATGTTGTTCGATACTTGTATTTATTTTATTTGCTAATTGTGTAACTCATTTAAACGCATGTTTTATATAAGCGTGTAATTTAAGTGAGCTTATATAAGTATGTAATTTAAGTGAGCTTATATAAGTGTGTAGTATTTACAATTTTTAAGCGTTTATCGTTAAGTTTTAAACTAAACGGGCTAAATTGAAACTTTAAAACAGTTTTCATCTAAAAAATATAACGACGGGTCACTAAAACAAGTCAAACTATAAATTTAGGTCACTAAAACGGGATTGTAAAAAGTTAGGTCATCAATCCTAAAATTGGCCAAAACACAGGTCACTAAACCTTAATTAACCCTGTCTTTAATGACAATGAGAATTTTAACTTCGACCTTGGGGTCATTCAACTCAACATTCACATTTCATCGTCAGAGTTGATGTGGTATATATAAACTACGGAATACCTTCACCTTTTATACGAAAAAATTCTTATTACTTGGTTCATTCTATATGTCCTCGTACCAATCATCCTCAGGTTGAACTAACTTGCTAGTGAAATCACCAAAAGTTGCTTTCTTTTGTGCCTTAGTCAATACAAATGGACACAGTGGAAACAAATCAACCTGACTGTACCGAATGTCAGCTGTCATAATGTATGTATGTAATGCCCAATCCCAAGTTGCTAGTGGATGTCAAACTCGCCTTGGTAATATGGTGATCTCTAGTATGTAATCGTTTAGAAAAAATAATAGAACATCTTGTTCAAGAAAATTATCATAATGAGATACATGGCCTAAAAATTGGAAACTATTGAGTCATAAACATTGAATAAGAATATATGATTTTAGTACCACTCTCACTAAAATAACCACCACGAAAATATATCGCTGGTGATATATAAATAATAACCAACACAATGGTTTAGGACTTAAGTGGTTCTTAGGGGTTTGCCTAACCTTTATTAATTACAATGTTAATGATCTCTCATACTTTTCCACTTGGCTCAAAAATCTAACATAACACAACTACTTAAAATAAAGAAATTTCATCTTCATGCTGAACAAATTTTTATTCCACCAGAAACATGATATTAAACCGGAAGTAGAACACTGAAAATATACTATTCCCCAAAACATGGTAAACAATTAAGTAAATAGAATCATCATGAAATTCAAATGTACCTGAAGACGAAAAAGAAGTATTAGGCGTCATGACCTATTTGTCAGTATGTGATCTCTTAGCTTTACGGCGTGCATTGTGTGAATTCCCATTACGAATAGGTACTTTCTCCTTCTTACTGTGAATTTTAAAAAAACAACTCCACTCAATCAGCCTATCGCTCACATAAATGGATAATCAAACAGGTTACAACAGAAGCAACAACAATATATATATATATACACATAAAATTGTCCTATCACCAAACTGGCCTTAGTTGTGAATATGTAATTGTAGGAAACAATCCTACCTATACTCTTTTCCTGATAAACAGAAGTGGAACTTTCACAGGAAAAAAATCTCACTGAACACACAATAACCTTGAACTGATGATTTTTCCACAAATTTCTACATATATTCAATTGATAATGACATACAATCTACGATAAATATGATAACTAATTTATGTATCTTTTCACATAAACTCGAAATTGACGTGATCGTTTATCTGTGTATATTCATGCAGTGGCACTCACGTGCAAGGTTTGATGCAAACTAAGGAAAGAGAAAAGTCAGATTCATGCATGTTGTTTCAGTTTACTAGGTTCATTTAGATGTACATTCAATTCAATTTTATTCTCCAAGTGTCTTAAAAAAATGGTTTCCAACAATGCAATCGTGGCACAGCTGGCTAATTTTAAAGAACAACTGTGGAAAGGGGAAAGAGTTATTTTTATTGTGTTACTATCCTTCTCAGATTTTGACTCTCGGGTTTTTTATCGTTTGTTATTTGGACTATTATGACAAATTTAACCAGAGGTCATAATAACAATGAGTAATAATCAATCCAACAGTCACATTATGTTACTAAAAGAAGATATTTAACTATTTAGATCCATGGATACATAGTTGTCATTGAAAAACAATCGAACAGTTTATAATATCACATATTTCAGCTTCCAGGATAACTTTATTCAATCACAATCTCAGCCTAAACAAACACACCCAAAATTTATGAAGCGAGTGACTTTGAAAAAACTAACATTTATTTTATATTTTTTATTTTCATATTGACTACATACAATTATGGGTGCAATATCCATATCTTAGCTAGTTTTTCCATACGACAAAAGTTTCCACATATACCGAGTTACTAACAAAGGCTAGGAGTACATCACCCAATTTCAAGTAAAAATGTTCAAAAGTAACAAAACCAAATCTCTATATGAAATAGTTTGCTTGCATTAAACATGCCTACGTGAGCGTAAATTAGCTATTTAGGAAAGATGAGCTTTCAAAGGCATTCTCTTGAAATCCACTTGTTATACAGTAAACCTTTCCCATTCCAAATGGTGAGTTCGCACGAAAGTTTCATTTAAATTTCAGAATTCAGATCGTCAACTTGCCAATCAAAACAACAATTTGAAAAGGAGAAACAAGCTTTGAAACAATCTTGTTTGGCAAAAGCTCAAAAAATGGAATTATCTGGGTGTTTTTCCCTTCAAACATCGCGTTAATGACAACATACTAAAATAAGTACGGATAATAACACAAACAATCCACGATCAGCTTCATACAGTATAATCATGTCCGACATGAAAAAGGAGAAAATACCAGTTTAGCTAGTTTCTCCAACTACTTGGGAATAACATGATTATAAATCTACTGTAATCCATTAAAAACAATCATAAAACAGGCGTAGAACAATAAAGGAACTAAAAATAGTAAATCTTATAACTGACCATAAGGTTGCTGAGCAGACTCTGAATAGAACGATGATTGGTAAAGCCAACAGAGCAGAAGCCTATATAGCCCATATTTCCACACAAATTTTATTGTTAAACAACTAAGTAGCTTAAATAGAAATGTAAAGTTGGTAGAAAGCAAGTAAACGTATCACATACAGCAAACCAGGCAAACTCCTTGGTTGCAAAGGCTTTACTGAGTTCATGCTGCTCAAGCTTCTCTTGGACTGTAACTTGGACCTTCAAACCACCCAACGAAGTGAAAGAGATATGGACAAATATAAAAGAATGAATTATACAAACAAATAAAACCTGACGTTCACTTTAACAGGCAACATGTAAAGGGAAGTTTCATTCTTTTTTCTTTGGTATCATTGGAGGCTGTATCATTTGGGGAAACCGAATAGACCTAGCATATGACCTCCTAGTAATATAGTTGGTTCAGACCTAGTAGACTGGCGTTAATGGATTTTCCACATATACATATATATTATAAATTTGGCAGCCTCGGACAGTAGTTAAATAACTAAGATAGAAAAATGAGGGAAGGCTAAAAAACTCGTCTAAATTTTGTGCAAGGGTAGACCGAATAGACCTAGCATATGACCTCAAAGTAATATAGTTGGTTCAAACCTAGTAGACTGGCGTTAGTGGACTTTCCATATATATAATATATATTGGGGAGTCTCAGACAGTAGTTAAGTAACTAAGATAGGAAAATGAGTAAAGGGTAAAACACTCTACTAAATTTTGTGCAAGGGTAGCCCTCAATAGACCTATCTTCCAAACTATAAAAGCTGCAGAACCGTCTTGCCGTACAAAAACATCTATCAATTCGTGTCTAATAGGGGTATGCAGGTAAGCAATTTTAATTTTGAAAATGAAAAATGAAACGTTCAGCAATGTACTTTGAAAAAGAAAGCAATGACATACCTGCTGATGATAGGTAGTAGCGGATTCGAGAAAGTTCCTATAGGCATGGACGACTGTCTCCGTATAAGGTGACATGAAAACACGTACTTTATCCACATGGGGTTTTGCTGCAGTTGCCACCTCGTTAATATATGGCTTGCTTGTTTTTTTAATTTCCTGCAATCAAATTACTAGTTTTGTCAAAAAACTGAGCTGCTGCAACACTTCTTAACGAAGGCGCATATTAATAGACAGACCTGAATGTAGGGAACTGCATATTCTTGTACTTTAATAAAGTGTGGAGTTATTGTAGTTTTGGAAGAATCATAAGCCTTTGCTGCTTTATCCTTTAGTGAATGAACGTGTGGTGCAACTGATTCTGTTATCATCACCCACTGATCTTTTACGGCTGGAATGTATTTCTTCATATCACAGAAATAGACAAACAAGTTAATCCACAGACGAACAACACCAAACAAGCATTTCAGACATAGATTTATGTTTCACAAAATATTGATCAAACCTGGTATTAGTGTATGTAAAGACTTACACTTTTAATTGTTTCAACATGGGGTTCAGCCCACTTTTCAGCTTCAGATTTTTTCTCTAGTGCCTGAACAATTGAAAAGAAATTCCCTTTGGTAAGAATTCGCTGTAACTTCTGGAAGAGTACATGATGCTCAATCATTACAGAAACCGGTAGATTATGATACCTTTTGAATAACTCTTTCCACTGCAGGTCTCCCGTGCATATTCCAATTCGTCCAGAGAATTGACTGAAAGTGATATATCAGAAAAGAACATGCAATTTCATATCAAAATATACCTGAACTTTCATACCAACCTGATAATGAGCTAAATGAGCAGCAAGCCAAGGGGGAAGCCATGCACCATGGACCTGATCCAAACCAACATAATGATAAACAACATACACAATTGCGTAAAGGAGCATATAAAGCATTTTACTATTTTGTTTTTAGCAATAACAAGCTTTGGAGAATATAACTTAGCAGTCTCCTAATACTTGAAAATAGAACAAGTCTCTACTAGAGGCCTATGTTTGTTTATTTACCGTGTCCACGTATATCATACACAGCTAAAACAGCAACAAAGAAACCAATGCACCACAAGGTTCTCAAGCAAAAAGGGTCTAACTTTACGCATAAAGGGAATCACATTTTCTGAGCTGGAAACCGGTCCTGATGTCCAAAAACAATTACTAACATGCTAAATAAGCAAGTAGCTCTTATACATCAGAGTTAAGTACTATCAGCTACTAACTTCGGTTGATATGAATGCCATCATCAAAAGATTTTGCAAGTCAGTTAATTGCATGGTTTGAGCGTCACTCTAACAGTCAAGATCAGTCTATCGTGTCTTTTGCTTGTAGTCTAGGACTGTAGCCCGATAATTAATAGCTCAACTAAAAGACGTTTAATATTATGAGTGTTGCCCCTTTATTTTTGTTTCGTTACAGGGACATAATAAATATGAAAATACTTGGTAACAGGCAGAGTGGCAGACACTTGACCGCAGCATTGGAACCAGTTTCTTAAAAATGATCAAGCACAAACCTAAAAGTTACAGGAGCACACAAAAGTTTACTTTAGCTCCATGAAAGGAAGCTATAAGTTGTGAACCTGTTCAACTGAGATGGTTTCTTAACCTACTTCATAATATATAATAGTGTTTGACCAGGTACGGAAACAAATTCTGAATATTATACATAAATTAAAGATGAATCGGGGGAATTTCTCTTTATTTATTCAATACAAAAATAAATCAGATTAAGCCTCAACATAGAGTCCTTTCTCTAGAAGGGAAAAAAAAAAAATAATGTTCTCTCTTATCTTTGCTCATTCTTTAGAGTTTTCAGATTTAAGAGATTTCATATTATTAAAATTCAGAATCTCTAATGCAAGAAGAAATTAACACTCCCCACAAGATAAACATGGAGGAAACTGAAATACTCTTCTTGAATGTCATTAATTTAAAAAGTGATTAGCAACATGAACTCAAAAGGTCACATTTAAATTTTGATCATATATGCTATTTTCTCTGTGTGTGTGTTTGGGGGGGGGGGGGGGGGGGGGGAGGGGTGATGAACATTGCGCACTTTTTGTTTAACAAAGTCTAGATGCTTCAACTTGGAGTAAGTGCAAAGGCTTGCCGGATAATGTGATTGACGGATACTTAGGTATTCGTAGTTGTATGGAGCAACAAACTACAGTGAATCAACTCATTTCACCAATAGAACCACAGTTCATCATGTTAAACAACACAGTTTTGATAACCCCCTCCCTTCTAGGGGAGAGAGGAGCTGATAAAACACGAAAACTATTAGAAGTTGTTAAAACTCGTAATCTAGAAGAACTCGACAAACTAGGTAAGAAGCTTAGACTAGAAACATTTTATGACTTTAATCAAAAATATTCTGCAACTAATACATCTGAGATCCCCTCATTTTAGTTAATTGGAAGAACAATAAAAAAAACTGGCTTATGGATCCCTGAAGCAAATGCCGCCTGTGGATAGCGGCGAATTTGGTGGAGAATCGACTCAAGCTCGAGATAACAATGGTAAATATATCACGAGAGACTAACTGGGAAATTTCAAATATTTATTTAATACATATCGACCATTAGACATCGAAATAGGATTCAATATATCATCATAAGTCCTAACAATAGGAAACATACTATTCTCTAGTTTTACAATATCTGTATATCCTTTCAGAGATGTCAGAGATGATGTTCCATATATTAAGAATTTCCTTATGTGGGAATAAAATATCTACCTAGAACACCCACAATAAGTGCAGGATAGCATATTCGCTGGAAGGACCAGAATTATCAGATATTAGAACGTTAAATAATCAAATGGAGACACAATGAGAACCTAACCTCTGTTAGCTCATGAACTTTTGAGGTTGCTACAAACTTGGCCTTCATCAATTCTTCCTAAATAGAGTTTTGTGGTACAAGAAAAACAATATTAGTTTGTCAGCATAACATATCACAAAAGCAAACCAACTATAAGGAAAAGATAAATATACTACCTCAGCAGCTTGTAGTGCACGCTCAGTTTTATGAATTTTGGTCTCGTGTTCTTTGATAGTCTTCTCAAACTGCAACAGTATACAGAGAAACTTATTGTCACTGTTGAAGATGATCGATAAAATGAAACCGCCAAAATAAAAATTTAAGGTTTTAAAGGAGACATGGCATACAACCGATGGTGATAGTGGAGAAAGGCAAACATGTGAATTTGAGTTCACACCATCTAATGAAGAAAAATATTTCCAGCGAGTGAAAGAAAGGCTTGTTGTTAGTTAACAATCTTTACAGTTCCCCTAAGCTGGTAGAAAAGATCATGGGACACAACCGACCATACACTACTAAGACTTTAAGAAGCACTGATTAATCCTAAAAAACTTAAGCTATATGAGAGTAGAAAAGAATTTATTTCGCATGTTTTGCTGCAGATCAGGTCAAGAAAGGAGGAATTCCTAGAATATAATCAAGTCAATTAAACTTATGGACCACTAAAAGTCTAAAATACACGTCCTATACAATTGATACATAAAGGATTGTTTGTTTGGTAAATGAAAATAATAGTGGGTTATAGACCACAACAATAAATGAGATATATCATGTAGAAACTATAGTAATTGTCCATCACTCTTCTTAACGTTTTTTCATTAGCTCTAATTCTGCAGCATTTCAAATTCCATCAACTGAATTAAGAATACCCTTTGAACAATAGGATGTGAAAACATATATAAAATGACAGTTTACCCAATAAAGACACTGTTGTGGAAGATATCAGTCGATTGAAAACTTATAAAAATGGCAAGGAAATCAGACTAATAAATCATCGATCTTCCGTTCCTTCAAAACTTGTACAGAAAAGACCAAATCGCTTACATAATTGTCATATTTTCATGATCACAATACTACACCTAATAAGTGGTCCATGATATAACAAAAATCATTCAACAGCTAAGGTATTTGCAATTATTGACAAAATTAGATTTGATAAACCCATCATTTAACATTTATAATGTGACACTGAGCAATGGGAGAAAAGCTATCTGAGGAAACCATCATAACAGAGTGATGAAAAGATACACTCCCCCCGTCACATAAAGATACGCACATAAATATTTTCACACGATTAAATAAAGTTAGTTGTAGCAATTAATATGTTTAAATTCTTATTATTACACCCATATATTCATTGTGATGTTTTGTAATTTAAAATATCAAATGCATAATTAATGAGGCAATATATATAAACAAAGTTATTTAAAAGAAGTTTGAAGAACCAAAAGTGGTCTGTCATTTAAGACAACGGAAAAGGAAGGCAAGCCAATCTTTGCAAAAGGAGTACTACCTATTGTCCAATGCATGCTTAATTTCTTTTACAAATAACTGGCAACCTTTACATGAATTAAAATAAAAGTCATGTCTACGCCCATATTCACTTATGTCCTATTATTACACCGTAATGATCACTTTTCATTTTGCCATATATGAAATTCCACATAATTGCACCAGGTTTTGAAACTACTCATCGAGATGCTATCTCATAACTAACAGCAGCCCTTTATGTTTTAACAATTTCAGAGCAAAACCATTTGATCTTAAGTTATAATGATTGTAAAGCATGGCAAAATAATATATGTATTTTACACGTGAACGAATCTCGAAACAAAAAGCTAATCCATGTAAACAATCGTAAAAAAAATATATGGTCACATACACATACCCTTTCTAGGGTTGGAAAAAAACGTATGAACAAAAGAACTTGCATTTTTTTATTCTTAGGATAACAAGGATGTGCCATTAAAAAAACCAGTAGTCCTCTGCAAAATCCAAGAATAATTTACAAGCATGCATCGAGGTACATTCAGCTTGAGTAAACTTTCAACACAAAAGGGCTTACATTTGCAATTTTAGAATGCAATTCACCCAAAATCTTCTCAGATTCCTGTCTTCGGGATTCAAGTGTGCCTTTTTCATTATCCTTTGTTTCCAATTCCCTTTGCAATGTCTCAACCTACAAAAAGAAGGCCAATTTAAACACGAAATAGGGACAAATTGTCTTTGTAAGGGCATGCTCTGCATGTGACTTACCAATTTCTCTAATTCATTGGCTCTTGCAAAGGCCCTCACAAGCTGCTCGTCAGCATCAGGCGCCCCCTTTTTCTGCTAATATAGAATTAAATAAACATATAACAGCAGAGATGTCAGAACATTTAAAAATGAACCAGCACTGCAAAAATTAAGACAATAGTATTTAGTTTCGTAAAGAATTTATCACCCTGAGAGAACCAACTTCGGTCTGCAACGAAGCAATTTTATCGGCATGTTTACTAATTATCTCCTCTTTCTCTGATAACAAATTCTCCTTGTCTTTCAATTGAAGAGCTTTGTCAGCAGCATCGGATTCTAAAAGAGAAAGAAACGTATAACAGTTCAAATGAGAAGCACGCAACACGAGATTCGGAATTGTGAAAAATATCTAGTACACATTTACTATTTGTACTTGGTATGATTATTTTGTACTTTTTAAACATTCTTTTTTGGTTGGTTTCTTTCAATTTTTATACATGAAATGTATATATTTTTTACTTTCAATTTACGAATGCTACTAATTTAAACAATGGATGGAGAAAAGATGCTTTAAAAAAATATAGGAATGATTGCTACAAGAAAACATGAGTAAGAAGAGTGCTGATATGTCATCGAAAAATTGGTTGAGTAGAACAATGGGTACCCAATCGCAAGAAATGCTGAGTATAAGATTTGGAAAAGTGTGATAAGTTGTCGTACAAAAGAGTAAAAGAGCCATTAACATAAAATTTGCATAGTCTATAATAGCGCAAGTTGGGCTTTTAGCAATTTTGTACCTTGTATCGTTGCGTTTTCTTGACTAGTACCTTACATTGTTAGTTTTTACAATTAGTACCCGGGATTCATGTTTCTTTTTTACATTTCGATCTTTTCCATCCAAGTAAGCTGGTTTTCGATCCATAATTGGATGAAAAAGTTCAAAATGTAAAAACAACAGGAATACAAGGTACAAAATGGAAAATTTGACAATAGAGGGTAGTAAACAAAAAAAACGCAACTATACAGGGTGCAAAAACCCAATTAACCCTGGAAAACTGGAAGGGCTCTGGTTTTGACTTTGGCAAGGGCAAGCTCGTCTTTTTTTTTAATTAATTCAATCCAAGAGTAGTTCAAACTTCAAATTAGCAAAACAAAAGCTGTAGCATAACCAAGTGCATATAAAAAAGAAACAATACTAGTCCATAATAATAATAGTGAGGTAAAAGAGCAATCATAGCATATCCAAGGCGTACGGAATATGATATAGGGACAAATTTTGGTGGAAATATAATAAACGACAGAGCAACCGCATCATCTTCCTCACGTTTATCCTCATATTTGAATTGAACACCCCACTTTTTAAACTTAAAGGTACTAAAATACGCCATGTTTTTTGCTACTATCACCTTATTTATAAGGGAAAATTGGTGTTTGAGGTATGAGTTGTGAGCATTCGCATCAATAACCTCAAATACCACTTTTCCTCAAAATTTTAAGGAAACATATTTTTTATAAGGTGTTGCATCAACTCCTCTATCTATACGAGGAGACCAAACTCTCCCTCAAAACATTAATTATTGATTTCTCACACTTTCTCTCCCACCATCATTTTACAACACCAACACATTTTATTAAAATATATTTTTTGAAGTGAATAAAAATATATTTTATCACTTTGAAGGAAAAGATAAGGAGATTGATGCATGTAAAATCTACCTAAATCATAAAAAGTAGAATTTCACTCTTAAGAGCAATCGCACCAATTTCTTCAAAACTTACCTCAAATTAACACACTTTTAGGGTAAACACTTTACTTTATACCATTTTCAGTTTCCTTATACTAACATCTATATAACTACTAATCATATATTTTATTCTTTTATATGAACCTTTTC
Organism: Primula veris; assembly: GCA_963682055.1. Lineage (NCBI taxonomy): Eukaryota > Viridiplantae > Streptophyta > Magnoliopsida > Ericales > Primulaceae > Primula > Primula veris. The sequence continues at coordinate 26,122,714 of OY821743.1, read as the reverse complement.
TTTCTTCAAATTTATTTTTAACCACATGTTTCATATATCTATTATTATAGGAACAATTAACATAAACATACTCTACACCTATTATATTAATGTTTAGGGGAAGGTTGTATGTATCTGCATGTAAATAAGGAGAAAATTGGTTGAAAGTTAATTTAAGGATAGATTAGGGTAATTGATGTGCTTTGATTTTTGACAAATTTTCAATAAAACAAGGAAACTATGTGACATAAGAAATATGAGATAATTGATGCTAATAAAAACAAGTAGTCATAATAGAAAAAGGAGTAAATGGAAAAGTGACCAACCGAGTAAATGGATGTGGGAATCGAGTCGGTCTATCTTTTCCTGTAACGCCGAACCCGAATCACCCGATACAAACACCTCTTCTTTTTTTTCTTCTTGTTGTTTATTATCAGCAGAAGCAATATTTATTGAATTCACCAAAATTAGGGCTATCGAAAGGCATAATAGCTGCTGTAACAGTTTCGCCATCGCACTTATCTCACTTAACCAAATCTAAATTTAACAGATCCTTTTTTTTTCTTTTTTTTTTTCTGCTCTCTCTATACACTAGTGAGTATGAAAATACCAGTTCTGTTTTCTCTTTTTATTTTAGTTGGTGGGTTGTTGGTAGTTAAGACTTCGGTGGTGATACAACCAAAGCTAAATCTGATTATATATATGTAGCTTTATTTTATTTTATTTTATTTTTATTTTATTTTATGTTTTGTAACTTTAGCAGTTTTACTTTCACCTTTCTCCTTTTAGCTTCTCGTTTTTCTATTTCCGTATAAATTTTAATTTCAATTTTTTTTTTTTTCATGTTTTTCCGCAGCTAATAGCTTTGAGTAATTTCTCCTTAATATGATAGAATGATTTTATACTAGAACAATTAACGTAACGTTACACAAAAATAAACAAAATGAAAACTAAGTGCATATATACTAGAATGATTTTATAGTAGAACAATTAACGTAACGTTACACAAAAGTAAACAAAATGAAAACTAAATGCATATATACTAGAATGATTTTATAGTAGAACAATTAACGTAACGTTACACAAAAATAAACAAAATGAAAACTAAGTGCTAATGTGAATTACATATATAAATAAACACTTCAATTTCATTATCTTCGGATAGAACGAATTCGATAATCGTTGGAGGTCATTGCTTTTTGGGAGTGAAAGCACGTTAATATTGATAAATGCTGGAGTTTCAGCAAGTGTAACTCTTCGATCCATGTCAACTCGATTGTGTCCAAAATATTCTATGTGTGCAGTGACGGAATCAGAATCGAAACGTTAAAAGGACCGTAATGGTATTAATTATTGTTTTTCCTTGCAAATGTATAGTAAGACAAAAACAAAGTCTAACACTTTATTTTGTTTTGGTAATATAAAAGTGAAAATTAATACAAAATATATATTAGCTTAGATCTCTATATCTCTATATATATTAAATTATCTAGGAAAACATTTGTCTTCTAATTTGAAAATCTCACAGTCTATCTCAGTTTCCAAATCCATATACAAAAATGGACTATCCAAATAAGATTGGAAAAATTAGCAAAACATACAAAAATTCAAGTCTAATTAGCAAAAACTATAAAAAAAAAAAAAATTCTTTCCAAAACATATAAATCTAATTAAAATAGAGTTAATTAATGATTGATATGTAGAAACAAAACTATTTAATAATTGGTTACCCTCCAAAACTTAATTAAGGATTGGTCTTCCACCTAATTACGCAAAAAAAAAAAATCCCAAAAAATGGTAAAATATAAAAATAAACGAAGAAAAAACTAAAAATGCAAAATCACAAAAAAAAAATTCAAAAAAGTCGGGAATTAGAAAAAACCCAAAAAAGGGTGAAAAAGTTTTAAAAAAGTCAGAAACCCGAAAAAAACCCAAAAAAAGGGTAAAAATTAAAAAAAAAAACCAAGAAAAATCCAAAAAACCCAAAATCCCAACAAAAATGAAAAACATTCAAAAAATTCGGGAATCCGAAAAATGGTAAAAAAAAAACCAATAAATATCCAAAAAGTTCGATTGTGTATGCATTTTTCTTATTGCGTATGTATTTTTCTTATTGTGTATGCATTTTTCTTACTTTTTATGTATTTTTTTATATTGTGTATATACATTTTTGTATTATGTATGCACTTTTCTTATTGTGTATACCCTTTTCTCGATTTTGTATGAACTTTTTTGGATTGTGCACATTTTTTTCGATTTGTATGTATTTTCTCGATTGTTTATGCACTTTCTTGATTGTGTATGCATTTTTTATTTTTGTTTATACACTTTTTTGTATTGTTTATTTACTTTTTATTATTATATATGTACTTTTATTATTTTATATATCTTTTTCTCGATTGTGTATACACATTTTTTTGGAATGTATTTACACTTTTCTTGATTGTGTATGCTATTTTTAGAGAGTGTGTATGCACTTTTCCGAATTTTTCATGCACTTTTCTCGATTGTGTATGTACTTTTCTGGATTATGTATCCATTTTTTCTCGATTGTGTATGCACTTTTATGCATTGTGCATATACGTTTTTTGGACTGTATATGCACCTTTTTACGACTGCGTATACATCTTTTTTGAATTGTGTATACATTTTTCTCGATTTCTTTATTTTGATTTGTTTTTTGATTTATTATTTCTTTTTCTGAATTTTTGAATTTTTTGATACGTTTGATACCGTACCCATACCAGTATCGGTACCGTACTGATTTTGGTGCTTAATAGTGTAGTTGTATATTTTGGGAAGAAACTCTATGTGTATGTTTTGATAATATGTTTTGATCAATTATATGTTTTGGTATTAATTAATCAAGTATATGAGGGAGATTGAAAGATACTTGAATGGATAAAAAAATAATGTCCAATATATATCACTTTTGAACTTATATTATGTTTAGATTCCTAATATAATTTACATTACTCATATGTAACACTTTTTATTAATATAAATATCCTTAATAATCTAATTTATTAACCTGCTTGTCTCTCTTTCTCTCTCTCCACATCACAGACCGTCTCTCTCAATTGTGTTGCTAAACTGTTACTAAAATTTAGGCATACTCATTTTATCAACATAGCCGAAATAGTTATATGATGCTAAATGAAAATTTTCTTTTAGTGAATCCCGACCCGACCTGATTTCCAAAAAAACAAATAAATATGTTTTTTGTTTTTTTTAATACCACACTAACAATATTTTGGGAATTTATTTATGAGTTAAATGAATTAAAGATCACAAGTATTAATTATTCTTTTGCTCCAATTTTAGTTTTATTAAAATAATACAAGAGCTATTCTTATTTTATAAAAAATACTAAAATACGGGAACTCAATTTTTTTATAAAAAATTTTATTCAATGGATGAAATTAATATTAATAAAATATTTGACTCTTTATAATATTATCCTATTGGAATCTTGTATGTTACGGTAAGTAAATCTCATACTTTATAGATTTGTAGTTTTGAATTAAAAATAAAAGTCAAATGAAAATGAAAATATATAGCTTTTAAAAAACTAACTTTGCTATTTTTTACAAAATATGTTCAGACCTTTTTCGGAGTTTACAAGTTATAAGTTATAACTATAATAACATATCATTTGTCTAATTTCATATTATAGTTGTTGGATTGCGAATAACATCGAATTTCATTAAATTTTAATTTTTTTTCATCATTTCCTCTATTATTTGTTAATTTCTCCCTTTATTTTTAGTAATTGTTGAATTTTTTTTATACTTATTAGTAATTTTTTTCTCAAATATAAATTGTGTTTATAATGTTTAGACAAACATGAATAAATAAAACTTGACCTTATTTCAATAAAGTTTTTCTTTAATAAAAGAAACCACCTTGTGAAAAAAATAAAAATATATGTCGGGATAACCTTATTCCGAGTCATCGACCCTACGAGATCCCGAAATAATCGGGTTCCGGCTTTTGTCATGTCGGGCTCGAGATTTTTTTTTAAATAAAGGTGAATGGTCTTTTCTTTTTAGCGGGTAAAAGGTGAATGGTCTTTTCTTTTTCTTTTTTTTTAAATAAAGGTGAATGGTCTAGTGTACAATCAGGCTGTGAAATGAATACAGATTTTACAAATAATTTAAATAATGAGTAACTAAGTACAACCGATGAAGATGAGATCAGAGGGGACAGGTGCACTTTTGACAATATTCATACGTGTAATGTACTAATAGTACTGTTTGTATACGTGACAAGGTTCGAAAGGCATTCTTTTATATTTTTATAAATCCTATTTTTATATTTTTATAAATCGTATTGTTTTATACGGACTGTATATTTTTATGAAAAAACATACGAACCGTGTTTTTTTATACGAACCGTACATTTTTATTACGAATCGTAGCAAACCGTAGATTTTATCTACGGTTTGGACTGAAAAATTACACAGTCAGTCCCTTCTTCAATTACACGTCTCTTTGAAAAGAAAAAAAAACCCAACTTTTGTTTATAGGCTCTTTTGGTTTACAGACTTCCTTTAAAAAAAAAAAAAAACCAAATCATCAATCTCAACCAAAATAAAAGCCATAACCATCAAATTTCGTCCGATTAAACCACATTTAGGTTTAATTCACCGAATTAGATAACCTAATTCAAGTTATTTTTTTATTCCCTACTTTATTATTTATTTCATATAGTTTCAATTTGTAAATATGGAAAAACATATAAAATATGTCAATTGATTATTCACTTGGTGATTATAATTGCTTGTTATTTGTTTATATTAATTAAAAAAACTTAGGATTGTTGATATTTTTCCCGTTTTATAAAAAATAGGGTTTTTATTCAAATTTGTTTATTTAAATATTTATTACTAATTGTTTGGTTTCCTTATCTTGTTTTGATTGGAAAAAATAAAAATATTTATGGTTTATTAATATTTACCCGTTTTGAAAATTATGTTTTTTTTTAAAAATTTGTTGATTTATATGTTAATTACTTTGTTTGCATAAATATTAGTTGTATATTAATTAAAAAAAAATGGGGTTGTTGATATTTTTCCCGTTTTATTAAAAAATAAGGTTTTTATTCAAATATGTTTATTTAAATATTTATTACTAATTGTTTGGTTGTCATTAAGCTATTTTTTACATATCTTAAAAGCTGATTTTTACACAGCTATTAAGCTGGTTTTTACAAGCTTTTAAGCTGTTTTTTAAGATTTTTAAGCTGTTTTTTAAGCAGCTTTTAAGTTGTTTAAAAAACAGATTACAAGCTATTTTAAAAACAGTTTACAAGCTGTTTAAAAAGCAGTGTAATAGCTGTGTAAAAAATACCTTAATAGTATACACCGTCCAAAATGGATGTCAAAATTTTCAATTATGTGTTGTTGAACACTCTCACATGGTATAAAATTCTGTATATACGTGATGATATCATAGTGACAGGTTATATGAGATTGGGGTTGTTTCGTTGTATTTTTAAACTTATTGGAGACTTGTAGTTACATTTTTGCTTAAAAATTGCAATTCATTTGTTTAAACCAAGTTTTAAAGTTTGGTGATGTACTGATGTTGATTCTCTTTTCTATATTCTGATTACTTGTCCAAAAATATAACTAATATGTTAACACAAATCAAGGTTTTGTTATGTCTGGCAACAACTTTTGACCAAGTGTTTTGAACTTTTTATTTTCACTTCTAAAAGTTCCAACAAAACTAACATTGAACATGAAAGATAAAAATTCCAGCGATGTCCAAAATAGTCTAGCTTGTATTATGCATACCATTACTGTTTTCACGTTACATAAGTTAGTATTATACGTTGTTTAAAAATATGTTGAAAGTGTACGTGGTCTGAAACCCCTATGTTTTAATCTTTTCCATCGTTTTACATTTCAGAAATTAACCCTTTGAGGCAAGTGTCAGCTATAGTTGATGGAAGATTTAAGCTTTTTGAGAGGTACCAGTTTTACTTCTACATTACATCGTTTTGGCAAAAATTTCTTTGAATGAAACAATGATAAATTATATAAATTTCATAAAAGAAATTAATCATATTAAGTCATTTTCAAGGTTTAATCATGCATTGAGAAGTCATTTTCGGATAGAGTTGTCTTTTTATATTATCATGTCTAAAAGATTTAGTATTTTATAAAAAAATCATTTTTATTTTATCTATATTTTAGAAAAATCCAGCCTCGCCTTCTTTTTCCTGGAGTATGCATTAATATATGTTTTGGTTATTTAGGATTCATATAATGTTACAGAGTGGATTCATATAGTGTTACAAAAGCAGGGTTTTATTACGGATACCATGGCTCGAAGATGAACCAGGTTTTTTTCTCAGCCGTAAATGCAAACTTTTAATCTTAAAATCTGCGGCCAAACAACCCCAAATGCAAACTTTTTGTCTTAAAATCTGCGGCCAAACAACCCCTGGTTTGATTTCTATAGACTCAATTTTAATTTTATTATATTCTCTTCATATTCTTTGTTAGGTGATTTCATTTGTTTGTAATAATTATTTTAGTTATGTTAATTATGTTGCTGTTATAATTTAGGCAGATAATTCATTTGGGGATGTGACAAATAAGGTAGTAGCGGATATTGGGTGTGGATGTGGTACACTCGGCCTTGCTGCTACTCTCCTAGGTGCAGAGTGAGTTGTATCTCTCTTTTTTTTAGAGTGGAAAAGTCATTTACATACAAAAATTTGTGCCTATTAGTATAGTGTATATTAATAAGCAAAGAGGTAGATCAACACTGCTTGTATGTCTTTTGTTTCTATAAATAGTTTGGTATTTTCTTCTAAACAGACGTATAAATCATGATTATGCAGACTTGCAAATGAATTGTTCAGTATATAAAGAGAGCAGGTTTGCAGAATTTCAATGCCAGCAGCGCCGAGGTTTTGTGTGAGGTACTTATTAACATGGTTTTGCTAGTCACTTCCTATTTACTAGTACATGATTTGTTAGTTGTTGTTGGCACAAGATCTATGTTTTTCTTTAACTCTAGTTATTGCTGTCATTTCTGAATGGTGTTTGACTATTATCTTTATTTTCTTATTTGTATCTCCGCTACGATGTGCTACAGCTATACAAATTTCACAATAAAAAAGAGGTCGATATTGCTTCTGACCTTTGGTGATTTGTACCACAGAGAAACAAAAACTAAGGGACTTATATTAGGGGCACAATGTCGATTTATATGTTTGAAAGGATGTTTGCCCTAGTTTATCACTCTAGTCTGTAACATTAGCTAGCTTTAGTTGGATATTTTTATTTTATTTTCCATGTTGATCATCAAATTTAGTATACACGTGGGGCCTCGAAAATGTATCTTTTCACATAAATATTCGAATGAAAATTTTGAGTTTGCTAGTCTTAGTTGTCTTTTTTCTTTTAGACTATAGGGGATTCTCTCTCTCTTTATTTTATTTCCATTGTATTGTACTGTCATTCAAACTCCAATATGTAAAACAACTACTGTTTTGAGAAATCTAAACATTTGTAATAAAAATGACGATTAAAACATAATCAATGAACAAATGTGTTTATATAAACTAGTGATGAATGAAGGTGTTCTCATATAATTGATGACAAAAAATGTAAGCTTCTGATACATTTACTTGCTACATATATTGAGTTCCAGCGAAACAAATATGGAATTACAAAAAGAGAGATACAATTCTACAAAGGACTCAGATGGAGCTGGTTTTTTCATTCACCCCAACAAAAAAACAGTTAACTATCACTATTATTACTGTCGTCCTTGATAAAGAGTTGTTCTAACAGAGCCTCTTTGAAACCCTCCCTTCTACTATTTTCTCTCTTATGCTCTCGGGTTTCGATTGCAGATCCTCTCTTTGCATCTCCATCTCCTTTTCCTTCCTCACAAAATATTGTATCATGAAAACACATTTAATTACGTCTGGGTAAAGTAATCGAAATATGATATACGTCTGGGTACAAAGTTAGTTAAGATGTATCAAATGGAAACAATATTGTTCTTTATTACACTAAATCAACAATCCATAGTTTTGTGTAGAAATGAAGTTACGTAATACTTGAGTTTACAAAACCTTAATAAACCACGTCCATAATACAAATAATTGATTCTTTGTTTAGCATTTGAAGAATAATAAGTGGAAAATAAACTAGATAATTACAAAAAGTACACTGTTTTTATAACGTATGTGATGTTGATGATCCTTCCGAAAGGTTTAGCTTTAGTAAAATACTCCTATTGATCAGCAGTACCAAAAAAACTAATTTGTAACAACAGAATAGCTAAACATAAGTTACAACTTACGCATCAACAACGGGCTTCTCCTTGACCACAGCAGCAGCTTCAGTTTTCACCAACAAAGGCGGTGACTTGGCAGCGGTCTGAGCTGCCACTTCAGCAGCAAAATTCTGGCTCTTCTTCTGCAACCCTTCTCCGAGATTAAACCTCACAAATCTCTTCACCTTTATATTCTCCCCAATAGTCGCTATAGTTTGCTTAACACAATCATTCACCACCATCTTATCATTCTTAATAAAAGGTTGCTCAAGCAAAGCCAGTTCCTCGAGCCTCTTTCTGATCCTACCATCAACAATCTTCTCCTTGAAGAAAAATTAATAGGAGCAAATATTTTATTATTTATATACGCTTATATTTCGTTGTCATTACATTTTGTATTTATTTATACAGGTAGTTTAGTTAGTTTTTTTTAAAAAAATTGAAAAGGTTTCACCATTAAGGGTTTGTCTGGTTACCGGATTTTAAGCAAATAACTTCTATATTCTCTTTGAGACAAAAACTGGGTTCATCTAACTTGTAAGATGTTTTTAAAATAGCTTGTAATATGTTTTTTAAACAGCTTAAAAGCTGCTTAAAAAACAGCTTAAAATCTTAAAAAACAGCTTAAAAGCTTGTAAAAAACAGCTTAATGACAACCAAACAATTAGTAATAAATATCTAAATAAATAAATTTGAATAAAAACCCTATTTTTTTATAAAACGGGAAAAATATCAACAAACCTAAGTTTTTTTAATTAATATACAACTAATATTTATGCAAACAAAGTAATTAACATATAAATCAACAAATTTTTTTAAAAAAAACCTAATTTTCAAAACGGGTAAATATTAATAAACCCTAACTATTTTTATTTTTTCCAATCAAAACAAGATAAGGAAACCAAACAATTAGTAATAAATATCTAAATATACAAATTTGAATAAAAACTCTATTTTTTATAAAACGGGAAAAATATCAACAATCCTAAGTTTTTTTAATTAATATAAACAAATAACAAGCAATTATAATCACCAAGTGAATAATCAATTGGCATATTTTATATGTTTTTCCATATTTACAAATTGAAACTATATGAAATAAATAATAAAGTAGGGAATAAAAAAATAACTTGAATTAGGTTATCTAATTCGGTGAATTAAACCTAAATGTGGTTTAATCGGACGAAATTTGATGGTTATGGCTTTTATTTTGGTTGAGATTGGTTATTTGGTTTTTTTTTTTTTTAAAGGAAGTCTGTAAACCAAAAGAGCCTATAAACAAAAGTTGGGTTTTTTTTTTCTTTTCAAAGAGACGTGTAATTGAAGAAGGGACTGACTGTGTAATTTTTCAGTCCAAACCGTAGATAAAATCTACGGTTTGCTACGGTTCGCAATAAAAATGTACGGTCCGTATAAAAAAACACGGTTCGTATGTTTTTTCATAAAAACATACTGTCCGTATAAAACAATACGATTTATAAAAATATAAAAATAGGATTTATAAAAATATAAAAGAATGCCTTTGGTTGTGTTGCACGGCATGTGTAGTTCATAACCTTGTCACGTATACAAACAGTACTATTAGTACATTACACGTATGAATATTGTCAAAAGTGCACCTGTCCCCTCTGATCTCATCTTCATCGGTTGTACTTAGTTACTCATTATTTAAATTATTTGTAAAATCTGTATTCATTTCACAGCCTGATTGTACACTAGACCATTCACCTTTATTTAAAAAAAAAGAAAAAGAAAAGACCATTCACCTTTTACCCGCTAAATCAGATTTTAGAATCACATTACATTCCCATTTTTTATTTATTGTTTTCACATATTCACATCTTTTTAAGCTTCTTAAATAAAACCTAAAAAAATACCTCATTTGCTTTAATTTTCTTGAGCAAGGGCAAAACAATTTCGATTTTGTATGGTTTGGTGATGAATATAGTCTCCGTTTCCAAATGGTTTTCTTCACATTTCTTCATATCCTAATCATAATTATCTTCACAACAAGCCTAAATTTGTTCCATTCGGCCGAAAATGAGATTGAATGGTTGTCATACCACGGAGACTACGCTCCACCGACACCACCCCATCCCTCTCCCCCTCCTCACCCTCCCTCCCTCTCATGCGAAGCCGACTTAAACGGCATCGGCTCTCTAAACTCCCGCTGCGACGTTGTAAACACAACCATTTCATTCTCCCACGATGTCTACGTAGCTGGAAAAGGGAGCTTGTTTATCCATAGTGGGGTTGTTTTAAGTTGTCCATTCGAGGGGTGTTCGATATTATTTAACTTGAGTGGCGAGTTTAGTTTAGGGTTAGGTGCTGAGGTTGTTGCGGGGACTGTCGCTGTGAAGGCTTTTAATGCGACGTTTGAGAGTGGGTCGGTGGTTAATGCGACGGCGTTGGGTGGGTTGCCGCCGGACCAGACCAGCGGCGTCCCGATCGGGCTGCAGGTAGAAAAAGAAATAGCCCATTTAAGCTACTTAATCTTTGTTATTCTCTAGTTTTATCACTTTATCACCACCCTTTATTTACCCTCTTCTTTTATGGTTTCTTTAGGGTTAATTCATGTTTACTATACCAAACGATCGTGCGTTAACAACTAGGATTTAGATATAGGTGGGGCAGTGGGGCTTTTGTATAGCGGAACTAGGATTTAAATATGGGTGGGGCTGTGTTACATGTATATACTGTTTTATAATTATAAGGTGCTCTAAGGATATAATTGTCAACTTTTTAGTAAAATACATTGAAAAATTTCGTGTTTTTCTAATATGGGGTGCTGTAGCCCCTCTTTAGGCTGTACCTAGTTCCTCTACTGCTACTTATTATCTTTGGACTCAATCTATTATCCAATTTTATCACTTCATCACCACCCTTTATATACTCTTTTCTTTTTGAACTTGCATTTTTTTTTGTCCTACTTTTCATGGTTTTTTTATTTAATATGATAATCAAGGGAGGAACTAGGTACATACAGCCCAAAAGAGGCTACATCACTTCCATGTTACGAAAAACACGAAGTTTTTCCATGTATTTTACTGAAAAGTTGACGATTATAGCCTTTCAGCCCCCCATATAAACAAAATAGGATTTACATAATAATATCATTTTATTATGTTTTAAAAAGCTGGCTTTGTAGTAAAAAAAAGCTTGATTCAGAGCTTATCATTTTATTATGTTTTCTTAGTTTTTATGAGGTTTTTAATGCCAAGATACTGATTTTATGTGCAGACAAGATTAAGAATGCCATGCTTTTTAATAACAGACTTGTTTTTTATGTGCAGGGGGCGGGAGGCGGGCACGGAGGGAGGGGGGCCAGCTGCGTGGCGGACAACCTGAAGCTCCCGGAGGACGTGTGGGGGGGAGACGCGTACGCCTGGTCTACGTTGACGGAGCCTTGGAGTTACGGAAGTAGAGGGGGGAGCACAAGTAGAGAGGGGGAGTATGGCGGGAGAGGAGGAGGAAGGATAGGGTTGGATGTCGTTGATACTCTTGAGGCGCACGGGAGTCTCTTGGCTGATGGCGGCGAGGGTGGGACCAAAGGAGGGGGAGGGTCCGGTGGCAGTATCTTCATCAAGACGCTGAATATGTAAGTTTTTCGTGCTTGGTTTTATGTTTAGCCGATTTTTACGCCAATTTTCGCTATCGTATTGAGTTTAGGTTAGAAATATCATTCTCTTCTAACGAATGAATCAGGAGGCTCAAATGGATGGGGGTGGTATTTCATGTTATTTTTTTAATTATTGAAGATTTTTATCAGTGTAGAATTTTTTTTTTTACTTTTGCCATCAGTTTTTATTCAAATAGGACGGATTGCAGCCCCGATTGACTCCACCTAGTTACTTTCCCTTTTGTTTACCTTGGTTCCCGAGAGAGGGGAATCGATTACGGATATCTGCAAGTATTTTGGCTCAATAAATTAGTTTTTGGAATTGTTGTTTCTTGTGCTTGGTGTTTTCAAAGATAAGGTTTTAAGGTTTTTGGATTATGATCAGATAGCTGTTGAAATTGTTTCAGTGTAGGATTGAGATTGACAAATTGTTCTTGTTTCCTAGCTCTTTCTTTTATGCCAACTGCACTCCATGAACTCATTTTCTGGAAGTTGTACCGTTAAGCTTCACACTGTTTGAAGTGAGTACTTAATATTCATGCTTCAAGAATGAGATCATTTGAGATTAATAATTCTTAAAACAAATTAGCTTCATGTCAGATAGCACTCGATTGATTGATATCTCCAGAACACGATTATATTCATAGTTTAAAGTCCACTAATGGTTTCCGGTTTACCCTTTTCGATACCTTCACTTGATTGATTGATATCTCCAGAACAAGATTATATTCATAGTTTTGAAGTTCACTAATGGCTTTCTGTTTACCCTTTTCTATACCTTTGTATTTCTGTACTTTGATTCATGGCAAAGTTGTGCTCCTATTCTAATTTCATATAATACGAAGAATACCGATTAACCATTTCTAGTGCTAACTACTCCTTGTTGACGTACAGGATGGGTACGGGTAAGGCAAGTGCTTCTGGAGGTAATGGGTTTGCAGGTGGTGGTGGTGGAAGAGTTGCTGCAAATGTTTTTAGCATGCATGATGATTTCCAGTTCTTGGTTCATGGTGAGATTTCATACTAATATTTTATTTTTTACTATTTGTTGTCGTAATACCCTGTTTCAAACTCCCTTTACCATGCGAATGCATAAACTGTAACTTTGTTTACAAAAAGTTAAATAGTCTTATATCGGCAGTTCCTGTGTGGTGGCTGGTGTTACCTTGCCCTTCGGCTTCACCTCATATCTTGAGATTGTGCACTTTTGGGATATTGTTAAATTCTCCTCCCCGTGGAATTTACCTGCTTAATTGCCTAATACTATGACTTTTGTTACTTTTTACTTTACATTTTATAGCACGTCGACTTTTATAGCGCGTGTAAGTTTATCTTCTAATGTTACCAGGAGGTGGAAGTTATGGGTGTCCAAAAAACTCAGGGGCAGCTGGAACATTTTATGATGTGGTTTCTAGAAAACTCGTCGTGAGCAATCATAACAAGTCCACAGATACGGATACACTGCTGTTAGAGTTTCCTAATCAGCCACTTTGGACTAATGTTTTTATCAGAAATCATGCAAGAGCTGCCGTCCCTTTGCTGTGGAGTCGTGTGCAGGTGCTTTAATTATAGATGCTCATAGTTATAATTCAAAGTTATCAACTTCCAAATACCCAAGGACAAGGCTTCAGAAGATGTTATCCTAAGTATACACATCAGAGTGTTTTACCACCTACTGTATACAGTTAACTATTTTCATTAGAAGTTAATGTCCCGGACGGGTTCGGAAACTTCGTTCGATTGTTCTAGTCAATCTGAATGCTGTTAATAAGACGGTTTAAGCAATTGGTCCACATATTGTTCGAATGTCTGAATTTGTTTTTTTTTTCTAGTAACATATAGGGACTGTTTGTTTAATTTTAATTGTGTAACTTCTCAGGAATTTCTTTTCTGTTAGTAACGTAGGGAATTATGATGTTAAAAGCTAGTTAGGTTTACCTTCTGATTTGCTTCAAGCATTTCTAATTGAAAATCCATGGTTTTGTTACTCCAAGCAACTAACTGTGGGGAAGATCAGAGTTGTGTATTTCATTTATTTTATGGTACAGATTCTTTAAGTCATAGATGTGTCCTTATCTGTTTGGTTTAAGTTGTCAATTTTGCTTGTTCGGAAGATCTTCTTCCTTGAATCTCTTTTTTGTCAATCAAGAATCACTTGCTCTTCTATTTCTTTGTGGCTCTTCTTTCTACAATTTTTTTTTTACCTTGTACCTCCTTAGTGAAGGTATTATATTCATTGTATTCTTTCATTATGACACTTAATCTCTCATGTTGTTACAGCTCATGATAGTGTCAGTTTCTTTCCTAAAATTCGTTTTTTTTAAATGTTTGCATTGAAATTCTGTGCTTGCCAGTTATTGCTTTTTCGCTTCAATTAGTGGGCCCCCCTTTACTTTGTAAGATATATCTTTTGTTGTTGTTTGGTGGTTTTGTCTATTGTCTATATTGATGAAAAATGTGATTTATAGGTTCAAGGACAGCTAAGTCTATCATGTGATGCGACTTTGAGCTTTGGGCTTGCACATTATGGCTTCTCAGAGTTTGAGCTTCTGGCTGAAGAGCTCCTGATGAGTAACTCTTTAGTCAAGGCAAGTATTTGTCTATATTTATTCTAGTATTTTGTTTCTTGGTCGTGCTATAGGGCGTAAAACTTAATTTTTTTTTGTCGATACCAAAAAAGCTTCTTTGAGGTTAGATATGTAACTTTCTCTTCTCTTCATATTTACTGTGAGCTGGATTGGTTCAATTCTAATTGCTTAAATTTGTGATGGAACTCAATTGAGTTGCACTGAATTTAAGCAAATAGTAGTCCAGAACAGTATAACTGGCAGAACAATGATTTTTTGAGAATAATTTTCTCATATATTTGATAAAAGGAAAAACTGAAATTACAGTATGGGAAGTACTAGAAAATCAAAGTACAATTCTGAAAGTAAAATTACTATAAAGGAAAGAAAACATAATTCTGCATAAATGTCTTCTTTTTCTCAGCAAAGATGGTTTCTCTATTTATACTAGGAGTGGGCTCTTCAACAGTTTCTAGCATGTTGAGGGTGAGAACTCACAAAATTAAATTATTCTTGTGATATCTTTAAAAATGTCTTGTACCAAAAATCGTTAATAAGTTCCAAGCTGTTTCCCTTTCTTCACGTTTTCTCATGATTACTTTGTTTAATAGTTCTGCGGTTCTGCCAGAGATAATTAGGTTATATGGGGGTATTTTTCAGGTTAAGTTAATTAATGATGTGCTTGATTGGTTTTATTTGTAGGTATTTCCTGGATTTTTCAAAATTTTCTTACGCCTTCGATCTATATCACAGTCCACATGCTTGGGTAATTTTGCATTCTTCTGAGTCATGAACTTGATCCATTTATTTCGTCATCTTATTGAGTGTAGGTGTACGGGGCATTGAGAATGAGTGTTAAAGTTCTCTTGATGTGGAATTCAACCTTGCTTATCGACGGTGACGGTGATTTCATTGTCTCTACATCATTACTAGAAGCCAGCAATTTGTTTGTTCTTAGGGTATGAATATCATTTTTATTTAGGGTCTGTTATTTGGAACATGGCTTTTTAGTTGATCTATTTATTTATATTGGTTCATTGTTTTTGGCTTTGCAGGAATCATCTGTGATTCATTCAAATGCAAATTTAGGAGTACATGGGCAAGGTTTCTTGAACTTGACTGGACCTGGAGATCTGATTGAAGCTCAGCGTTTAGTCTTATCATTATTTTACAGTATAACTGTATGATATAAATTATGCATATATATTGGCTATTATTTTTCTGAAATTCTTGCTCAGGGCAAGTTTTATTGCAGCTAAAAACAAAATAATGTGGCTTATTTTATACTGTGAGAATTCGATATTTAATCTGGTGAACAGTTGCAAAAAATAACAAAGTTCAGATAACTTGAAAGCTGCAACCAAACACGACCTTAATAAGAATTTCCTTTCATTTGTGATGATAGGGTGCTTAGATTGATTTTATTTATTAGAGTGAGAAATTTCCTTAAGATATAAAATAATGCATTTTTTCCCGTGACTGCTTTAAGATATTAGTTCTTGTTAGAAAATCTTGTAGCCAGTGACAAATATCTTAAAAGTTAAATTGTTAATATGACCAGATTAAATAAAAAAATTGTGTTCATGCCAATAATTAATCTTCTAACTTAGAGAATTAGTTATTAACCTGTGTATTCGGGCATGAAATTTTGGATTTAAATTCTAGTTATTTACCAATGTGTCCATAATATGTTTTAAATTTCTGACAAACGTATCTGGCTCCCTCAAAGAGACTCACAAAACTTCTTAGTACTATATCTAAGATAATATAAAAATTCTCTACTTACAGTTGCTTCTCTTATCATGTGAAGCTTGGGACTGGATCCATTTTGAGAGGTCCGTTAAAAAAGGCAAGCAATCATTCCATGTAAGTTGTTATAAGATAATTTATCTTGAGAAGGAATTTATACTCGGAATGTCTTTCAATTGATATCGAATAAACTACAGGACACCAAAACTTTATTGTGGACGTCGTGATTGCCCGGACGAACTACTTCATCCACCTGAAGATTGCAGTGTGAACTCTACATTAGCTTTCACTCTCCAGGCAACTTTTTCCTCAAATTCTGTACATGAAGTTATAGTTCCGTTTTGTCCTTTGTGAAGATATAATGAGATTGTTTGTTGTTGCAGATTTGTCGAGTTGAAGATATAAACATTGATGGTTCAATTGAAGGATCTGTCGTCCACTTCCATTGGGTAAGATCTGTAGATGTCAAATCTTCTGGGACAATAAGTGCATCTGGACTCGGTAAGCTCTATCAGGTTATGTTTTATTATATTTTAACTTTGCAAGTCGTCCTTGTTTATATTGTGTGTTAATAAAAAAAATGGATATATAAGCAGGCTGCACTGGTGGAGTAGGACGAGGAATGTTTTTGAGCAATGGTCTGGGGGGTGGTGGTGGACATGGTGGAAAAGGTGGGAGTGGATATTATAATGGGAGTATTATAAAGGGGGGTGTTTCTTATGGCAATGCTGATTTTCCATGTGAACTGGGCAGCGGAAGTGGAAATTACAGTTTGGCTGGTGTAACTTCAGGCGCGGGTATCATAGGTTAGGTCCTGAAATTGATTGAAGTAATGTTAACAATTTGTTTCTCACTATGTGCATATGTTCAGAGACAAGATTGATTTATTGAATCAAAGTCTAACATCGGTAGTAAGGAGGCATGCGTATATGATCTTTCCATTTCGAGTTTCTTGTGCAAATAGGTTTATGTCTTATTTTTTTTGCCTTATAGAAGAAATCCATTAGCTAGGAAGATAACGAGGTTTTTTCTTTAATCAATTCGTACTATTTCTAGATATCTGTATCGTGCTCAAAATGTTTGTCGCTTCGGCTCGGAACCTTTTTTTTATGTTTACAAGCTCTATTTTTGTAGTTTCATTCTTGATTTGTTCTTTATTCTTCATGAGATCCACCTAGGCTCAATAAATATATTTTTATCTTTGTTTTTGTTTGTTGCTTCTGTGCACATTTCCTTGTTTTCATTTTGTATATCCTGCTTAATTTTCTCTATGTTGTTTACGACTGGGCTTAGGTAAATTGGCTCCTGTTTCCAAAGTTTTACAATGAGACTTTCTTATCTTTTTGCTTGCATGTTTGACGTGCTTCCCATTGTTCTTTCTTTTTTGTTGAGTGATTCAGTGGTTTCCTCTTAGTTTAATTTGGAAGAAATTTTACCATCTACACTGGTGAAACCTTTCTAGATTACTCTTATCCAACATTTTTTTACTACTATCTATGATTTTAGTATAAGTAGCAATCTCTTGTCACCTTCTAGTTGAAAATTTGACAAGAAGTAATTCTGTCAGATTGTGGATTTTGATATCTTTCCTCCGCTTACAAGGGACTGTTGGTTGTTTATCTTAATCTAATCAGTGATGGGTTCCTTGGAGCACTCGTTAACAAGTTTGTCTATCGCTGGCACACTTCGAGCGGATGGGGAAAGTTATGGCCCTAATATTAGAAAGAAGGGCGATAAGGTTATTTCAGATATAGGGCCTGGTGGTGGATCTGGCGGTACTATACTTGTGTTTCTTCAGTCACTAACCCTTAGTGAATCTTCTGCAATATCTACTGGTGGAGGGCATGGTGGCCCTAACGGGGGTGGTGGAGGAGGTGGTAGGGTGCACTTTCACTGGTCTAACATTCCTATTGGGGATGAGTACTTTCCCTTAGCAACTGTCAACGGAAGTATACATGTCGGGTTTGTGACGCAACCTTTTTTTACTGTATTTCCTTCACTTATAAAACTTTCTGATAATTTGCTTTTTTTTTTTTTTTTTATCATTGTCTTAACTTCTATGGTCTTCCAAACAGTTTGGGCACATAACCTCTTCTATGTTCAAATTAGTTAGAAATTCAATTATGTATGTTTTTTAAAATGAAGCCTAAATGCTTTTGTTTTTTGCTTGTTTAAAATAGGGGAGGAGAGGGTGGTGGCCGTGGCTATGCTGGGGAGAATGGAACAGTCACCGGTAAAGCTTGTCCTAAAGGTCTTTACGGGATCTTCTGCCAGGTACTTCTATGTGATCTGATTGTTCTGTTCCTTTCACTATATGCATACACATATAATTTACTATAAAACGTGTACATACGTAACAAAAACCTATACGTGACTTCAGATGATACAAACATTGTCTTAAAATTAAAATATTATAGAACGTGAACAAAAAGCTTATTTTAAGTTTGCTATAATACCATAGAAGTGTATACGGTCCCTCACTGCAGAATTATTGACAAAGTATCTGAAAGAGAGATGGTTTTCCATTTGTTTTTGTAACTGATTGCTGTGCAGGAATGCCCAGTTGGTACCTATAAAAATGTCAGTGGGTCTAATAGAGCTCTTTGTAGAGACTGCCCTTCCCATGAGCTCCCAAGCCGCGCCATTTATTCACCTGTTCGAGGTACGTCACAAGTTGGGGCTTTGGGAAGTACTTTCTTGTTCTGATTATATACTCCCTACATCCCAATTAGTTTGGCCACTGTTCCTTATCTGGATATCCTAGAATGTTATGCTGCTTTCTTAAAATTGTAGGGCCACTTCATTAAATTTGTCTTTGTTATCCTCTCTCTTAAACAAAAAAAGTTAACTTTTCATTACAATTAAGGGCAAAAATAGAAGTTAAAAAGTAATCGTTGTGTTCCCTCAAATATTTCTTTTGGTCGAACAGATCAGGAAGAAGGGTGAGTGTATTTATACTTTCTCGTGCTCATTCTAAAATTATAAAGCTCAATGAGCTATTCCCTCTTGTTGAAGCACTTAGTTGTTGTTTTTTATGACAGTTAAACACTTAATATATTTGCAAAAAATTTCTTGCAACTGTAAGGCTGCCACTTATGTATGATACGCATTCCATTGAAGTTGAACAACCTGTTCCCTTTAATTCTTGCTATACTTTTATTCCATCCTCTTGCTTTAACATGTGGAAATTGAGTAATTGAGTCTGATTATAACCTATCCCTCGCCTCATTATTTATTACAGGTGGTGTTGGTGATATTCCTTGTCCTTATAAGTGCGTTTCAGATAGATATCAAATTCCTCACTGTTATACAGCTCTTGAAGAGTTGGTATATACATTTGGAGGCCCATGGTCATTTGGTTTCATTCTTTTAGTAATCCTTGTTCTGCTAGCACTTGTGCTCAGCGTTGCTCGAATGAAATTTGTCAGTGTTGATGAATTACCGGGTCTCAAGCCTACTCGCCGTGGCCTACAAATTGATCGCTCCTTGCCATTCCTGGAGTCTTTAAATGAGGTCAAGTTTTTCAAGATAATATCTACAGTTGTTATTATTGTGGATTTTAACCTTTTTTGTATTATTTTTTGTAGGTATTGGAAACAAGCAGAACTGAGGAATCTAAAACACATGTACATAGATTGTACTTTATGGGACCTAACACTTTTAGTGAGCCGTGGCATCTTCCATACTCACCGCCAGAACAAGTACTTGATATTGTGTAAGTTAACAAGCTCCCTTATAATAATTACCGAGAGACTAAATTTCACGGAGGAATCTCATCCACAGAACTGTGTTCCAAAACTAGTATGATACGCCTTGACAATTTTGTTGGAAACCAAAAATGATTCGGGAAATACAGTAAAAGTTTGAAAAATCTTAAATAATACTTTTCTAAAACTTTAATTTTGAGAAAGAAATTGAATAGAATTTTACAGAAACCTGGTGGATACTATTTTTGTAGTAAAAACGAAAAATAAGTTTAAAAATATGATGGAATAAATTTTCTGAACAAGCATTTATAATATTTGAATAAATTATTTGTATTTTCTAATATAAATTCAGTTAGTATGTGCCATAAATAACAAGGAATTATGTAAGTTCCCACGTCTTTAATATGGAATCTGTAAAATCGACGGGAGTTTAATATATGTTCTTATCGATTCTCAATTGTAACATAGTTTCTGTTTCCCATGAAATTTTAACTTGCTTTTCCCGCTTTTCTTTCCTGTATTGCTTCCTTCTCCTGTTTCCCGAGTTGGCAACCATAGAACTGAAAACTCATGTGCATCTGGTAGTGGATGTATTTTGTTTACTTGAGGTTTTCTTTTGATGTTATAGGTATGAAGACGCATTCAATAAATTTGTAGATGAAATCAATGGATTAGCTGCTTATCATTGGTGGGAAGGATCTATATATAGCATTGTATCCATTCTTGCATATCCACTTGCATGGTCTTGGCTACAGTGGCGCCAGAAAATTAAAATACAAAAAATACGTGAATTTGTACGATCTGAATATGACCATGCCTGCTTGCGCTCATGTCGTTCACGTGCTCTCTATGAAGGGCTCAAGGTACTCGCCCAATATTCGTTTTATAACGAAGTTTTCCATATTGAATTTTATACATTTACTCTCTATGTTCTGAAGGCTTTTACTAATTCATTTGAGGAACGTTATACATCCTTATGTGACGGTGTTTAGTCAATTGCGGTTGACGAAAGTTCACTCCTGGGTACTTAATTACAGTTGCAATATATGTGGACACAAAAAGTTTGTTACAGTATAGATATGTTTTGTTCATGCTTCCATCCTTGAAACAAATGTGTATCGCAAGCCTGAAGACAGGTAATACAACCTATACAGGCATCCCAAGAAAGGCCTAAATAGATAGCAAAAAGATATACATACTCACAAGGAGCTACGACACTCTGCTAATAGCCTTCCCGGATTATGGTGTTCTTCTGGTTTGTACTAACCTTTTTTTGTTGTGATTTTTAAACTTTTTGCAGGTAGCTGCAACTTCTGATTTAATGTTAGGGTATGTTGATTTTTTCCTTGGTGGAGATGAAAAAAGAGCGGACCTTCCTCCGCAGCTTCATCAAAGGTTGCCTATGTCTTTAGTATTTGGAGGGGATGGAAGTTACATGGCTCCTTTCTCTCTTCACAGTGACAATATTCTTACTAGCCTTATAACCCAGGTCTGCGATTCTAGAGAAGATAATTAATAAAGTATTGATATCTATTTTTTGTATAAGTTGCTGTAACATTCAACCGATGTTTGCCTACATAGAGTTGAGTATCTTGGTACTTATTTTTACCCTGCAGTCTGTGACTCCTACTATTTGGTATCGGCTGGTGGCTGGTCTAAATGCTCAATTGCGTCTAGTTCGAAGTGGGCATTTAAGAAAAAGCTTTTCTCCAATTTTGAGGTGGCTTGAGACACATGCAAATCCAACTCTAAAAGAGTATGGTGTATGCGTTGATCTGGCTTGTTTTCAACCAACTGCTAGTGGTTATCGCCAGTTTGGTCTTACTGTACTTGCTGTTGAAGGTGAAATAGTCCAACAATCATTTGAAGGACCAAACACGTCCTTGTTAGCTGACCGACATACACGGTGTGTTGATTTGAATTGTTTTCGGTATTCGTTATGTTACCCAGGACACCGAATAAGTGTTGGATTATAATGTGTCCCAAGTGCTAATTTTAACCTAAAACAGGAGATTATACGCTTAAATTATGTTAAGCAAGATTTAATTGCATTTAATCATACGATATTTAAAAAATGATATAGGTGGTTTTACGAAGGACCTTTTTACACATTGTTTACGCAAGTTTAGGTGTGCAATTTGATATCTCAAACGTGTGTTAATATACAGATTACTTGGTTCTCGTTGGAGGAAAGCAGTAGATCTAATAACACATAAAAGAACTGTTGGTGGAATTTTAAATCCGAAGAGCTTACAAACATTTGAAGAGAAGAAGAATCTAACTTATCCTCTCTCTTTCGTACTTCATAACGTTAAACCAGTTGGTCATCAGGTAAGGCAGTCAATAATAGGTTTTTGACCTCTGCACATGGATTTGCTTATTCGTTTTAAGTATGCTTACTTGTGTTTAAGTATATTTGCTTGGTACAGGATTTAGTTGGATTGGTCATATCGATAATATTACTAGGAGACTTCAGCTTGGTCTTGCTTGCGTTGCTTCAGCTTTACTCTATTTCGCTGCTGGATTTGTTGCTATTTTTGTTTATTCTTCCTCTAGGCATATTATGCCCATTCCCGGCCGGAATAAATGCTTTATTTAGTCATGGTCCACGACGATCAGCGGGTCTAGCGCGCTTGTATGCTCTGTGGAATTTTTTGTCTTTGATAAATGTTGTAAGTTTCTCAGTACCTTCCTCAATAGTTTAGAGTGGTGGAAATGTTCTATTATGCAAGAATAAAACATAGACGACATGTTAAGGTTTAAGTTTGGTTTCAGCAGTAGATGCCGATTTATGTTATTTGAAACTAGAGAGGTATGGATTATAGCTGGTGTGATTGACTACAGCTAGTTTTCTTACCAAAGACTGTACTACCCGGTGTGGATCTATTCGTGTGTATACCAGTTGTAAACAAACAGACTGGACCCATTTGCAGCAGAGGTCCGTGTATAGAGAAAGATTCTAAGTCTGGTTCTTGCCTAAACAGAGTTAACCTCTGAAGTGATAGTGAACCTTTATATTTCTAATTCTTGATGCGTAAAAAACATATGATTCAGCTAACTGTTAAAAAACAATCACTTAATTGCGTGTATATGTGTGCCATTGAGTAGATGATCACAATTCGCATATTCCCTTCTTCTATGTTCTTCACTAAGTTGAGGATTCTCACTTGATTGTTACAGATGGTCGCTTTCATATGTGGATATGTTCATTATAAAGCTCAGTCGTCATCTAGTAAAAAGCATCAAGGCTTTCAGTCCTGGAATTTCAACATGTAAGCACTATGCACTCATGAAATATCTCACTGCAATATATAGTCGACTAATTATAACAGATGTACTGTCTTAGCATGATGACTCAAAAACAAAAAGACTATTGAATTGTTTGGTTGCAGTTTGTAAGTTCAGCTTTTTTGCTTAAAAGTTGGACTGTGTCTGGTTGAACACCCTAAAACTGTGTTTCTGGTTGGTTGGCCTAAATAAGCTAGAAATTTGAGTTGGACTAAACTAGTTTTTTAATTCCGAAACTCAGAAAATCCAGCTTATTCGCTTAAAAGCGGCAACAAGCTAGCTCAAGTGATGTTTTTTTTAATGATGTTTGCTTTGCTGCTGGTGTGCAGGGACGATAGTGGTTGGTGGATGCTTCCTTTTGGACTCGTGCTGTGTAAAGTTATTCAAGCACAACTAATCAGTTATCATGTTGCTAACCTAGAGATTCAGGACCGCACATTGTATAGTAACGATGCAGATGTTTTCTGGCAATCATGAGAAGCCTTCGATGCCTCTAAACAATACTGCCTTTTTGTTGAGCTTTCTGTATATTCTCTTAAATTATTTACCCAAGTCTGTGTAGAGAGAGATGTAAAGATATATCTCAAATTATAATCATGAGCCTTTTTGTTCTCCATTATAGATACATCGTTCGCCCACTTAAGGCGGTTTATCCTTTTCATACATGTCTTTCTAGAATTTAATGGCAGTCTTTTCCCCCACTCAGCATGAATGTTCTATAATACGAATGCGTAGCTAAAGTGTTTTACAATAATTTTACTGAAAAGTGTAATGATAATAAACATGTAAAGAGCGCAAAAGTTTGTGGCTTCGAGTCTTTAGATTGTTCAATTATGTTCCTAATTTAGTAGTTTCCTAAATAGTTCGGTAACGGTACATGTCAAAACAAAGGTAAAATTTGCAGCCCACTAAATTTAGTAATTCACGGTGGCTGTCTGAAAGGAAAGGAGCAAAATACACAACTTAGCACTCTTATTTAGCAAGAGGTGTTGCAGGTCTTGGCGTAATGGTAAAGTTTCTGTCATGTGACCTGGAGATTACGGGTCGAGTCGTTCGTGGAAGCAGTTACCTGCACAATGCAAGAAAAGACTGTCTACCTTAAGTACAAAGTGATCCGACCCCAGACCCTGTGCATAGCGGGAGTCTTAGCACAAGGTTTACCCTTTTTGGCAGTTTTATTTAGCAAGTGGGAAGTGGAGGGTGATCATCCTTTTTGCCACCTTTTCTTCCTAGGTCCAAAAGGGGGTTGGTGGCAGTTAGGGTTTGGCAATCCGTAGTTGATGCAAAGGAATAGAGATGAGTATACTTGCGTATACATAAAGTGTATAAACGTTTTATCTTGAATTATATACACATTTTTATTTCAAGTATTATTAGTGAACTCAGAACTATACACATTTAACTTAAAAGTATATACACAATATTACCTTAAAGTGCATACACTTTTTAAGTTGAAATGCATATATACATATTTCTCTGTGATGAGTATACACAAGTATACATGAAGCGTATACATACTTTATCTTGAATAATCTACACATTTTAATTTCAACTGAATATATATGTCTACTTGAGTTTTATACACAGTACATCCGAAGTGTGCATACATGTTCAGGTTTTTTTTCGACTTTCCAACTTTTTCTAGTTTTTTTTTCCGGGATTTTTCTGAATTCTTTTAGCTCTTTGGTAATTTTCTGAGTACTTTTTGACTTTTCTTCTAGTGTTTGGCTTTCCATTACTTTTTCTTTTGCCTTTTCGTAAAGTTTAGAGTTTTCTTGTTTTTTCTTAAATTTTTTTTTTAGTAATTACTTGTGTTTTAAACATAGTTCTGTCTATATATATTTTTTTTTAAATCACATTTTGTGGGGTTTCTTTTTTATGACAATTTTTTGAATTTTAGTTTTGTTATTACTAATAAAGTGATGGGAATTGAGAAATAAGATTCTAACGTTGTGATCTCTAGTGTAAGAAGATGGGTACCACTACTTTATGAAAATGAGGGACCGTTAGTGTAAAAGTTAACCATATAAGTTATTAGCTTAATGTGTAATTCAACTTATAAATAATTCATATAAAAGCATTCTCAACCATTCTATACAAAGTTATTGTATAAACATAGAGTTATATAACTTTTTAAGCCACTTGTAGATATATTCATGTGTTTACACATATAAGTGATGTATACTATACGACTATATATTTTATTAAAATAATATTACATATTTAAATAATTTAGTACTATTATTTATGTATGTGATAATGGACTGCCACCCGCAATTAGGGCCGCTTTTCTATGAAACACTTTTGTGGAATATAAATTGTGAAATGGAGTAAAGAAATAGTACTAATAATGTACGACTCCTTCAGAACCTTTTCCCACCAGCACACTAGAAAAAGGTAAAAACAGCTCAAGGAAGACATCATTGTTTTTGTAAACTTTTGAAAATTGATCATTCTATTATAATAATATAACACAACTCAAATGAATTTGTCTAAACATTTTTTTAAATTTTAAACAATGTTTTTTTTTTATATTATTTACGTATTTATATCATAACTATATATATTTTTATATTTTTATCACACAATGCCTAATACACGATTAATTGTAATAGTCCATAGGAGGTAGTGTTGGGATTATAAGACCACAAATGAAATAAAAACTTGACTCAAGCGGCAACTAAAAGTGAACAAGCATGCATGACATTATCTGTCAACTTCACACTTTTTATATATTTTCAAAATAAAATGTGAGATGAGTAAAAAAAAAACAGTACTCTTAAATAATACTATAGTTTCATATGAAATTACGTGTAACTTTAATCGTACAAAAATTTATATTAAAATTATCAAAATTAATAATTTCAACTTTTGAACTATATTATTAAATTTTAAAAATTTTAATTTCCACAATTCTAATACTCCCTCGTTTAATTGTCCACAATCCTATTTAATTATCCACTACGAAACTACGTGTAATTTTGACAAGTCAAAAACTTGTATTAAAATTGTCGGAATGGAAATTTCAAAAGTTGATCATATAGTTAAAATGTTAAATTTTATGATTAGATTTTAATCATTTCGACAATTTTGATACAAGTTATAAGTCGGTCAAAATTGCACGTAATTTCGTAATAAACGATTAAATGGGAGGGAGAAAGTACTATTTTATAACATGTCAAGCTAAGGGAGGAAGTAATGGACAACCTTTTCTCAACTTATTCCCACTAGCAGATACTAGAAAAGGTAAAAAAAAAAGAAGGTAATAACGGAGTTAAGAGTAAAAGTGGTCGGTTCAGTTGATTGGTATACGAGTATATACACTCACCATCAGCATTTCAACCCTTAAAAAAAAAATAAAAAAATAATGATGGAGTTATAGATTATGTTAAATACGACATTACATTGAAAGGCAGCACGTGTATAATTAATGGTTGAGCTAATTGGCGGCTTTACCTGAATCGCACATTTGTCCTCTCTACCTTTCAATTTTCTGACTGACCACTTTACTAAAATATCGACGCGTGGAGAATAATGCATGTTAATTATAATGTCACCTAGGTGTTACTTTATTTATTATAATAGCATATATAGAAACTATATAGTATATCATTTCCATGGTTTATACTCCTTTATTTTCGTTGCTTTACAATATTTTTATCAAGCGGTAGCTTGTTGTCTTAACTTGAACTCAACAGTACTAGGCTAGTAGCCTTTCTTTTTTACATGTACGAACTTTGTCTATACTTGATATATACGATCACACATTCTTTTATAATCCATGACACATTATCGTATAAATATAAATCCAGACCATCACGGGGATGACAACTTTCATAATTTTCATAATTTTAAAAATTATGATTTTCTTAATTTTTAATCATGTAAATTTATTAAAATACGTTAAAAACGATAATTTGACACATTATATTTTTAATATTATAAACGGATATACATCTATAGTTCGGGGGTGTTTTTATTAATTTGCCAATAATAATTTACCATTATTTAACCACACATAAAACCAACATGACCACGTTGAACACTCCCACTCCACTAGCAGTTTATTAACCACCAAGCCCCATTTCACTTCTTTCATCTTTTTCTCCTATATTAAATAAAAAGATAGAGAAAGAGAAGAAAAATGATGATGGGGAGTTACCTTGATACCACGGTCCAGGCTCGTCCATGGACATTCGGGGACGATCTAACGGTGGAGATCAATGCAGAGGAAGAAGAGTACTTTGTTTCTGATCACCAAGAAAGTTACACATGCGAGAATTTCAGGATGTTTGAGTTCAAGGTGAGGAAGTGCATGCGTGGTGGGTCCCATGACTGGACCGACTGTCCGTTCGCACACCCCGGAGAGAAGGCGAGGAGGCGTGACCCAAGGAAGTTCCATTATTCGGGCACGATTTGTTCCGAGTTCAAGAAAGGATGCTGCATGAAGGGAGATCTTTGCGAGTTTTCTCACGGGATCTTCGAGTGCTGGCTCCACCCTACTAAGTATGTAATATTTTTATTTGTTTAGTACGGTTATTGTGGTGGTGCCCTGAAAATTAAAATGCTTAAGAAAAACTAATTTGTTATTATAGACTCAGAAAATGTTGAGATAGCAACAATTAGATTTTTATTGTTCCGAATTCAAGAGAGGGTGTTGCATGAAGGAAGATCCGTTTGAGTTTGCTCACGGGATCTTGCTAGCTCCACCCTGCTAAGTATGTATGATTTTTATTGTTTAGTAGGGTTATTGTGGTGGTGTCATGGAAAGAAAGTAAAGCAAGACTTGATTTATTAATTATTATTATTATTGTAGTTATTTAAGTTAAGATAACATAATTGTTGGTATTTAAGTTAATTACAAAAGTAAAACACATAATTTAGCAACCTAAGATATCTACTTAATTGGCAACTTTTCTTATGATTTGATTTACTGAAGAAAGTTTTGTAATTACATGGCATGCAGTAGTATTTCAGTTGTACTTTTCCTTTTTTGAAAAGCTATTTCATGTATGCTAAATTGTTGTTTATTTTTTCAAGTTCTTTCTTCTTCTCCTATTATATTTTTAGTATTGACACCGATATGGTTATAACCTATTACACCTGCAATTTTATAGGAGTCTGAATGTCTTATTATGGGATATATGTTACATTTGTGGGGAAGAAACATTATGTATAATTGGATTTTCCTCTTCTTTTGAAGGTATATTGATGCATTAAAATAAAGAATAATATAAATTTTGTCATCTCGAATCGTACTAAACTGATTGGTTGATCACAATTGTGTTTCTTGTTTTATATTTAGATATATATATATATATAATCTTTGATCGGTACAAAATTATCAATATGTGGTAACTTCGCCAAATGGACAGGCGTTTTTTGTATGAGATGATAATTATTCTTTATTAAAGTTTTTTGGCGAAAAAGCTGTCGATTACCCCTTTTGAATTACTGATGTAAAAAAGGCATCACTATTCTTTATTTATTTGGTGATTTCATTAATATGGGGTAATGAACTTGTGTTATTATAGTTTATTGAAAGAAAATATTAAATCATAATATAGAAGTCAGCTTCCAAATATAATTGTTTTTACCGGGGATTGATCCTTCTTTATATTGTAAAAGAAATACGAAAACAAATATTGTAAAAACTCTAAAAAAATGCATTTTTTACAGCTATTAGTATAGATCACAAATTTTACCATAGATTTGAAAACCCGATGCAAAGACTGGTCGCTGGAGAGATATACTCGGCTACTGGCAGTGGAAAATGGTCACGTTATACACTAAAATAGCTTTTATCTTCTAGGGTCAAAATACCATTCGATATAAAATATTTTTAATGTTGGCTGTCACATCAACAGATACCGTACTCAACCTTGTAAGGATGGAATCGACTGCCGACGCAAGGTCTGCTTCTTCGCCCACACTCCAGACCAGCTTCGAGTCATAAGCCCCACTTCCACTATCCAAACTGAGTCATACGATGGGTCTCCACTCCGACTTGCTCTCGAATCAGTCTCCTCCCCATACAACTCACCACCCCTATCTCCTGCCTCCTATTCGCTAAATCGACACATTGGCCTAAACTCCGTCAACGAAATGGTAGCCTCACTGAGGCAGCTACAGCTCAACAAAATCAAATCTTGTCCTTCATCTTGGGGAGTTAATTCAGGCCTTGAACTCGGGTCACCACGTTTGTCTGTGGCACGTGCCCGACCTGTCTGTTCAAGCTTGCCTTCTACCCCGACTGGAGTGATTAGGGCCATTGATTTGTGCGATAGCAGCCCTGTAATGGAGCGGGTCGAGTCTGGTCGGAATCTTCGAGCCAGAATGTTTGAGAAGCTTAGTAGGGAGAACCCGCTTGACCAGGTCGAGTCCGTGCCTTCCGTGGATTTGGATGTTGGGTGTGACTCAAAAGTTGTTGAATCGAAATGATCAATGTGTATTTGAATAATATTATAGTAATTATCACTTATATTTTTGGGCTGGCTTAAGGTGTAGCTTCTCTCCATTTTGGTCGAACGTTAAGGTGATTTTGGGGAGGTGCTCAGCTAAACGATGCGAAAACATTTCGGGTGCTTGTTCCATGATGAAATGTGTGTATAGTTTGTTATATTAGGATATTTCTGATGATGATATATTAATTCTAGCAAGTCTGCAAGTGATGAGACTTGGTTAAGTGATGAAAACCCAAAGCCCGTAGGCTGTTTCACTGCAATAAAAGAGAGCAACAGTTTACTTTTCGAAAACTGTAGGCAAGTGATTGTCGTTAAATTTTAGTAACAAAAACTGTTGTTAAATTTAGCGACACTTTACCATCAGTAGTTTAGCAACAGACGCTTTGATGGTAAACTGACTTTTTTTGCGGTGTTTGTTCTTGGGTTATTCCATTTTGTTATTTATATGGACATAACTATGTAATCTAATGATCCTAATGGTACTCGGTGTTATTGTAAAATTGCTGCCAGCTAAAGTCTTTTAGTGCATGTATATTTCTATAAGTTCTTTTAGTGCAATGTACTTGTTAGCAAAAAGAAAAAAAGACAGATTGGGCTGATTAATTTTTGGTGTGTTGATAGCTTTTTTGTCATATTTTCCATTAGTGAGCTAGATCAAACTATTTCTTTAGAGGCTTATAGTATGATTATAATAGTTGTTGGTTGTCCAGGGGAAAGTTTGCTATGATTTTGTTCGAGTTGATTACCAGGCTATGATCTCGGCCGGTTTACTTGGATCGGGCAGACTATTTGCCTTTGATGGTATTGCTACTACCCATTGTATATGTGGTTTTAAGTTTTTTTTTTTTTTTTTTATATGATACGCTTACTTACCAAACAAAAAAAAAAAAAAAGAGCACAAAAAAAGAACGGTGCATATCGCTTTCATGAAATCACCATAACATGCACTCCACTTACTCCATCCCTTTCTCTACGTCGGGTGATGGGGTCTCAAAAACACCTGTCTATTTTTAGAAAAACCTATGTATTCTTTTGATGTTTAAGAAACTTCTGCATGGCAAAAATAATAATAAAAAGAATCACCGTCTGTCCTTATAACATGATTCTATGTTATGAAGTCTTGGGCAGGAGAGCAGTTGTAATATATAACCTTTAAAGATATTACAGATTGCATGGACGGATAGCTCAAACAGTGTCGTCTCTAGTATTTTAGAGATCCAAATTAAATTTAAAAAAGAGAGGTTAAATTGAAGTTTTTTTTTCCAATAATGATCATTAATATAACTTTTTATTAAAACGTCTTTAAAGTAATTTTTTTTAATTATAACTTATTAAATACAATAAACTATTCTAATTAGATCGTTTTCCTTAATTATGTGTTATTTAACTAGGAGTGTTGCTATAGCCACCCAAATATCTTATCCAAAAATCTTACCCGCTGATGTCCCGGATTAGATGTAGCAATCATGTATTAAGTGAAAATTGTTTTTCAAAATCACAAACAAAAACATTGGTCCGTCTCATTCGTCACATAATCGGATAAGGTTTTTGAGTTGAAAATTTGGCGAGAAAAAACATTTTACTAACTAGAATGTTTTCTTTGATGTTTTTACTTCAGATATGTCTAACGTCATTATATCTACTCCAAAAAATATAAGAGTCAATTATGTTATTTATGTTAAAATGAGGAACTATTATTAAAATTTTTATAAAGTTTACCTTCACATTTACTTATATTTTAAAATTAAAACGTATTTTGACTGTTAATGTTCACTGGAAGCATGAAATAATTAATGAACGAAAGAGAAGAGAAAATTGTTTGATGTACATGCATTACTCATAAACAGTAAATATAAAACAAACACTACAAAATAATATTGATTTTGTGAGAGTCAAAATCTGTCACAAAACTGTCATAAATTGACCACATATCATAAAACTGTTACATATTGACGGTCCTGTCACAAATCCGTCACAATTCCCGTAGCTATTAAACTCGTGAAAAAAAAAAACGTCACAATTTCCGTAGCTATTTGTATTTTTTTTTGGTAGTGAAATATAAGTGATATTAATAAATAACCAATAATTTTTCAATGTAAGTAAATGAAAAAAATGAGACCTTTATGGGTTAGTGGTCTCAATTTAATACATTCTAAATTTGGTCCCGGAACGTATCTGATATCAAATTAAGTTTGGTTTTTTAATTTGTTTTTCAAAAAGGTCCCGGATGTGTTTGTAATCCGAAAAATACGTTACCAAAAGAAAATGAAAAGTATGAAAAACTGTTCTCTCATTCGTGTTTGGCGTTTCTAAGGAAACGGCCAGAAAATGAAAACGTTTCTTGGGAGTTGGTTTTTGTGTGAAAATGAAAATCGGTGA
Organism: Primula veris; assembly: GCA_963682055.1. Classification (NCBI taxonomy): domain Eukaryota; kingdom Viridiplantae; phylum Streptophyta; class Magnoliopsida; order Ericales; family Primulaceae; genus Primula; species Primula veris. The sequence goes on along the minus strand of OY821743.1, from coordinate 26,090,659 downwards.
GCTAGTTCAACATATAAGCATGTCTCCAGCTAATTAATTAACGCTAATCTAAGTCCCAACTATACTCGCCTGCAACTTTCGATACTGTACTATAAACTAAAATATAAACTAAAATAATATATATGCAACAAATTTGTTCGCAGAAGATTTTATTTGCATCTGGTTTCGAAACTTATATTTAATTTATAATTTCATTCTTACAGATCTGATGAATAAATAAATAAAAAGGAAGCTGTATCTATATGAGGTTATGAGATGAGAAAATAAAGAGAGAGAGAGAGGAGAAAAGGTGCAGGGAATTTGAGAAACTGTGACAAATAGACTACAATCTTTTCATCCGTTTTCATTTTCCTGTCATTTTTTTAGAGGAAAACGGGTTCTCCTGTTTTTACACATGAACTTTTCTTACCTTTTCTTTTACTTTTCCTTTTCTTTCATTTTCTATGACAACCAAATACAAAAAAAATTAATTTCTTACCTTTTCTTTTCTTTTTCCGGCCATTTTTCGGCTTCCAAACACCTTCTTAAAAAATTATAAGACTTTCCGTCTGGATTATTTTATAAATCTTTTTTTAACCTTGCAATAATATGAGGGTCGTCCTATTTATAAGTCGGTACTTATTACCAAGTCGTCTAGAGATAACATTTTAAACTGTTTAAATTATATTAAAACTAGTTTTACGTTTTTATGCGATATGACTCGCGCCTTCAACTTGCGTTTGGTTTTTATCCTAGACTAGCATGCACTTAAGCAAAAATGCAAAGATGAGTGTTGTTAATTATCACTCTCAGTTGATTTCTGGGATAAATTTAATGACTAATAATAAAAACAAGAGACCGTAGAATATTACTTGAATTAACAGGCAAGATGCTTAGGGGCTACCAGAGAGTTGACAAAAAAAGGCTGAAGAACCAGTATAACTCAAGAAAGAACAAATGAAAACCATAAAAGAAGGTAAAAGAGAGAGAAAAGTAGGATAAAGATAGACAAAGAACGGAGAAAAATACTTCTCTTAAATGAATAAGGCGTACGAAATTCATACAGAGAAAAATTCGTGATAGGAAACGCTAAAAATTCTTATCCGGATTAGCCCACTGTCACCTGGATGAGGGTGACTCTTGCAAATTACATTATGTCACGTCATTAAATATTTGCGTTGGAGCCGTCTGATCTGGATCACTTTTGGAAATAAAATTTTATCGCCATTTTGGAGCTTCGACATTAGTGATCGGATATTAATTTATAAATCTGATTTTTCTGGTCCTTTTAGTCTTCCGGTCTTCACTTTGGATCCTTACATTTGATATCCTCACGTACCTCAAACGACCAAGTTAACCTAAAAAAGATTTAATAGTACCCCAGAATAAAATACATAAAATAGATACATTTAAAGATTAGTAAAATGCCTATAAATTTACCTAAATAATACAATATTAGGAATAATTAATTACATCCGCCAACTAGCTTGATATTCGCCATCGAGTGTGGCTAAGTGATAAATAAATAGGCATGTTTTATGAGACTTTTATAAATCTAATGCTAAAATATAATAAAATGATATGTTAATTTTGTGTTAGTCATGATTGCACTAATTAGCTCGTGCAACAATCTGTTAAACCTTTAACTAACCTTAAAACACAAGTTTTGCCTTGCTTACAAGAACAATATCTACAAACATCACCCTATATTATTACTTCGCAAGGTTTTTATATGAAAATAGCTTTTTTAAAACAATAGAAGGAATAAAAGTCATAATGTCATGGAAATAAAAACGAATATAAGAATTAATACTAATCACGCCATTATGTCCCAACATAGTATACTTCTCAACAAATGTTGCATGAGATACCCTTATTACTACATATACACACCTGCCACACCACTCAATCACACAAAAATATTTTCTTGGACTTCTTGATATTCGTCGAGTGTAAATATGTGTGTTAGGTCTATCTAGCTATTCGCTAAACTCCTAATCATCAAGACTTTAATATTTGTAAAAAAGTCGGCTCAGTGTCCATGGCTTATGTCGGAAGTAGTGTGACCTAATCTCGTTCAATGAATGTGTCATCTACGAATATTTTTTGTTTGGAGGGTAAACGGACCGATAAATATATTACGGATGCAAAACATTGCAAAATTAAACGAATTACAAGTTATTTAATACTAACTCTATTTTACGCAAGACTAGTCACCGACAAGACTAGTTATCTACAAAAGTTAAATTCCCTCAAAAGGTTGATAATCAAATACGCGTGAAAAGAAAGTTTGGTCTTATAATATGTGCCCGACGTGTACACAATCTCAAGTGAATAAATACATGATGAGAAATAGATAATTATCGCTAAGTGAAGGATCAAATGACTTACCCTAATTAATCAAATAGAATTGTTGACCTCAAAAAGTCACTAAATTGGACTTTTTTTCCTTTTTCCAATGTAATTTTTTTTGATGGGATATTTTCCCTTTGTTTCTTTTTTCTTTTTTTATTCCTCTCCTCTTGGGTTTCCTATTTTCTCAATCCTTGTTTTTCTAAAAAAAAATTGTTTTTCTTTTCGAAAGGGACAAAGAATTAAGTGGCTTATGAAAAAGTATACATAAAAGTTAATCCATCCAGAAAATGCCTTGATATCTAATCAATCTATTATAACTGAATCTACCAAATAACGAAAAATTTAACAATGATAATAAACCCATATATCTGGGAAATGGATAATTATAAATATCGTTTCATGGAGATCTTCCAATTGAAAGATGTTTCGTTGTTGAAACTACGAGGAAGAACTTTAGCTGCCGAACCATCTGTAAGTCGACGTCAGGCAAACTCCTACTTTACTCTTCAGTATCGGCTTAGCTAAGTCTAATCGATTTATTTGGTGGGAACTTTTGCAATCTCTTACTAACCAGATGTAGCCCACGGTAGGATCCTAAAATCAAGGCCATAGATTTAGTGCTCCTCATCGACAGTGATATGTACGATAAGATATATGGTGCACCTTAATATATTGAAGTCTTCGTTAACTGAAATTTAGGTCAAAAGTATGTTTTCAATCTGAATTTTTTTAAGCGTTTTTCTATTTTATTTAACTCTAATACATGACTTGCGTTCTTAAATCGGATCCTCGGCTGCATTCGTAATATAGAATATATTAACAAGGCGAGAAGTCCAATATAAGAGGTAGAGCGTGTCGGGACAAGTAAACATAAAGATGCCCCCCCAAAACTAGAATCATGCAACACGTGACAGACTCATGTAATTTATATCTAAACATGCAAGATATACACATGGAAAAGATACATTTGATTGGAATGCCGCGGTGAGGATCAACTAGCAGTTGTCGGAAGATGCAATTGACCAAAGCTACACTAACGCCCCATATATCACCGAAGTCATTCCTCGTGCAATCTAGATCATCTCTCCACCAAGTGTACCTCGTCTAATAGAAATACTAAACAAAGCATCAAAGTATTCCAAGTCGGGAAAAAGACGAATCAAATGTTTAAGGCACGAGACGTATCAATTTAAAACGAAAAAGATAGTTCAGATTTGGTTTTAACAATTTAAAACTTTATTCTTGTGGACGAAGTGGTAATTTTTAACAAACTTATCAATTTTATTACAATAGGTGGACCATTTAATTTTGCGAGTTATTAGAAAAGGGTTTTTAAAAAAGTAACACGGTTTAATCCAGACCACAATGTTATCATGATAAGCATATTTTATATGTCCTTGATCATTGCTTATACTTTCATCGTTCGAGCCTTTGTGAGGCTATATTAATTGATTGCCTATACTCGGCAAATGTATGCTTAGTTTGAGCCATTCTTGAGCCAATACTGTTTGTTTATCCATATATATTAACTTCAATTTTTTTTTTTAATTCCAATCTTGTGTTCAATAAATATGATGTTATTACACATGAGTTTGACATAAACGGATAACAAACTGCGCCGATAGTCCTTTTTATATAGCAAATCTTAACCTCCGGAATACATAATCAGCTGAATCCGCAGTCAACACATTTCTGTTCATAAATTTCTGACTCAGTAGTTAAAAACTCAAATGTATCAAACGCGAACGGTATAAAACTGTGCTGGTTCTCGTGACAGACCGTTTCATATTTCTCTACATTTCCTGCCGCTGCAATAGTACCTGCTTGACCCATGATGAATTCTCCAGTACCAAATCTCACCAAGGGTGAAACGCCAGTAAGGTCGACACACTCATGTTTTTCGCCGTTCTAACTATACACAAGAACGTCTACTGGTTTAAGAGTAGATCTCTCATCCGATGGATCTGTAAGAAAGTTAACATGTGCCTCGTTTCTAGCTGCAATCCCGGCTCTCCAAATGATGTCATACACGACGTCTCTGACCAAATTGTGACGGTATTTGAAACCCGGGAGGTTCCTATAATGGATCGCATGCTCACCGAATGAGTAAAGACAGACCTTATTACAAGCCGGGCACATCTCTTCTTCCCGATATAGAGGAACCAAAAATCGATAATTGAGGATAGTTTGGTATTCTGTGGGGGAGATGCGTTGATCAAGACCCTCTATAGAGATGGCAAGTAAAAAATCCTGAGCATACGGGGCACGAAAACAGCCAAGCACGACAAGATACTTAGGCCTCAAGTCAAACTCCTAGCGTGAGGTAATTCTTTGCCCCCACCCCGACTCTTTTTTATGTTGTAAAAAAAGAACGAATGAATTTTTTTTATAAATGGTGAGAAAGTAAGCAAGTTTTTCATTTAAAAAGAGCGGGAAAGATGAAAATTTATGTAATATTTAGGGCTAGAAAATATTCGTATTATAGACGTTTTGGAAAACGTGACATACTGCTATTTACAAAGTAGACTTTTATTAGATTCTCTGAAAATTAAAAACTCACATTAATGCGGAGCTTTCCAAATGCTTGCATAAAAAGCCTTCTTCCGATTTATTTTATATTTTTTCAAAAAGGCTTTATAACTAAAACTTTTAAGGAAAAATACCCATTAAGTCACATTTTTTGAACTTAATACCTAAAAAGTCACATACAAGATCACTCTCACCATTTAGTCACAGTTTATCTAAAATATAAACACTCATACAAATTCTATTTTTTACTTTTTCTTTCTAACACCTTCTCATCTATGCTATTTCTCTCTCTACCTCTTATTCACGATCTCATCTCTCTCTACATATCCATGGTGATCAGAACTCGTCGGAACACTTCACCAATCGGAGCTATGTCACCACCACCAAAGGCGGCGAAGCCGCAAAGAATCAGAGCCTGCTTGCTCTCCCTCTTTACCTCCCATCTCTCTCTCTCCCTCTTCCATCCTCTCCGTTTGTATCGCCAGGTGATGGGCCACCGGCGACGACGATCTCCGCCTTCGTGGTGGTCGTTGGTTAGGTCTTGTTTGGTTGGTTGAAAATTTGTGCGAGAAATTTACAAGGTTTATATGAAATAAAAGTTAGTTATGATAACTTAAATAATTCTTTTAATTTTCATCGTATAGATCTTGTTTGGTTGGGTGCGGACATTCATCTTTTCAATATTTATTGGTGATGGATGAGGATAACGAGTTGTTTGGATATAATCATGTAATTGTGCCCATAATTATAGTTACACAAATTTATGTCGATCTTATGGACGAGTCAATCAAATCGATCTCATCTCTGTGACTAGGTGAATGGATATGGGAATGTAAATGTTTGTGGAAGAGCTCTGTTTGGCTTTAATCTATTTGTTTTAAATTAATTTTCTGGTTTTTTTGTTGAATACAAATGTGATTTGGGTTTTTTGCTGTATTTGTGTCAATTAGTGACTTTTGTTGAAAAAAAACTGATTTGTTATGTTGATTTGTAGTAATTTGGGAAAACTATTTAGCAATATACACTTTTTATTGATCCGTATATATTTTTATGCACATTTTATACAATTTTTATTGATCCGTATTCACTTTTATGCACTTTTTATGCGTTTTTTATTAACACGTATCTACTTTTATGCTCAATTTATGCAATTTTTTTTTATCCGTATTCACTTTTATGCACATTTCATGCACTTTTTATGCACTTTTATGCAACTTTTATGGAACCGTATTCACATTTTACGTAATTTTTATGCACTTTTATTGACTCGCATGCACTTTTTATTAACCCATATGATTTTTTATATTTTCTTTATTTTATTTATTTATTTATGGTTTTTTCAATTTTTCAATTTTTTGATTTTTTTTTGTGATTTTTTTGTGTGATTTTTTAACATTTTTATGCACCCATATGCAATTGTATTGACATATTATGCACATTTTATGTACCCGTATGCAATTTTATTGATCTTTTATGCACATTTTATGCACCCATACGTATCCATTTTTATGAACTTTTATGCACTTTTGTGCACTTTTTATGCACCCGTATGCAAATTTATTAACCTTTTATGCACACGTATGCACTTTTATGCATTCGTATGTATCTTTTTATGCACTTTTTATGCACCCGTATGCAATTTTATTGACGTTTTATGCAACTTTTATGCACTCGTATTCACTTTTATTGAAATTTTATGCACCCGTATGCACTTTTATGCACCCGTATGCACGATTTATGCATTTTAATTTATTGACCCATATGATTTTAATTTTTTCTTGATTTTATTTATTTACTTCGGATTTTTTTGATTTTTTGTGTGAATTTTTATATGCTGACTTTTTTATGCAGTCGTATGTACTTTTATTGACTTTTTATGCACTATTTATGCACCCGTATGCAATTTTATTGATTTTTCATGCATCCGTATGCCTTTTTTATGACATGTTATGCACCTTTTATGCATTTTTTTGCACTCGTATGCACTTTTATGTAACCAATATGCACGTTTTATGCACTTTTTATGCAATTTTATTGACCCGTATGCACTTTTGATAGACTCGTATGTTTTTTAATTTTTTTTAAATATATTTTGGGTTTTTTTTGAATTTTTATATTTTTTTTGTGGATAAACTATTTTTTGTGTGATTTTTTTTTTTGTGAATTTTTTTTTTGTGAATTTTTTTTTTGTTAGAAAAAGTGAGTTTTTTTTTATATACATTTTTTGTAATTTTGAAAATATTCTTATTTTTTTTCATATGTATTTTTTTTTAGATTTTAATAGAGAGATATAATAATTTCTAGATTGTGATAATGACAATTTTGTAAGTTGGTTGAATTTTAAAAAATTATGACTTATTGGGAATGTAAACATTGAGATGTGACTTTTTAGGGATAAAATATCAAAAGTGTAACTAATAGGGAATTACCCCAACTTTTAATGCTTATAAACCCAAAACTTCAAAAAGGCTTTAGTGCTTCCGATTTAACGCTTGCATAAAACTTTTTCAAAAAAACCCAACCTTTGTTCTACAAAAAAAAATCTTTAACGCCAAACTCTTATTTATTTTGAAGCATTAATATTGATCTTAATTTATTGTGTATGCTAAAATTCTTAATAATTTTGTGATTATAAAAAATGGGATAATTGGTAAACCAATATTCAACACAGCTTTAACTGAATTATGCTTTGATTATAACAAACGAGAAGTACTTTAATTATACAACAAGTCTCGTTGTACTAATATTTTCATCAAGTTTATTATAGTTACATATCAATGAGGTTCATATCGATACATACTAGGGGTGTTAAAACAAAACGTGAACCCAGACCGATCCGGTATTTTGGTCTGGTTTGTTATGGGTTTTTAACATACTTGCTCTGGGTTAGGATTCTAAAAATTCAAAACCGTTATTAATGAGTTGGGCTAGCTAATCAAAAACCAAACCGAACCAAATCAGACCTAACCATGTTGGTCCGTTAAAACCAAATCGTGAAAACCGTTTTAAACCACTAAAACTAGTAAAGTATATATGTTAATTAATAAATTCTGTAATAAATTAAGTATAATAAATATGAAATTATCTCAGCCATTGATTTTTAATCCTAATTAAGAAATAACCATATCCATTAGATTAATTGAATACAACTTTTATTAAGATTATTTGTTTTCTCATTTGAAATTTTAATATTTGATTGAGTTTTATTTGAATTTGTGTTTACTCTTGCATTTTCGGATACAATTAACCATGTTGTAATTATTGTTAAACCGCAACAATTCGAAATTTAACCAACCGAAAAGAAACGTTCAACCCTTAGGCCATCCCGAAACCGAACCGTTCGTCTGGTTCAGGTTCATTTTTTCCAACCCGTTTCAATATGGTTTGGGCTAGGGTTTGGCAAAAACCGTTACAACCCAGATCGTAAACACTCTTAGAGCATCTCCAATAGTGTTGTTATCTCTATTGTTAACTAAAATAGTTAGCTAACAATACATTTTTTTTATCTTCATTAGTTGCGTTAAACTATGTGTTATCTTTATAGATGTTAAAAAAGTTGTTAAAGTTAACAATGTTTTTAATGTTTGTAATCAGTGACATGGCAAAAACAGACCACAATTAACATTATTATTTCTTATAAATTCTCCCCATAAGAATAGTGACCAGTAAAATAAAAGAGAAATTATTAATTAAAAATTGATAACATTGTTAACGTCAAACTAATGTGTTTATTAAATTTAAGATGCATATATGTCATTTAAGATCTTTTTAAACGATGATGTGTCACTATTTAACATTAAAAAGTTAACAAAACTATTATGGATGATGTTACTAGTTCGTAACACTGATTTGATGATTTTTTATATCTACGTCTGAGATCACAAGTCTGTAGGGTTTATGTAATATTAGGTCTAGAGGTGAGCACATCCCCTCTATCTCTCTCTGTGTGTGTGTATATATATATATATATATATATATATATTGTATATACCATATAGATTGCTATCGCGAGCATGTTCCGCAGATCTGCCGCCGTAGTGGCACCTGTAGCAATGAGTTTGTTAAAACAAAGTCACCACCGCACCTTGGCTGATATCTGATCCTCTCCACCGTCAAACACCGTGCCTCTCGCCATCAGCTCTGTGTGAGATTCGTCCCGTCGGCGGCCCTCACTTCCCGAAAACGATTTGCCCCAATGAAGGACTTATCGAGCACCTCCGGTTGAAGATCGATCGTGTCGTTCAGCAGCAGTTAAAGATCTCCCTGATGATTTTCCTTTCAAAATCGAGAAAAATGTGGGTGTTTGAGTTGTAAGATTGACTAGGCAATGCAAAGGTGAAACCATAGAAGTTGATGTTAACTTCCCGGTACTTGGCAGCTGTGCCAATGACGATGAAGATCTTTTAACTACTGCATGCCATTCTTACTTTCAGAATTACTAAATATGTTGATCCCTTCTTCGAATTTACCACTAGTGCTACTCCTGATAAGATACTTGTAACAGGTTTATATTTCAAGGATATAAATAAGGATTCTAAGGACTTAGATCTTGATTTAGGGAACCTGGATGAGAATGTACCAAAGGCTTTCCACAAGTATTGTAATGCATATGGGTAATGTATGAACCTTCCACTATGAGTTGCATGCACGTTGGGAGTTTGGATGAGAATGTTCAGGAGAAATTCCGCATGTATCTTAATGATCGTGGAATTACAGTTGGTTTAACGATTTTCATGCATGATTATATGCGCATGCCGAAGGAGGACAAGAAAGAATTCAAGATGTGAATTATGAATATTAAGAAGTTTCTTGAGACATAGGTTCACTACAAGAAAATAAGATAGCTACAACTCCTTTATTAATATATGACTTGTTATAAAAAATTCAGCACAATATAACAACAATTATAAAAACTTAGCAACCGTTTAGAGCAACAATTTCAACTATTAAACTGTTGCTAAATTTCAGAAATAAACCGTATAGTATCAGACAAACTGTTGCTATCTAAATTTCAAAAACAATCCGTATAGTATCGGACAAACTGTTACTATCTAGACAAGCCGTGTAGTGGTTTAAAACTGACTACCGCCGAGGTTTGGTATATGGAATTAGTTTGTTGACTTTTTTCGTTATGCTTTTGGTTGAGTGGAAACTATTTGTCTAATTATTAAATTGAGCACAGAGCATATATATATACTATTAAAAATTATCCACGCATTGCGTGTGAAACGCGTAATGACATAAATTTCGTAATATATTTTATTTTGAACATAATATTCAGATTTGGTATCATTTATTATAGTTATTCAAGTTAAAACGAATTGTTAATTAATTTAGACTATATCCGTAATTAGAAAAATATAGTGAGAACGAATTGTTAATTAATTAAGTATATTAGTAATTATTAAAATACAGTAAGAGTAATTTTGAAAAAAATTGGTAAAATTGAACAGTATCATTTATATTTATTTACTTAAGTGTTTAGTTAACAAAAGGAATCTATGATTACTAAATGAGTATGCGCTGTCATTGTCTTTCCTATTTCACGTAGGATTAGGATTTTTAGAGTTCATTTATAAATAGTCCTTATGCTATGTTAGGAGACAAACTTGGTTATTTTGACATTTCTATGAAATATAGAGTTTTATTTTACTCTTGAAAGCTTAGATTTAATTCCGTTGAACGATCTAATCGTTTTTCTCTCTTTTATACTTTGTTTGTGTCGTTAACTTCACAATCCTTTAAGTGGTACCAGAGTCAAAACCTACCATAAAAAAACATGGTTGGTCGTGGCAGAGTTCTAGGGACAGAGGAAATCAAGGCCAACAAAGTAAGATGGCTGATTTAAAGCATATGATTGTTGATTTCTCGCGAGCAGTTCATACTATTCAGCGACAGGGATAAGTGGAAGCCCGTGCAGGGAGACATCGGAGCAAAAACGGTGAATTTCTAGACAATCCGAAAGGTATTCTAGAAGATGATTATGATGGTGGAAAGTGCTATAATCTTTTTCATGATGCTGGAAGTGTAGAATACACACGACGAGCCGGATTGGAGTACCGTTTGGTTTGTGCTCTTGATTTGAATGGAGGTGGAATCAGAGTAGAAGTTTCTGATTTTTCAGGAACCCTACATGTTGAAGATGCTCGACAATATGCTTTAAAAGCGGAAAAACAGGTTTTGGACACGGGTACAAAACCCACGGGCACCAGTGTGGGCCAGCCCACGGTTTGGGACGACTAGGATGAATTCCGAATTTTACAGACTTCATAAACACGAGTAATTTGGGTTGATTCTAAGAAGGAATACGACAATGATAACGAGAACAAAGAGTTAATTTTTTCTATATTATATGATGGTGAAGAAAACAATGAGTATGAGCTTTATTTGTTTGAGCGAAAAATATTTACTCGGAAAAGTATTTTTCTAGAAAATTGTTTTCCTGAAAATTGTTTTTACTCTATTAAACGAGTGTTTGACGATGCTTGAATTTTCAATGAAAATTTCTTGATTAATGGTGTGTTTGGCATAAACTTTTGTAGTCAAAAAGTATTTTAACAATGAGAAAAAAAATTTCCAAAAGAAGTTGCTTTTTAAAAAAACAGTGAGAATTTTTTTTATTTAAAATAAGTCACTTATAGTTTTTTTTTTTTACCTATAAATGACTTATAACTTATTTTTGTTAATAAGTCATTTTTTCACTTATTTTTAACTTATTGGTGATTTGAAAATATACAAAATAGTTTAATTGGAATATTTTAATTTTTGGTGATTTTTATGCGTAAAAGCTAAAAAGTCCCCGAATTCATAACTTCTCTGACTTTGAGCTTTTTTCGCGAAAGCTACTCTTTGAAAGTTAGAAAAGATAATTTATCAAACACCAATAATTTTTTTTTATTAAAAAGAAAAATAAGCTGCTTTTAAAAAAGAATAAGAAAAAAACTTGTTTAAAATAAGTCACTTATATCTTTTTTACTTATAAATGACTTATAAATTATTTTTGTTAATAAGTTATTTTTCACTTATTTTAACTTATTGATAACTTAAAAATATACAAAATCATTTCATTATAAAATTTAACTTTTGGTGATTTTTATATGCAAAAGCTAAAGAAAGTCACAAAATTCCTTTTGAGTTTTTTTTCGTAAAAGATAGCTTTTGAAAAGTTAAAAAATCTAATATATCAAACACCCATACCTATTTTTATTAAAGGAAAAAAAATACATAGATTAAAAGGATAAAATATATATATTCGTGAAAATATTATGTTTTTCCTCCCGAAGTAAAATGTTTTTCGCATATTTTTGGGATTAATCAATTTCCCTTGTTTTCCCAAAGGGATGGAAAATATTTTCCCTTATATTATTATTTTCCTATCAGCCAATCATGCATAAAATCCATTTTTCCGAAAAAATATTTTCCCTTACTATTTTCCTCTTAAAACAAATAGAGCCTTTACAGTAAAAGATAAAACTTGGAAGACGAAAATCGAGAAATTATTGGAGTTTTGACAATGGGTGACAAATTCGAAGAAAGTATTCAATTAGAAAGGGGTTTATATAGTTGATACACGAGGCGGATTATTGGCCGTTGGGGGTGACAGAACATTATATTTCGCTAGTTTCTTTGTTTTTGTTGATTTGCATGTTTGTACGAGTATAATTTTTGTTGCAAAATTGTACTAGTGAGGGGAAAACATCAAGTTATTCAAGATACGTTAGATTTTAAGGAATTGATATCAAGAGGGCATAAATCTGCTATCAAGGCTATGTGGATTTTGGTGGAACATTTACGAAAAATTGACCCTGAAATTTACGAGGAGGCAGTTAAAGCTGGTTCGCGAGAGTCCGAGTTCTTGTCCATCTGAGGGGTTGATGTAGGAGCATATAAACATATTTAGTTTCTTTTTATCTTTATTTATTTCCTTTCAAGTGTTTAGTCAATAAAAGGAATCTATGATTCCTAAATGAGTATGATCTGTCATTGTCCAGGGCCTGCTACCGCTCGATAGAGGAAGCCTAAGGCATGCCTGAAAGTTTGAAGCGTAGAAGAAGGTATAACCTGTCGTCAGACCACTAAACCTCTTCAGATTAGGAAGGAATCCTTCTTTCTATCCTATTTGGAATGGAAAATTCCCTACTAAGCCTATCTAACTGAGAAGAACTAGAAAATGAAGAAGAGAAGAAAAAAAAGAACGACCAGTCTCTGTAGCGCAGCAAGACCCAGGCTAAAATAGGTCCCTGCAGAAGCCACACGGCCTCCTCATCGAGTACGCCAAAAGGGGGTCTCAAATGATTTTGAATTCTTTTAAAAACAAGTATAGTTGTATCACCGCCAGTCCCATCGCTAGTCCCACCACACAGCTAGAGTCAACCTATAGAAAACACTGTTTATTATTTGTTTTTAAATGTTTCTCTATCCTTATATATTTATCCTTTCAGATTGTTTTAATACTTCGGTTTTTGTTTTGTTCAATCATCTTGTTAAACGATTTAATGTATCGTCACGTAAAATATATAAAAATTAATTAAAAAAATTATTATTTAATTTTAAATTAGTCTCAACTTAGGTTATATATTTTTATATTTTGGGTTTTTATTGTGTGATAAAATTAGTTTTTAATAAAACCCCTTTTAAATCTCGTATAGTCATATACATATGCAATTATAAAATTAAATAGTAGGACTTGGAGTGGGATAGGTATCGACACAGCTAGTCACACTGGTCATTGTCTTTCCTATTCCATGTAAGCTTAGAATTTTTAGGGTTTCTTTAGACTAATCTACGTAGTTTTTATGCTTTGTTAGAAGGCAGACTCGGTTATTTTGATATTTATATGAAATATAGAGTTTTATTTAACTCTTAAAAACTTAGACTTAATTTCCTGCGACGATCTTATCGTTTTTCTCTCTTTTATAATTTGTTTGTGCCGTTAACTTCCGAGTCCTAGATTAGCACCACCACCGTTATTATCCATTGCGTTACGATGACAATAATTTCTATCAGTAAAGATAGAAATTTTTTAATTTGCAAAATCCTTCTACTTAATTATAACCGATTACGGTTATCCCCTTTTGAATTTTACGTATTTGGCTCCAAAGTTTTTTTTTGGGTAAGTAAGCATATTGTAGATCTGAAAGTGGGACATAAACCAGATATATAACGAAGCTCAAATAAACAATACCGAGCAACAAACTGCTTGGAAACCAATGCTAAACCAACTTCCCGATTTGGCTCCAAAGTTTAAATAACTTTTCCCAATTTTTTGCCGATCTCGTTCCTTTTGCTCACTCTTACCATTTAACTCCTTTTCACTCTTTTTTAGTTCTTTCTTACTTTAGCCTCTGCAAACTCCTCTAATTACTTTTTCCCTTTTTGAAAAATATCAGGTGGAGACACTCCAATGTTCCTTTCACAATTAACTACTCCTATTACCCTCTGATCTTCAGTTCTGAAAGTGGAAAGGATCAAAATAAAACTTTAGGAGCTTACTTGAGGGGTAGTTTTATGCTATATTAAGTGAAAATTTAGGCCTTAGTCAAAATTGCTATATATTTTGTTGTTGGTTAGTAATTTGAAACTTTAGATCACTGCGTTATTATTTTTTTTTTTTGTAAACTAAGCATATATTACCACCAAACCAAATAGGAACATAATTAACTTATTGCACAAATGCAGGAAGATTTAGAAAGCAAAACACATCAACAAAATAAACATTATTTGAAAATTAAAATAAAACAAGGAAAAGGAAGAAAAAAAGGAAAATAGTTCCAGCCTAAAAACACTCTCTTGCTCTTGCTAAATATAGAAAGCCTTGCTAATAGAGTGCGAGGTTGATAATGTCATGCTTCCGACCGAACTTCAGCCTCTTGTGATAATATTTGAATATTCCGACCAAAATACTAATCAGAATGAGAACTGCAGATGTAGTATTAACCTCTTTAATCAGCTTGCTAATGCTCTTATTAATGACACCGCAGCTATCACTTCTTTTGATGTAAAAAAATACCCCCAAAAACTTGCAAAAAATATTCGCTTTCATGAAAACTCCAACTTTTAATCCTTGATTCTTATTTTTATCTTTGCATTTGTCCCGATCTTTCTTCATGACTTGAGGCCCTCTTCGCCCTACTGAATTGAAAGGGTCAATAAGGCACCTGCACAAGCAAACGAAAAAATAGCAGTACCATCTAACCAAGCGCCACTTGACCAAAAAAAAAGGAAAATTGAACAACAGATTACCTAGTACAAGGAGCGTAATAACAGTTAGTCTCCTTCATTTAGAATTTTCAAACTCATGAAGACAGCAGTGCCGGAAGATATCTAGAACTTCAACCTTCTCTAGTTTCATTTTCTCCATTTTTAAAAATATCTTTTGAGATATTCTAGCAATTTGCAAGATAAATGTTTCTATATCTGGCACAGACACTTCTGAAAGAGCTCTATCTCACCGTAATCATGAAATTAATGTTATTAATGATGGTACCAGTATCATTAGAAGTCGTACCATGCCTTTTATTGTTCATTTCCCTCCTAATCATATAAACACGGGAAGAAAAAAATTAATTTTCCAATTTTAGCGGAGAGATAATTCTCCTTAAACATGATAATGGTCCATTCAATCCAATCGTTCCAAGTGCTACAAAGGCCATTAAAACCAGCCTTGTACATTAAATTATAAAAAATTCTATTAGAATATTCACATTTAAAGAACAAGTGATTGTGGTGCTCATCATACTTATTGCACAAGTGACAAGCAGTAGTAACGTTAGGAGACCAAATGGACATTTTATCCTCACTTGGTAACTTTGTGAGCAGAGCCTGCCACAGTATTACACTACACTTAGGGACATTGGAGGTACTCCAAACAAGGTTACACCACCTTGTTTATTCCTCTTTGCCCTAAGGTGCTCCCACATAATTTTAATAGAGTAAGATTTATTAGAGAGAGTCCAAGCTAGAGCATCACACTCATTTCTGTTTATAGCAGGGTGGTTTTGACTTTGTCTCTGAATAATCTCAACATTAGAAGTAATAGGTCACTTCCAATTATTGTTATCAATAATAGAAGAAAGTCTCTCGGTGAGGCTAAAACCCGTGTCAACCAAGAGACTTCTTGTGTGGTTTTTAGGTAAAATGGGACCAATTTGAAGCCAATTATCATACCAAAGAAAAATATTTCTACCATTTCCTACTTTGTAAAAAATAACCTATTTTACCTTGTGTCTAAGGTGCAAGATTTTTTCCGAAGAATAACTGCAATTTGAAAGAATAGAAGCATTCCAAATGTTTGTATCTTTAAGCACATAGTGTAAATCCAGTCCTTCCACAGAGACTTATTGTTGCACTGGTTAATGTGTTTGTGCATACTTCTCTTTAAAGAGAAGTTATTGAAAGGAGATTGTTATGCTTTGCAACCTTTACGATATCAGGCTTGAGATTAATAAACAATACCACGGGGCAGTTGTGTAAATTGTAATGACATTAAGTTAATGTGTGGCCGTGGGGAATTTATTTCGCATGAATGAGTTTAGAACTTAAGTTCTTGTTTTGAAGCCTGTTTAGACTACAATCTCTGCATTGAAGTTCATCCTCTTGTTTTTGAGATGTAAATTTTGTTAGGTTAACTAATATATATCCTTTACCTTTACCACCAAAGGAAAAGGATAAATTAAGCCGTCATGTGATGTGAACAAATCAAATATTTATCACTTCTAGCTTTTGCAGAATTGCAGTCTGGGGAAAAAACTCAGCATTTACACGCACTCTCCAAATAGATAAGCTAATATCTAAAAAAATAATAACACTTTAAATCTGCAATATAGCAAGCCCTATCAGTGAATGATATCCTTTAAGAACTTAGAAAACATGAAACATAGTGAAAAACAACACTGTGATACCTTATTCTTGAACATGATCCATTACAAACAAGTTCATTTTATTTTAATTGCTAATCCACCAAATATCTTGGTTTCCGAAAAATCTGTTCAGCTTTCACCCGAATAATATGGCATCCAAAAAAAATTAAAACTGTCACTAACTCGATCCAGAATGCTACCAGGGTGAGCCAAAGAAAAACTATTCTCCTCCAAAACCACAAGGCGGTTTTCCATTTACTCAGCTCTGATTCAATGTTGAGAGATGCATCGTAAATTTGAGGTATACCAGCACCGGCACTGTATCCTGCACGTTGTTCTAAAGATACTTTTAAGTAACCAGTATGCTTGTAGTTGTATCCTTTACCTAAATCCCTTATTTTCATTTCAACAATTTGAGATTCAGTTTGAAAACCGGCAATTACCGGAGCAACTTTGAAAATGGTTTCGATACAACGGACTAGTGGGCTTTTGAATTTTAGCATACAGGGGTGCCTTGTAGTAGCTGTGACTTTACCATTATTAGACAACAAGTCCACTCTAACCTGCGCAGGGAAAAATTGATTGGAAGGAGTTAAATCACAACATAGGGAGAAAAATGACAACAACATTCTTATTTTCACATAGAATTAGAAATGGCAGTTTTCCACCTTTAAGGACTTCTTTAGCTGCATCTTTTGAACCAATAAGCTAGCAAAATTGAAACTGAAAAAAACAATGACTATTTCCGGGTTAAAATTCTTAAGCTTTTACACGCCAGAAACAAAGAAATATCTATTTTAAGAAGGTCAAACAATTTATGCTTTCCTCTTTTATTATTTTGTACAGTAATTAATAATTATAGCTAGTCAAACAAGTCCAGTGGAGCTTAAAAATAAATAAGATGACCTCAAAACTACGACAAAACAACCTCCAACTTCAGGATTTTCATAAAATATTATTCACTTAAAATCAGGTTTACATTATTGTGATTTCAAATCAAAAAACGTAGCGATAAGTAAATAACAAATATTACCTGGAACATCCCAAGTTCCCTATTGTAATCAGATTCAGGCAACCTCATAACAATGGTTAACTGCATCTCATGAATATAAAGATTTACAGGTACCAACGCTACTGGACTATCTTTCATATAATCGAAATTTAAAGTCTCTGTAGTCTTCATCGGCTCTTCCACAAGGCGTTTTGTTGCAATTCCACCCACTAAAAGCGCCACACAAAGCAATCCCACGAGTACAAAACAAGCACAAACCAATCGAAACAAGGTTCGGCTCAATATAAAACCAAGATTTATGATAGACTTGTTACCTAAAATTCGGGCATATATAAATGAAGTTGAGCAAGAAAGAAGTTCAAAACATGTCTTTGAGAGTCTTATTATAAGTAAATTATTCATACACATGAGGGATCGAAATGCGAACATGATAAAATTATATGATAACCGAATGGGTATGGTGAAAAGGTGAGTGAATAGGCTAAATTGAATTGAGATTAATTTGAGCATCAAAACCATGAAAAAAATTACAATATTCAGAGGAAAGTAGCTCCTTGTAGGAATATTTTTCATCACTTTCCCTTCTTTTGGCACATTATATTTGACTTTAGTTGTCATCTCAGAGGCTTTACAAAGCTGTGAATTTGCCGCATCATCATCAACTAAATCTCGATCAGTTGAGGATAGATTTAAGTCCTTGAACCGGTATGCTGATTTTCTAGTCATCAAAGCTCTATTAGTTCCAGATATGACAGCAATTTTAACAGTTTCCACTAAAAACTTCGTCGAAAATTCATACTTGTTAGAGTTGAAACCATGGAACTCGATATGTTGGATGTCTGACATTTCACTTTCATCAATGAAAAGCTTAGTTTTGGTAAGTTTTGGAGTTACTCATGCTAATTGTATGAGTTTCTTAGAAAGAGTTTTGGTGAAAGAGGCAAAGAAAATGATCGTAACTAACTTAAGGAAGTGACATGGCATCTGCCCTCATTGGGAGGATAAATATTCATTTGAACAGTTGAGATTGCTAAAGTTTACAAAGAGATTTTAATCAAACGGTTCATGATAGTAATTATTACATGATCAAGTTATAAGGTATTGGAAGATTTACGCAAATGAAGGTTAGATGAACCGGTGTCGAGCCCACGCAATGCACATTGGTTTTTATTATTATTATTAAAAAGAATAGAATTTGTAAGATTCATTGGAGAAGGAAGCATATGAACATTGGTTTTACAGACAAAACTGGGAAATAATGGTTTTTAAAATGGACAGTTACGTTTAATAGGTTATCATTTCTAATAGCACATTTTTCTGTAGTTTGTTTAATTTTTGAAGGGTAATTTGGAAACATATATAAACTCCAAGGCTTTATTTACTTACTACACATATAATACTAATATAGATTGAAATAACTAAATGACTAATGACAGTTTAAAAAATGTGTAAAAATTAGACTATTTAAAATACAAGTGCCAATCATAGTAATAAATTTATAAAGTGATAAGACCACACGTATTTTTCTAGTTTTTTTTTTACCGATTTTGCTCGCACTTCGGGTTTTGTTTGAGTTTTTGTCCTAAACTAACATGCACACAAGAATAATGAAGAGATGAGGGTTGTCAATCCTCACTCTTTGTTAATTTTATGAATAATATAAGCAATGTTATGTGACAACTATTAGCCAAATATTGACGTAACAAGAAATATATAGAGAGAACAAAATATAGTTTTATATTCATATCAATGTGTGTATGGTGAATGTTTCAACCCTTTATACAGTGAAAGAATGTAACAAGTTACATGTAACACATAAATGGTGACTAGAAAGCCAGGGGTCTTAAAAAGCCATACATGAATGTTTCTTTTCCCTAATATTCTGCGTCCTTATTCACGCTCAAGATTTACCAAGTGTAGAATTTTACAGCGAGTGACAAGAAAGTGCTCCACTTTTGTTTGCTAGATGCAATCAGAGCAACAAACCCGTATTCTGAGGCTCTCTGGTCCCAGGAGAAAAGTATCATTTTCTAATGAATAATCCTTATATAGATTGCGTTTGTACTGCGCTTATGTCCATTAAAGAGATGGTGAAGAAAAGGCCATATATTGAAGTTCAAATGATGTTGGATTGTACCTATCGTGGGATGACGACCATATTTTAGATGTAGTCCATCGGGTAACAGCATAATAGATAAAACCGGTTAAATAAGGGTAATTTACCATGCTGTTTTGTCTGTTTAATGGATTTCTTTTAATGGTGTGAAATGTAATAAGAAAACGCCATATTAATTATAATTAATGAAATATATGGTTCAGGTTGTTTTTATCCATGTCTATTTTTCAGTGTTGTTTTTTTATTCGAGTTTGTTGAGTGCTTATTTAAAGGGAAAGTTATTGTTTAATTCATATATACTTTTAGACATAATTATAAAACGCCCCCTCAATTTGTGGAATATTTTTTGATTTGGTACATCTGAAAGTAGCATCATTTTACATTTAGCTTGCGTACATGATTTTGACAGAGATTTTACCTGTGATTTTTCAATAACCAAGTCTCAAAAAATGAATTAAATAATTATTTTTCCTTATTTTAGGTTTAATTAAGGGACTTCAGAACATCTGGTTTTACATATTAAAATTGTTTCTCAAATAAAATGTATAATTCTCGTCATAGTTCATTGGTGGAATAGATATAATTCTCTTACCAACCAACGTTGTTCAACATGTAATTAATCATGGACGTATTAGAAATATGACGGCATAAATTATAAGCAAGACCTATATTACATTTAACTATCATGCTAACATAATTATTTTTTACAAGAATAAAAAAAATACTCTAATCCAACTTCCTCTCATCTGGGAAGTTCTAGAGTTGTTTGACTCAAACAAACAAAAACTTCAATTTATAATAAAAACTGACTTGGCACCTCATCATCAAATGGAAAAGAGATTAATTATTTGTAAAAGCAATTGTATAAAGAGATTATTCATATGCTGTGAATAAAAATGTTGCGAATATCTGACTAAAATAATGCATCTTACATCGATATTGAAATTTGGTTGCTTTTCCATTCTTGTCAATAACATTTTTTTTTATGAGTACTACTTCTCTATCTCGGTGCAAATGGAATTTTCCCCTTAACAAAAAAAAAAAAAAAAACGCCAAGAAATAAATTTTGTCTGGCCCCACATATTAATTGTTCCCAACAAGTATATTAAAAAACTCGCCTTAAAATACGCTAGCTCAAAATGTAAAAAATAAATTGTCAGGTTTAGCCTAAAACTGAAAAAGCTCAAAAAACATCGTTTTCACGCGTCAATACTTAAAAATCACGTCTTAAAACTCAAAAAATTTAAAGTTTATTTAATAAAAATATATATATTCTCACAAAAAAAAATATATATAGTCTTATAAATTGGTACAAAAGAAAGAACAACTCAATAGCCCGTTGTTATATTAAACATATCCATGATTAAAATATGCTAATATTAGTTATTCAAATTGTTTTGAACAATTATTTTTATGTATTTCATAGTTATTGAAAATATAAATATATTTACGTTTTTGAAGTAAATTTTACGCTTCAGCTGTTAAGTTATACCAAAATGTATTATCCCACATCACTTCTAAATATATCGTGACATGTGTATATATGTGCTACTATTATTACTTGCTAGAAGGGCTTTTAGTGTGTAAGTGTATGATATTCAATATGGTATTAGAGTCAGGTTAGTCTCAAGTGATGTTGGTTTATCTTTTTCATATCAAAATGGACCCGTCACAGAATGCACGTTGTATTACACTTGTTGGCCAGTTCGAATTTAGTACATCATACTAGTGAGAGGGAGTGTTGACTTATAACAAAAATGAATTGTCCCACATCAATTGTTGATAGATCGTGAAATGTGTATAAATATGCTATTTTTCTTACTTGCTAGGATAGGTTTTAGTGGGTAAGTATATTGACTTCAATATCGATGCTTACGCTTAGGTAAAACTCACTTGAATATGGAGTTATTGTTATGGTAAATGGAGCTACTTCTGGATTCTTTTCTCCAACAAATGGCTTGAGGCAAGGTGATCCTCTTTCTGCAAGCCTCTTCATCATTTGTTCTGAAGTTTTGTCCAAAAATTTGAACAAGTTAGAATATAATAAAAGGAGGAAAGGGTTTAAAGTACCAGTTGGAAGCCCTATAATTACTCATTTAGCATTTGCAGATGATCTAATTATTTTTTCAGCTGCTAATACAAGCTCAGTTAAATGTGTGAAAAGTGTGTTGGACATGTATAATAATGATTCTGGACAAGAAATTAGTGTTGACAAGAGCTTTGTTTACATTTCTAAAGGTGTGAGTCAAAATCAGAAAGGTATAGTATGCAAGTTATTGGGTATTAGGTGTAAAAAACCTCCTTTTACTTATTTGGGCTGCAAAATCTATTCTGGAAGGAAAAAATGCATTTTGTATCATGAATTAATTTTGAAAGTTAGAAAGAAGCTATCTGGATGGAAGGTTCAGTTCTTAAATATGGGGGGAAAGTTAATTCTAATAAAGCATGTTTTAAGTTCCATACCTATATATACTATAGCAGCAATGTATCCTCCTTTAAAGGTTATAAAGGAAATAGAAAAGATATTGGCTAATTTTCTGTGGGGGGAAAAAGATGGGAAAAACAAGCATCATTGGGTAAAATGGAATAACATTTGCAGAACAGAGGAAGAAGATAGATTGGGTATAAGAAGTATAAGAGAAATTGCTGATGCATATTCTATGAAGTTGTGGTGGAAGTTTAGAACATCCAATTCTTTGTGGGCTCGATTTATGAAAGCTAAATAATGTAAAAATGCTCATCCTGTGGAGGCTAAAGTTAAGAAAGGTAATAATACATGGAGGAGAATGCAGCTAGTAAGAGAAAAAGCAGAAGCAAGTATGCAATGGCTAGTTGGAGAGGGGAATATTTCTGTTAACTTGGACAATTGGCTGGGCACAGGGAAAATAAATGATGATAATGTATACAATGGTTTAAGTGTCAAGGATTTGATGCAAGATGGTATGTGGGATAGTCAAATTATTATAGAATCAATTCCTACTCATCTTAGACATCTATTTACAGAAGACTTCAAAGCTAATAAATATGGAAAAGATGAAATAATTTGGAACAAGGAAAAGATGGGAAATTTTAATTTGAAGTCTGCCTGGGAAATTACAAGAGTTAAGCATGATACTAATTGGTTTAATAAGTATAAATGGGATAAAGCCTTACCTCTGAAAATCACATGCTTTGTTTGGAAACTCTTCAATAAATCTCTGCCTCTGGACTCTGCTATAAAAAAGGTTGGAATTCAGTTAGCATTTAAGTGTGAATGTTGTGGTAAAAAAAGAAGAAGACAGTGAGCACTTGTTTAGTTTAGGGAAGATTGCAAAAGAAGTGTGGTTATACTTTGTGTCACGCCCCAATTTCCATAAAAACGGATATCGAGGCATGAGCTTTTTAAATAAAAGGAAAATGAAACCTGTTGGTACAAAATTAAAAATTTTAAAAGAAAAAGACTTGCGAGCTAAAGGAACAATTAAACCATAAATAAAAATTTGCCAAACGCGGCTACAAGATAATAAAATAAACGAATGAAAATTGCCCGTAGGCTACAACCTCAAAATAAAATCTAAGTGAAAAGAAATTGAAAGCCCCGAGCCCATGTGATGTTGCAATGCAACAGCTCTTATCCAAACATGCCAACCTAAATGGTACCTGAAACACAAAATTGTAACGGTGAGTCCCACGCACATAACTAGACGGGACGGCACCACAAATACCGTCACTCCATCCCTTAGATGCAAGAACTCACAAACAACAACTACGATAATCAACATGTAAAAAGGAATATTATAACATCCTACAACGAAATAAATTAAATAAACATCTATAACAAACATGGACCTCTCATGCCACCTACCCCAGTCCGTAAGGTAGGTAATTCCCTATCCCCTCGGCCGTCTTCTGTCCCCGGAATTAGGAAGAGACAGAGACCATTGCAACATAAAAGTAGATTTAAAGTGCGCACTTGGACCTCTCATGCCACTCGTCCCAGTCCGTAAGACGAGTCATTCCCTATCCCCACGGCCGTCTTCTGTCCCCGGAATTAGGAAGAGACAGAGACCATTGCTAACAGAAAAATAAATAGAGTGCACACTAGGACCTCTCATGCCACTCGCCCCAGTCCGTAAGACGAGTCATTTCCTATCCCCACTGCCGTCTTCTGTCCCCGGAATTAGGAAGAGACAGAGACCATTGCTAATGTATCAATATTAAGGCCTCGGCCGATAATATTATACTATTCATATAACACATTCTCATACATATAAATATTAAGGCCTCGGCCAATAAATAATAAACCAATCATTTATCACATTCTCTTACGTCATTCTAACGTAATTCAACAAAACCCAAAAGCATAGGTGCTAGATTCGCAACTAGCCAAACAAGTCTAATCAACATGAAAACTCATTCAAGCATTCTAGCAAACACCTTGTATGCATAAACTACAATGCATCTATATTCAACAATAAATTACCCAATTTATCAACAATTATAATAACACAATATCAATACATAAAGACATGCAAACTCATCCATATTCTCGTTAATCCGAAATTAACACGACTAAATCCTCAATTAACAAATAAGTGAATTAAACATATAATCAACTAAACCCAATTAACAAATAAGTGAATTAAACATATAACAACTAAACCCAATTAACAATTTATAAAACTAATTAAGATAAAAGGCAAAAACCCCCAATTTATACTAAACGTAAAACATAATCCTAATATACACCCTCGTCTAGTCGCTATGGATAACCCCCGTTACCTTAGCGCGTAGAGGAGATGCTTCCGGTAAGAATCCGCCAGCGTGGTTTCTTCTTCTTCTTCTTCTTCTCTCTTTTCTCTCTTTTTCTTTCTTGTGTTTGGCTGGTTTTAGGTTTGTTTTTGAAAGAAGTGGGCTGATTTTTGGTTTAGAAAAAACTGTTTTTAGATAGTTTGTGGAAGCGAACTATTTGGTCCCCAAAGTTCTAAAAGCTAACTTTTAATCAAAATTATTAATAAACTACTCAATAATAACAAATCTTTAGAAACAAATCTATTGGGTCCTTTTTATTAGTAAAATTAGTAACAGGTTTTTAAAATAAGGTTTTTCGGAAGACTTTCGGTTTTTGGCTAAAAATTAGTCGAGTGACCGGTTTTTGGTAAAATTTTGAATAAAACGTTTTTGGATAAATTAATTCCTAATTAAAAACATTTATAAATATACGGGATGTTACAACTAACCCTCCTTAAAAGAATTTCGTCCCGAAATTTCCTTTCTAAACAACTATACCCAGGAATTATAAACTTTTATAAACAAAGCCTAAAATTTTTAAACGTACAATGCGTGACATAATTCAAGAAATAACATACGCAGGGTTCACAACCCGTAACCATTCCATAACTCAAATGAAATAAACCTCAGATAATGCACAACATGTAAGAGTAACCGCCTGTATACAATATCTAACAGAATAAAAGACAACAATGTAAAAGAAGCGGCTGCAACATAAAAGAAAATAAAGTAAACTAAGCTGACATGCTTCTACCTCAACAACTCCACAACATCTACAAAACTCAACTAAGGTAAACACCTATATGCAATATCAAACATAATAAAATACAACTCAACAACTCCGTAAACTCTAGGCGTTATAACAAAAATAAATTCCAAACTCTAGGCGTTACAACCCTTCCCCGATAAAGAAATTTCGTCCCGAAATTAGAATGCATCTAAAGAAAAGTACCTAAAGAAAAGTCGAGATTAGGATATTTCCTCTTCATCTCATCCTCGCGTTCCCAAGTTGCCTCCTCGGCCCTGTGGTGTTTCCAAACCACCTTTACCAGTCTAATAGTATTTCCTCGAAGTTCCTTCTCTTGCACATCGATAATCCTCATAGGTCCCACTTCGTAGGTCACATCCGCACTAACCTCAATGTCCTCAAAGTCCACCACGTGTGAAGGGTCGTGATGATACTTTTTCAACATTGACACATGGAACACCGGGTGGACCCCCGCCAACTTTGATGGCAAGTCCAACCGGTATGCAACTTCTCCAACTCGGTCCACGATCTCAAATGGTCCGATAAATCTCGGGCTTAACTTTCCTTTAAAGCCAAACCTCATAATCCCCTTCCTGGGCAAAACTCGCAAAAATACTTGATCCCCCTTTTCGAACTCCAAAGGTCTCCTCCTCTTATCAGCATAACTCTTTTGCCTACTTCGAGCCGTATCAAGCCTTTGCCGAATTAACTTAATCTTTTCGGTCGTTTCTTGAATCAATTGCGGTCCTAGCATTTCTGCTTCTCCCACCTCGGTCCAACACACGGGAGACCTACACGGCCGGCTGTATAAATCCTCGAAAGGTGCCATGCCAATACTAGCTTGAAAGCTATTATTATACGCAAACTCAACTAAGGGTAGATGGCTCTCCCAACCTCCCTTAAAGTCGTTCACACACGCGCGCAACATATCCTCTAACACTTGGATAGTCCGCTCCGATTGTCCATCCGTTTGGGGATGGAACGCCGTACTCATTGTCAACTTGGTCCCTAACCTCGACACAAACCTTGTGTCTCGATCCGATACTATCGAAATAGGCACCCCATGAAGTCTAACAATTTCCTTAATATACTTCCGTCCCAAGATTTCCACCGAATTCGTCATTTTAATCGCAATGAAGTGTGCGGATTTGGTCAAACGGTCGACCACAACCCACACAGCGTCATTCCCACTTACCGATCTAGGTAAGTTGGTCACAAAATCCATTGCTATCCTTTCCCACTTCCATTCCGCTACCGGTAAGGGTTGGAGCATACCTGCCGGCCTTTGGTGTTCCGCTTTCACTTGTTGGCAAGTTAGGCACTTGCTAACATATGAAGCTACATCTCGTTTCATTCCGGACCACCAAAATTGTCTCTTCGCATCGTGATACATTTTCGTTCCACCGGGATGAACGGCTAATCGGGAGTGGTGAAACTCCTTTAATACCTCGTTCCTCATGTTTTCTGTCACATAAGTCCTTCCCTTAAAGCGTAGTCCTCCATCGGTTCCTTTCATCCAACCATCTAATCCTTCGCTAGAACTCATCTGTTTCTCATAACTCTCCACTTTCTCGTCCCCATCTTGTGCTTCCAGAACCCTACTCACAAGTTCCGGTTGTACCACTATTGTGTACAAAGTTCCCACATTAACATGTCCCAACTCCAAGTCGAACTCGTTGACTTTTCCCATCATCCTCCATTCGTCGATCGCCACATGCGCTAAGGTCGCATGAGACTTTCGACTCAAAGCATCCGCCACTACATTGGCCTTTCCCGGGTGGTAGTGCAAGTCGTAGTCGTACTGTTCCAGATATTCCATCCATCGTCGTTGGCGCATATTTAAATCCCGTTGGGTAAAAATATGCCCTAAGCTCTTGTGATCCGAGAACACTTCGAACTTTTCCCCTAACAGGTAATGCCTCCATATCTTCAACGCATGAACTATTGCCGCTAGCTCTAGGTCATGAGTCGGATAGTTCTTTTCGTGGATCTTTAGTTGTCGCGAAGCATATGCGATAACCTTTCCGTCTTGCATCAAGACGCAACCCAAACCTTCCTTCGAAGCGTCACAATACACTTGGTAACCCTTCCCTTGCTCGGGAATAACTAGTATGGGAGAACTAGTCAACCGCTTCTTGAGCTCTAAGAAAGCTTTCTCGCAAGCCTCACTCCACACGAACTTCACCCCCTTCTTGGTAAGGTAAGTCATTGGAGTCGCCAACTTTGAGAAATCCTTGACGAACCGTCGATAGTATCCAGCTAAACCCAAGAAACTTCGAATCTCAAACACATTCTTCGGTTGTGCCCATTTCGAAACTGCCTCAATTTTCCTCGTGTCCACCTTTACCCCTTCTTCCGAGATCACATGTCCCAGAAATTTCACCTCATTTAGCCAAAACTCACATTTGCTAAATTTTCCGTAAAGTTGGTGCTCCCTCAACGTGAGCAACGCTAAACGGAGATGCTCCTCGTGTTCCTCTCTTGAGCTCGAGTAAATCAAAATATCGTCGACAAAGACCACCACAAACTTGTCGAGATACTCCTTAAAGATTCGATTCATTAACTCCATAAATGCTTCCGGCGCATTAGTTAACCCGAACGGCATGACCACAAACTCATAGTGACCATACCGGGTCCTAAAGGCCGTTTTCGAAATATCCTCATCCTTCACCCTCAATTGGTGATAGCCTGAACGTAAGTCGATTTTTGAAAAGAACGTCGCTCCTTTCAGTTGGTCAAACAAATCGTCAATTCGAGGTAGTGGGTACTTATTCTTAATAGTCACCCTATTTAGCTTTCGATAGTCGATGCACATCCTCATCGATCCATCTTTCTTTTGCACGAACAAGGCCGGTGCCGCCCACGGTGACGTACTCCGCCTAATAAACCCCTTTTCCAGCAGTTCTTCTAACTGCTTACTTAACTCATTCAACTCTGCCGGTGCCAAACGGTACGGGCAAATGGCTATGGGTGCCGTTCCCGGTACCAAGTCGATAGAAAAATCTAACCCTCTTGTCGGTGGTAACCCCGGTAGATCCTTCGGAAACACATCTCTAAAATCGTCCACTACGTGTGGCCACATTTCCACTTCCTCGTCGTTATCCACTATCGAGAGACTAGCCAAAAGACAAGACAGGTTGCCCACAACCCGCTTGGAATAATAAGGAATAGAAGAAAGGGTAGCATCCCTTTCTCCACGAAAGAACACCTCATCTCCGGATGAAGTTGTAAGGAAAACTTTTCGTCGAACACAATCGATGAAAGAATTGAAATGAACCAACCAGTCCATTCCAAGTATCACGTCGAACCCCGACATCTCTATAACAACTAAATCAAATATAAACACGTGGTCCGCGACCACCATCTCACAAGACCGACACACTCGGTCCAACACAACTCGACCCCCAACAGGAGTCTCTACAATAATTGGGTTCTCAAGAACCCCAATTTCTAACGATAAAGACTCAACTAGATGTCTAGCTATAAAAGAATGTGAAGCTCCCGTATCGAAAAGAACATGTGCCCAAGATGAGCAAACAAGGACCATACCTTGTACATTTGCCGGATCTCCTTGGTTTGGCAACTGTGGCAAGGCAAATAGACGAGCTTGAACTGGTGGGTTCCCTTGCGGTCCTCGGTTTCCCCCATGATTTCCTCGGGTTCCCGGGCCTTGATAGCCTCCACGGTAGTTCCCACGGTTTCCCCCTCCTTGGTGGTTACCTCGAAACCCTCCCCCTTGGTTCCCAGGTATTTGGTATCGTGGTACAAATTCCGGTCCTCTTGGTGGTGGTGGTGGCAACCTAGGTTGGTTAAAGGGCCAGTTAGTGTCGATTCTTCCTTGTCCCCCGGTACAAACTCTTGCTGTATGCCCAAACCGGTTGCATGTCCTACATATGACTCTAGGGCATTCGTGTTGTCGATGGTTCACATCTCCACAGGTAAAACACGCTCTCTTCATTATGGTGTTTATTGGTAGTTGGTTGAAACCCCTATCTCCCCTTCCCTGTTGTTGAAACCTTGAATTATTCTCCATATCCCAAGTCCGCTTCTTTTCTTCCCTCGGAGCATTTCCGGTTTTCGATTTCTCTAAAATTCTCTTGTTATGGAGTAGAGCTCCCTCCACAGCTTGAGCCGATTTTACCAACTCATTATTGTTGACATGGCGAGCCGATGCCAATTGCAAAGAGATGGTCGGGTTCAGCCCCTTCATGAATCTCCTACATTTTTCTGCACCCCCTAGAACCGAGTCTGGTGCATACCTCGAGAGTGAGGTAAACTTTAGCTGGTATGCTTGAACGGTCATACCCCCTTGATATAGTTCATCGAACCGCCTCCTCATTTCATCCTTATAAGAGTCGGGAAGAAACTGTCGATTGAACAATTCGATGAATTCATACCAGTCGATGTTGGTTAAGTCGTAAGTATCCACGATCCCTAACCACCACTTCCGTGCTTCACCCTTTAGGTGAAACTGGGCCATATTCACCCGTTGTTCCCCATTAACTATCCCCGCTGCCGATAGGTATTTCTCCATTTCGTCCACCCATCCCTCAGCTATGGATGGTTCACCTATCCCATCGAAAGTCGGAGCCCCCAATCGGGTGAAGTTAAGCAATCCATTGTTGCTTGAACTCCCAGCTTGTGCATTCTGCACCATCATTTGCACCACCTTCTGAAGGTCGGTCATCACTTGATTAGCATTAACCGTTTCCGGTTCAGGTGCAAAAGTCTCTTCTTCCACATTCACTTCCTCATATTCATTCTCAACCTCGGGTTGCTCAGGTGGTGGGGCATTAGTGTTACCTCTCCCCCCACGACCTCTAGCAGCCCTTCCCCCTCTAGTTGCTCCACGCCCACTTGGAGCTCTTCTTCCTCTTCCATTAGTCCTACCTCGGGTGGCCGCACCGCTTGATGGTGATGCGCCCCCGCGTGTAGCTGGTCCCCTTCCACTAGTCCTTGTGGTAATAGCCATTACTACAACAGATTAAACCAACACTTTAGTTGTCTTACTCGACACTACTATCCATACATGTATAATCATACATGATAAAAGCTCGTTCTACAAATTAATCACTTAATCCAGCTTCCTAAGGTTCAATAACTGATTTTTACGAATTCTCAATTTCGACGATATAACGCTTTGATTTTTCCAAAAATAGAAAATGAAAATTCTGAAAAACGAAGCCAAAGCTTCAAGCGGAATCAGAATCGGAGTTAAAACGAAGAAGTTACGAGCGTTTGAAGTATAGCAGAAAAACCGTAAAATTACCAGAATTCGACCGGTCGTTTTGTCAACCGACCGATCGTTTTTTGGTCCAGTAGGGTCTGAAAAAATTCTGAAGAATTTCGACCGATCGTTTGGGAAACGACCGATCGTTTTTTGGTCCAGTAGCGTCTGAAAAAATTCTGAAGAATTTCGACCGATCGTTTGGGAAACGACCGATCGTTTGACTGCAGAAAACTATCGACACAAAAACATAAAATTCCTCAATGCTTATGTATTCTATTCATGGAACATATCACACAACATCATTCTAATCCATAACATTTATACGAACAACATCGATTCGCATATAATATTCATTAACACACAAGTTAACAATATGAAAGCGCATTACGTAAAATCATCAACTACACAATTCTCGCACTCTAATAGTTTGCTACTAATAGACATGCACACTTATACCTCATACACATCATATAAATCTACGCACGCATACAAACAGCACAAAAGTGCGAGGGATAACCCATCACGATACGTTATCCTAAAGCACCCGAGCGTCCTCGCATACTCTAGAATTCCACATCGCTAAGGTATTCCTTCACACATACCGATGAGAGGTCTACCCACTAGTTTGGCGAGCCGGGATCAACAAGCGTCCTCATTGTCCCCAACTTGCCTCACATGTGGACTTTCCTTTCATAAAAAACTACTAAATTCTAGCTACATGTCTTAAGCTAAATGCAACCCCCCGTTTTAGAAAAAGTTTAAGTTTTTGAAAAAAGTTTTGTAAAAAGATACGATGGATCTTGGTCCAATGGTTACCCATCTTCCCGTCGTCCCAAAGTATACAAGAACCTAGTTAGCTCTGATACGAACTTGTCACGCCCCAATTTCTATAAAAACGGATATCGAGGCATGAGCTTTTTAAATAAAAGGAAAATGAAACCTGTTGGTACAAAATTAAAAATTTTAAAAGAAAAAGACTTGCGAGCTAAAGGAACAATTAAACCATAAATAAAAGTTTGCCAAACGCGGCTACAAGATAATAAAATAAACGAATGAAAATTGCCCATAGGCTACAACTTCAAAATAAAATCTAAGTGAAAAGAAACTGAAAGCCCCGAGCCCATGTGATGTTGCAATGCAACAGCTCTTATCCAAACATACCAACCTAAATGGTACCTGAAACACAAAATTATAACGGTGAGTCCCACGCACATAACTAGACGGGACGGCACCACAAATACCGTCACTCCATCCCTTAGATGCAAGAACTCACAAAGAACAACTACGATAATCAACATGTAAAAAGGAATATTATAACATCCTACAACGAAATAAATTAAATAAACATCTATAACAAACATGGACCTCTCATGCCACCTACCCCAGTCCGTAAGGTAGGTCATTCCCTATCCCCTCGGCCGTCTTCTGTCCCCGGAATTAGGAAGAGACAGAGACCATTGCAACATAAAAGTAGATTTAAAGTGCACACTTGGACCTCTCATGCCACTCGTCCCAGTCCGTAAGACGAGTCATTCCCTATCCCCACTGCCGTCTTCTGTCCCCGGAATTAGGAAGAGACAGAGACCATTGCTAATGTATCAATATTAAGGCCTCGACCGATAATATTATACTATTCATATGAACACATTCTCATACATATAAATATTAAGGCCTCGGCCAATAAATAATAAACCAATCATTTATCACATTCTCTTACGTCATTCTAACGTAATTCAACAAAACCCAAAAGCATAGGTGCTAGATTCGCAACTAGCCAAATAAGTCTAATCAACATGAAAACTCATTCAAGCATTCTAGTAAACACCTTGTATGCATAAACTACAATGCATCTATATTCAATAATAAATTACCCAATTTATCAACAATTATAATAACACAATATCAATACATAAAGACATGCAAACTCATCCATATTCTCGTTAATCCGAAATTAACACGACTAAATCCTCAATTAACAAATAAGTGAATTAAACATATAATCAACTAAACCCAATTAACAAATAAGTGAATTAAACATATAACAACTAAACCCAATTAACAATTTATAAAACTAATTAAGATAAAAGGCAAAAACCCCCAATTTATACTAAACGTAAAACATAATCCTAATATACACCCTCGTCTAGTCGCTATGGATAACCCCCGTTACCTTAGCGCGTAGAGGAGATGCTTCCGGTAAGAATCCGCCAGCGTCTTCTTCTTCTCTCTTTTCTCTCTTTTTCTTTCTTGTGTTTGGCTGGTTTTAGGTTTGTTTTTGAAAGAAGTGGGCTGATTTTTGGTTTAGAAAAAACTGTTTTTAGATAGTTTGTGGAAGCGAACTATTTGGTCCCCAAAGTTCTAAAAGCTAACTTTTAATCAAAATTATTAATAAACTACTCAATAATAACAAATCTATTGGGTCCTTTTTATTAGTAAAATTAGTAACAGGTTTTTAAAATAAGGTTTTTTGGAAGACTTTCGGTTTTTGCTAAAAATTAGTCGAGTGACCGGTTTTTGGTAAAATTTTGAATAAAACGTTTTTGGATAAATTAATTCCTAATTAAAAACAGTTATAAAAATACGGGATGTTACACTTTGATAATTTGCTGGGAATTATAAATACTAATACTAGTATAAAAGGGAGATTCTTAAAGTGGTGGTCTACATCAAGAAGTGGAAAAAATAGAATTAACTCCTTTCTGCAAAAGGTGCTACCATCTATTATTCTTTGGAAAATTTGGAAAGCAAGGTGTAATTACAAATTCAACAATAAGGAGATGAAAACTTCTGTTATCTGTTCCCACATTAAAGAATTATTGTATTTATGTTCCAAAAATAATACAATATTCCCAAAGACTTGGAACATAAATGACTCAGTAATTGAAGAAAAGGTTGTAAAAAACAAAAAGATTACAATAGTGAGATGGTTAAATCCTCCAATTGTGTATGTGAAAATCAATACTGATGGGTGCTTTAAATCTTCTTCTTCAAACTCTAGTGGTGTGAGAGGATTAATAAGAAGCTCTACAGTTAATTTTATCTATAGTTTCTAAGATATGGTATCAAGTTTATCAGCTATAGAATCAGAATCTAAAGCAATCCTACTTATTTTACAATTAACAAACATGAAGTCCTTTATTCTGGAAACTGATTCGCTACAATTGGTTAATATAATTACAAAAAATAAAGCAATTCCTTGGCAAATTAGATCAATTGTGGATGAAATCCAGTTTAATTTAGAGGGCAAAGATTACCTGATAATGCACGTTGTAAGAGAAGCTAATTGCGCAGCAGATAATCTACCAAACAGTGGCAGCAAAGAAGGTTTTAAAGAATATTTCAATAAGGAAGAGTTAACCCAAAAACTGAGGAATATTATCGATTCGGAGTGTAAAGGAATTCCTAACTTAAGATTTTGATGGTTGAAATGGAAGTTTTCAGTGGATAAAAATGGCGAATGAAGAAGATGAAGAAAAACGGTGGGGAAGAAGAGACTCTCTCTCTCTCTACAGTGACGTTTGCTATTCACAGTAAAGAAATAGGGGAATCATTACACGTATCTATCTGGTTTGTGTATATTACACAGGCCAGTGTTATTATAGTCCTTAAAGTTTCAGTGTATTTATAAAGTAGTATAAAAAGCTGTAAAGTTTAGCATTTTAGTACGTTCTGTTTCAATTCTTGTAATTTTGGTGTCACATTTTGTGATGCTAATTTTTTATTCATTAATCAATAAAAAGTGGGTTTTACCCCACGCCTTATATAAAAAAAAAAAACTCACTTGAAAATACTTTTGAAAATACTTCAACGATAATTTATCGTTTTAAAACATTATTCCCAACTATGCTAAAATTTTAGTAATACGTAATTGAGAGAGTTCTTACCATAACATTCTGGCCTATTAATTTTAATTCTTACCGTGTTCCAAAAACAATCTCTCCTTTCACCTACATATTTTGTCTCTTAGAAGATGACCATTGACCAAATCACAAATTTCTTTGAAATTTGGCTACAACTAACACCACTTTCTTTTCTCTCCTCTTCGCTCCTGTTTTTCTCGCATCTCTTCACGCTCAAAACGTTGCATAAGTACCAATTCTTGTTATTCGCGGCGAGTTTTTTGAAAATGATCTGCTAGTGAGCATTAGTTGCAATGAAAGCAATTTTATCGTTTATAAAAAGGACCTCATCTCTGAGAAAGAGTAGTTTCCTCAAATATTTTTAGATGGCATATTTTACGTTTTTATTGCGTCTTGGACTCTTCGACAACTTATACGGCCACTTTTGACACTTTTGTCCCCGATAGACAAGGTTACCATACATTTATATATTGGTCTGCAAATGTGGTTGGATGGTTATTTGGACTACAAAAGTGTATATTTTTGCTATTATTAAATGATGTTTTATCCATCTAAAAGTGCATATTTGGTTGGTTTTATATATGTTTTACGCATTTTGTCATTTTAAGTCACTTTATCTATTTTTATGTGTTTTTGGCCATTTTAGGTCAAAATATGTGAATGTGGTAAATTGAGGGACTCAAAGTGACGATAGAAGGATTTGGAGGAACAAAAACAAGAAAAGAAACAAGTTAAATTTGGGTTCAACCAAGAGATATAAAGAGCAAAGATTTGAATAAATAACAAAAAGAGAAAATTAAGGATTGGTCCACCAAAACAAAAGTATTTAAGGATTGGTCCGGCTATAAAATTTATTTAAAGATTGGTCCATTATTTCTTAAACTAATTAAGCATTGGTCCACTATATATACTATACATATTCTGTTTTTTTAAACAGTTGTATCTCTCTCTTTCTAAACCGTCTCTCTCCATCTTTCCCTCTCTAAACCATCTATATACACTATTAGCTGTATATCTCTCTCACTGAACGAATTTTATCAAATTGCTGTATATCTCTCTCTCTCGACAGACAGGTTCTCTCTCTCTATATAACCTTCAGACTGTTTTTTTATTGCTAGCTTCGTTTTTCTTGCTGAGTTTAGCTCAAATTGCTTTGCTCAATTTAGGTTTTAGAGATTTATTATAATAAATAATAAATCAGAATTTTCTAACACAATGTATGATTTATTCAGACTGCTTTTAAAAAACAGTCTGAGCTATTGTATTCAAGAGTTACAGAAAACAGTATGAGTTATTATAAACAGTCTGAGCTACTGTATTTCTTGTTATATAATAACTCAGACTGTTTTCTGTAACACAATGCATGTTTTTGTTAGGTTTTTAGAGATCAATTGCGTTTATTATTAAAATTCAATACTTCGTACTGTTTTTTTCTTGTATTCAGACTGTTTTAAAAAACAGTGTTTATTATAATAATTCAGACTGTT
This sequence comes from Primula veris, assembly GCA_963682055.1. Taxonomy (NCBI): domain Eukaryota; kingdom Viridiplantae; phylum Streptophyta; class Magnoliopsida; order Ericales; family Primulaceae; genus Primula; species Primula veris. The sequence goes on along the minus strand of OY821743.1, from coordinate 26,054,715 downwards.
CTGTATGATTTTGTATTGTTAAAATTCAAGGGTTCATACTGTTTTTTCTTGTATTCAGACTGTTTTTAAAAACAGTCCAAGATATTGTATTCTAGAGTTACAGAAAACAGTCTGAGTTATTATAAACAGTCTGAGCTATTGTATTCTTGTTATATAATAACTCAGACTGTTTTTTGTAACACAATGTAGGTTTTTGTTAGGTTTTTAGAGATCAATTGTGTTTATTATTAAAAAACAGTCTGAGCTATTGTATTCAAGAGTTCATATTTCTTGTATTCAGACTGTTTTACAAATCAGTTATTTAGAGTTCTTTTTACAGATCAATTGCTTTTGTTTTATTATTATCCTTATTTAGACTGTTTTCAGACTGTTTTAGAGATCAATTGCTGTTATGTTTTTTGTGTACAGGTATTTTTTCTGATGGATTCGTTTGATTTAGTAATGTATTGTCGATATAATTATCAATGTGTCCCTGTTGCTCTGAATAAGCGTATGACCTATGCGGAGTTATTACATACAATAAGTAATAGGTTTAGCTTGAATTTGAATTCAGTGTCTCTAACCTACTTAGCAATTAGAGATGAGCGATGTTTATTGAGATCAGATGATGAGTTGAAAGATATGGTCGCTCTGTTTAATAGAATATGAAGTTGTTGCGCAATATGGGGGGTCGTAAAATAGATAAATTTATGGAGAATTGCAATCCTATGAAATGGGCCGAAGCATATTGTGTAAAGTCGCGATATGGTGAGACAACTTCCAATGCTGTGGAATCATTCAATAATTGGATCAATGATATTAGAGAATTACCTATCACTGAACTGGTTGATAAGCTAAGATTGAAATTGATGAAATGGTTCGATGAAAGAAGAATCAAAGCAGGTTTGTGGCAACTCAGACTGTTATGTGATTTCGTGTTTGTTTGTCATTATATCAGACTGTTTTTACTAGGTATACATTTTTAAGAGATTTTTGGTTATGTTTTTTTTTTTGCAGCAACATGGAAAGGTGTTCTGTGTCCTTTCTACCAAGAAAAGTGGGACACATTCATTCACAACGGTCTATCGTTTTTGGTTGTGAGGTCAGGGTTTTGGAAATATGAAGTGCTGTCAGCTCCATCCGAATACGTGGACCTGGGACATCGGCAATGCTCATGTCATGAATGGAAGAGGACTGGGTTCCCGTGCCAACATGCAGTTTTGTGTATTTCTAGGACAAACTGCCTATGGAGGATTTTGTTGAAAAATGGTTCTTTGTGGACATTTATCGAAGATCGTACAATACGCCAATCAACCAGTCCCTAGTTCTATTTGGCGAGATTCTGAATTGATTAATGAGTCAAACATTAAACCTCTAGAAACATCAAGGCCTCTGGGAAGGCCTCAAAAGAAGCGTATTCCATCAGGTGGTGAGGAAAATCCAGTCGCGAAAAAGAAGAAAGCTAATCAATGCGGGAGGTGCAAGAAATATGCAAATCATAATCAACGGACGTGCAAAGAGAAGCTTCCTTCTGAAGGGTGAATAGATGTTTTAGTTTTATATTTAGACTGTGCATCAATAGATGTTTTTAGTTTTAATAATACAGATTGTGTATGATGTTGGCTTTTTCAGACTGTTTTTAATAATACAGTCTGATTTTATGATATTAATAATACAAGATGAGGTTTCTATTGATATACTTCATTAACGAAAGAAAGGGAATGAAGCAAAATAGTTGCATTAATATTCAAATAAATTTTGTAATAATATTCAGACTCTTTTTACAGTTTTATATTAAAAACAGTCTGAGATTATAATTGTAATACAGACTGTTTATATGTTTTCAGACTGTTTTTAATAATACAGTCTGATTTTTACGATTGTAATAATACAGTCTGAGATTCTATTGATATATTTCATTGAAAATATATTATAATAAAGAAAACGAAGAAAACTAGTTACATCAATCATCATATTATTCAGACTCTTTTTTATTAGTCAATAGACTTCTTTAAAACAGTCTGAATTGTGAGTAATGAAACAGTCTGAGATTCTTTCTAAAAACAGTATGATACTCTAATAAACATAAAAACAGTCTGAGATTCTAATGATACATGTCATATGATGTTTTTTTAGTATATTGTCGTAAATGATTCAGACTGTTTATAATAATACAATATAATTGATAGTAATAATACAGTCTGAGATTTAATAATATATTTTCAGACTGTTTATATTTTCATTGAAATATATTAACGGAAGAAATAAAGTGAAGCAAAATAGTTACATCAATTATATTATTCAGACTCTTTTTTATTAGTAAATAGACATGTTTAAAACAGTCTGAATTGTGTGAATACTGAAACAGTCTGAGATTCTTTCTAAAACAGTCTGAGATTCAGACTGTTTATAATAATACAGTATAATTGATAGTAATAATACAGTCTGAGATTTAATAATATTTTTCAGACTGTTTTTTGTAATACAGTATAAATACGTTTTAATATGTTTTTAATAATACATTTATGATTGATAGTAATAATACAGTCTTAAGATTCATTGAAAAATATATTGGCGAAAGAAAAAGAAAATGAAACGAAATCATATTCGAACAAAATAATAGAACTCTTTTCTATTCAGACTGTTTACAAATAATGGAACTATTTTTACATTTAGACTGTTTACAACTAATTTTTACATTAATCAAACTGTTTTTGCTAATTCAGACTGAATGTATCGATTGACGATTCTCGTTATTATCTTGGCCTTGAACTCTAGTATCTTGTCGGAAGTCGTCTCTCTTGTGACAGGTTCACCATTGATGATTGTCTCCATGTTTTAGCACACATATAATGCACAGTCTGATCTATAAAAAAATAAAACATGTAAAATTAATTTTGATTTAGATATATAGAAAAAGCAGTCTGAATATCAGTAGGGTGCATATTTTTCTTACGTGGCTCCTTGATAGGGACAGTCTGTTACAACGTCTAACGTGTACCCATCTTGTGAATCAAGTGAGAAGGAGGGCACATCAGCTATCATTTTCAATTTTTCTTGTATAAAGGCCATCTGTAACATGAAAAAAAATATATACATTTAAAAGAAGAAGAGGGTAGTTTTTGCTAATTCAGACTGTTGTATTTTAAAAAGAGTCTGAATTACCACTAGTTTGGCGTCATCAAGGTAAGGGTCTGGTATGTTGATATTGCAAGGAGGTATGTTGCTATTATAAAAACTCCACTTCTTCGCCTCGACGTTTAGAACCAATAGAGTCTAGTGGTCTGCCTCTACGTCAATGGGTCGGTTCCTATTCGAGTTAATAGGGAAGATCAATAACTTGTATCCGTTCTGAACATGCTTCCTCAGCTTATCGGCGATTTTCGTATCGAGCACATCCTCGTATCTTTTTCTGTCTTTTAAAAAAAACTACAAACCAAACAACAAGAAAAAGGTTTAAGATAAAATCTCAGACTCTTTTTGTAAAGAAACAAAGTGATGCATTGACAACATAAAAAGAGTTTGTGTTTTTACCCATAATATGGAGGTCAGTATCTTGAATGTTTTTGTAGACTTTGCCTGGTACTCTTGCTTCAATATATGGGTATACCCATTTATGATCTGCAATAAAGATAAGTTTTAGAAAGAGTCTGAGTACAAGAGCTTGTAAGCAAGCAATTAAATTGTATGATCCTTGTATACTTACATTACAGCATAGCAACTGGCCATTAATTAAGTTGTAGATGTCGTTGAGAGCGATGAAGTAATCCTTATTGGTTGAACCGAGTTTTGAGAACAAGGCGGCACTGTAAATTAAAATTTTATAGTAAGCACAAAACAGTCTGAGATTGAAAAAAACAGTCTGACAACAAAACAGTCTGAGATTGAAAAAACAGTATGAGATTGAAAAAAACAGTATGACAACAAAACAGTATGAGTTAAAAAAAAACATTAAAAGTTGTATATAAAAGGGACACAATAGATCATTTTTTTTAAAGAGTCTGAGCTATATAAAAAAGAGTCTGAGCTATATAAAAAACAGTATGGGGCTTGTATAAAAAAACAGTCTGAACTAAATTTATCATTCTGAACTAAACAGTCTGACAAAAAACAGTCTGAACTAAACAGTCTGACAAAAACACAATTGATCATTTTTTAAAAAGAGTCTGAGCTATATAAAAAAGAGTCTGAGCTATATAAAAAACAGTCTGGGGGCTTGTATATAAAAACAGTCTGAACTAAATTTAAAAAGAGTCCGAGCTATATAAAAGTATCATAAATATAAAACAGTCTTCATTAAAACAATTCATACTGTTTTAAACAGTCTGAGGGAAACCTAAATGTAAAGAGTGTGAGACCTAATTGTATCATAAACACAAAAATAAAAAGAGTCTGACTTACAATGGTCCATTTGCGTTGTGAATTTCTTGAATTTTGCCGAAGATGTTGTCAGAGAGCTTTGTTGTGATATCATTCTCGTTTTTATTTGTGATGATATCGTGTGCTCTCTCTGTTTTGTCTGGTACATGGTCTACTAGACTACTGAAGTCGATTACTGGAAAATGGCCTTGGTCACCTTGGTCGTCCAGTTCAGGAGATTTCTTTTTTGATGCTCTCTTTTTTGCTGTTCGTCCACCCTTTGGTTTTTTATTTGGTTTTTCCAACAACGGATCAGAAGCGCTTACGTCTGCGACCATTTCAGAGTTGTCATCTTGATCAGCTTGCTTACGTTTCCGTAGCTGGTTCTCATTTTCTTGGGTTTTTGTTGGAGAGTCTATTTTACTTGGTGTGTACTTCACTGGTGGTCTCCTATCTGTTCTTGCTCTGATACGGAGAATGTTGGATCCCGGACCATCATACTCATAACCAAGTCTTTCCAGAATTTCTTTGCGGATTAAATCTAGCCGTGGAGTCTGTATATCCGCATTTAGGAAAGCATCAGTTATAACTTCATCGATTCGGCACTTTTGTGAGTAGTCGTGTGCCACATACACATGTGCATCATTGTATAGCCCTTCTATTAGCTCATGTTCCCCTGCAGCAATAAGAGGAAAAACAGTCTGAATAATTCATTGAAATAATACAGTCTGATTTATGATAGTAATAATACAGTCTGAGGTTTCTATTTGATATATTTCAGACTGTTTTTTTATACAAGCCCCCAGACTCTTTTTTATATAGCTCAGACTCTTTTTAAAAAATGTAAAACAGTCTTCATTAAAACAATTCATTAAAACAGTCTTCATGAAAAACAGTCTGAATAATTCATTGAAATAATACAGTCTGATTTATGATAGTAATAATATAGTCTGAGGTTTCTATTTGATATATTTCATTGAAAGAAATTTACTAAGCAAAAGAAAGGGATTCAGACTATTTTTAATAATACATTATGAATGATAGTAACAATACAGTCTGAGATTTTAATAATATATTTTTCAGACTGTTTTTAAATGATTTAGACTGTTTTTTAGTATATTGTCTTAAATGATAGTAACAATACAGTATGAGACTTAATAATATATTATTCAGACTGTTTTTAGTATTATTCAGACTGTTTTTACAGTTTTGTAAAAATAGTCTGAGATTTTTTGAGATTATTCAGACTGTTTTTTAGTATATTATCTTAAATGATAGTAACAATACAGTATGAGATTTAATAATATATTATTCAGACTGTTTTTAGTATTATTCAGACTGTTTTTACAGTTTTGTAAAAACAGTCTGAGATTTTTTGATATTTTTTAAACATACAGAGATTTAATACAGTCTGATTTATGATAGTAAATTGTTGGTCTGAGGTCCACACACCAGCATATATGTACCAGCTACAACCAATACTATCCCTCTCTTCACAATAAGCGACCACCCTAACCGATGAATTCTTTCCAAAACAGGGGAAGACTCTTTTTACAGTTTTTGTAAAAACAGTCTGAGATAGATAGAGCAATAATATATTGTCTTAAATGATTCAGATTGTTTTAAAATGATTCAGACTGTTTTTTAGTATATTGTCTTAAATGATAGTAACAATACAGTATGAGACTTAATAATATATTATTCAGACTGTTTTTAGTATTATTCAGACTGTTTTTACAGTTTTGTAAAAACAGTCTGAGATTTTTTGAGATTATTCAGACTGTTTTTTAGTATATTATCTTAAATGATAGTAACAATACAGTATGAGATTTAATAATATATTATTCAGACTGTTTTTAGTATTATTCAGACTGTTTTTACAGTTTTGTAAAAACAGTCTGAGATTTTTTGATATTTTTTAAACATATTGAGATTTAATACAGTCTGATTTATGATAGTAATAATACAGTCTGATTTATAATGGAAATAAATAAAGAGTCTGATGTAATAATAAACAACTTAAGAACATTCTGAACATATAAAAAGAGTACTAACTTATAATAAAGAGTCTGAACTAATAAAAAAAGGTCTTGAGAAGTAATTTTATTGTACCGGTATCGTGAGTACACACGTGGACAGTGATCTTGGGTCTTGGTTGTTGAGCAACTCCATAAGCTTCTCATGTATATGAGTTGCCCAATCATATTCCTTTATCTCTTTGATGTCACCGGCAACTATTTTCAAATAACCCAATGCTATGGTCATGCCGCTCACCGTCAAGAAAAATGCATTTAGCATGTACAATGTTACCAGTCGGACGACGTCCTCTCTACCAACTTTTGTTGTTAATACCAATGCTTCGTTCAATGCCTTTACGATAGCTGTTTTGGTTAGGTTGGATTTGTTGAGTTTATTTGACAAGCATCTTTCAACAAAGCTGTGGTAGGCTTCTTAGTTTTTAGTAAAGCTTGTGAGAGCTATTGGATTTTCAGCATTACCAGAAATTCCATAAATGTCACGCACACGGTCTCTGTCTATGGGAACTGTGAATCTACCTAGCTTAAGGGCTTGTGAGTTTCTGTCGTGCCTCAAGGCCATCTGATACAATTCTTTATCACTTTTCCTAGCCTGGTTCGTGGTTAATTCTCCATTTTTAGAAGCATTGATCAATTCCCAGAACAGACAGTATTGCTTAACTAATTGAAGTTGTGCCGGATTGAAATTTGTTTCGACAAAGAACTTGATTAGAGTAACCAAGTTTGATTTGTACTGTATGTTGCCTTTTTTGGTGTTTGTTGTGTCAGATGGTTGGTTTTTGGGGTTTGTCGAAGGTTTGATGGCAATATGTTTCTAAAAACAATAACAAAAAGTCTGTAAACAGTCTGTGTAAACTCATGCACATATTAAAATACAGAGAAAGTAAACAGTCTGAGTATTTTTCCAACATAATCTTATTAGAATATAAAGAGTCTGAGTACCAATTTTATTAGAATCGCTAAACATAAAAACAGTCTGAATACTATTTTTACCAATTTTATTACGAAAATAACTGAATATAAACAGTCTGAATACGAATTTTATTAGAATCACTAAACATAAACAGTCTGAATACTTTTTTTAACAATTACATATAGATCACTAAACAGTCTGAATACTTTTTTTCAGGCTGTTTTCTGTTTTTATTACCAAAACAACTGAATATAAACAGTCTGAATAATATTTTCACCAATTTTATTAGAATCACCAATTTTATTTAAAAATAGACTCTGAACAATAGAGTCTGAGCCCTAATTTATGTAAAATGGGTAAACTCAGTTAACCAAATTTATTACGAAAATAACTGAATATAAAGAGTATGAGTACTAATTTTATTAGAATCACTAAACATAAACAGTCTGAATAATATTTTCAACAATTACCTATAGATCACTAAACAGTCTGAATCACTAAACAGTCTGAATACTTTTCCAGGCTGTTTTCTGTTTTTATTACCAAAAAAACTGAATATAAACAGTCTGAATAATATTTTCAACAAATATTATTAGAATCACCATTTTTATTTAAAAATAGAGTCTGAACAATAGAGTCTGAACCCTAATTTATGTAAAATGGGCAAACTCAGTTAATTAAATTAAATTAAGGTAAATTAAATAAATGGATTAAGGAATAAATGGGCAAACTCAATTAATAACCCTAATTTATGTAAAATGTCACTGAACTTACCTTAATTAAATTAATTTATATATTTTTCAGACTGTTTTAATAAAAACAACGATTAATAAACTTACCTTCACCATGTTGTTTTCTGAAATCAACGAAGAGAGATAATACAGTTTGATAGCCGGATTTGTTGGCGGTTTAAAGAGAGAAAGTTTCAGTTTTTTCGGAGAGAGAGAGGAGAGAGAGAGAGAGAGAAAGTTTATGTTTTTTTTAATTGTGTTCTGATGACGTCAGCAATTTTTTTAATGATGTCAGCAAATGGACCAATCCTTAATTAGTTTCAGTTTCATGGACCAATCCTTAAATACTTTTGTTTTCATGGACCAATCCAAAATTTACCCTTACGTTTTTTTAAATTAATTTATTTAATTGCTCCTAATTTATTGCTTATCATGGTTGGATTATTAAAGCATTGGTGAGAATCGAGCTTCATCACCTCTACAATTGTTAGTCTTGCATGCTAAGTAATCAAAACCAATCCAAATTTAAAGGTGCCAAGCCATATCGATTAAAACAACAAAAAGATAGTTTAAACATATTAATTAATTTTTTTTTATCTCTATGGACAATTTGGTCTTACCAACCAGTTTATAAATTTTATTACTACAGTCGGTACTCGTATTCTTGTAAGGTAAAAAGAGTTTTTATTGAAAATAACACTTTTAGCCCAATCAAAATTTTGACGCTGTGCCGGGGATAAGATTTTTAATTTGTTTAAATTAGTTTTAAGCGAAAAAAATTGTTAGCCTCCGCATATTTGTTAGTTTAGTTTGGTTAATTTTTATTGCTATTGGTTAAAGTTACGGATCACGACAACAAGAAAAAAAAAACTGAACTCTGAAATCTGTCTGGTCTCATCCGGATCTGACAGACCCTCATCCGGATATACATCATTTGGATGAGACAAACTTATCCGAATCATCGTTGTTCCTGAATTGAAAATCATTTAAAAATTATATTTCCCTATTTTAAATAATCAAAATAATTTTAGTTCAGTTAAGTTATTAAATTTCACAATATACTAAAAGAAAAATATATATATTTTTTTGGAAATAAACATTTTTTTAGTTATTTAATTAAGGAAAATGAATCAATTAATTTTTTAAATTTTGAGAAGAGTCTCAATCTGAAAACTACAACTTTTACAATAAACCAAATGGAAAACTAGACCCCACTATTGCGTCATTCATACACAATAGATAATTCACTTGGATCAAACACTTCGATCCAATTTCCATATTCTACAACCATTATTAGATACTTGACCCTTTCTTTTGCGTGTAAAGCCAAATCAAAAAGTTATCTTAGTCTAAAAACGCCAATTAAAATGGACAACCAAAACGGAGAGAATAACAATGCTATTATTTTCAAAAGAAAAAAAAATGCTATTCCTGAGGATAGATAGACGTGATCCTAGTTTTAACTAAAACGAAAAGAATAATCGAGAAAATGACGAACAAAAGAGAAACTCTAGGTCATTACTCATATCCAACTATGGCAACCATTGCCTTGTGCCAGCTTGTTCTTCAGCCACAGGTTGAACGAAACCTTTAATGTCACGCCCCGGATTTTGGGTAAACCCGAGTAGTGAATATTATTTAAAAGAAAAATCTTTAAATATCAAAACATGCGGAAGCATTCGACAACACACTAAATAAAAAAAATTCAAACGGACATGCCGATAGTCATATTTGAGTCACTATTGGCCTAAGGGTAGCCAACAACGCTCATATGTGACGATACGAAAAGAAAGCAATTTTAATAAAATGATTTATAGAAATTTCGGCATGACCTTTACGTATCTATTTGTTTTCACAAAAAAATTAACATGTTCAAACAACATGATATAGATAATTAAAACTCGCCAATCGCGATATTTCTAAAAACCAATCCAACAATAAAATGTCACATCCAACCCAGCTAACCATCAATATCCAAAACATATAGTCAAAATAAATAAGGTACGAATAAAGTATTTGTATGCAAATAATGAACAAACTCGCGATAAACACTCATTAGGCAAACATGACTCAACTAAATGAATAGTTCCAACGTGAATAAAAAGTCTAACGTGCACGCGATCAAGTGTAATCCGATAACTGAGCCACTAGCAATCACTCTAAGCTTTGTCACGGCTTACGTCGACACCTGTACGTCGATTGGAAACAAAACATACAGAAAATAAAGAAACGAGGTAAGAAAACAATCTCGCTTAAAAAGCGGCGCATGCTACTAAGCACGCACACACAATCCTAACATGACAAATATATTATCAGGATAAATAATGACAAGACAATTTTATGGGAAACGTAACCACCTCAGTAACTTACACATTCACAATAATTGAACAGATAAACAAGATTTAAATAAATAGATTATGATAATAAAAATAAAACTCAACAAAAACAAAGTCGGGATTGCTCACATGCGTACCCACCTTTAGAGCCACTGCTCAAGGACCCATAATACAATGGTACCCCCACCCATACGCTGACACTACCGTATGTGACTAGAGATATGGGGCCGGCTTTAAGGGCACTACCCCTATGGTACCGATACACCTAATACTTGCGCAAGTTTTCAGGCTCTCACCGTAAGCCTCCGGGGCTCATCCTTAAATCCACAATGGTACAAATGTACCCACCTTTAGAGCCACTGCTCAGGGACCCATCATACAATGGTACCCCACACACTTTGGTACTACAATTCCAGAAAATATATATATATATATATATATATATATATATATATATATATATATATATATATAAGCTTCAAAAGGGCGAAAAACAGTAAAGTCCACACACCGAAAATAATACACAACACTTTGATATGTTATAGTTAATCAGTTCTCGAATGTCACTTGAAACACATCATTTTAATCACAATACCACCACATATGTATACACATTGTCACCACCTTCAACACTTCTCAAAAGTTTAATTTATATCATATTTTCACAAATTATATACTAAGCATAGTAAATACAAAATCATTAGTCATTATACTGCAACTGCACCACCGTATTTCTTTAACAACATATATCAATATCTGAACCTAAATTAACATGCAACAAGCAACACACAAATCCCGCTTTTAGAGCGAAATCATATTCTTCCCCCTTACCGAAACAAACGAGAGATCGTTTGTTAAAAAAACTCCCAAACTCGAGCCGTACCACCTAATGAAATCTGGACAGCCTAGCGACAGTCCTTAAACAGCCCCTATTATGTAATTAAAATAAGACATGAATCAATATAAAAGACCAAATTCGGATTATTAATGAAATCTTAAAAACTGGGTTTTTATAAAAGTGAAAATCGGAGAAGCATGCTTACACAGGTAGATAGATATCGACGAGTAGATTAAGAAAATGTATTTGATTCCGAAAAACAGACACCCGAAGACCTCGATATCAGCCCCCGAAGCGACCACGTAGAAACCCAAAAAAAAAAAACAGCCAACTACACCTCCCTATGGTCGATTGTTTGTCGCCGGCCTGACCACGTCTCCGGCAACCCTTCACTGTCGGCCCTTCCTCTCTCTCCCTCTCTCTTTCGGCAGTATATACGTATATCTATGTGTATGTAGGTTATATGTATATGTATATGTTTATTACATATGTGTATATCAATATGTGTTTACTGCAGCATAAGCTATTAGGTTTAGCTTTTATTTTTATTTTTATTACTACACTAGTCCACTTACTTATAATATCATACCAATCACACCCAAGCTATCATATATCTCACAAAAATAAATAAACACACTAAAGCGTAATATCACTATTTCCTTAATAAAATTAATAATGAACTATTGAATTTCCGAGTCGTTACATTTAACGAGTTATTTCTCTCAAGTCTCATTTTTTACTTTTTACTTTTGAATCTGTTGTTGCAGTGACATTGTACGATTGGTGGAAAAAAAAGTTTTTAAATAAAAGTTGAGAAAGACCATTCCAAGTATGGATCGATCGAGGTGCTAGACCATTAAACCAATACATAGCGCTTCCACTCAAATAGAATGGAAATAGCCTCAAACGCATGGTATCAGGTGTAACCCTACGATCTTATTTCAAATCAGAGGCAGGCATAAAATATGTGAGATCCATATAAGGATCATCCGACAGAGCTCCCTCGAGTGACGTGATTTAAAACATTTGCTTCGATTGTATAGAGTAATGACCATATCGATATTCGAACAAACCTTTTTAACGATTTTTTTAGCCACGGTGGAGAAAATGCCGATATTTTTTTTATTTTTTTTAGCCACTGTGGAGAAAATGCATATATATATATATATATATATATATATATATATATATGCATTATGAGAAAATGCAGATATATATACTGTACTAGTCCCCACGTTCTAGGTCTGATCATTAACACTAATTCGATTACAAAATTTTATATTTAATACCATTGAGCCAGTTATATAAAAACTTTTTAAATACCTAATGTATTCAATATGTACTAATATCATGTTCATACATGTCATTTACGAACCAAATTAATGAAAATTCGGGTTGGTTAAGTCGATTTTAAATAATATCATTCAAGAACATTTTATATAAAAACTAAAATATATTTAACATAATATTAATGTACAAAAAGTAACAATAGTCACATTTGGGAAGCCTTTCAAAAATATCAAAATAGGGTTTTACAAAAAGTCAACTCAAAAACTAGTAACCATATTTATTTCTATAGTTTTATATTTATAAAATTTATTGATAAATATATATAGGTAATTGCTTCGGTTGGATTCTAGAACCATTGAAACCGTAAGTTGAACTAATTAAATTGGATTTTTTTTAATTATAAGCCGAGCCGAACCAATATTTAATCGGTTTGGTTCAGTTTTTATTTGATTTGGTTTGGTCCAACCGACTCGGTTGGTTTTGTTGGGTTTTTGCTCACCCCCTCGAGGAAGCACCTCAAAGTAGCACAAAGAAAACATGCGGTAAATAAAAAGCATTGTTTTGATTAAATTCCATTCAATATCCAAAGAGTAAATAAGCACAAATTTCAATTATAAAAATAAATAACAAAAGCCTGATATTGCGACAAGGTCTATCTATTATCACCGATGCCTTGTCTTACGAGAACAACTAAATCCACACCAATTGCTTTGTTTCACTCTCTTGGCAAGACTCATTTTTCGGAGAAGTGCCTGTAATTGTGTGAAACTTTCTGGTTTTGAGAGAGTAGAACACTCCCCCATTGTCATGAAGCCTTGGAAAATATACTTTATTTCCGGCTCCTCTTACCAGAGCTCTTCCAGAAAATGATGAATTGTGTGAAACAAATAGTATCTTATCACCTAAACATTCCACCTCATTCCAGGACCAGGTCTCGAAATCTATTTTAAAAACATCAACTTTTTCTCCACCACCTTTAACTAACACCACAAATATTTCGCCTTCAAGGTCCACCAAATAGTGCAGTTCTGAATTCATGAATCTTTCATGGAGTTCATTCCACACGCTCCAAGTTGAATGATCGCTACTTCGTTCGTAAGTCCCGAAATTCCCCGTCTCACCTAAAAAGTACACCTTTCCATTGCTGATAATGGGACTACAACCAGAAAATCTAAACTCTGGGATTCTAAACTTATCACGTGACCAATCCTTTTCACCGAGTTTGATTGTGCAAATATCTATCAAATTGTACCCAACCGAAAACCCAAAAACTTTAAAATCCGGAGAATTTGGAAACGAGAAAAAACACATCTTTGAGAATTCGCATTCCAAGGGTATATCTGGAAGCTCTATTCTTGTTTTAGTAAATGGATTAAAAAGGAATAGATCTTTTTTGCCTAGGGACATGATTAGCCATTGGTCCTTTGAGAAATGGATACACGCATTGTAAATTTCTGGGATATCTGATTGGTATGTGACATTGTAAATTGGGTTGTGGAAGTTGAACAATCGGGTCGTTGTGTTGAGGAACAGTAGATATGGGTGCTTATATCTCGACGGATCAGGGGTCTGGAGAAGCTGAGGAGATAATGTACAAGTCGAGTGCCATGATTTACATATGATACGAAAGGTAACATAGTCACTCATAAAGAGACGTGAAAGTATTGAGCTTAAAAGTTCCGGCGAAAGATCAGACCAAGACGGTCGTTGCATGTCTTCATATTCTTTGTTGTCTTGATAACAACTACCTTCCACTAGCTTAAGTCGCTTGTTTGTACATGAAATGCCTTCTCCTAGTATACTTTTACTGCATATCGAAAAAATAAAACAAAAATTAAGAGTCTTGACTTTTACAAAGCAGCAACAAAACATACATAGTGAAAACTGCAAAGAATATCTAAACTTAACCTATTGACATAGCAGCTATAATTATCTAATCACTAATCAAATGTTATTTCACCTTGAGTATTTCATTATCTTAACACAAGTTTGGCAGTTTCAGTCTTTAAAGTTGTGCTTTATAAATTATGCCTAAAACAGAATCTTTATAGTTGTAATGGCAGAGTCTTTCTACTTATAAAAACTCACATCTTTACGCTGAAATTAAAATTAAAAGTACCTGGAGAAATGATGATTTTTTATTCTTATCCAAATAGAATCAACCTCTCTCGAACTAATGGTTCGACAAGGAAGAGACGAGGAGAAGCTTTTATCTTCCAAGTCAAAAACATACAGCCTCTGGTCATCAGATTGAGTGAAGTAGATACAGTTTGGTTGGGTCCCACCTATTTCTGTCGAAAAACAAATACCTTGACCTTCACTTAAGAAAATGGTTTGATCACCTATACAATCAATCTCAACCCAAGCCATTCTAGAAAAGTCGACCCGAAAAACTCTAAAGCGATACATCTCGCCACTGGCATACAAGTATGTTTTACGGACCAATAGGAGCTCCTTCTCAGCATCGATAAGATATACACTTGAACCTGCAAACTCTGGAAATGACGGTCTAAGTAATCGTTCCCCCTCCATATTCTTAAATTCAAGTTTGGTATCAGATGTTAGGCCTAACACGTCAGCAACAAATAGAGTATAGCTGACTAAACAATAAAACTTCCCATTAAAGAACGCTGAATCCCGAATAAGTTGTTCAGATTGCCACTCTTGTATGGAGAATTCAGTGTCACCCGGTTTGCACAACATGATGACGTATTTTCCATATACATATGATGCAACATTGAGGATCATCAGGTTCTGAAGATAAGTGTACAGTATTAAGGTTTGACGAATCCAAATTCGGAAGGTTTACCTTTTCCATCGACCCGATATTCATAACATAAAACTCACAAGTTCTTTTATCTTCAAGAACCAACCAATCGAGATAAGAACTCCAAATTTTTTTCCCGTATAATTGCGGAATAGAATGAGGGTGATGATGATTGTTCTTGGATACCCCATATACCGTGTTCATCTTTTTATCCTTTCCGTGAGAAAATACAAGACAAGGAGTATACTTATAAACAGAGGCAACTTCGCTCCCATCGTTAAACCCTTCCATGACTTCTCAATACCCCAACGACGAAAACAAAAGTTTGATTTCTTCCTGCAAAAGGAAAAAGATTTGAATATCAGCAAGTTAAAGAACTAAAAGCAAGCCAAGTATAAAAAGGAACATAATGAAATATAATATTTGCGCTTTCCAGTAAACACTTCCAACTATTCTATACGGTAAACCTTTGCAACCTTAATCCATAGATTTGAATCCTTTACTTAACCTATTCGGAATAGCCTGGTGGGCTAGAGCCTGCAATATCATATAGGAGGTGCACTATTCGAGTCATGTTAAAGGGGTAGGTGTGAACATCTTTGACCCTCTTAACAAGATTTAAGTAAAAGGGAGAATCCTTTAATTGCAGAAAGTAATTAACTTATATAATACAATACAGAAGTTCATATTAAGTTAGCATCCCAGAAGACAAACTTTTGAGGGTGGAAAAATTTACACCTACAAACTAACACACTTACACAAGTTCGTTTTTTCATTAACCTTGTATCCATATCAGACGTCAGAGTGAAACTGAAACCCAAGATTACTAGATTATGCACCAAATTTTAAATTGTAGTTTCACTCTTTTTTTATTATAGACATAAAACATTGAAATAAAATTAGCATCAAACATTCAAATTGATGTCCAATGGACTCTTTTATTATAAAGGTAGCCAAAATAGAACTTTACATGTTAAACAAGAAAGTAAAAGGTGGATAAACACAAAAAGGAAAAAGAATACAAATAACATTAAATAAAATCCCACTCCTTCTTTAGGAATGTCTGGCCATATATACGGTTATATGTTCGGATGATAAGTCTTAAGGTCTTATCACCGTTCAGGGCCGGCCTAGATCTAGGGAGGAACTACAAGGGTAGCACCCCATTGGATAAATTATATATATACTTAAATAAGTCTGGAAAACCGACTTACGGAACAAAAAAATGCGTAGCTTAAGCTAAACTCTAAAAGTTCTTTAATTTGGTTAGAAAAGCTAGCAGCTATATAGAATAGGCTATTGTATAAAAGAGAGAGACGATTAGGGTGAATAACCCTAGCATCCATCAGGATTTTAGATCATGATAAAACTTATCAGAGAGAGATAAAAAGTAATCGGACACAATTAACACACAAATAATGCCGCCTGACCCACCACCAACGAAATTGTTTGCGTCAGTAGTAAGTTCCAGACCTAAAAAAGTCGATCTAGCCTTTAAAGAAGTCGGATATTATAAAGGTGAGCCTTTAATTCACTTTTCCATAGAAGATATTAAGCAATTATCTGAACCCTTTAAGTATACCGTAGTCGGAAATTTACTCACGGCAATCCAGACATAGCTGTTATAAGAAAATTGTTCAGTAAATTGGATTTAAAAGCTTATTACAACATTGGAGTACTGGATCACTAGCATATATTAATTCGTTGTTTTCACCAAGAGGATTTTACTTGAATTTGGTTGAAGAAGGTATGGTACATTAAATATTGCCCTTTGAGAGTTTTTAAGTGGACGTATGATTTTGATCCAGATTTTGATCCAACTTTAGCGCCAGTGTGGATAAATATACCAAAACTCCCTACACCTATACAATATATCTATTATATTCTCGATAGCAAGTGCTTTTGGAAAACCTTTGAGAGCAGATGAGCCTACTTCGAAACTCGCTAGGCCCGGTCTAGCTCGTATTCTCCCTTGAGCTAGACCTAAATTTGGAGCTTAATCAACGTGTTCACATTGGTTATGGAGAAGAAGGTGGTTTTTGACAATACTATGAATACGAAGATTTTCCATAGTATTGTAACTATTGTTTCAAACAAGGGCATGGTGAGGGGGTTTGACAATTTAAAAATAAAGAAGCCCCACAAGAAAGCAAAAAAGAGGAAATTAATACAAAGCAGCAGAAACCAAAAAATAGGGATATTGAGGCCAAATTATACCAGGCAAACAAAGAGAAATTTGCTAAAAAGGAGAGCAATAAAGATTGGGTTAGAAGGGAAAGATTTCACACTGAGAAAGAGCAGAACCAAAGCACCGATGGTGAGATTGGCAGCAAAAAGAAGAATATCCATGCGATGCCAAAAAAATAAGAAATCATTATAGTACAAGAAGTAAACGAAGAAAAAGTAGATGAAGAAATTATTTGCGACAATCCTAAGGTACTGGAACAAGAGCTCAAAAATAAAAATCATTATCAAGAGAGGATCAATGTATGTAGCTGTGATGAGAAAATAGAACAGGATAATACCAATGGGGAAAATATAGTACAGAAAAAGTCTAATGAGGAAAATATAGACAAAGAAGAAGTAAGAATGCCTGTGGTTATTTGCCAAGATATTAGTTCTTTAAATAGCTTTGTGGTGGCTATAATTTTAGGGTTAGGGTTGCTATTAATATAATTAATGGATAATTAATACCATTAATCGAGACCTAGAAAAGTATTATGAAAAGAAGGGTTAGGGTTTATTACGAATGTTATTATTGACCTGATTAGTAAGATATTCCTTAGATTTAACATGATTAATATCTAATGTGACAGTAGACTTAATGGTGGTTTAAGGCGAGATATAAATTATGTATTCGTGAAATGTATGATAGTTACCATGTTTGGTTCGTAATTGATACAAAGAGATCTACAAGACGTCTAAATATGGAGAGAAATATTGATGAATCTCCTGATTATGGGCATGGAAGCTATACTAATGAGGATAAATATCACTAATTATAGAAAAACTACTCCCTGAATACCGAGGAGAAAAAGTACGGCCCAAGAGGTACATGCCCCTGGGATAAGGCAAGAGGCCTCTCCACATGTGGGAATACCCCGTGAGAGTGAGAGTGCCATAATACTTATCAGACAGTATCATTGAATAATGAGCATGCCTATTTGCATGGGCATGGGGATGCGTTTCCTTACGAATATAAGGAAACCCGTCTCTCCCATTAAGGGAGAGATCTATTTATCCGTCAATGATAAAAAGGAAATCAATGGCTTATAAATCTATGGAGATATGGTTATTTGGAACCAAGATTCACCCTCGTTTATACCAATATAAAGTCTTCTAAAATCCTCCATGAAGGTACACACACAATTACGTGCTTTAATACATACAAATTATATAAACTAAACCCTAAAAGACTCTCCCTTCGTACAACTCCTTTCGGCGATGGAAGGTGAACGGTAGAAACCCTACCAAGAGCCCCTTGATCTTGGTTGTTAAGTGCGATGGTACACATGAAGCTAAGAGAAGTTCTTGTCGTTACAAGAACATCCCACTATCGTGACGAATAGGTCTAGTTAGTGTGGGAATAAGTTTGAGTCCCATTAAACAGAGATTGAGCAAGAACAAGACCATTTGCCAGATCAGTTATTGAAGAAGAAATGTTCCTAAGATCGTCCCGGGGGTGGGGGGGTAACCATATTAGAACTAAACATTCTTTTGTGCCTTGGCATAAAACTGTTTGGTTTAAAAACTCTATAACTAAATGTAGTCTTATTATGTGGCAAGCAATTTTACTTCCCACTGTTGACAGAATGGACAAATGGTACCCTTACCTGATACTACTTGTTTTTTATGTAATAGCTGCATAGAGGACCATAATCATTTATTTTTTAACTGTCCTGCTATTAATATTGTTATTGCACATTTGTTCCAAAAACCGGGTTATAGCACCAATCACACCACCCTCCACTATTGCACACTAGTTCATATATAGCAAGGATAGTTACCCTCGGGGAAGCCCCTCCTTCATGAGGCCGGCAACAACACTTTTTCTTAATATCAAGTCAAAGTCGGCAGATACACATGAAAAGATACATAGGCGATCATTATAATATATTCTTGATAAACCAAGAGATATATTATGACATGATCAGATATGATTGTCAAGATTATGCTAATCAAAGAGATCTACCTTAGATCTTCATCCGCCTATATAAGAACCTCATTGACCACGAAGAAAGGGATCGACAAATCATATCTCTCTACAAATATACATTAAATATGGTTATCTCTAAATATTACTCATATTCAATACATATTAAATATATTATATACACCATAAAAGGTTCACACCTCCTTAAAATTTCACAAGACGAAGAAGGATGAACAGTGGTAAAACCACAAAGTTCTCCTTGATTTTAGCTTGAGTGTGCAGATATTACGCAGTTATAAGCGAGCAAGGCGGACAAACCCTACAACGGAATTTTCTTATTGGCTCAAACACCGGAAAGTCCGCAAGCCCTACAACAACGAAGTTAGCGGGCAAAGCCCTAGAAGGGAATTTTACTGAATACGATAAAAATTCTACAAGTTTATATGATGTTCTCGTTCCCTAAAAATTCATATTACAAGAATATTTAACAAGTCCCATTATATTCATATTTATTCATTGGTGCGTAATAGTTACGTCTGTTACAATGATTTGCTCAAGTAAAAATGTCAACTCTTGGTATAGTACTACTTTAAGACCATTCACAACTGAGTTTCTGAAATGATCATCTATTTTATAGATTCAAACCACTTTTATCTGTACGTGCTTAAGCTATTTTAGTATCCAAGTTCAACATGGATTAGACTTTATATCTTACTTTAATGAAAATGCCGAAGGTGCACACAATAAATTAGTGTTATCCCTTCAATAACACTTTTGATTATTCTACACGGTAGACCATTGGAACTTTAACCTAAAGATTTAAATTCTTTACTTTCACAAAGTAATTATCGATCCTGTGAACAATGAGAAAGTTTACATCAACGTTATCATAATCGAGGGAATGATCACTTGTAACGGTGGAGGTTTCTAAAATTGCCAAACCAACACAAGGATTATTTATTTATTTCTGAAATTAATTAATGTTAACTTTTATGTGGACGAGCCGAGCCAATACCGATGACAAATCTATTACAAATACGATTATATTCAGTGCATGAGTTGAACCCTATGAGCTTCTACAATAGTCTTGCTAACTTTTTATTTTAAATAATCTCACATATGTGTGTTAAATGTCACATATGCATGTTAAGGTTAACCACCAATGAAGTCCCTTATTATTTTATTAACAACTTTATCTAAAAAATAATATCATTGGAAATAAAAAATATAGACAGAATATGTTATTTTGCCTTTAGTTTAGGAGTAAGTTAAACTAAAACTCCACATCACCCGTAAAATTTCTTGTTAACTTTAACAATGTTAACTTTAATGGGTGTATTAACACAATCATTGTGAATGAAAAAAATACATATTAGCAACTCTTTTATCGAACAAGTGAGATAATACCATTGTGGTGGATGCTCTAACATTATTAGATTATGTAACAAATTTTAGGTCGCACTTCACAAATATTTTGTATAAACATAAAACATCAATAAAAAACTAATACCAAAAATTCATATTGATGTTCAATTGACTCTTCTTTGTTAAAAGAAAAAAGAAATTCAATGATTTAAAAAAAAAAAAACCCACACCCATCCAACCACACACCCACCTCTGCTATTTTCATAAAAGCCGTTCTATGTTAGGATCTAAGGTCTTATCATTGCTAATTTAAATTAAAAACTACATAACTAATCTCCTAATTGTCACGTTTGCCAACCATTGATGTCAATCACTAATATTTTCTCATCTAAGCTATCCGTAGTCCAATTCCGATCTTCTCACACTACAAAAAAAGTCAGGTTACCAGTGCCTTGTTGCTAGATTGATGATAAACTGTTGTGTCACTGCTAAACTGTTGTTAAGTTTCGTAACACTCAATTTACCATCAGTTTAGCAACATGGCGTTTGATGTTAAACTGATATTTTTTTTGTAGTGTCATAGTATCGAGGAACATGTTATAAATTTTGAATCGTGGGAACAAAATATTAGTTGCCTTAGCACGATTATCCAGCAAAAGGAAAAAACAATGGCATTGTGTTAGAGTTGCAATTAGTAGTGAAGAACACAAGTAAAAAACCTTACCGCTGATAAAACCGTGATAGTTCCTTAATTAGAAAACAAAAGAATAAGTTGCTCCTCATGAGGTTTAAGATAAGGTACGGCATGTATATAAATTAATCGGTTGGGCTAACAAGTGCATCAGGAACATCGTTTAAGTATTAAATGACTTTTCAAATACAAGTTAAATTAAATACAATTATTATTGCATTTATATCATAATCTTGTTGAATTTATATCATAACATTAGTGTATTATCAAAAATATGTATTTAATTACTCAAGTTATGAAAATTTTATTATTGAATTATTATAAAAAAATAAGTGCAACAAATACAATGCATACTTAACCAATGCCTAGGGGGTGGCTAGCTATTCCCTAAATTTAATTATCAATTCCAAATTTAGTTAAGTTATGTGTACTCCTAATGACTCATATTCTCTTAATAGGAGTACTGTATATTTATATTCGACTTAATTACACCACTGGATCCCATAGTATAAAGATAATAATTTCAACTTTTTATATACTATACACTTATACCGTCATTACTCATTATAATTTATAACACTACAGCAATTACGGTTTATAATGACAAACTTATTTGATGTGCTCACTAAATATATCTCTTTTAAATGATAAATTTATTTTTAGGTCACTAATTAAGTATAGAGAGAGACGCTCCCCCTTCTCTCTAAACTTTGTCAAATACTAAATATCTTTTAAGTAGCTTTTCCTCTCTTCAAAGATTAAATGGCTAACGATGGTGATTCTCCTCTATCAGCTAAGACCTACTCATCTTCTGAACTTCCATCGATTAATCTGTATGAAGGTTACGAAAATCTTTATTCCCCTCCTATATCTCCCCAAGATCTGATCTCTCTGTCTAAACCATCTATATGATTTCTACTAGTTCTTCATCGAAAACTGGATCGGATGGTAGGGCTATGAGAGATGAGATTGCTGAATTAGAGTTAGACCCAAATTTTCATAGTAGGGAATTCGAAAACAACTGTATTAGGATCCTGAACAACAGTCCTAGAAGTTGTTTATATTAAAATACACTAAGTAACCTAGTGGTGGATTTGAACAAATTCGACGAGGGCTTTAGTGGTCATCCAGAGGTGATTTTGAATAGTAAAGTTATAGATCAGGTGGATTTATCTATTCCTACTAATTCCTTGGCTAAAATGGTGGTTTATAATACAAAAACAAAAACCCCATCTCCGTTTGCTGCTGGTAGTTGGGCTAAGGATGCTCAGATGGAGGAGGAACGCCTAGTTGCAGAAAGGAAAAAATTGGAAGAAGGAATTATCCTCAACGGTAATATTTCCCCTTTTGATATATCCCCTTTTAATCCTTCTGAGGACTCTGTCAATAAAGTACTTTTTCCTGAGATACTCAATATTACCGTTACTGAGAAGGCTACTAGCTCCTTTACTATAGGACAAATTGATTGTCCTAAATTGAACAAGATAGCCTATACTTTCAATTCTAAAGCTATAGGTAAGAATATTGGTAATATAGCTAAAAGTACTAAAGAGGCCTCTTCTACCCATGTTATTAATAAACCATCTGGTAGAACTGCTCTTAAATTTATCCAACCTTGTTTGGGTAGAAATAAACTTCCTGTTAGAGCTGCTGCTTTAGGAGTTCAAACTGGAACCATACCTTGATAGGATACTTCATGGGTAGTGGTATCCCTTTTAATACTTTTCTAAGGTAATCTCATCTAAAGTGGGATAAATATGGTTTTCAGAAAATCATCACTACTGGGAATGGAGTTTTTTTATTTAGATTTGATTTTGAGGAGGGCCCTTCTTTGGTCTTTAGCAAATGACCATGGATGATGTTGGGGAAACCTATTCATATTAAAAAATGGTCAGTTGATATGGAATATACTAAGGAGAGTTTTAAATTTGTCCACATATGGGTTTATTCTATGACATTCCCCTCAACTATTGGAATGAGGTGGGATTTAGTCATATTGCCAGTAAGATTGGAGTGGCTCTTTACACTGATGAGCAAACTTCTGAGCTTAATAGAGTTAACTTTGCTAAATTTTGTATTGAAGTTAGCTCTCAGAGTGAATTCCCCACCAAAATTATTGTGGAGGATGAATTTGGCAATTTATTTACTGTTAATGTGGTTTATAGTTGAATTCCAAAAGACTGTGATTCTTGTAAGGAATTTGGCCACCTTACTTAGCACTGTAGTAAACCTAGTATTGATAAGTCCTTTAATGAAGTTCCTATTGAGAAAGAATGGTTTTTAGTTAAAAACAAAAAGCTCAATAAGAAAAAATGAAAATCTGTCATTTTCTCTAAGGGTACTGATGATGTTGCCTCCAAGAATATAGTGAAGTCAGTTGAAGCAGCTCCATTAAAAGCTAAGGTCCCATTGATTGATCAAAATTTTATAAAACTTGCTAATGTGTTTGACACATTAAAAATAGATACTAATGTTGTGGATGCTGCTCCTAGCTTTACTAATCCTTCTAAGATGGTAATTTCTGCTACTTTGGAATCTTTAATGAGCAATATCAAAACCCCTGAACATATTCACCAACTAGTACTTATTTATCTAGATGTAGTTGGTGCTTTGGATAAGGGGGATAAGAAAAGTGGCTTGGACATTAATATGAGTGAGGAAAAGAATGAGGATAATTCTCTACTTGACCTCCAAAATCTTATTAAAGCCATGAATTTCCTAGAAAAAAAAAGAAAGAAACGGGCTTAAAAAGCTGAATAATAAAGTCAATAAACAACTGAAAAAGTTGGATAAGGCTACTATTGCTACCAATTCTAATAAATATCTTAATGATGACACAACCTAATTGTATTGGTTGCTGTAACATTAGAGGCATGAATAAGAAAATTAAGCAAGATGCTATTAAGTCTCTTATTGCTAATAATAAGATTTTCTGTGTTGGTATTTTAGAAACTAAAATTTCTGCTGCTAGAATTGACTCTTCCTGTTCTTATACTTTTCCTAATTGGAACTTTATTAGTAATTTTGTGGAGGCTCCTTATGGTAGAATTATTGTTGCTTTTGATCCTCTTGTTTGGAATTGCAATGTTTTAATTGCTAAAACTCAATATATTCATTGCAACCTTAAGATATTAATTCAAATGATGACTTGCTTGTTACTTTTGTTTATCCTGACAATCTGCACAAGAAGAGATCTATGTTATGGGATGAGTTATCTGGTCTGGCTAACAATACTTTGGGGTTGCCTTGGGTTGTGTTGGGTGATTTTAATTCTCTTACGTTTCCTCATGGTAATTTAGGAGGTAGTAAGAAGTGGCCTACTCACTACAATGATTTTCCTAACTTTATTAATAATGCTAATCTTGATGACCTTTGTTTTAATGGCCTCAAATACACTTGGTGTAACAATTGGATTTCTTTAGCTATCCAAAGGAAGATGGACATAGTGCTTGTTAATGATGATTGGATTAACTATTTTTACAACACTTTTGCTAACTTTTTACCCCATGATATTTCTGACCATACCCCTATGCTAGTTTCTTTTGGTAAAACTTTCTCTACTGGCCCTAAGACTTTTAGATTTTTTAACCATTGGACTAACTATGAGGATTTCTTTGATATAGTGACCAGATCTTGGAGTCTAGTTTACTTTGGTACTCCTATGTTTGTTGTATATAAAAAACTACATGCTACTAAATTATCTCTTAAGAATATGGTCTTGATTAAAGGTAGAGATATTATAGCCAAAACTAATACTGTTAGATAGTCTCTCCATTCTGCTCAAGTCTTGTTTGATAAGAGAGATCCTGCTATTTCTCTAGCTTCTATTAAAAATATTAAGAGTACTTTACTTAATGTTCTCATTGAAGAGGAGAGCTTTGCTAAGCAGAAGAGTAGGGTTCTTTGGCTGGAAGAGGGTGATAACAAAACTGCTTGTTTTTTTAAATCTATGAACCAGAGGAATAATAGAAATATGATTGCTACCATTAAAGATGATAATGACAATCCTCTCACTAAACACACTGATATTGTACACAATATTCTGGATTTTTATACTAATCTGAATGGTTCCTCTAATACAAATGTCTATCCTGGTAAAGAAGCTCTTAATGAGTTTGTCAAACCAGTGGTTACTAGTGAGATGAATGCTGATATGGATACTATATTTTATGATGATGAGATTACAAAGTGTATGCTCTCTCTTAACCAAAAGAATGCCCCTAGTCCTGATGGGTTTAATGGGTACTTTTTCAACAAGGTCTGACATATTATAGGCAAGGATATAATTCTTGCTATTCAGGATTTTTTTTAAATCCAAATGTTTTATTAAACAAGTTAATAGTACTTGTATTTCCCTTATCCCTAAAAAAAGATAATCCTACTCATATTAGGGATTACATGCCTATCTCTTGCTGTAACTCTGTCTACAAGTGCATTTCTAAACTTATAGCTAGTAGAATTAAGCCTCATTTAGACAAGCTGCTAAAAATCAGTCTGCCTTTGTTAAGGGTCGTAGTATCACTGACAATATCTTACATGCTCAAGAGATTATGCAAGGTTACCACCTTGACAAGGGTAAGCCTAAGTTTGCTCTTAAAGTGGATCTTATGAAGGCTTTTGATTCTATCAATTGACTTTTTATTAGTGACATTTTGGAATTAATGAGGTTCCCTCCTAGTCTTAGTTATTGGGTTAATGAGTGTATCTCCACCCACTTTTATTTCATTATGATAAATGGTAGCATGGAAGGGTTCTTTAAAGGTAAAAGAGGCATTAGACAAGGGGATCCCTTTTCTCCTTACCTTTTTGTTATCTGCATGAATGTGTTATCACTTATTTTTGAGAAAAGGTGTGACTCTGCTGTCTTTAAATTTCATACTAAGTGTAAAAATTTGAAAATTAACCACTTGTGCTTTGCTGATGATTTACTTTTGTTTGCTAATGGTGATTCAGACTCTATTAAGTTAATCTCTAAGGCTTTAGAGGATTTCTCTAGTTTTTCTGGACTAGTTCCCAACCCTGATAAGAGTAGCATTTTTCAATGTTCTGTTAATGATGATGAGTTGAGTGAGATAAATGAGTTGTTGGAGTATAAGAGGGAAGAACTCCCTGTGAGATATCTAGGAGTTCCCTTAATATCTTCCAAACTTAAATAAATCCACTATGATGCTTTAGTTAATATGATCACTAGGAGAATTTTGTCATGGACTAGTAAATTTCTTTCTTATGCTGGTAGGATCCAGCTTATCAAGTCTGTTCTGTACTGCATGAGCATTTTCTGGTGCTCTCATTTAATTCTCCATGTCTTTATTACCAATAAGATTGATCATATTCTTTCTAAATTTCGTTGGAGGGGGTCTGGAGTTAGAGTGGCTTGGAATGACTTAAATTTTCCTTTGAAAGAAGGTGGTCTAGGTTTTAAACATATTAAAATTGGGAACACTGCTTTGATTATCAAACTAATATGGAACCTTTGTGATCCTAGCAAGGACTCTCTATGGAAAAAATGGATTTACTCTAATATCCTTAAAGAGAGGAGCATTTGGGTTGCTAAGAATCTATCCAATTGTAGCTATTCTTGGAGGAAGATTCTCAAAGTTAGAGAACACCTCAAAGAGCTGGTTTTCTTTAAAGATGGTAATGGTAACAATATCAAGCTTTGGTATGATAACTGGCTCAAAATTGTCCTATTCTTCCTAGGGCCCATACTAGAGCTATGGTTAATGATACTGGGCTTCATTTAGAGGAAAACCTGTATGCCATCATTAGAGATAATACATGGAACTGACCTCACATCAATAATCCTGACATTATTAGAATTAAAATCTTGTAAGGCTATGTGGAATCATTTGAGAGAAAAAAGAGCTCTTGTGAATTGGCATAAAATTGTTTGTTTTAAAAACCATGTCCCCAAGTGTAGTGTGATTATTTGGCAAGCAATCTTAAAAAGACTGCCTACAAATGACGAAGTGAGTGGATAGTACCCTAATGTTAACACTTGCTATCATCTGTGTCACTCTCCTATGGAGGATTTGGATCACTTGTTCTTTAATTGTGACTTTGCTACTAGAGTTTTACATACCTTGTTATACAAAGCTGATTTTTCTGGTATCTGTTACTCTTGGAGTGATTGGATTGTGTGGGCCAATAATATGTTCAAAGGAGTTCATTTAGCTGCTATGGCTGGGAAAATTATTTTCTCTTCCTGTGTTTATTTTATTTGGAGGGAGATGGATAATAGAAAATATGGTAATGGTAGCTCTGATATAGCTACTATTCTGCAGCAAATTGATTTTATTATTAAAATCAAGATTGGTAAATTAATAGGGATTCCTAAAAATTACAGGAACTCCTACATTGCTAATGCCTGGAACCTTGACTTAACTCATTAATTAGGCTGCATTGCTTGTGTTTTGTTGTTTTTGATGTCCTAGGTACCTACAATTTGGATTGTTCTACAGGATTGTTAAGCACTGCCTTGGCTGGAAATGCACAAGGTATTATGTGAGCTAGTCTTATGAAAATACTAATGGCTGTTGATTTGAACTTGTATACTGCATAAGTTTGTGTTATTTGTTAGGATTTTATGTGGTTTCAAACCCATCTAAGGAAGGAATGTTGATGAAAGAAGAGTGGAGCTTGGCCTAGCTTTTATATTAGTTTCAAGAAGCTGTGATTAGGAGATGCTGTCTGAGTCGTTCTCAGTACAATTGTCGTATGTACTTCTATGCTAAAGAATTTATAATGAAAAGGTCTACTAATTGGGAAGCCTTGTATTCTAACAATTCTCTATGTTTCTAGAGAATTTTGAGTTAGTTATTTGTATAAAAAACTTGTAGCTGTATTTTATTCTGTTCCTTAGCTACCAAAACTGTGATATGCAAGGAACTTGTTTATTCTTATTGTTTTAATATAATTACTTACCTTCCAAAAAAAAAGCTAAATTTTTTATGATATAGTGGCCGGATATTTGTACCTATAAGTTATATTAATTATAAACACATTTTTTCACAATTTATCATATAAATACACGCGCACACACAATTATACTATATATATATATATATATATATATATATATATATATGCATATAATTAAAAGAAATATCACGAAATGAACGGGGTTATGTTAATTATCATCTCTTTACTACACCAACACTATATTATTATTCGTTATCGTTCATTTAGTAATGAATGAACCCCAACTGAGCTATAAACGAAATAAACACGAAAATTTGTTTCACGATCTACTCACTTCATTATCAATCTTACTTGTAGATCATTCTCTCTCTCTCCTCTCGTGAATACAACATGTGCTTCACCTTGAAGACCAAGACCGTAGGAGGACCACCGTTAAGACGCCAGAGGTCCACCATACAAGGTCTTCATGTATATTCTCTTTGTAAGCCTGATCCTCGTCTAACTCTCAAGCCCTAGTTTGAGTGGTATGTAATTTATATTTTGTTTTGTCTTCGATAATGTTAATTATCTTGAATGTTAATGTATCTTCAATATTGTTAATTATTGCTTGTTTATGTGATTTTTGTAATGAATTTTGTCATTAAGTTGTGCTCATGTGTATGGTTCTATGCCAAATTTGGTTATATTTATCATGTATATTAAGCTCATTTTTGGTAGAATTGAAGCTCAATTTGTGCTCATGTGCCAAACTTATGCCAAATTTGGTTACATATTTTGTTGGTTAACTTGCATCATTAATTAATAGTATTGTTTTCATAGATGAATTTGTTCATCTAATTGTGGAATTTTTTATTCCATTTATTACGCCGTCAAATAATTGATTATTGCATCAACAACTTATTAAAAGTAAATAATTAAGATGTTTGATTTGCAACTTTACAGCTTTGTGTTTTTTTTAGGCATAAAAAGTGGATTGCATTAAAAGGTTATAAGCTGAACGGAAACCTGCAAAACCGAAATATTTTGGTATAAATTATAATGAAATCCATGCTTAGCCGACTGAAGTATTTGGTATAATTATACTACACAAGGTCTAAACTAGTATTGGTCTAAACTAGTATTGGTTGTTAGAACTAGATCTATGAACATGCATAAATTCACTTATTTCAGATTATCAATATTACGTACGCACTAATAGGAAAACATACCTGATTCCGTGGTGTTGGATACGAAGATGGTTGTGGGCAATTGGTTTTCCTCAAACTAATCTATTCGCTTTATGGATCTCTGGAATGGAGGGGGAGAGTGGTTAGAGATTAGTATTGCAAACCAAATCATATGTTCCTTATATAGTAATATTAATTAGAATCGTGTAAATCCTAATTAGTTTATTATTGTATAATACACATTACAAAGCCCATAACATACCACATGTTTAATTGGGCTATTATTAGTAGATCATTTAATTAGTCATTCAAGAATATTAACACAAATATAATTAAATTAATTAATTAGTTCTCACATTAGGTTACAAAAATAACTTAACATTCGTCTCTGTCACATTTAATTTTTGTAGAAACTGCACATGAATCTAGTGATTTTTTTATTAAATGAATGAAGGCGAGGTTTTGATTAAATGAACGGTTTGCTAATACTCGAAATTTATGATTCACTTTATTCATGTGATTTTGTTGATTCATTTTTAGTTAAATAATGTGATTTTATTGTTTAAATTATTGAATTAATTTTTAACAATATTAAAGTAAATAGGTACTATAACATTATTGATGTGAAGTAAAATTTTATTTGTTAACTAAAACTTTTATGTAACAATTGAGTTAACTTGACTATTGTAGACGCTCTAACAAAGAAAATCTTAATAAACTTGAACAAAATACTGCAAGATATTTATGATGAGATTTTAAATATTTATTCTTTTTAAGATCACTTCATATTTCCTAATAGAAATGAAAAAGATACCGTTAGCATGCATAGCCGTAAAGAATAAACTAAAAAGTAAAAGCTTAAAAAGATAAATAATATACTCCATTGTATTTAAGATTCAACAAAGAAAACATAATTAACCTTAATAAAACAATAAAATATTAAAATATTAAAAAAAAACATTAGAATCTAAGATCAAAAAAATGTGAAATAACTTTCGCCTTAGTGTCAAGTGCAGTTACGCTTATCAGTTAAACTTTAGTTATAACTCGAGTTGTGACAGACACCAAAATTAATATTAAACTGTAAGTAAATGAACACTACAGTTTAATTATGGAGTTCGACCTAAACCTAGTGTCTACGTCTCTGTGATACTCATCCAATTATATATTGATATTCTAAGGAACAATGAATAGACTTAAGTCTTACAATACTAAACTTCACTTACGTATCTGCCTATCTAATCATCTCTAGCTTATCAGCTATCAATCTCTCTAGGATCTCGTCCTATGAAGCGTTTCTCTCAAATTATAAAGTTTTCCAATCTCTCTCTTGCTCTTCATAAGTTTATGTCTCAATAATAATAAAAGAGCTAGAGAGAATAACCTAGTCTATCCGTTTATATAGACACGATTACAACCAAATATCAATCAAGTCTAATTATATCTTTTGACTTCTATATCTTCACCAAATATGTCTTGATAGATCTTGATTGTATCTTCTCTTTCTGTGTTGTTATATTTGTGAATCTCGTACAAGGTAATTCCATCACTCAGACTCCAAGCAAGATCTTTTCATAGGTAATTCCATGACTTAGACTCCAAGCAAGATATTTTCATTGTCAAACTTTCCAAGCTTGTTCCACGCCTTAAGCTCCAAGCAAGATCTTTTTGAAATCATTCCTTTATTGCAGATTCAGCCCGGATTCTATTCAAATCTTTAAGTCAACTTCCTTTCAAAACTAAACCTGTTTATTGCATAAACTTAAACACACATTTAGTTGCACTTTTATATAATAATGCACATAAACAATTAGATAAGGTCAGTAAACTAGACCTAACAAAATGCATTTCAAGCAATTTTATTTTTTCCTCTTCTCATTTGTCTATAGAAGTTTCAATTAATTTATAAAAATATGCGAGATAAAAGAAAATTATATATGAATATATGGCTAGTTTAAATTATATATATTTATAGAACATTGACTGGTTTATTCGGTCCAAGCGGTTACTTTTTAACTGGTTTGAATATTCTAACAAGTTAATTCTATTTTTCGTTTCCGAAGTCTCGATTAGTTCTTTTCCTTACATTCTTATTCATTCTTCGTACTTTGATTATCCGAAATCACCTAGATTAAACATTACTACAACTAAAAAGTTTTCATTAAGTTATATTATATCTATTTTGTTATTCGTCAGAACATTCGTTGATTATAGATTGGTTCATAATAATTACGAAATGGTTCAACAGAAGAGCTTTCTTGTTTTGATAATTGATGAGAAGAACAATTTTATTTACCAACTAGTGTCTCATTTCCCTTATCATCTGTTGCAATTGGTTTTTTCCATTGATCTTGAACCATGTTCCATACTTCTTCATCAAGTTGTCTGATGAATTCCTTCATCTTGATCTTTCAGAGTCTATAGTTTCTCGCTCCTTCCAGCAATGGTGGCTTGTTACAAGATACTCTTTCTATCATAAGATCTATAGTTTTTAGATTACAAGATCCACACAAGTATATCTGATGTGAAGTTCTACTACCAATTTAAATAGACTAAATAAATATGCCTATTAATTCTCTAAGATGCAGTTATGCAATATTCAGTATCAACTGATGTTTAGCATTTAATAGTTCTCAGTTGCTACTGGGATTGGGTTTATTGTATAAACTAAATAGCAACAATTAACACAAATGAACATAAAATATTTGTTAACAAAGTTTAACCAATCATACTTCTCCGGGGCCCTCACATTGATTAATGATATTGAAAAGCTTACAGAATGAAATTCAAGACTTATAAAATAGTGACTCGCTCACTTGTTTACGCCTATCTCATAACTGCTCCCATCTCTAAACTATCAAGTATGAATCAAATGGTATCTCACCATTGATATTCTCTCACCAGTGTTCTTAGTATTCTATAGATAAGCTTATGTTCTGAATACTTAGTCTTGACAAAGACAGCCTATGTGTTTAGATTAAACGCTTACAAAGTGGTATCAATCACCCTTAACTAAGATAAGACTTGTTAGGACCTATTTTATAGTGTCTAATAATTCCTATCTGTTAACATTATTTTGATAAAAAACACTTAGTATTTTTGTGGTTATATATTCATTAAGTTTCTAATAAATCTTTATAAATTACACTTTCGGTTGTTATTGACTAATACAAATGAAAGTTCTTGACAGACAGATTAAAGATTCTGTAGAGATGTTGTTTGTTGATCAAGAAGGAGATATCATAGAAGATTACAAACGTGGGCAATCTCATAATATTATGTGAAGATTTACGCAGTAAAGATTCATCAAGAAAGTCAACAATTAAAGAAAGAGATTGAGGGATCAATCAGATAGAAGTAAACTTGGAAAGTTTATTCTATTAGTATATTGTGTTACATTGGGTGTAAGCATAATAGGACGTAGGGTTTGATTATGTATTCAAAACTTGAAAGTTTTTTTTTTTAGAATACTGTGCTATTGCTAGAGAGATACACTACGACAGAGGCCACCTCAAAATATAATAGTTGAGAGAAGTAGTAACAATAGCAGTATATGCTTAAACAATGAGGGAGTTATTGGTTGTGTAAGACTCAAATACTCTTTGTAAGCTTTCTCTTTATTCTAATTTGAGCAAGATCTCCGGAGAGTAGACTTGGTCTAACTCCGTCATCAAACGTATCATGTCTTGTCTTTATTCAATCAGTACGTTTGTTTGTATGTTTAGGCTTATACACAAAGATCCAGTTTTAGTTACAACTGAGAACTGAAATTACTAAATTTCAGGCATCTTAGAGTATTAAGACAATTAGTTTTTTCAATTGGTATCAGAGGTTCACATCAAACATACTTGGCGTGGATCCTATACTCTAAGAACTATGGATATTATGTAAGAGTATGAAACTGTTGAGGAATTTGACATTAGAATGTGCACTCTTTTTGGTAATGTACTGGCTTTAGGTAAAAAGATCTCTGAAAAGAAATTGGTTAAGAAAGCTCTTAGATCTCTCCCATCTAGATTTGATATGAAAGTTACTGCTATTGAGGAGTCTAGTGAAATTGATACTATGAAAATGGAAGAGTTACATGGAAATTTAAGTACTATGGAATTGATAATTTCAAGAGAAATGGATATCAGGGTAACAACTACCATCCTAAGAAATTTGAAAATAAATGGGTGTCTAAAGAGAGCTACTCTAAGAACTTTAAAAATAAAGATCAATCTAGTAGTCACAAACCCAAAGGTATCCAGTGTAAAGAGTGTGATGGTCATGTTTAAGCAGAATGTGCTAGTACATTAACTCCAAGGCTTTATTTACCCACTAAACATATAATACTAATATAGATTGAAATAACTAAATGACTAATGACAGTTTAAAAAATGTGTAAAAATTAGACTATTTAAAATACAAGTGCCAATCATAGTAATAAATTTATAAAGTGATAAGACCACCCATATTTTTATAGTTTTTTTTTTACCGATTTTGCTCACACCTACGGGTTTTGTTTGAGTTTTTGTCCTAAACTAACATGCACACAAGAATAAGGAAGAGATGAGTGTTGTCAATCCTCACTCTTTGTTAATTTTACGAATAATATAAGCAATGTTATGTGGCAACTATTAGCCATATATTGATGTAAAAAGAAATATATAGGGAGAACAAAATAATGCTTTATATTCATATCAATGTGTGTCAAAGGGTGAATGGTTCAACCCTTTATATAGTGAAAGAGTGTAACAAGTTACATGTAACACATAAATGGTGACTAGAAAGCCAGGGGTCTTAAAAATCCATACACGAATGTATGTAACTCAATTCATGAATATGGATAACCACATAATGTATCACAACACTCTCTCTTTGGTGTCCAAATATGCTTCAAGATTACTTTTGTTAATAAATTATGATGGGTTGTTGAGTCGCATTTGCTATTGGCAACACATAAAAAACTTAAGTCTTGAAAAGTCGATGATGGAAAAAAACCAGATCATAGGACAAAATTTTGTTGCCGAATGGGCTGGGTCGAAACACTATACAAGTGCGTGAATGAACTGATTAGAAAATTTGTGACTCGAAAAAACCTTGCCAAATAAAACCCATTGGAAAAAAAATTGGTCGAAGGATAAAAGAGTATACACCTTTCAGTAGTAGCGTGAGACGTAATCATACACGGCGTGTCTCATTATAGTATTGTTAGAAAAGGCCTTGTTAGAATCACTCAAATCCAAGAATAAAAGAGTAAACAATAGTTATGAGTATGTAACTCAATACTCTCCCTCATTTCGGTAATAGTTAGTGATGCCGCGATTATTCATCTTGAATGTAAAATGTATCAAAATAACTCGGATGGCCTCTAGAATCCTTAGTGAATGTGTGATTAATAGTGTATCATAATAAACTTTGCCAATATAAATCCAATGGGATAAACACTTGTTCTAAAAACAAAAAGAGTACACTCACAAGTGTTAAAACAACACGAGCATTCACCGAGATGCTCACTTCTATATGTGATGAATATCTAGTGATTATGGACATTTCGTTGGGGAAATCCTTTTTCTCTTTTTATTTATGTTTTTTTTCATTAGTTCAAATTTTGAATGAGAGTGTATGAGAGAATTTGACAATATATGAGAAATATTCTAATTTTATGTTTGATTTTGCTTATATATATTTATTTTACCTAGGCTCCTTTTGTTTTGACAGAAAATGGAGGCTCAAAAATATTTTCCCGGAAAATTTAGTTTTCACTATGTTTCTTTCGAGGGAAAAATTGTTTTTTAGGAAAATATTTTCCAGAATTGAAGGAAAATTAAGGTAAATATTTTCCCTTATATTTTCCGGAATCATAGCGTGACCATAACAAAAGATAACTTACGATGAAAAATTATTAATCAAGTTAAATTTAACTAATAATAACTTTAAAATAATATACAACTTAAAATTTTAAAAGTAATCTTTAAGTTAAGAAAAAAGTAACTGAAAAGAAAAAAGTAAATTACACTTAATGCTTATAACTTAAAAAGTAACTTGTAAGTAAAAACATAGTAAAAATATCAAATCACAAACAGTAACTTAAATAGAATATTTACTTATAAAAATATTTATTTTTAAAAAAAGTAGCTTAACTGTCTAAATGACGATTGATATTTAGTTCTGTTCACCGTAGTGCCAGTTAAACGTCTTGTCGACCATTAAAAAATGTTTCAATGATAATTATACATAAAAAAAATACTTCTAAGTTAAATTGTTATAATACATTAGCTCATAATAAAATAAAAGAAAGTTATTGCATATTACTTGTAATAAGTTGAAAGTTACTTATTTACAATTTAGCACTCTTAAATATAAAGTTCAAATTAATAAGTTAAAAAAAATTACAAGTTAACCTTGAAAGTAACTTTTAAGTCATAACAAACTTTGCTTTTGCATAAGATAAAAGAAATAAATAAAATTATGTAAAAGTTTAGTTAATATGTAGAAATAATAAGTAGAAAGTAAAAGGTAACTTCTAGTATATATAAAATAACTTTGTAGAAGAAAGTATTTAAAATATAAAAGTACCTTATACGTATTGCTTAATATTAACAATTTTTGCAGTTAAAAAAAATTCCGTAAAAATTTCTGGCAGCTTCCAAACAAGCAGAAAATATGGAAAAATAAAACTATTTCCGGGCAAATATTTTCCAACCAAATTTTTTCCAGTGAAACATACAGAGCTTTAAAATCTAATATAATATCTATAATGGATCTCATCTGACAGTTGTTGTTGAGTAATTTTTGTAGTCCACTAAATGTGTATATGCATCAGACTCAGTTTGTTTTACAAGGAAAAAAAAGGAAGGAATATATTTTCCAGGAAAATGCAGTTTTCCATATGTTTTCTTAGTAGGAAAATCATTCTTCCAGGAAATTATTTTTCATATTTGATGAAAAATAAAAGAAAACGTTCTCCTCTAAAATTGAGCGGAATACAATTTGCCAAACTGAATAGTGACTAAAATAAAAGGTAATTTATAACCGAAATTGAATAGAAACTTAAAAATAACTTATAATAGTAATCAAAATTAACTTATAAGTTAAAATTAGCTTAATATATTATAAAATAATTATAAGCTAAGAGTTACTTATAGAAATCTAAAAGTATTTTATTATCAAGAAATAAATTATAAGCAACATTAAGTGCAATTTTTTTCTTCATTTTCTCTCATTCGATTATAAAAAATACAAGATAAAAAAAAACTCAACATCACAAAAGGTGGGAATTAGGATTTTTTAAAATCTTTTTCACATAAAAAATCTCAAAAATTAAAATTTTCAATTGAATCATTTTGTATATTTCCAAGGTAACCTATAAGTTAACATAAATGAAAAATGACTTATCAACAAAAATAAGTTATAATCACTTATATGTAAAAAAAAAAAAAAAAACTAATGTGTTGCCAAACACTACATTACGGCTTATTTGAAATAAACTTTTTTCTCAATACTTTTTAAAAATATTATAAGTAAACTTTTTTCTCATTTCATTTTAAAAAAACATTTTAATTAAAAAAAGTCAATGGCAAACACGCTCTTAGTTAAGAAATTCACATGAAAAATATAAGTATTACTAAACACTCCAAAAACGAATAGAGAGGCAAAACAATTTTCAAGAAAAATAATTTCGCTTGAAAATATTTTTCTGAGTAAATATTTTCCGTCGAACCAAACAGAGCCCATGCTTAAACTTTCTGGAAATAGAGTGTTGGCCCGTGCGGCTAAATCTTAGAGGGGGGGTGAATAAGGTTTTATGCGTTTTTCACGGAATTAAAATTCTAAGCGCAACTAACAACCCAACTAGCTCGATATCTATTTACGACAATAAATATGCGATTATAATCTATGAATAAATTGAAACATGCGCACAATCACAAATAATATAAGTTGCGGAAAGTAAATAGTAAGTGAAGATATTGACACCACGATATATAGAGGTTCGGCAAACCCGCCTAGTCCTCTCCTCAGTATTCATGCTACCAAGTATTTCACTATAATCTTCTTTCCAAGATTACAAATCCTAACGAGTTAATCAACCGATTTGCTCACCCTCTACCCGAGGTGTCACGCCCCAAAATCCGAAAATCGGATATCAATGCGTGACCTTTTGAACAAAAGGAAAAAGAACCTGTTGGTACAAAATTTAACTTCTAAAGAAAAACAACTTGCAAGCTAAAGGAACAATTATACAAGGAAATAGAAATGTTTGCCAAACGCGGCTACTAGACAAAATGGTTTTAACAGATTTATAAAAGAAATACCAAACGAATGTAATTTGCCTGTAGGCTACAACCTCAAAAATAGTCTAAGTAAAAAGAAAACGACTGAAAGAAGCCCGAACCTATGCGATACATCGCTAATGCTCCTATCCAAATGCCTCAACCTAAGTTGTACCTGAAAGACAAAACTGTAACGGTGAGTCCCACGCACATACATAGACAGGGCGGCACCACACAGGATACCGTCACTCCACCCTATAAAAACTACAATAACAACGTATAAAAAGGAATGTAAAAGCATCATATAACGAATAAATTAAGTAACTCCAACACACATCTATAACACACATGGACCTATCACGCCACCTACCCCAGTCCGTAAGGTAGGTCATTCCCTATATCCCTTGGCTCGTCTTATGTCCCCGGTACAGGGAGAGACATAGACCCTTGCCAGCATATAAATATATCTATTACACACATAGACCTCTAAAGCCACCTACCCCAGTCTGTAAGGTAGGCCATTTCCTATACCCCTCGGCTCGTCTTATGCCCCCGGTATAGGGAGAGACATAGACCATTGCCAACATATAAATATATCTATTACACACATGGACCTCTCACACCACCTACCCAAGTCCGTAAGGTAGGTCATTCCCTATACCCCTCGGCTCGTCTTATGCCCCCGGTATAGGGAGAGAGATAGACCATTGCCAACATATAAATATTTAAAGTGCGCACTTGGACCTTTCACGCCACTTGCTCCAGTCCGTAAGACGAGTCATTCCCTATACCCCTCGGCTCGTCTTATGCCCCCGGTATAGGAAGAGACATAGACCATTGCCAATAAATAAAACTCAAGACCTCGACCAATAATATTATACTATTCAATTATCATAATTCCCAATAAAATCACATTCTGAAAATACTAGCATTCCAAAATGTCACTTTAATGCAATTCAACAAAACACATAAGCATAAGCATAGGTACTAGAATCACAACTAGCCAAACAAGTCGAAAAACATAAAATCTCATTCAAGCATTTTAACAAACACCTTCTATGCATAAATTACAACTCATCTTTATTCAACATAAATTTACCCAATTTCATCAACAACTATAATAACACATAACAACTCATAACAACACACAAACCCATCTATATACTCATTAATTCGAAATTCATATGTCTAAATTCCCAATTCTCAAATTCAAATAAGTGAACCAAAAGAAAAACACATAAAACCCAATTAACAATTTAATAGAATATAATTGAGATAAAAGAAAAACCCCCAAATTTTAAAAGAACACAATATCTAACCCTAACATACAACCCCGTCCAGTCGCAATGGATAACCCCCGTTACCTTAGTTCGTAGAGGAGATGCTTCCGGTAAAAACTCGCTAATGATGGTTTCTTCTTCTTCCTAAGCTTTGGAACCTCTCTTTTCTCTCTTTTTGGTTTTCTGTTTTGAAAAGTGGGATGAAAAGTGTTTT
This sequence comes from Primula veris, assembly GCA_963682055.1. NCBI lineage: Eukaryota > Viridiplantae > Streptophyta > Magnoliopsida > Ericales > Primulaceae > Primula > Primula veris. Next base: position 26,015,421 of record OY821743.1, on the reverse strand, counting down.
ACGTGAAACTGTTTTGAGAGAGTTTGGGGAAGCAAACTATTTGATCCCCAAAATTCTAAAAGTTAACTCATAAACAAAACTATTATTTTACTGCTCCAAAATAACAAATCTTTATAAACAAAGCTATTGGGTCCTTTTATTTATAAAATTAGTAACATGTTTTAAAAATAAAGTTTTTCGGAAGAGTTTCGGTTTTTTGGCTAAAAATTGTATAAAACGTTTTTGGATAAATTTAATCGCAAATAAAACCATTTATAAAAATCCGGGATGTTACAACACACCCTCCTTAAAATAATTTCATCCCAAAATTCCATTTCTTCTCTAAAGAACTACCCCCAGAAATGATCAACTTTTATAAATAAGACCATAAGAATTTAAAAGTACAAGTCATGTCATAATCCAAGAAATAAAATACACAGGGTCCACAACTCGTTATACTCCACAATCCATAATTCAAGTAAATGAAAAACATGAAAGAATCTCAAATAAAGTAACCACCTATATACAATATCTAACAGAATAAAAGACAACAAGCAGCTATTACATAAAAGACAATAAAGTAAACTAAGATGGCATGCTTTGTAACATCCCGTATTTTTATAAGTAATTTTTATTAGGAATTAATTTATCCAAAAACATTTTATTCAAATTTTACCAAAAACCGGTCACTCGACTAATTTTTAGCCAAAAACCGAAACTCTTCCGAAAAGATTTATTTTTAAAACCTGTTACTAATTTTATTAATAAAAAGGACCCAATAGGTTTGTTTCTAAAGATTTGTTCTTTTTGAGTAGTAAAACAATATTTTTGTATTATGAGTTAACTTTTGAAACTTTGGGGACCAAATAGTTCGTTACCACAAACATTCTCAAAACAGTTTTTACATCTTCCAAATCAGCCCACTTTTCTTAAAAAAAACAGTAAACCTAAAAACCAAAAGAGAGAAAAGAGAAGAAGAAGAAGAAGAAGAAGAAGAAGAAGAAGAAGAAGAAGAAGAAGAAGAAGAAGAAGAAGAAGAAGAAGAGGAGGAGAAACCATGTTAGCGGATTATTACCGGAATCATCTCCTCTACGCTCAAAGGTAACGGGGGTTATCCATTGCGACTAGACGAGGGTGTATGTTAGGATCTGGTTTTGCGTTTATTAGAAATTGGGGGTTTATGCCTTTTTATCTTAATTAGGTTTATAAATTGTTAATTGGGTTTAATTGTTGTATGATTTATTCACTTATTTGAATGGGAGAAATTGATGAGTTAATTATATTAATTTCGGATTAATGAGATTATGGATGGGTTTGCATGTTTTATGCGTTGATTATTGTGATTATATAATTATTGATGAAATTGGATAAATTTATGTTGAATAATGGTGAATTGTAGTTTATGCATATAAGGTGTTTGTTAAAATGCCTGAAAGTGATTTTATGTTGTTATAGCGTTTGGCTAGTTGTGAATTTAGTACATGTGGTTGTGTGTTATGTTGTATTACGTTAAGTGACGTATGAGATGGTGTTATTTGAATAGTATAATATTTTTGGCCGAGGCCTTAATATTTATACGTATGAGATTGTGTTAATTGGATGATTTATTATTATTGGCCGAGGCCTTGTGTTTTAGCTGTAGTGGCAATGGTCTATGTCTCTCCCTAATTCTGGGGACAGAAGACGGCCGAGGGGATAGGAAATGACCTACCTTACGGACTGGGGTAGGTGGCGTGAGAAGTCCTAGTGTGCACTATATTTATTTTATTGTTAGCAATGGTCTATGTCTCTCCCTAATTCCGGGGGCATAAGATGGCCGAAGGGATAGGGAATGACTCGTCTTACGGACTGGGACGAGTGGCGTGAGAGGTCCAAGTGCGCACTATAAATCTACTTTTATGTTGCAATGGTCTCAGTCTCTCCCTAATTCCGGGGACAGAAGACGGCCGAAGGGATAGGGAATGACCTACCTTATGGACTGGGGTAGGTGGCGTGAGAGGTCCATGTATGCTATGGATGTGTGTTGATGTTATTTAATTTATTTAATTTATCCCGTTGTAGAATGTCATTATATTCCTTTTTTTACATCGATTACCGTAGTTGTAGAATTTGTGAGCTCTTGCATTTATGGGATGGAGTGACGGTGTTTGTGGTGCCATCCCGTCTAGTTATGTGCGTGGGACTCACCGTTACAGTTTTGTATTTCAGGTACATTGTAGGTTGAGGCGTTTGGATAGGAGCCATTGGAATGCATCACATGGGTTCGGGGCTTTCGCTTTCTCTTTATTTTAGAACAGTTTTGAGGTTGTAGCCTACGGGCAAATTGCATTTGCTTAGTTCTTCTTTTATAATTTTTTTAAAACCTTTTGGTCGTGTACCGCGTTTGGCAAGCTTTTATTTATGGTTTAATTGTTCCTTTAGCTCGCAAGTCTTTTTCTTTTAAAATTTTAAATTTTGTACCAACAGGTTTCACTTTTCTTTTATTTAAAAAGGTCATGCCTCGATATCCGTGTTTTAGGATTTTGGGGCGTGACAAGTTGGTATCAGAGCTAACTAGGTTCTTGTATACTTTGGGACGACGGGAAGATGGGTAACCATTGGACCAAGACCCATCGTATCATTTTCACACACAAAAATTCTACTGCATAACTCTTTTGCCTACTTCGAGCCGTCCCAAGCCTTTGTCGAATTAACTTAATCTTTTCTGTCATTTCTTGAATCAATTGCGATCCTAATATTCCCGCTTCTCCCACCTTGGTCCAACACACTGGAGACCTATACGGCCGTCTGTATAAAGCCTCGAAAGGTGCCATGCCAATACTAGCTTGGAAGCTATTATTATACGCAAACTCTGCTAAGGGTAGATGGCTCTCCCAGTCTCCCTTGAAGTCATTCACACATGCGCGCAACATATCCTCTAGCACTTGGATAGTCTGCTCCGATTGTCCATCCGTTTGGGGATGGAACGCCGTACTCATTGTCAACTTGGTCCCTAAAGCATTTTGCAATACGCCCCAGAACCTCGACACAAACCTCGCGTCTCGATCCGATACTATCGAAATTAGTACCCCATAAAGTCTAACAATTTCCTTCACATACGTTCGTCCCAAGATTTCCACCGAGTTCGTCATCTTAATTGTAATGAAGTGTACGGATTTGGTCAAACGGTCGACCACAACCCACACATCGTCATTCCCACTTACCGATCTAGGTAAGTTCGTCACAAAATCCATTGCTATCCTTTCCCACTTCCATTCCGCCACCTGTAAGGGTTGGAGCATACCCACCGGCTTTTGGTGTTTCGCTTTCACTTGCTGGCAAGTTAGGCACCTGCTAACATATGAAGCTACATCTCGTTTCATTCCGGGCCACCAAAAATGTCTCTTCGCATCATGATACATTTTCGTCCCGCCGGGTTGAACGGCTAATCGGGAGTGGTAAAACTCCCTTAATACCTCGTTCCTCATGTTTTCCGTCACGTAAGTCCTTCCCTTAAATCATAGTCCTCCATCGGTTTCTTTCGTCCAACCATCTAATCCTTCGCTCGAACTCATCTGTTTCTCATAGTTCTCCACTTTCTCGTCCCCATCTTGTGCTTCCAGAACCCTACTCACAAGTTCCGGTTGTACCACTACTGTGTACAAGGTCCCCACATTAACATGCCCCAACTCCAAGTTGAACTCGTTCACTTTTCCCATCATCCTCCATTCCTCGATCGCCACATGCGCTAACGTCGCATGGGACTTTCGACTCATAGCATCCGCCACTACATTGGCCTTTCCCGAGTGATAGTGCAAATCGTAGTCGTACTGTTCCAAATATTCCATCCATCGTCGTTGTCGCATATTTAGATCCCGTTGGGTAAAAATATACCCTAAGCTCTTGTGATCCGAGAACACTTCAAACTTTTCCCCGAACAGATAATGCCTCCACATCTTCAACCCATGAACTATTGCCGCTAGCTCTAGGTCATGTGTCGGATAGTTCTTTTCGTGAACCTTTAGTTGTCGCGAAGCATATGCGATAACCTTTCCGTCTTGCATCAAGACGCAACCCAAACCTTCCTTCGAATCATCGCAATACAATTGGTAACCCTTCCCCTGCTTGGGAATAATTAGTATGGGGGAACTAGTCAACCGCTTCTTGAGCTCTAGGAAAGTTTCCTCGCAAGCCTCACTCCACACGAACTTGACCCCTTTCTTGGTAAGGTGAGTCATTGGAGTCGCTAATTTCGAGAAATCTTTGACGAACCGTCGATAGTATCCCGCTAAACCCAAGAAACTCCGAATCTCGAACACATTTTTTGGTTGTGCTCATTTCTAAACCGCCTCAATTTTCATTGCGTCTACCTTTACCCCTTCTTCCGAGATCACATGTCCAAGAAATTTCACCTCATTTAGCCAAAACTCACATTTGCTAAATTTTCCGTAAAGTTGGTTCTCTCTCAACGTGAGCCACGCTAAACGGAGATGCTCCTCGTGTTCCTCTCTTGAACTCGAGTAAATCAAGATATCATCGACGAAGACCACCACGAACTTGTCGAGATACTCCTTAAAGATCCGGTTCATTAACTCCATAAATGCCGCCGGCGCATTAGTTAACCCGAATGGCATGACCACAAACTCATAGTGGCCATACCGGGTCCTAAAGGCCATTTTCATAATGTCCTCATCCTTCACCCTCAATTGGTGATAGCCTGATCGCAAGTCGATTTTTGAAAAGAACGTCGCTCCCTTCAGTTGGTCAAACAAATCATCAATTCGAGGTAGTGGGTACTTATTCTTAATAGTCACCCTATTCAGCTTTCGATAGTCGATGCACATCCTCATCGATCCATCCTTCTTTTGCACGAATAAGGCCGGTGTCGCCCACGGTGACGTACTCCGCCTAATAAACCCCTTCTCCAATAGTTCCTCTAACTGCTTACTCAACTCTTTTAACTCTGTCGGTGCCAAATGGTACGGAGAAATGGCTATGGGTGCCGTTCCTGGTACCAAGTCGATAGAAAAATCTAATCCTCTCTTCGGTGGTAACCCCGGTAGATCCTTCGGAAACACATCTCTAAAATCGTCCACTACGCTTGGCCACATTTCCACTTCCTCGTCGTTATCCACTATCGAGAGACTAGCCAAAAGACAAGACATGTTGCCCACAACCCGCTTGGAATAATAAGGAATAGAAGAAAGGGTAGCGTCCCTTTCCCCACGAAAGAACACCTCATCTCCAGATGAAGTTGTAAGGAAAACTTTTCGTCGAACACAATCAATGAAAGAGTTGAAATGAACCAACCAGTCCATTCCAAGTATCACATCGAATTCCGACATCTCTATAACAACTAAATCAAACATAAACACGTGGTCCTTGACCACCATCTCACAAGACCGACATACTCGGTCCAACACAACTCGACTCCCAACAGGAGTCTCTACAACAATCAGGTTCTCCAGAACCCCAATTTCTAACAACAAAGACTCAACTAGATGCCTAGCTATAAAAGAACGCAAAGCCCCCGTATCGAAAAGAACATGTGCCCAGGATGAGCACACAAGAACCATACCTTGTACATATCTTGTGTATGTAGATTAGTGAAATCTGACCCGTAGGATTATGTAGATTTGGTCCAAAGGACAACCATTTTGAAATCCAAATATCTTGTGTATATCTTCTCCTTAATGATTATATTCTTCAACACTCTACTGATCATTTGGGATATCTCCAACGTTACTCTTTGTATTTGGAAATTATTTTAATACATTTCTAAAACTTCAAAAAACGCATCTCGACTTTCCATAACGATGTATTTAACCGGTTAGAATAATTCTGATCGGTTGGAAAAATTAACTTATTATTCCATGTTTGTTCTTCTTTGACGTTTGTAGTCCATTACTTGAGTTTTACTCCTTTATTTACTTCTTTGGCAATGTAGATTTTTTTCCGTAATCATCTGAAACATACTCGTTGAAAGTATTAGTACTACGACACTTTATTGTGTATCTAAAATTCCATTTAGTTATCATCAAAACATAATTCAATATCGTATAATTGAAGATTGGTTCAACACCCTCACGAGATAAAACTCGTCCTCTTACTCTTTAGGCTTGTTGCATACGCTAAATGCAATCGTGTTTTCTATGAAAGTTGTTTATCATTTATTTTTATTGTATTTAGTTTTAGCCTAGTAATTGCACTAAAAACTGAAGAGAGAGAAAGTGGAAATGGAAAAAGCGGTAAAACCGAACGAACTTATCTTATCTTGTATCACTTTCAACGCTCGAGACGAGCAGTGGGCTATTTGGGGGTATGTTTAGGCCACAAAATGGCCTTATTTATTGGTTAAAATGATGATTATTAGATTGGTTTTGTTATGATTATAGCTTTTCTAAGCAACATCTTGTATATTCTGTGTTTTTCTAGTTTATTTGTACATGTTTACATTTTTGCAGAAAAAACGCGAAATTAGCACAAATACGAAACCAAGAAAAAGGAGGACTAAAGGTTGGACAAAGTGAATAAATAAGAAGATAGAGGGTCTAAAATCAATCCAAAATGAAGCCAAAAATGGACTAAAAGAAGCTAACTCATAAAAAATCTTCTGGAAGTAGACCTGACTCATCAGGCTGACCAGTTAGGCGTGACCGGCTGACCAGTCACGACTGAGCAAATTTAAAGTTATATATATATATATATATATATATATATATATATATATTGACCCATCCCTTTTTATTCATTCATTTAGAACATCAGTTTCGTTTTAGAGAGATAGAGAGAGAAATTACAAATTTTATATAAAAACTTCTTTTTTCGACAATTGCCTGATATGGTGTTTTTTTAAGTGATATTCGTCATTTTCGACGATTGCCGGTAAGATATTTATTTTTTATGCTATTTGTCGTTATCTTATCTTTATTGCACTATTGATTATTTTGAATCCGTTAGTAAGTAGTAAAAAAAGCTATTAGTAAAAAAAAGCTAAACATATAATTAATTTGAATTGGATTGTAGTTGGGAAATAATTACCATTTCGGACTCTTTAATTTATTCACCACAACTTCGCACGTAGTTGTATGCTTATGATTGATGACCCTAAAAGTAAAAATGTTGTAAAACCCTCGAAAACAACAATTTAATCTTAGCCTAAATCCGTCCCTCGATTCGATAATCTGGGTAATTTATCCGTTATTTACTAAAACTGTTGTCGTGATTCTGCGACACTTTCTTACTTGAAAAAAACACGTTTGGAGCGCAATCAATGCCTAAGCAATTTAATGCCCGTATTATATTATTGTTTTCACGTCATATATAATTAATTTTAAATATATATTAACCTTATTAATTAAAATTATCGTCTACTACTGATGTAAAGAAATGCAACATATGAACCTATATAAAATCTCTAATTTAAAAGAGTTCTTTACTTAGCATTAGCCTTCTCAAACATGATAGACGCACAACATAATTACAACAAAAGTATAGTTTAAATATGTCAGTTAGGTTAAAAACAAGACTATAAAGACATGCATATCATAGTCAAATTTAGACACGTTTCTTCCATGACTATATTCAGTATTTTAACTTTCACATATAATAACCACATCGGAATATACAATCAACTTTTTTATTTAGTTTTTTATTATTATTATTTATTCATAACTTTATATGGATTAACATGTGTTCCTAAATCGTAGCTCTGATACCCCATGTAAATAATTTACATGACTTTAAAAATTAAACAATTAGTTTTAAATTCTTAAACTTAATGGTACTTAGTCACATACATAAACTATAAAATTAGAACAATATAGCTTGAGCTATTGGGTAGAGGTTTCAGTTGGAAACAGATTTCTCTCTCTTGACAGTGATCCACAACCCCATAATTAATAAATACTATAATTGTGATGGGTAAAATACAAATGTTTGTGTTACTTTTATAAACGGTGAGAAAATCATGTTTTCAATAGAAAGCATATTCCATCAATATTTACAATTCTACTTCCATTAGGATTACAAGTCTTGAAGTTTCTTTGTTTATCTAGACTCTTATAATGTTAATGATTGATTAATTATACCTAAATATATGATGCATGGCCATAATATTCTTACATGTTGTGGCTCTCCATGGTGCTCTGCTGGTTCTTTCCTACCAAACATACTAATTCCCTGGACCATTGGTTGGAGGATCGAATCTTCCGCTAAGACCAAAGTAAAAGTGAGACCAAGATTTTGATTCTAAACAAAGTGACGTTGATGTGATCGACGATGACACAATTGTCAAAAACAGTGTTCTCGACTACTACGAATTTTATTGAAAACAAAAGTTTCAACTCATCAACAATAAGAATATCTCCAATTGTTTTCTAAAGATGTGAAAAAGTTAAAATAAGTTTTTGAAGTACGTAGATGAACATATATTTCTTTTTATTATTTCCTTAGCATTTTATACACTTTTATTTCATCAAATTTTTAATTGTTTTAAGTTGATTTAAACTGTAATATATAAGATCATTACGACCATTTATTATTAATAAATAGTGGGTTTACCCACCAATTTATATAAAAAAAAATATTAGTAAATTTAACGATATTTACTTTACCATCAGAATAACAATAACGTGTCCCTTCTATCAGTACATTTTCTGAACAATAATATTATAAAATAAGTGACCAAAGGTTGTTGCTTACCGAAAAATATAAGTAGTAACTTACTTGATTCCAAAAGTAAAAACGCATAAACTAACACAACCGAGTTAAAGAGTACTTAAAAAGATATATAAAATACTTTTTTTTCCACTTAAACACATGAGATTAAATTCTTTATCACAAATAATCAAACAAACAACTTAACCCGTGAATTGACCTATACCATCATTGATCATGTCAGCTATTGGCTAGCTAAGTGTATTGTTAAAGATTTAGTGGCGAAGCTGAGATTAACACTTTTATGACCATCATGAGATGACTAGTTAAAAACACGGATATTGTAGAAAGAATGCATGTTCTATCTAATTTGTTATTTTATATATTCCGATAATAATGCTAATTTATAGAATAAATGGATTCTATTTCTTTCGAAGAATCAAAGTAATCTTGAAGTGTTATTAAATATCCTTAGATGTTTATAAAGCAACAACTGATATTACAACATTGATACTGCAACATCAATGAGCAGCACAAGTTACACAATTAAACACAAAACGTATAAGTAGTCAATTATTGTACATTTGTACCTAATTTTAGAAGAAATTTTACAAATAGTTTTTATAATTAATTCACTATTGTACTAAATGATCATCCTTTTTAGGGGAAATTAATTATTGGTCCATGAAAACAAAACTATTTAAGAATTGATTACCCTACAAAATTTAATTAAGAATTGGTCAATTATTTGTAAAACTAATTAATGATTTGTCACCCACCTAATTACCAAATAAATATAAATTGGAAAAAATAGGGAAAACTCAAAAAATAAAAAATAAAATCAGAAAAATCAGCAGAAAAAAAAAATGAAAATAGAAAAAAAAAACTTTAAAAAATGTCGGAAACCCGAAAAAACGCTAAAAAAACCAAGAAAATTCCAAAAAACAAAATTCCCAAAAAAAATGAAAAAAATTTCAAAAAAATCGGGAACCCGAAAAAACCCAAAATTGGTAAAATGTTATAAAAAAACACCGTAAAAATAAAAAATAAATTCCAAAATCACAAAATAATGAAAAAACTTTAAAAAAAAGTCGGGAACCAAAAAGAAACTAGAAAAATGGTAAAAAAAAAACAACAACAAAAAAACCAAGAAAAATTTAAAATTACAAAAAAATGAAAAAACGTTCAAAAAAGTCGGAAACCCGAAAAAACCCGAAAAATGGTAAAAAATAAAAAAAAAACCCAAGAAAAATCAAAAATCACAAAAAAAAACATTTAAAAAAGGTGGGAAACCGAAAATTTTTGGAAAAATGGTAAAAGAAATTAAAAAAACTAAGAAAAATCAAAAAAATCCAAAATCACAAAAAAATGAAAAAAAGTTCAAAAAAGTCGGAAAAGGCCAGAAATTCCAAAAAATGTTAAAACTTTAAAATAACTTGCAATTATTTTCAAATGACTTAAAAATGACTCGGACTGTTTTTAAAATTATTCGAGCTATTTTTTAAAATGACTCTAATTGTTTTTTAAACTTACAAAAAATGACTCTTACTATTTTTCAAATGATTTAAATATGACTCAGTATGTTTTTAAAATTAATTAAAATGACTCAGACTATTTTTAGAATGACTTAAAATGGCTTAAAATATTTTTAAAATGACTCAGACTGTTTTTTAAAATGACTCGAAATAACTCAGATTGTTTTTAAAATTACTCAAATTGTTTCTAAATTACTCAGACTATTTTTAAAATGACTTAAAATGACTCAGTATATTTTTTAAATTACTCAGACTATTTTAAAAATAACTTAAAATGACTCAGACTGTTTTAAAAATGAATTAAAATGACTCAGATTTTTTTAAAAATGACTCAGACTGTTTTTAAAATGACTTAAAACGACTCAAACTATTTTTAAAATGACTTAAAACGACTGACATTGTTTTTATAATGACTTAAAACGACTAACACTGTTTTTAAAATGACTTGAAATGACTAACACTGTTTTTAAAATGACTTAAAACGACTAAGACTGCTTTTAAAATAACTTAAAGCGACCCAGACTATTTTTAAAATGACTTAAAACTACTCATACTATTTTTAAAATGAATTAAAACGACTCGGATTGTTTTTAAAATGACTCGGACTATTTTTAAAATTACTTAGACTATTTTTAAAATGACTTTAAAAGACTTAGAATGTTTGTAAAATTACTCAAAGTACTTTTAAAATGACTCAAAACGACTCATACTGTTTTTAAAAAGAATCAAAATGACTTAGACTGTTTTTAAATGACTTGAAATGACTCGGATTGTTTTAAAATGATTTAAAACGACTCAGACTGTTTTTAAAATTATTTAAAATGACTCGTACTGCTTTTAAAATGACTTAAAATGACACAGACTGTTTTTAAAATGACTTAAAACAACTAAAACTGTTTTTAAAATAATTTAAAATGACTCGGACTTTTTTTAAAATGAATTAAAGTGACTTAAAATGACTTAGACTATTTTTAAAATGAATTAAGACGATTCATACTGTTTTTTTTGTGTTTTTGGATTTTTATTGATTTTAGATTTTTTGGGATTTTTAAAATTTTATTCGTTTTTTTTTTTTAGGTTTTGCCTCTTTAAAGTTTTATTTTTTATTTTTTCAGATTTTTTTTATTTTATTTTTCCTTTTTTATTTTCTGGATTTTTTCTCTTTTTTTTTATTTTTTACATTTTTATTGATTAGTTAGGAAAAATAGACCAATTATTAATTAGTTTTAATTTCATCGACAAATCCAAAATTTACTTTTTATTTAATTTAAAGGGAAAAAAACTATCACATGAATGTATAATTGTTTACACTAGAGATATGTGGGACCTACAACTTTGGATTACGGCTAGTAGACCTCCATAAAACAATAATCATTTAATAAAAACCTTTTTAAAATCATACTTTATCGTAATCCCTAAAATACTATATCGATGAATTACCAATTCTATAAATGAATCAAATTTCTCAGTCTCGGTGCAATTAATTTATAAAGATTTTATTAAGTGTATTACAATGCGCGAGATGTGTTTACTTTCGTGGTTATGGCCAAATTATGTTACGTGTATGTGTCTTCATTATGGTTAAATTATCCATGAGAAATAGAATTTAAAACTATTGTCGCTTATTATGAATTCGCATGGGTACGTACTACACCCAATTACAACGGAATTATAAAGTAGTGGCTCCGAAAGATCTTTGTAGACTACGATCGAACTCAAAGAGGTAAGACGAAATCACCTCAATTGCACACAAATGTGAAAACGATTCAAATTTGTAAAGTATATAACCGATAAAGGAACCTCTAAACAGAAGATCTTTGGTAATTTTAACTCAATGGAACACATGAGAATACTCTTGCGATTACAGATACATAAGAGGACATCCATCTAGACCTATGGATATATCAACCAAGACGCCTAGCTAAGGATGTCACGAGAAAAAAAAAACTTATAAATAGTTATATATCAATCAACTTAAATACAAAAACTCACATACAATTAGATACATATACTTATTTACAATTAAATACATATGTCATAAAAAATAACAAAATATCGAAAAAAAAATAAAAATTGAAAAACATATTAAAAAAATCAAATAAATTGTACATAGCATCAAACAGAATTATACATGATTGTACATGATTAGATAACATTAAACAGGATTAGACATGGAAGATTGAATAGGATTGTACATGATTAGACATGATCAAACATGATAAGACATACACGACTGAACAAGATCAGACAGGATCACACATATTTTTTTATCATTTTGTAAATAAGTTTCTAAATATGTACTAACTTATATTTTTTCAAAAAATAACATAAAGAAAGACCATAAGGCCATCTATCAATACCACAAACAAAACGAAAAGAATAAAATTAAAAACCCATGTCGAATTCCCACTTGGATTAGTAATTCAACACAGCCACGAAATGCGTTCAGAATAACGATCAAAGAAAACCACTACACCACTTTTCCACCACATTGGGCTTATCAGTGTCGGAAATGCCAAATTTGCATGATATACACGGATATTGAATACATCAATCGCCATAGGCTGATCACCGGATTGGTGTCCTCACAAATGGAATGTCTTTGGAAGAAAAATGTTGAGGAGCATGGATTGATTAGTGGAAAAGTGCAAATTTATAGGAAAAAACGGATCTCTATTTAATTCGAGCATTGGAGTAATCTGGACTAGTTATTAAATGCCTTAAGAATTCTCTGAATTAAAAGGCGAAAATGACATATCATACTTATAAAAATATGCAAAATCTTTTTTTATTCACAATCAATAAACATTTTATAATCATACGATAGAATAGTCATAGGATGTATTATCATTTAATGACACATCGCGCCACTAATCTTTTTACTCTGTTTTGTTTTCAACTTTGGTTATCATTGATGCCTTTAGAATGGTCATAGTCATTTGACGAAATAACCTAGGTCTAGTTTTAACAAGTTTCTTCTCCATTTTTTTCCAAAAATTACCAGATCTTCGGTTTCCTTTTAAGAAAACTGATTCTTCCTCTACCTCTACCTCTACCAATTTACAATTTTCAACTCATCGATGAGATTATTGGCGGGAAAAAAAATCCAAAATAAAAAATCTGTTGACGAATGTAATTTGCTTCATAAGACTAGTATAAAAGAATAAATAAATGTTTTAATAGGCCGTTTGATTTCAACTAACGTTGTAACCACACAATATCTTTTTCCCGTAATTCTTAATTTTGTTGTGTTCTCAATAACTTAAATTAACAAAACATTTTTTTTTTTTCCAATCTCACATCACAGAGGAAGCTCAAGTACACCAATTATACCTATAGTTCGATAAAAGTTCCATCTGATATCGAAAGTTTGAGCAAGTTAAAAACACCGAGAACCTAGTTTGTGTAACTTTGACAAAATATCATACTTTAGGCGGAATATTTTCAGTTTTGTGACGTGTGTTTTGGATCAAAATTGATTTGATAACCTGACTTTTAAAAATCTTGATTTAGTGACATGTGTTATGTATTGTTAATAATTTAGTGACCTCCCATCAACTTTTTTGCATGGAAAAGTTATAAATTACCAATTTAGTCCGTATAGTTTGAAAATTTGTAATATAAACTTAAAATTTTAAAAGATGCAGATTTCAGTTCAAAAAAATGTTAAATTATAATACTTTGATTTAATTTTTTGAAACACAATAAACTACATTTTGTTTATTATTTTTGCAAAAACGTGTAAAATACTTCTTGTATTTTTTGTAAAACCTACTAATTTTTAGAAAAGACAAATTTTAAATATGATAAGTAAGAAATACTATTAATCTTTTTTTTTTCAAAAAGAAGAGAATTAAAAAATAATATTGGTTTTTTAAGAAAGGCTTTTTTCTTCGAAATTTTTTTTAATATATAAATCTCTTTTTAAAATAAATAAAGTTATTAGAAAATGTTTATTGATCTAAAGAAAAAAATTTCCTAAAAAACAAAGTTCTTTCCAAAGTTGTTTTTTTCTTTAGTAAACTATTCAAAAAAAAAATGCTTAAGTAAACATTTCATTGGTGAAAGAGAAATTAAACAATTTAGTGCAATTTTTTTAATCATAAACTAACGTTTTAAAAAAAAAACTCCCATTTTCTTAAAAGAATTCTTTTAAAAAAAGCATTTTCTCGAGAAAAGTTGCTAAATTTAAAATGTGTCTTTTCCCCAAGAAAAAAAAAATTTCTTCTGAAAACAAGTTACTTTTGTTATTTTCATCAATTTAAGAGCTTAATTGTAACTTTCTAAACTATGAGGACTTCAGTGTAAATGTTTTAAACTTCTAAAGTTAAGTTTAACATTTCCCATTTAAAAGTTTAACAACATGTCAGTAAATCATTAATAGTTTATAACACAAGTTACTAAATCAATATTTTTGAAAGAAAGGTCACCAAATCAATTTTGGTACAAAATAGAGGGTAATAAATTGAAAATAACCCTACTTTGGCTCTTATATTTTGGAATAATGACTTTGTTTCAATTAGATTAGGTTGAAGAAAAAGTTTATCCATAACTCTCAAGAAAATAACAACCATCTAAAATAAACTCTAATGTGCAATCAAATACATACTTTGCCGTTTGAATAACATTTATATGATAGGGGTAAACCAGTAAATAGTAATATAAGGAAATTGACCAGACAGGGTTTTAAATTCCCAAAACCCTTATATTTTGGAATAATAACTTTTATCTCAGTTAAATAAAAGAAACTAGAAACCATGTAAATTAGGAGAGGCAAAACGTAAAAATACTAAGTTCATGTTTGAGGTAAATTGTTTGGTCTAAAATCATATAAAAAAAATTCCAGTAACGCTATAGAATCAGACCTTATCAAATAAATTAATTGTCAGACAGTCATTTATGTAATTTTTAAAATTCTTTTTACATCTCAACCAAAATAAAAATAAAAGCTCAAATATAATACTTATGAAATCATAGTTGAAACTAACATAAAGTTAAATATTAATTAAAAATATTTTAAAAAATTAATAGTTTTAATATATTTATTTGACGATTCAACAAAATAAAAACTCAAATATAATATTATAGAACTCTATTTGATACTACCATAAAGTTAAATATTAATTAAAAATATTAAATATATGGCCGAATAGCAAACTCTTAAATTTCGATATGAAAATGAAATTCTAAATTTATATTGAGAACTGGCGTGTTAATGTATGATTGAGCCTATCTAGCTCATTAGCATTATTGAAAAAAAATACATTATAATAATTCATTGAAAATCCAAATTATTGATTTTTAGATTATTTTTTTTTAGTTTTTTAAACTTAAGAATCTACTATCTAAATAATCTAACTTACCACGTATTTTAAAAATAAGAAATCTAAATCAGTTAAAAAAATTTGTTGTCAAATGGACGGTAAAACTCGGGTGTGATATTTCAAATTAGGGGTGGGCAAAAAATCCGTAAACCCAACCCGTACGGATTGGGATGGGTTGGGGTGGATTGAGTGTGTAAAAAAAATCAATCCGCCCCACCTCAATCCGCTAATATTTTGCGAGTTGGGTTAACTTTAAGGCTTTCAAACCGCGGGTTAATCCGTCACAACCCGCAATATATATATATATATATATAGGGGAGTGATACATACACACATAAAAAAACACATTATGTTTACACATCAATCACAATCATCCATTTACTTAATTTTAATGGTCAAGATTATGTGTTTATTCTTGTTATTAGATAAACTAATCTTGACCATTAAAATTAAGTAAATGGATGGTTGTGATTGATGTGTAAATATAATGTGTTTTTTTATGTGTGTATAGATCTTTTCCCATATATATATATATATATATATATGGGAAAAGATCTATAAACATACACTATGTTTACACATTAATCATAATCATCCATTAAGTTTAATTTTAATGGTTAAAATTGCTTTTAAATTAACTAGTAATAATACATGGTTAATAAAAACAGCTATAAACTACTTTTATGAAGAAAAACCTCACCAGCTCTCTCTAACCCATCACCATCACCCAATCCCACCTCCCCATCCGACCACTCTCAAACCGAGCTTACTCGACATCCCGCCACATCATCATCAGCGGACGGGGAATGACATCTTTTTTTTGGTAAAGTGGAAGATGACATATCTTTTGATCACTTAATTATTATTTTATGAGAATTAATTAGATCCAATTTTTGAAAAACTATATTTTATCTTTGAGTTGAGTTTTTACGCTTCTGATATTGCAAAATAATATCATTTTTACAGTAAAGTTATTTATTTTGCAAGAACTAAAAAAGAACACGCTTTCTTATGGATGTGAGAGAGAGAGTTTTCTTATGGATGTGAGAGAGAGAACAAAACATAGTGATAAAAGTGTTTACTCTTTTAATTACTGGATAAATTAATCTTGACCATTAAAATTAAACTAAATGAAAGGTTAGGATTAATGTGTAAAAATAGTGTGTTTTATTATGTGTTTATAGATCATTCCCCAATAAATATATATATTTATATATAAATTATGTTTATTTCAATATACGAATCTTTCATGTTATATTTTAGTTATATTACTTGTTCGCGAATGTTTATTTTGATTGATTATAATTTATATTTCTGTTCAAAATATTCAACTTACTTTTTAAAATTTAGGTTAATTATGCAAACGATGAAAAATAAATGACCAAAATAAAAATTTAAGAATTAATCCAAACTCAACTCGCAAGTTATTTTGCAGGTTGAGTTGCGTTGAGTTAAAAATTTAATTGTAACAGATTAAATTAAGTTGGATTGAGATTTAAATTTTAACAATTCATTCTGATCTGTCCCATAATTTATTTTATAGATTAAGATAAAATTGAGATAAAACGCCACACTGACCTGACCGCATACCAAACATGTTTCAAACAATTAATGGGGCCATTGGTGCAAATAAAATGTAATGTTACCCCATTCAAATACTTTGCCGTTTGAATAGTAATCGATCGTGTTTATGAAGATAGGGGTAAAACAGTAAATACGAATACTAGGAATTGACTAAACGAGTGAGACAGGGTTTTAAATTCCCAAAGCCTCTGCAATATTCTGACCTTTCTCTCTCTCTCTCTCTCTCTCTATATATATATATATATATAAATATATATTAGTATTTGAGTATATTTATCTAAATATTACTGCGACTTTTCTTCTCAATCGCTATTGAGCAGCTACCAATCGAGGTAAATAACTTTCCTTTTTTTTTATGATTATAATTCGACTTTATTCTTTTGATATTGATTAACCTCTGTCTTTCTCTCTCTCTCTCTCTATATATATATATATATATAATTAATTGTTTTTTTATAATTATAATTCGAGTTGATTCTTTTTTGGTTAAAATTAATTGATTTTTTTAATAATAATTTGAGTTTTATATTTTGATATTGATTAGTACGATGAAACTCATGTTTAAGGAGTAACTTTTATCGGTGTAGAAATGGGAAGAAGTGTCTTTTTTGTTTTAATTTTTAAGGCTTAGATTGATTTTTTATCAAGCTATGAATTAAGAGTTTTTGCATGGAAGTTGTCTTTTAGAAACTGTGAATTTTGCCATTTGTTTCATTACAAAATGTGTTAAAAACCATCGTAAGGAAAAATAATGTCTTGATATTTTTTACAGCTTTACTTATCTGCTTTAGGGAAAAAATACGTTTAGCGTACTCATGGTTTAACGATTTAGATACTCGACTATCAATTTTAACAATTGAGGCACTAATCTACGAAATTTGTCTCCATTGAGGACCTATCGTTAAACAAAATGATAAAATGACACTCACGTTCTCTTGCCTATCACATGGTGAGTCAACATCCGTAAAAAAATAGATCCCCAAATATATGAGATTTTGCGACTGCAGTTTCGTCAATTTATGATGTTAGTCCCTTAATTAGACGAAATTTCGTAGTTCAGTACCTCAATTGTTAAAAGTGGCAGTCCAGTTTCTAAATCGTTAACCACTACACTAAACCTAGTTTTTCCCTTTGCTTTAGATTAGAAGTTAGAAATCAATAAATAAGTCATGAGACTAAATCAATGTGTAGTCACAGTCAGTTGTTAAACTGTTATCTTGCCTAAGCTATAAATAATTAAAGACCTTTTTGCTGCTTTTCAAGGGAATCTTTTTCATTGTTCGCTGGTACGTTTGATCATTGAAGTGTTTTTGATCTAAAAAAAATAGATTTGAAGGTAAAGACTCCATTTTTTCTGGGGTAGAAAGGCTGTTCTTTACTTAAATCTGCAGCCAAACAAACCCTTTGCTGCGTTTTTTTGTTTTCAAAGCATTGTAATGTCTTAAGGCTCAGGGAGAATAAGTCGATGTACAGTCACCAAACAAGCTGATTGAACCATGGCACCTTGGGGTTTGTTTGGTTGTAATTTTTTAAAAATTTAACTAGTTTCTTTGAGAATGTGAAAAGAATAGGTTTATTTAGCTTTAAATTGCAATCAATCATTATCGATTGATTGATTGAATAAGCAAAAGATCTAGAATGTCATAGTGGATTTGAATACTTCAAATGATATGGTACCTTTTTCTGTATTCTTCTTGAGAACAAAACTGAGATAGTAAATGACTTCAAATAGGAAAATTACTTTTCTGTGGATTCGTCATTATTTTTTCCACATGTATTAATGCCTGCTTTTGGACCATGATTTTTTAGCTGAGTATCCAAAGATGCTACTTTGTAATTTTCTCCTTTGCGGTGAAATCTGTGTACTAGCATATGACTAATATCGAACATTTTAGTGCTCCTGTCTCTACGCATTTTGGTACATAGTCATTGTTTTAGCTAACTTATTAATCATTTAACATCAAGTCTCATATTGTCTATCTACCAACATAGGGTATAGGGACATTCTTCCTAATTCGTAGATCCCAAGGATCAGTAGAAATAAAAAATGATGGATATAAATTATGATTTGACGGCAACCATTATGTAGTTTTTGGTGGCTTTTGTGCAACTATGTGGAGTATTTTGTGGGTGTTTCCACTCTATATGAGTGCAATCAAGTCTGCGGACTAGATTATGTACCTACATACTTTTGTACTTGCAGACCGACATACACGTTGTGTGCGGTGTGAATACTCGAATTAATATATATTTAGATTTCGTAAATTGATGAAAACTGTAAAACTTATAGATCGTATTTTGTATTGATTAAGAAATCTCAATTGTATATTTCAATGTGTAGAATTTTGTAATGTTACCTTGCGAATGCTTTAAATTTCACGCTGAGAATTAACTAACATTAGGAAAAAATAGAAAAGTAAGATCTTGGAAATATTTAGCGTGTCAAAGGGAATGCAGGAATGGAGAAAAGTTCCTGGGATGAGAGAGAGCATGATCGGTATTGAGTAGTAGTAGTTTTTGTCTTGCAAACAGTATCCATGTGGATAGTGGTCGGTTAGTCCTACCTTGTATGAGAAATGCTTTATTGCAGTTTAGAAGGGTATTTTGGGAAGTCTTGAGATTACAGGCTTCAGTAGAGAACCACTAATTTGAATTTTACATAATATAAGGGGAAAATGTTTAACACTACTTATAGAAATATATTTGTAGTAGTGGTTAATCAAAGTGAACTAGAAGACAGGTCTCTAATGTCCGTGTACAGCATATTTTTATGCATAGATCTGTTTTTTTGCACTTTCCTATTAAAGTAAGTTGAAAATAAAAAGAGGATAAAGAGATGTTGCATTTGTCATGGACTTGATTGTAGTATTAAAGTATGCTTTTTCTCTTTAGTTGAAATATACTCATCATTGCTGCTGTGGGCTTTTCAAAATATAGGCACAGTATTCCCATATCATTCCTTTCTCTTTTCACTATTATCTTTTTTTGTGGGTAAGTAGGAGTGTTTGAAGTTTGAACTACTACCTGAAATCACTCAAATTGGTAATCAATCTCTCCAAACAGTCAAATTGGTAATCAGTCTATCTAAAACAATATTGTGTATTGCATGAAGAAGATATAAAGAAGAACTAAGCGAACCAGAAAATAGGTGGATTAGTGGATACAGTGATCAGGGATAAGTGTGAATCAGTTTGTTAAATGGTACCTGATAAGTGAAAGTATATACAAAATTTTGGTGTAAAATATTGTGATGAGTGTAGCTCTATAATGACATTAAATGATATAGATTACGTTTACCCTTATACTGTGTGATGCACAGCACCTCGTCTATTTTTTATTCTACTATTTGAGTTTTTCTTTGATAGATTATCAAATATCGATCCTATACAATAACTAGATTATTTTTTTATGCATCTTTTAGATGGATTCAGTTGATAAGAGAACAGCTACTCCAAGTAGGAGCAGATTAGCACGCACTTTCGCGAAGGTTTTGAATATACGAGCCGTCACTGGCATACCTCCAGTCGGTGGAATTCAATCAAAAGCACCCGATAAGGTTAAACGTGATCATGTAAGTGCTAAGTTTGATATTTTAAATCATGCCGATGAAAAAGTAAAGCAGAGATTAGTCACAGAAGCTTTTCTCGCGAAATTATTTGCCACCATTTCAACTGCCAAAGCAGCTTACGCCCAAATGCAATTTGCTCAGTCTCCTTACGATGCCGATGGGATACAAACCGCTGATCGATTAGTTGTATTACAACTCAAGAACTTATCCGAATTAAGACAATGTTATTTTAAAAAACAGTTTAATGAGTTCTCTCCAGAGAAAACACTGATTTTGGCTGAGCTCCAAGAACAAAAAAGTCTAATAAAAACATACGAAATTATGGGTAAGAGACTCGATAATCAACTTAGGCTTAAAGACTCGGAAGTCACTTTTCTTAAGGAGAAATTGGAAGAAGCTAATGATGAGAATAAGTTGCTCGAAAAGAGATTGAACTCTAGCAGGTTGTTTTTTATTCCCGAAAAGCTTAAACTCTCTACGCTTACCCCTAACCACTTTGTGATGGCTCTCAAACAAGCAACTAAGACTATTGAAAGCTTTGTTGAGTTGCTTCTCAATCAAATGGAATTAGCTGGGTGGGATTTAGATGAAGCAGCTAGTAAAATTGAGCCAGGTGTTCGTTATTGGAACACGAGCCACAAATATTTTGCATTTAAATCATTAGTTTGCCGAGAAATGTTTGATGGTTTCAATTTCCAAAACTTTTCCCTCCCGAATGATACCTTATCAGATCAGCCTAATTCAAGACATATATTTTTCGATAGATTCAGAGATTTGATGTCGATAAAAACAAGGGAACATCTCATTCGAAATCCAAAGTCAACTTTTGCGAAGTTTTCCTACACCAAGTATCTAAGTCTTGTTCATTCAAAGATGGAATCATCACTTCTAGGGAACTTAACGCAGAGAAGCTTAATTAGTTCAGGAAAATATTCTGATACGCCTTTTTTTGCTACGTTTTCCGATATGGCGAAGTGGGTTTGGATCCTGCACTGTTTGGCGTTCTCTTACGAGCCTGAAGGCTCGATCTTCCAAGTGGAAAAAAATTGCCGATTTTCAGAAGTGTATATGGAAAGTGTTAACGAAGAAGCATTTTCGTTGGGAACTGATCCCCTTGTGGCATTTACGGTGGTCCCTGGTTTCATAATAAGTAAAACGGTAATACAATCTCAGGTATATCTATCTTGATCTTTTTTACCCTGGGTAAAGATCTATGAATTTAGGAGGAAAGCCTTATTTATCGCATATTGAAAAGCAAGAATATTGTATGGAAACGAGTGACATGGCCTGCTTTGTTGGTTTATTCATCATTCGGGGATCTTTTGGAACTTTATCTTTTTGGGCTCTTTTGAAAAGGAAAGTGTGGGCCTCCCTTTCAAGTTTTGTAATGTTTATGGTAGGAGAAATATTAGTTGTCTCATACTAGTAATGTAAGTCGGTCGATTAGAATATGTTATCTTCATGGCATTATATGATTAGAAGGTCACATTATGGGGCTTGTTTGTTACTTCACAAGTTTTGTATGTTATGAGCCTGTATTAGCATTTGTCTTGTAAAGCGTATTTTGTGCTTTATAGTTTAATAGAAATTTCTCAATGCTGTATTGGCATAAATTTAAGATTTGTTTTTAAAAAATAGTAGTTGCACTGGTTATTTACGCATAACATATATGACCCACCATGAGGTGTCAATATGCTATTGGTCTCAATGGGGTTAATTTTGAAAAATTACATAAACTACAGGAATCACCCTGTAATGTCTGTTTTGGATATACAGTTTGCAGTGTATATTTCTGTGCAGTAATTGGTGGCAAATATCGGTGCTCGTTTTTTGTTTTGTTTTGTTCTCGTGTTGCTGAAGTTTTTCTAGTTCTATTTTGCTTTTGTTCTCCTGGAAAATACGCTGCTGTTGAGTTGGGGTAAAGAGAAATGGAGAAGTTGTGAACCATAAGCTAATTTACTCGGCCAGTAATATCAAAGTCCAAACAAACAAAACGAAACCTCTCATTTTTCCCAGACCTATTACTAATTATAGGGTCAAATTACGGCCAGTACATGGTTTAGCATCCATTGCAACCTTGTACGTCGCTTAATCAAGTTTGTTATTTAAGTGTGTAACACATGTGAAAAGTTCAAATCGACCCTCAAACTGCTAATAATGTTTTTTTCATTGTCCTGCTCAACTTATCAACTCTCTCTCCCACAATTACTGCTCACTCTCTAAAATCTGTAAGTTGTCAATTTATATAGACTACCCAAAAATATCTTACAAACATATCTCCAGAAAAGCAAACAATAATTTACTCAAACATATAAACCTCTTTCGTCAAAGTAAATAAAATGGTAAATTAAAGACCGCTCAAACGACAACAAGATGTCAAGAACGATATGATTAGGGAAAAACAAAACCAAAGAACAATGACCATATGGACAATTGAATTGGTACAAATAAGTACAAATATTCTAAAACATTAATGCTAAAAAAAAACATTGATTATGTTACGCCAAAACTGAAACATGAATTTAGCTGGAGTTCGTTTTTTGAGAGAAAAAGACGTGCACTTCATTTGGAGACGAAAGTTGAATTTTGGATATTGTCATGTTGATTTGATGAACACGGCTCTTCGTCGTTACAAACCACAAAGACGACACATTTTTTTTTCCGGAGAGAAGGGCGTGCTCTTTTTGCTTGCTAACCAAGAAGAGATTTGGCGATTTGCCACCTTGAGATGTCCTTTCTCCGAAGTTCACATTTGGAAGTATGTTTCATTGGAAAAATGAACTCCATTTTAAGAAGTCTTATACTTGTACAGTAGAGCTTTTATTCAGAGCATGTATCTTTGGTGAAGAGTCGCTGTTATCCAAATTTTAGACAAGTAAAAATAAGACGTTATTTCATTTTTAGAGTAGCAATTTAATTTTATAATATTTTTTTAATCATCTCTGTCCTAACTAATCATATATTTTATTATATTATATCAATTTTTTATCCTCCACACATTTATTTCTAACTCTTTATCACAATTTCCTCTCTCCATTTATATTATTATTTTATTACTAGGGAGAGCTTCCTGCTTGCTTATTTATGAGGATACTCTTTGTAAAAAGTTAATATATGGATAGTAAGTTAATTGATATGCATGCATATTTTGCAAAATTATCACTAAAACAAGGAAACTTGCTCAAATACACATATTGATGCATGTACTCTGAGCCAGATAGTGTTTACTCGTACATATTTTGTCATGTTTTGACTTTTTTCATATGTATTTGTAAAAAAAATTCGATTGTGTTTCTTAAATGAACTTTTTATTTTGCTTTTAAAGTGTTTGTTCAAAAAAATCTGTAAAAAATGACTTTTTATATATTTTTTTGCTATTTATTAATATTATTATCTTAAAAATTGTCAAAAGAAATAAAAATACCCGAGAAATATTTTTTAAAAAAAGTCAAATTTTACATATTTTTTTGAAACAAATTATTAAAAAAAAACTTTGATTTAAGAAAAAAAATCGAAAAATACATACGAAAAAAACGATAAAATAACAAAAACATAATATTAGAAACACGATCAAATCTACCACCATTCTCTGTTCAAAGAATGTTGTACTACCACTTCATTACCACTCTTGGGGGAAACTGAGAATCTTGACCATGCGTCTAACTAGTAAATTGATGCATGGACTAATTTTAGACAATGTGTTTTATATGTTTCATACAGTAGTGAATCAGAGCAGCAATCCTTTTATTAAGTGATGCAGAACGAGAAATATACCAACGTACACATCAAAACTTACAAATACTTTCAAACAAACCACGACTTATTATTATTTGACGATTAGAACTCGATAGAAAATTGAATACGCCCACTCATACTAAATGGCACCGATGGGTGTCTTTATATAAGCTACGCTTGAGGAATTTGAGACTTTCGAAAGGGTCTTCAAATCGGATGCAGTCCAACAACTTGATGTGTCTTTATGGTAAAAATAACCCATGCACTTGCAATCCTTGGTGCATTTGCTCTCACAAGCTTCGACTTTCACAGGAGCATTACCACTTGTGTATCTTATCATAAAATGATCAACCCCTTCAACCTTGTAGTATTTGAAATCACTTGGTTTACAAGAGGGTACCTTAATAGACTCGCAGTTCTTACTCCATCCTTGAAGGCCACTTGGTGTTGGGCAAGCGACACACATGCCGTTCTCGCATAGCCCAAATTTACCACACCTCTCCGGTAGCTGACACTTGGTTACGGATTCCCCAGCCCCTAGCAGGGTTTCGGGTTCATCAGCAAACATCGTGTATGTATTCTTCCAAGCACCCCAAAACCTGCGTTCATTGTATGTAAAGAATCTTAGGTTACCATTGATGTCTAATCTGACATACGATAAGGTACCATTGTAATCGGGCCAGGCTAAGTAAGCGTGACCAACGCCGGGTAGATTTGGACTTGTTCCATACTTCAATGTAAGAAGAGAGACGCCAGCTCCGTCGTCATTCTCATCGCAAGTGAAAGTTACATTTTCAATAACCCCACTACCCTTTTTTATTGTAAACCATTCGGAGGTCGAAAAATAGAGCAATGGCTTAGAGTAGTTGGTGCTCTTATAATACATTGCAACTCTGGTGGGCTCTAGTTCAAAGCTATATGGCCCATCAGTGTTGCTCTCAACCGAAGCCCGACTTGTGAGTTTTGTGGTTACTCCTGCCTTAAGAGATTGGCCCACTAAGAGCGTGTCGGTTGGGTAATCGAAACTTTGCCACAAAAATTTACGATTTTTGTCATAAAGGACCATGTTACCAGTTGGTAACAGCTCGAAACCAACAACACCTTTGTTAGCAGTCCCCGTTTGCCAAACAACTCGGCCATCATAATCAGCCAATACGAGGTTGCCATCTGTCCCAAGAGAAAAGGTCGCGTTTTCACGAACGGGCTTGCCCCGGTTTGCTTCCCAAACCCAGCGCATAGTTGACTCGGATCGCCTTGTGCCCATACGTAAAGCTAAGGTGTATGCATTACTGGTAGTGTTATAGAAGCAAAGTTGGTATGGAAATCTAAAAACATCAAGTGCACGATAATCTGGATTGTACTCGGATATATATTGCCCGAATTCTCCTTCGTTAACATATTTGAATGTTTCTGAGGCAGGAACTTGGGCTTGAGAAATTAGAAACATTGATTGGATGGAGAGAAAGAGAAGGAAAAAAGGATAGATAAAATTTGTCATTGTCTTTGTTGTCGGTTGTAGATTGTAGATTGTAATTTGAGTTGGATACTACAATTATGCTCAATTTTATAGAAGGCGTGGAAGAGAAGCGTTGGCATTGTAAATTGTTTCTTTCTTGACTGTAATCATGATTCATGTATAGGAAGGTGCCCAAGTCTTTCTGATTAGGAATATTAAAGGGAATAAATCCAAAATACAAATTATATATATATACCATATCCACTTGAAAAAGAAGTATAGCCAACTTGTATTGACCAACTTAATGGATAAATTTAACGGAAGACATAAATATACTTTTATGTATTCATTATCAATCTACATTTCTACAAGATAAGGGGACCATTAGTGGTAGCATTAATTATTGAACTTATGAGGCCTTTAGAAGTTAGATCAGCCGACAAATTGATTATAAAATGTAGAGCAATGATATTTACACTTAAATTCCTAATTTATATTTCATGAACAAATAAAAAATAAATTTTGCATAATTGGTCATTAGGATTTTTAATCATTTGTGTATATAACCATGTACAACCAATATAAATCTAACACGTCATGGAGTGTAAATAAGCAGTGTAAAAATTAAGTGCAAAATTATTTTGGGAATTTGACACGGACAAAACGAACCCCAACGGAAAATTGAGATGACGAGAATGACCATACGAAAAATGGCAGTATAACATGAGATGCTTTGTAATTATTCTCATAATAGAAATGAGTGTCACAAAATTAGTAACAGTGTAACAACAAAATCTATTATTGTTATGTTGCTAATTTTACATCTAATCTAGCGCACTTATTTTAGCATCAAATATTCTAATGATATCGTGATATCCTTTTTAGTCAGAGAACAGACTCACACTATTCACCGTGCACAAACGCACTTCACACATACTTACTGGAAAAATATACTCACACACAAAGACACAATATTTATTAACGAAGTTCAGCTAATGTTAATTTGTTACGTCACCAAACCGTTGCACTATCTTTTTATATAATCTGATCACGCAACAGTTATGGAACTTTAAAACTTCAAAACTCACAAGCAATTTAAAAAATGACATTTTGTTGCAAAACTCAACAATTTTTGCGCTTGCCGAAAAAATGCGGAGCTATTCAAAAAATTCGTGATAAACACACATCATACTCCAGAGTTTAACTCATTCTTGAGATCTTCATACAATAACCCGATCTGTTCACTTTGAGATTCATACACTCCCACTGCAGCAGCGACCTCGTTTTCTTTATTTCAGAGTCTGGATGAAGCTGCATGAAACTTCACCGCATCGATTGTAACAATTTTCAATAGCATATTGACGGAGTTTAATACACATTCAATTTTCACTGGCACGAATATCTCGTCTTCCAACAGTACTCGCATGAATGATAATCAATCTGTATATGTTTTGTGTGAGAGTAAAACAATACGCATTTTCATTTGCACGACACTCGAGTGACACTAGTGCAATAAATCTCTTCTCGGGTTTCTGTTGAGCTCTTCCAAGAATCTTTAAAACCAAATCATCTGTTTATTCCCTTCCGTCTCGTGATGTAGTGGAACTAAGTAGTCAATAGTGCAATTTTTTTTTTGCAACTTTTACATCCAACTCAGAGTCCTGCCACTACAAGTTTAACAGAAAACGCTTGTTGTAATATTTGTACTTTTCTTAGAAGACCTTACAAGATATCAATGGTAAAGTAAGTGTTTTCCGCTTATATTTAGTAAAAACGTGTTTTATTCTCAATTACTTGTTTTGTGTATAAAAATACAGTCTTATGCGGATTTGCACGTGAAATGAAATGAAGACAAAATACAGAGCTAATAAGTCGCACATACCAAAATTTGATAATGTGAAGAAAATAAGAAAGGGAAATTGAAGTAAAAATGTACGAAGAGAAGTTAATATAATAGCACGGACTAAATCGAACACTAAAGAATACAATGAGATCAAGAACCAAACTCAACAACAGTGATCCGGATAACAGACCACTCATCCGGATACACCTCATCTGGATGAGAAACTTGGTCATCTAGATCAGCCATCGTATTAAGGTTTTTGATGAGCCACTGTATAAACTCATGCAGAATAATTTTTGGGAAATATCTCACTTCAGTAACTTTTCGAGACTTGGCTGCTATAACCTTCTTCTCTATTTTTCTTCTTCTGTTCCTTTTCATTTTTAAAACTCTTATTTCTTGTCCGTTTAATTCTTAATCGCTTGCACGTGGAGCAATGGTCTGTATAATGATTGAACTTGCTGCTTTTTAATATACTTACTGAGTTACTGTTATTGCATGTTTGCTTTTTTGCGCATGTTACCGAAAACGTATGTTTTCAATTGATATTATTGTTTTTGATTTTGCTGTCGTCTTGTTTACTTGATAAGTCTATTTGTACTGATTTTATGAGGTTTGAAAACTCGTCGAGTTGGTATTGATAGCCTGATAGGTTATGCATTTTAGAATAGGAATAAATTTGCCAATCAAAAGAACGTGATTGATAGCCGTTAAACGAATAAACATATAAATTGAGTTATAAAGTTATGCTTTATTCTCTGTAGACGATCCGGTATCTAACAGATTTATAAACTATATTACTAGGGTCGTCCCATGTACTCTTGCATGTGACTTCTGTGATTTCCGGGTTTCTTAGCGGTTTTAAAATTAAATAAAGCCTATATTTTGTTTGTGTAAAATATTTATGCGTGTGATTAGCGCTGGGTTCGGTTCGGTTCGTTTTTGGTAAAACCGAAACTGAGCAGATTTTTCGGTTTTTTTATTTTTTGAACCGAACCGAACTGATTAATTTGTTTCGGTCCTGTTTCGGTCTTTCGGTTTTTCTTCGGGTTTTTTCGGTCTTTTCAGTTATTTTTCTGTTTTATTTTCGGTTTTTCTGATTTTTCGGTTTTTTTAGTCCGGTTTTACTATAAACCGAAACCGATCTGAAAAAGTTTCGGATTTTAGGTTTCGGTTTTTTTGGATTCGGTTTGGTTTTTTCGGTTTTTCGTCTAGCCCTATGTGTATTATAATACCAAGTGTATAGAAGTTTTCACTGTGTAAGTAGTTACTGATAACTACGTGGGCTACACTAGTAATTTAATAAAAACATAACCGAGACTACTGAGAGAGAGCTCGCAAAGAGGGTCTGACCAGTGACAGATCGGCGACGTCCTGCCCAGCAACCACTCTTACAAGGAGGGTCTAACAGATCGGCGACGTCCTGCCGAGCAACCACTCTTACAAAGAAGGGGTGATAGGCAGGTGGATGATAGTTTTCGGTTTTCAAGCAGCCGCTTTGGTTTTCAACTTTAGAACAAATATACTTTTCAAATTCTCAATGAAAATTGCGAGTTGAAGGTTATAGATAAAGTCATGCTCTGTCATTAGGCATGTTGGTCTGGTGCATGTATGAAAAGGGGAATTCGACTTATCAATATTTAATTATTAAGTCCAAATCTGTCACATTCTAATTGCACCATATCATTTGAATATGGTGAATCACGTAATTAAAATAATCCAAACATAAATGTCAGTTTATCCCATTCGCATGGGCATCTCCACGTATATATATAGCATCTATATATCTATCTTTTTTAAAATTTTATCCAGACAATCTCAACTGGCTGTTGCAGTTTTGATGGGCTCGCCATTTGAATTGGCAGCCGCCTGTGCTGACCTTGTTACTCATCAAATATTCAAATTCGAGCCCTCAGTTAGAAACTAATAATACGTTTAACGCTCGTGTCACCGCCGTATTACAAAATACTCCTTTTTCAAAATTTTCGAATTATATATACTTAAAAAAATAAAAGACTGGTAACATTACCTAGTTCATGATGGAACTCAAATTATGATATCCTTTGATAATTAATCGGCAAATACAGAAAAAAAGGTTGATAATTAAAATAATTGACAGATGCTAGACTAGATAGACGAGAAACAAAACTTTAGAATGAGAGGTTTAGAGAGAAAGCGGAAATACATTTAGTGTAATGTACTAACTGATTTTAACGATTTAGCTACCAGACTATCAAAATTAACAATTGATGTACTGAACTATTATAATATTTACAATTCAGGTATTGACATTAATTTAGTTGGATGAAAGTTAGTTTCACTTTTTATTTTGGTCATATTTTTTGTTATTTGTATAAATTTAATCATGTCTTTACGAAACATTACAATTTAGAATGTTTCTACCAAAATACATACATATACATACATAATAAGTATCTCAGCTTAAAAAACATATTATTTGACTAGATTTTCTTTGAACTTTTTTCTAAAATAAAAAAAATTATAATTTTTTTTACAATTTCTCTAAAACGAAAATAAAGTAAGTTTTAGATTTATGACAATCGAGAAAAAATTATTTGAGGCCACATCACTATTTGAATACTTTCATGAAAAAACAGTAAAAAAATTGTTATTTTTTTGTAAAAAATTATTCATTTTTTGTAAATAGAATATATTTGTTAAATATTTATAATTTCTTTTTATACACAAATATCATGTAAAATTTACATTATTTGTAATAATATGTATACATGCATTATATTATATATATTTTTATACATACATTAATATAATATATATATATATATATATGATATAATTATATATATTTGAATTTATACTAAAATGAGATATTTCAGAAAATTAAGGGTTAAATTTATACAAGTTACAAAGAATTGACCAAAATAAAAAGTGAAACTAACTTACATCCAACTAATTTAACGACGGTACCTGAATTGTGAACATTATAATAGTTCAGTACGTTAATTGTTAACTTTTGATAGTCTGGTACATAAATCGTTAACAACAGATAGTACAGTACACTAGATGTATTTTTCCCAGCGAGAAAGTAGCTAAATTTTGTATATATATTTTTTTATTGATAATGATATAAGACACCATATACAGATTTATATGATAACTCAACTAACTAAAACATTGAAATAAAAAAGAAATGATTTGATCTAAATAGACATAAATCTACCTTAATTAAATAAGAAAGCGAAATATTAAATAGTAAAGAAATTAAATAAAAAGAAATAGTATTCAATCTGATCTTCATCCTTCACCCTTTCTTGAAACCAACCTTGAATTCAAAGTTGTAGTAAATGTCTGTCCTTGATGAAACCAATATCGCGTACTTTCTAACCAGTGTCGGCCCGATTAATGTATATGTGTAAGCTTAAAAATATTTTTAGTTGCTCATAAAATTAAATTAAAATTAAATTGTAGTTTTTGAGTATTGAACCGATAAGTCATGACCAACCGGTCAAAATCATAACTGCACAACCCCTAGCCTACTATAACACATTATAAATGAGATGTGATTAAATATTTCATATAGAATGAAAATATATTTAACAAACAGTAGAAGTGTTGCCCATACGTGGAACTTACCTAGCCTCCAACAATAGTTCCACCTTTCATGACATAACTTAAACTTTCCCAACATGGATCAATAAAATTACTACTCAGCTTTTCGTCAAAAAAATGTCGCGCAATTAATTTTACACAATAATCATTTAGTACTGTTATTGAATCATTATCTATACCCAAAATTATTTGATCACATCAAAAGCCAAGACCAACATCTTTGAACTTGGGAGGTGAAGCCGACTGGTCAACTGAAAGAAAAAAGTATGAAAAATGTATATCTGAATTCCAAGGATAATAAAAAAAACATCAGGTCATAACATATATCAATCTTTGAAATAACCCTGTGCAATATAATGTCCGTGTTAAAATAGGAAAAATTAGGGCTCGGTCCAAAAAAAAATTATTTAAAAATCAGTCTAATTTAGATCAAAATTATTTAAGTTGTGGTCCAATTTTAGTCTATATATATATAAGGTTTCTAAATTATATTTTTCCCATTTGTTTCTCTCCCTAGAACAACCTATTTTTCCTAGTGAGACACCATCACCACAACCATCGTCGTCTTCGGCGATGACGGCGACTGCGACGGCCCATTGCCGTAATCCCCTCTACCGGGATTGTTTGTATCTATATATCTATCTATTTATGCATATATATATATATATATATATATATATATATATATATATATATCATACTATTACTATAACTCAACCCAAAAGAAATGAACTACCAAATTTGCCATTTTTTTCAAAAATACCACTATTCTAATTTACTAATTACCCATATAGCATAATGAAATTTAAATAAATAAATAACCAAATAAATATGCTACTTCTCACACATCAATTCATCTCCCAAACTATACTTTTACAACAATTAAATGTCATATTACTCTTTATATACGATTATTAATTTACTATGTTCACTCTATCATTTATGTTTTTTTGAAAATTTTAAATTTATTTGTCAGTGATCATATTTTTATACGTATCGCACACGCAACGCGTGGAGTACGAGTATTAGTGTTGATATAGGGGAAAGATCAATCCACACTTAAAACAATACTTAAAACAATACAAAGTTTCAAATCTTAATATATTCCAAAATAATGACTAACATTGAGTAAATTAAGTCAACTCACATATGATAAAAACACAATAATATGTTATTACTCTCACAAAAACTTCCGGTGACAAATTTCATCCAAACCCACATGTAGGAGAAACACTAATATGAACTCGGTGTACTATAATTAAGGCTGTGCCAACCAATAGAATTTTTTAATTTTAATTTTGAATTAATTTTAGGTAGTTAGTTTTGGGTTAATTAATACGTGTTGCGTTTTTAGTGGATGAGACATCCTCAATTATAGTGCACCGGGTTTACGGTAGTGTTACTGCTCATGTAGAGTCACTCACTACTCTAATTTCATCCAAACACTATATATATATATATATATTCCATTTTGAACAATAAACACACCAACCCAATAATATCGTTCTTACTGGCCCAAATCCATACTGTTAGAGGAGGTTCTGGGTAACTCTGGCTGCTAAGAAACATGACATATGCGGGTATTTTTGTTCTGAATGAAGAGCGTTCATTGTGGGTAACTCTTATAAAACATTAAAAGCAATTGATTTTAATGACTACAATTTATTTTGATACTAAAATTGATTGTTAAGATAACGATAATTTATTGCACTTGGTTTTATAACAAAAATATACCGAAAAGGAAGAAACTTAAATCTTGATTTGTATTAAGTCGACCATAATATCTCGTCATTCATTTCTATGGTTAGAATTCATGTATTCAATCTTAAAAGGACATCCTAAAAAAGTAAGAAAAAAAAGGATCCTTAACAATTCATTTTAATGCACTTTGTTTTTTAATCAGGAGTATTAAAAGCACTTATTGTACACACCAAATAAAATTATGTTTAGAAATATACAATGATGTAGAAGCCCCATGCAAGAGAATGTATACAGCCACATCTACTGACCAGGGGCTAAATTGTTTATGGATATTTTCTTGTAAGATCTTTTCGCATATATTTCTAATTTTTGTAATGGTCATTTTGTTTTTAAAGTTGTTCATAGGCTTGTGGGCTTTTAGGTAAGATCATGTCGATTAGTTTGGTTGTGTCGTAGATGTGGATTATTTTTTCCTAAACTTCATTTGTGGTTTTGCACTTGGTGATTCAGTTAAGGACACTTAGTCCTAAGACTCTCTAGGATGAGTTTATAGTTTTGCAGTTAAGAAAAAACTCTTTTTCGTTTATTCCAAGTTCTATCTTCATTAATTGTTATTGACTTTTTTTCACGTACTTTAATTTTTATTCATCACAATTATTTGTACATATATGTATTCTAAACATTATTTTTGATTCGGCAAAGAGTTCTCCACCCGTGAGTTTAACAGGGTTTTCCATGTGGATGTTTAGTTCTAAACTGTTAGATTTATAATATTACCAAGCTTTTGCTCCGATACCACTTGCTTTCCGTGTTCCTAAGGAAAATTTAAGAAGTAATGGGTTGAATAGGTGTGTGTATGTATATATACTAATTACTTGAATGTAAAGAGTAAAATTTTATAAGGAAAAACTTAGAAGTAGGGGGGTGAACTCAAGTTGGAGGGTTGGGGTAGGAAGTAGTAAGTTTTATAAATTTGTTGCATATCTTAATTTGTTTATATATTTATATAATTTAGATCAATTATAACTTACGGAAGTTACTTATTCTTTTAACTAAATAAAAGTTTAAAAAGGTAGTCAAACTTACTCAGCTCCTCCCACCCCTTTTAGATTTGTTCGACAGACCAATAATAGTAAAATCAAACTTACAATTAAAGAGCATCACATTGCATGTTGGGGACATGTACAAAGAGATCGTGGCGGCCATTAGAGCATCAATAATGAAAGAGCATGGCATCATGTTCATTTAATAGGGGAACAACACCATTTTTTGGGGAACGACATGGCAAGATTAAAGGAGGAGGAATAGAAAAGAGGTAGAATCTTAAAAAGCTATTTTTCCTTTTCTTTTAATAACCGGATATATATACATATAGAGAGGGATATAGATAGAGAGAGAGATTATGAAGACCTCTCTTTCCCGCATTGATCCCTTCCCCTCCTCCCTCTGTATTTCTCTTTGTGTGGATCATATCATAACCTTCTTCACCGCCTGGTAATCTCTCCCTCTCTGTCATCGCGGTTATCCGCCCCAGTGGATCAACTTCCATTATTGATGCTCCTAACAAGGCATTAAGATGAAGATGAATATTAAAAAAATAAATCATTTTTTGGATAGCTAGCTCTCCCCAAATTAGTTTGATTTTGGGCGAGCTTGGTATTTAGAAAATGATTTATATTTTTACCTTTCCTCTTCCTCTTCATAACTTCTTAATGGTTGCCGCTGCCTATTTGTTAATGGAATGTGCTCCTCTTTAATTGTGAGTTCATCTATACTATTATTTCTTTGCTAAACAAACCTAGGGGGGGAGGTGTGTTAATTTGTTTGACTAACTTTTCGATCTTAATTTATAAATAAAATAAATATGCAACGGACATTAATTATATACTTTGTTTAAGACTTGTTCATGGGTAGGGATGGCAATTTTGCGGATTTCAACCCGACCCGACCCGAGTACAAAATCACACTTTTACCCATTTGACCCGACCCGACCCATTTGACCCATTTTTTTAAAATATTTTTTTTTCTTTTAAAAAATAAATCTCATAAATGTCAAAGATTTCAAATAAAATTTGTTAGGTAGAATAATAAATCATTTGATTTAGAAATATAATATTAAATTATTATAAAAAAGAGAGTTTAATGTATATGAGAGAGAGAGAGAGAGAGTCTTAAATTGTACTTTTTAAGTTGTAATTTTACCCATTGAAACTATAAAAGAGAGAGTTTAATTTATATGAGAGATAGAGAGAGAGAGAAGAGAGAGAAGATAGAAGAGAGAAGAGAGAAGAGAGTGGGTGTTAAGTTGCACTTTTTAAATTGCATTTTTACAAATAGTTAAATGTATATGATAGAGATAGAAGTGGGAGAGTGTTAACTTGCACTTTTTTTAGTTACACTTTTACCCATTTAAATCCGACCCGGCCCGACCCGAATAGAATTGCACTTTTACCCGACCCGCGGCGGGTCGGGTTGAAACCCGCGAAATTGCCATCCCTATTCGTGGGTAACTCTGCCCTTAAAAAAATGACGTTTGTGGGTTGTTTTGTCCCTCAAGGAGAAACGTTTGTAAATGGTAGCTACGTCATAATTCCTAAAGGATCAGTGATCGTGTTAAATATAAAAAATCTCAAGATCTGCGTTTGGAATTGCATACATGACGTAGTCTCACGTTGAGGCAAAGTGTATAAATCTCGTGTCAAGTATATTCTATCCCTTACTATTTATATTTAGGTCTTTAAGATACTTATATATATATATCTACATAATTATATATATATATATATACATGAACGAGTATAGTTAAGATCACAGACAACTAGAAAATAAAAGATTAGCAACACACCCAGTCAGATAATCGTTCACACTTAAAAGTACTTAATCAGCAGTTAACAGTTTACATGAGATTCCCACTAACTTGTTCAGTTATTGACGAAAGAATCTATTAGCTCAATAAAATGATTCAAATGTTTGTTTTGAACTTTACAACTATCGACAGATATATCTTCGTTCTTTGATAACTCGATCTAGATGCTCGCATCGGATATAATCAACACTAAACGCATAAAAGATCTAAAAACACTTCACATCTAAAGGATCAAACATAAAAAAAATCATGTGAAATAAAGACAATAAATAAAATTATTCTTCATATCTCTTAAGGCATAAAAGCATCAAACCAACCCTCGTTGTTCTAATCTTCATATGATTATTTTCATGATTCATTCACTCACCATTGGGTTTTGTATAACTTCCTAACATAAATCCACAATGGGATTTGGTTCCACAATAGGTCACTTACTTACTACTCACTACCCCAACCATCCTGCTTGAGCACTCCCCCTTTGCGGAAATATCAAACCCATTAACCAACTCTATATGCTCAGTTTGATTATTCATCAACTCACTAAACTCTTGTGGTCTTTGCAAAGATTCCAAATCAAAATCAACATTGGGAATTAGTTCCTCTACATTTGCCATTTCCTTACTACTCCATTCCCCAACCATACTGCTTAATCCCTCCCCCATAGCCAACATCTCAATCCTATTACCAATCACTAGGTGGTTCAAATTTAACATGCTCAAGTTTTACACTCCTTGTCCCATCAAACACTGGTACAACACCCCGTCATCTCATTTTCCTTGTTTTTCCCCACTCTCTTCATCTGTTCTACCGCTTTCACCATCTTTTGACTGGTGAAATTTCCTTGGTCTATCATTTTCTTGCTCTGCTCTATATATGGCATCATTTTGAACTTAGAAATCAGTATCCTCTATGTCGCTAGGATACTAGGCCAGACCTCGGGTTGGATGTCATAAGGGCTGTATATGATCGCACATGCCTCTATGCCACACAATGTCGAGAGCTCCCCCATCTTTTTCAACAAGCCCTTATTTATCTTATTGAATGATGCCTTTCTTGGGGAATCATTTTCAATGATGGCAAGTTTTACCTTCGTTCTAGCCATGCATTTTGACAAAGAAGTAAAGAATGATATTATTTGGTTAGTATGTGAATATTTTCTTTTCTGGTCTTATTATTCAAATGGGCAATGGTATTTATAATATCGTCATGCCTCATAAGTAAATGCTTGATCGGAGGTATTCAAAACTAATGAATTCCTTCCATATTTTTTAAGAATTATGTACGGGTCTGAAATATCGGATCAAGCATTTACTTGTTAGGCATGATGATAATATAAATAGCATTGCCCATTTGGACAATAAGACCACAAAAGCACATATTCACATACTAACCATAAACTCCCATTCTTTACATCTTTAGTCAAATTCCATGGCCAGAAAGAAGGTCAAACTAGCCTTTATTGAAAATGATGCCCAAGAAAGGCATAATTCAATAAGAACAAAAAGGGCTTGTTTAAAAAGGCGGGTTATCTCTCGCCCTTGTATGACATTGAGGCATGTGCAATCATCTACAACCCATATGACACCCGATACGAGGCATAGCTTAGTCTCCCACCGACATAGAGGGTGAATTCTAAGTTCAATATGATGCCAAATAAGGAACAGATCAAGAAAATGATGGACCAACAAATTTTCATAAGGCAAAGGATTGTGAAAGCGGTCGAATAGATGAAGAAACTGGGGGAAAAAACAAGTAAGAGAATATGATGAGGGTGATGTGCCAGTGTTTGATGGGACAAGGAGTGAAAAACTTGAGGATGGTCGATTTGAACCACTCAGGGATGGTGTTGGATTAAAACATGATGAAGATTTTGTAAAAGGATTGAGATGTTGACTCGGGGGTGGGGTTAACTCAAGTTGGAGGGTGGGGTAGGAAGTAGTAAGTTTTATAAATTTGTTGCAT
This sequence comes from Primula veris, assembly GCA_963682055.1. Taxonomy (NCBI): domain Eukaryota; kingdom Viridiplantae; phylum Streptophyta; class Magnoliopsida; order Ericales; family Primulaceae; genus Primula; species Primula veris. The sequence continues at coordinate 25,977,640 of OY821743.1, read as the reverse complement.
ATTTTAATTTGCTTATATATTTATATAGTTTAGATCAATTATAACTTACCAAAGTTGCTAATTTTTGTAACTAAATAAAAGTTAAAAAAGATAGTCAAACTTATTCACTTCTCCCCACCCCCATCCCCTCTAGATTTGTTCGACAGACCAATAGTAGGTTAGTCAAACTCGCAATTAAAGAGCATCACATTGTATGTTGGGGACCTGTATAAAGAGGTCATGGCGGCCATTATTAGAGCATCAATAACGGAAGAGGATGGGATCATCTTCATTTAATTGGGGGAACAACACCATTTTTTGGGGAACGACATGGCAAGATTAAAGGACGGGTAATAGAAAAGAGTTAGAGTGTTAAAAAGCTATTTTTATTTTTCTTTTAATACCCGTATATATATATATACATATAGAGAAGGAAAGAGACAAATATATAGATAGATAGAAAGAAACGATGAAGACCTCTCTTCCCCGCATTGATCCCTTCCCCTACTTCCTTTGTTTTTCTCCTAGCGTGGATCCGATCATCACCCTCTTCACTGGCCGGTATTATCTCCATCTCTGTCATCGCAGTTATCCTCCCTAGTGGATCAATGTCCGTTATTGATGCTCTTAAGAAGGCATTAAAATGAAGATGAATAGTAGAAACATAAATTATTTTCTGGATAGCAAGCTCTCCCCAAATTAAAAGTATATGGGGGTTCATATTAGCAACCTACAACGCCTACTTTTCTTAGCGATAGGTCCCAGGGAGCAGACTCCTATTGAGTTTATTCTCACACCAATTTTGCCAGTAAAAGAGGGTGAGGTGATGAAGACGAAGAGGGTAGAAGGGTGTTTTTATAAGATTCTGCACGTCAAGACTAGTATGAAGATCTGAGATGATTAATTGTTTAGAAAGAGACAAGACAAAGGAAAGCCCTTCACCAAATCAAAAATAGCATCATAGAATCATTTAGAGGAAGATTCAATATCCCCACTAACAAGCATGTTTGATTAGAAAAGGAGAGAGAAAGAAACGTAAAACAACTGACAAAAGGGAACCCACAAAGACGAAGAAGAACCTTATATAGAACAAAAAGTAACTTTTATGGGAGAAAGAATTAAGAAGGGTGGCATCGACAGTTACGAGATTTTGAGATGTGCCGTTCTAAGAAACGAGCAAAAAAAAGTGAGTCGAATTCAAATGCAAAGAAGCATTTTGGAGCCATCAAGAGAATAGATTCAAACGAAAAGTAACCAGAAGCAATCGTTAGCCTATATATAGAAAATCATGGGCAGCCATAAAAAAATATCTTATTTACACTTTAATCAAATTAACAATCGAGTGATTTTCTTTTCAAAGAATAAGTATTAGTTCATAGCAGTTATGATCATAACGTGGAAATTTGTATCAAACAATACAATATATTAATCTAACTTTTATATTTACTCTTATGATCACTCACTCTTGATATAATTTTAGATAAGTCATTAACTTAATCATTTCAGTGGATTAAATTTGCATGTGTGAGTTACATTGAGTTTGATCCTTATAACTTTGTAACTTTGTTACTAACACAGTGGTCTAGGTACTTTTTGTATATTAACAATTAAACTGTTCGTAAGATAGTTAGAGTGAGTTCGGGTTTAACAAAAGATAATTGACCGATTTTTTTTAATTAAGTTACCAATCTATACAATTCTAAAAACCTAATTATCACAAACTCATAACACAAACATTTCTTCCCAAAACATACAACTTCAAACAAAATAGTTATCTCTCTTTTATCTCTTTATCTCCTCCATCTCCATCTCTCTCCGTTTCTCTCTCCTCCATCTTCCTTTGTCTCCTCCATATCCCCTTCTCTCTCCGTTCCTCTCTAACCCGTCGCCATATAGATGTCCTTATTTCGTTTTTTTAATGTTTTTTCCACATATGGGGGTTTTCTGGTTTTATGTCCTTTATTAACCCATATATTCGAGTCTTATTTGAAAATGAAGCTATTTTTGGATTTTAAATTGGTTGGTGGGTTCTATTGGTTTTTCAGAGGTGGGGACAACACCAGATCTAAATTTTTGTCTATCCTATATTCGAATTTTTATTCATATGTGGCAGGTTTTTGGATTATTTTGTGTGTGTATAATGACCCATATGGGAAATCACTGGATCTCAAATTTCAGCTGGTTTTAGCCATAGTAAACCCCCATTTTGGTATGATTATCATCAAAATAGCTTTGTTACTAGTCGTTAAAGGAATTTTTTAGATATATTTGATTCTATTTTCAAAAAGTTAGCAATTGATATTTTATTGGGTTATGTGATTTTAATTATTAGAAAAAATTATTAATGTTAGTTTTCGAGCATATCTCACTGCGTATGAGAATTTTTTTATTTCCTTTTTTATTTAAAGATTTTGTCAATTATTTCACGTTTCAGAGCTTTTAATTCCGGTTTGTAGCGCATAACAAACGACACACTTTTTTTATATGCGTTATTCGGTTGACAATTTGAGAATTTTGAAACATATACAAATTGATATTTATATTTTTAAGTGCATAACAACATGTATGCGGTGCATTCCAGTATGTATACACTTTCTAAAACTGTATAGTAACTACTATGAATTCAATGGAACTATGTATGCACCTTTTTGAAATGCATAGATTTGCACTTGTTGAGATGCATACCTAGATATATGCAGTTTTCAAAGTACACACCACCTGTTATGCAGCGCATGCTTTTGTACCGTGGGTTCAATAATTGAATTTGATTATAAGTGTGAATATAATTTTATAATTTTATGTTTCTCTATTAGATAATATAGTATTTGATCTTTTCCAATAAGAGAAAATGAATATTTTCAAGACATAAAATGATAGAGCATTTAATAACGAAGTCAATGGTTCAAATGGAAGTCAATTTTGAGTGCAAGCAAGCAAGTTATGGGTGTTTCAAAAAGTGAGAAAATTAAGCCAAATTACATGGCGACCAGTCGGCCATGAAGCAAAAGCACACCGATAATGTAAATTGTGAGTCTCGCAAAATAGGTTAGTTAGAAGAAAGCAAAGTTTGCTCTTTACATTGTTGCAACAAAACTGTAAAGAACAATTAGCTTATAAAATCAATTGTGAGTCAGTGTTTGGGTAGAAGCTTATTAAGCAAGTGTTAGTTTAAAAGGTCTACCTCATATCATTTGAGATACTCATAGATTGAGTGCGAGTCGTTGAATCGCCTTTGTGTATTCTTGCACTTGTATCAATATTGTATACTCGGATAGAGGGTGAGCAAATCGATTCATTAGCTCATTAGGATTTGTAATCTTGGGTTGAAGATTATAGTGATAATTCCCGATAAAGCAATTCTGCGGAGAGGACTAGGCGGGTTGTTGAACCTCCATATAACGTGGTGTCATCTCTTTTCTACTTTTTTACTTTCCGCATCTATATTATTGTTTGTATGAATGATTTAATTTTAATATAGATCATTATTGCACAAGTTCATTTATTTCTTAATATAATCACATTAGTTGGGTTGTTAGTTTCTTTTAACTTTTAATTCCGCAAAAACAGTATACAACCTTATTCAACCTCCCATCCCCTCTAAGGTTTAGCCACACGGGCCGACACATGCAACCACATATGCACTTTTTGAAGTGCATGCTAGTTGGTATGAAGTTCATACTTCCATTTATTTATGCATTTTTTGAAGTGCATAGCACTAACATGCAACATTACTATAGATATGCATTTTTTGAAGTGCATACTTGAAGGTATGCAATTCTAAAAATTGAATTAACTTAAAAAATGGTATGAATTGTAGTGTAAAAAAGTGTAAACATTTGAAAGTGTGTACCTTTTTTTTCCATATTAAAAAAAGTTGACTTGTTATTTTAAACAAAATGATATGAATTTAATTATAAAATAATAATATACTAAATATTTTATTAAGTTATGGACTTTCTCAAACGCATACCAACAAGTATGCCTTTTATCAAGCACATACCAATAGGTATGCATCTACACATTTTTGAGCTAAATCATTGTTGTGTGTTTTTCATATTTGGAAGATATTTAATAGAAGAATTCGGTAAGTTCACTTCCGGTTTTTTTTTTTTGTTTTTTTTTAAAATGATTTTTGGTGAATGAAGCATTATCAAAGTTCTAATTAGCATATCGGAGCACCGCGGAGCCTGTTAGACCCTCCGGGAAACTCAATAAAACTCTGGACAGCTCATCAGAGCGTCGGGCATTTTTTCGGGGCTTCGAGCATTTGTGCTATGTCAGAGCTCGTTGGATCTCGGCTACCTCCCAGAGCTCCGAACAATTTTTACGATCTCTGTGTACCTCTTCAGAGTTGTGGGTAGTGGTACAAAACTTTTTTGGGGCCTCATCATAGCTTTGATAAGCTCGTTGGAGCTTTCAGCAGCCTGACGAAGCTTAGGATAACTTTTAGGAGCTTCAGACACCCCGTAAAAGTTGCTGGTAGCGGTTCACAGCCTCGTTGGAGGTGTGGTTATCTCGCCGTAGCTTCCGAGCTCATTGGAGCTCAGCCAGAGCAGCAGTAACAATGGATAGGTGATTTGTAGTTGTGGGTGTTATTAGTGGTGAAGTTGTTCTTTATTGGGGTGGAGTTCTGAATTATTTCTTAGATAGTTATACATTTGGGAAAGAACGGTTTAGAACTAGGTAGTACGGGTGTAACATCCCGTATTTTTATAAATAGTTTTATTTATGATTTAATTTATGCAAAAACGTTTTATACAAATTTTACCAAAAACCGGTCACTCGACTAATTTTTAGCCAAAAACCGAAACTTTTTCGAAAAACTTTATTTTTAAAACCTGTTACTAATTTTATAAATAAAAATGACCCAATAGTTTTGTTTCTAAAGATTGGTTATTTTTTAGCAGTAAAATAATATTTTTGGATCATGAGTTAACTTTTAGAACTTTGGGGACCAAATAGTTCGCTTCCCCAAAATTTCTCAAAACAGTTTTCTAAACCTCTTTTCAGCCATTTTTTTTTTAAAACATAAAAACCTAAAACAAGAGAGAAAGGAGAGAAAAGAGAGATTACAAGCCTAGAAAGAAGAAGAAGAAACCACGTTAGCGGATTCTTACCGAAAGTATCTCCTCAATGCACTAAGGTAATGGGGGTTATCCATTGCGACTAGACGAGGGTGTATGTTAGGGTTAGGTCTTGCGTTTAATTTAAATTGTGGGTTTTGCCTTTATCTCAATTATATTCTTAAATTGTTAATTGGGTGTTATACCTTTAATTCACTTATTTGAATTGTAGAAGTTGAGAAATTAGACTTATTAATTTCGGATTAATGAGATTATGGATGGGTTTGCGTGTTTTACGAGTTGATTATGTGATATTATAGTTGTTGATGAAATTGGGTAAATTTATGTTGAATAAAGATGAATTGTAGTTTATGCATACAAGGTGTTTGTTAAAATGGCTGAATGAGATTTATGTTGTTGGACTTGTTTGGCTAGTTGTGAATCTAGCACCTATGCTTATGGGTTTTGTTGAATTACGTTAAAGTGACGTATGAGAATGTGATAATTGAATGGTTTAATATTATTGGCCGAGGCCTTGTGATTTATTTATTTGTTAGCAATGGTCTATGTCTCTTCCTATACTGGGGACATAAGACGGCCGAGGGGTATAGGGAATGACTCGTCTTACGGACTGGGGCAAGTGGCGTGAGAGGTCCTAGTGTGCACTTTATTTATTTATATGTTAGCAATGGTCTATGTCTCTTCCTATACCGGGGACATAAAACGGCCGAGGGGTATAGGGAATGACTTGTCTTACGGACTGGTACGAGTGCCGTGAGAGGTCTAAGTGCGCACTTTAAATTTATTTTTATGTTAGCAATGGTCTATGTCTCTTCCTATACCGGGGACATAAGACGGCCAAGTGGTATAGGGAATGACTCGCCTTACGGACTGGGGCGAGTGGCGTGAGAGGTCCATGTTTGCTATAGATGTGTGTTGGAGCTATTTAATTTATTTCGTTGTACGATGTTATTTTATTTCTGTTTATACGTTGTATTGTAGTTGTTGTTGTGAGTTCTTGCATTTATGAGATGGGATGACGGTACCTTGTGTGGTGCCGTCCCGTCTATGTATGTGCGTGAGACTCACCGTTACAGTTTTGTCTTTCAGGTACAACTTAGGTTGAGACGTTTGGATAAGAGCTATTGCAATGCATCACATGGGTTTTGGGCTTTCGCTTTCTTTTTACTTAGATCACTTTTGAGGTTGTAGCCTATGGCTAAATTACATTCGTTTTGCTATTCTTTTTATAAATTTGTCAAGACTTTCTGGTCATGCAGCCGCGTTTGGCAAACGTCTTTATTTCATTCGTTTAATTGTTCTTTTAGCACTCAAGTCTTTTTCTTTTAAAAACCTAAATTTTGTACCAATAGGTTCTTTTTTCCTTTTGTTTAAAAAGGTCACGCCTTGATGTCCGTGTTTTCCGGATTTTGGGGCGTGACAACGGGTAATTCGGAAATGCCATCGTACGTACCCATACCGGATATGTACCGCGTACCGGGTACGCAACATGTACTTGCATTTTCAAGAATTATTGATATGATATATAAGATAGCGAAGAATACTAAAACGAAATAGTATCTAATATTCATCAAATCCAATTAAGAGAGTTTTTATTTTTTAAATCTTTTAATATCTTTGTTTTTCATTGAAAAAGTATACAGCTAACTATGCACTTGTGTCATATTTTATCCCTACTAATGCTTTAAAATAAATAATATTTACTATTAGAACTAAAGTACATTAATTTGATTTATTTTTCTCTTTATATACAATTGTGATTATTTGTCTTTAAAATCTTGATATATATAATTATAAATTTTGACAAAATAATTGACGTATCCCAAACGTACCATACCGTTTTTTTAAAAAAAAGGGGTATCGCCGTATTTGTATCGGGCCGGGTACGACGTACCCATAGCCATACAACTTAGGTTTAGGTTTAGACATATAAAATTTGATAATTAGGTTTAGCCCATTGTATGCTTTGTCATTGCCTCAATTCTTTTTTGTACATAATTTTCTATTTTTCATAATCTTCCTACCACCTTTCGGCTTTCTGTCTCCATAAACCAACAATGTAGTACTCTTTTGTAACTCACCAATCTCCCTCTCTCTTAACAACTCTCTCTCTTTCAGGTACCACTTTTTACTGAAGCTCAGAATCATTCCATACCTTATACTAGTCACCTATGATTAACTTCCACTTGATATAATAACTCACAATATAAGATGGTTGTTTGTTTATTTCTTTCACGGAAAATAGAGATACATATCGGCCGGAGGAGTCGTAACACGGAGAAGTTGGGTTCGATCGATGCGCAACTGAGGCTGTTAGTGCATGGAAAAGTGTCGGAAGATGATAAGCTGGTGGAATATGATGCTCTTCTTTTGGATCGTTTTCTTGATATTCTACACGACTTGTATGGAGAAGATCTTAGAGAGACCGTAACGTTTATTCTCTCATGACTTATTAATTTTTAGGCTGTTAGTTACACAAATGTTTGATTATTATTAATTTTTTGTTTTAAGATTGTTTTATTAAGATGACTCCCGAGAAATTATTATAACATTATTTGTAACTTTCTGGTTTACCTTATTTTTGCCTGATCAATGAATTTATTCACCATGATAAAGGAAAATCAAGACTATCTGACATATGTAAAAAAAATACTGTTGGAGACACTTTCTCAAAATAATGATAATTGTTTTGCAACTTTCTTGTTTACCTTTGAGTTTTCAATTTTTTGTTTTTTTTGGCTTTCAGCATTAATTAATACACCATTATAAAAGAAAAAGAAAAGAAACCATATGAACTCGTAAGTTTTCTTATGTAAATATTGTTTCAAATAAGACCCATGGTTTATTTGATGAGATGAATAAGATTGTTAATGTGAAACATTTAAAGTGAAAGGGTTAAATTGAGCAATTATTAACCTTGATGTTTTTTTTATAATGAGATGGTTTCAGAGGACGGAAACAACTAGCCATCCGCTTCTGATAATATTTTTTTTTGTAATAAAACCGTACTATTTTCTTTGATGATGCTTGTTTAGTTGTATCTTTTAAGCTCTGTTTTCTGCTTGAAGGTTGAATGGCAAACATGGCTGACCAGTTTGAGTTGGAGTTTTCTGGTTTGTTTGGTAAAAGTTCGAAACTTTACCAAGCCTGCTCCTATTGGAGACCGAAACAAATTAAGGTAGAGAACATATAACCAATTCAGTTTTTAAGCGGACTTTCAAAATTTATTTGATCCCATGCATTAATTTAAAATACTAATAGTCGCTAAATGTTGAAAGTTAGACAGAATGATAGATTTTTCCGGATACCAATTTCTATACTCCCTTTCAGAAAATTTTTAGGACCATATTTTTGATCTAGTAAACTATTTGTTGTCAATTGATTTGAGCAAATTAATCTAAGTTAAATGATAATTATTAAAAAAGTTTTATGTTTACATGTTAAGTTGCAACCACCAGTTGCAACCATAGTTATAGCCTGCTGATACGCATAATTCTGTCTTACTGCATTATTTATTCTTTAATTTATTTATTTTTATTAAAATATGTACAAAATATTCTCACATATCTACAGGAAATTAGTTTATATGTATTGAGAATATTTAAGTGATGAATAATGGAATGTTTTTTAAATATTTAACGAGTTTAGTTTTATAAGATATAGTATCTAAAAGATATTATCTTGTTTTTTATATTATGATAATTAAATCTCCCATTCTTATGCGAGTATTTGTCACGTTTTGAATCTATATTGATTAGATATTTTATGATTCAAATATATTGAAAATATATATGCAGTTATTTGATCTTATACGAAATATTTTTGATCTTCAATAAATATTATTTTATACTTTTCTTTTAAAGGAAACAATAGCTCCTATATTCAAACAGTTATCTCGTGTTAACTACAAAAAGATTGAGCTCAATATTGCAGAAAGAATTTCGTTCATACAAGTAAGTTTGAGATCAATCAAAGCTACAAACATTCAATTAAGAAGATATTGAAAAATAAAGATAGAAAAAGAAATATTTATGAATATTTTAGAAGATTGTATTTTTGCCATTATAAATAGTTGATAGCTTTGCTTGTAGAAAATTTGTATTCTAAACTATAAAAAACTCTAACTTAGAGAGATACACGAGAGACACATGTAAGAAACTTAAACAGAAAAATAATGGTGGGATGTCATTAATATTTGAATGGTAGTTATATTGTAGGAGCAATATATAGACAGGCAGAAAAACGTAGATGGAGTCTGAGAGTTTTTTCATAATATTTAAATTATGTATTGTAGGCTTTTATAATATCACTAATTCGAGTGAGTGTCCAGGAGACGTATGACAGATATTGGTTGAACTCCGTTGTTAAACATGTTTATGAATTACTTTCAACTACGTTTAATACTTTGTTCACTTTATTAGTATATTTAGGTTGCAACTATGGTTACAATTGTAGTTGCAAATTAAATAGGTAACAACATCTAGGATATCGATTGTAAGTCTTGAAATGCATGCAAAGCACCAACAGATAGTAAGTCTTGAACAAGGTTGATACTGAATTTTTTTGTTATATTACTTGTGTACAACAAGTACATTGACTCGTTATCTTGTATACCTCTTTGTTAGAGGTGATTCTAGGTAACTCCTTCGGTTAAGGAACCCGACATCTGCGGGTAACTCTGTTCCGAACGAAGAGTGTTCATTGTGGGTAGCTCTTATAAAAAATTAAAAGCAATTGATTTTTGCAAGAAATTGATTTTAATGAAAAAAAATTATTTTACTATAAAGATAATTTTAATGCAATCAAATTTATAAAAAAAAAATACCGAAAAGAAAGAAACTTAAATCTCGATATTCATTTCTATGGCAAGATTGCATGTATTCAATCTTAAAAGCACATCCTAAAAAGGTAAGAAAAAAAAGGATGCTTAACAATTCATTTTAGTGCACTTCGTTTCTTAATCATGAGTATTAAAAGCACTTATTGTAAATACCGAGTCAAATTGTGTCCGGAAATGTACAATAATGCAGAAGCCCCATGTAAGAAAATGTATACAACCAAATCTACAAGACTAGGGAGGATCCTTCAAGGGGCCATGGGAGGGGGGCAAAGGGGGTCAGTTGCCCCTCTTGATTCAGGACACAAACGAAAAAAAACAACTGATATTTTTTTTGTGTATTTATCGAAAATTTTATTTACATTAAGTTAAACGTTTGCCGTAAGAAGTTCATACCAATGGTGTAGTCCAGCGGAAAAAGATTTTGCATTGAGCCAATAGGTGTTGGCTAGAAGTTACCCAAGTCCCAAAATATGTTTTTTTATTCCTTTTTGTTTGAAATTTTGTTGTAATTAGGTTCTATTGTTCTAGTTTTTAATTTGCTGAAACAAATTGCTATACAAACATATTAATAAATTATTCAATTTTTTACAATAATCATTTATGACCGAAAAATTATTATGTACTCTTTTTTCACTAATTTGTTCAAAAAAGTTATAAGCAATAGAATCCATATCTGGTTTTTCCATGGAAAAAATTCAAAGAAAAAAACTACCAGTTTTTCTTTTTTACTTTAAAGTATAAAGTTTTGTTTTGATATCTCAAAAGAAGTTACATTTTGAAACTCTGATTCTGATGGATCAAAAAAAAAGTACAAGCAGTAAGAATTTCTTTGGCTCAATATTTAACGTTCTATGGTGAATTAATTTTGCCCTCCCTTGGAAAAGCTCCAAGATCGGCCCATGACTAGGGGCTAAATTGTTTATGGATCTTTTCCTGTAAGATCTTTTCTGAAATACTTTCCATTTTCACAATGGTCATTTTCTTTTTTAAAGTTGTTCATAGTCTTGTGGGTTTTTCGGTATGCTCTCTTCGATTAGTTTGGCTGTATCGTAGTTGTTGATTATTTTGTGCCAAAAATCATTTGCGGTTCTGGACTGGGAGATTCGGTTAAAGACGCATAGTCCATGGCTCTCTAGAGTGGGTTTAGAGCTTTGCAGTAATGAAAACACTCCTTTTCAATTATTCCATGTTATATCTTCTTTATTTGATTTTGACTTTTTTTCACTTGCTATAATTTTCCATTTATCGTAGTTATTTGTACAGATATGTATTCTAAACATTTTTTTTTTTGGGCAAAGAAATTTTCGTCAAAGATAGGTGGGTCGGATGTATAGTGTCCTCCTATACTTATGGGTTCAACGGGGTTTGCCATGTAAATGTTTAGTTTTAAACTGTTAGCTTTGTTATATTATCGAGCACTTGGCCTGATAGAACTTGTTTTTCTTAGGAAAACCGGATGGGTTGAATAGTTAGACTATTTTATAAACTTTTTTCCGTTCAATTAAGTAGCTCTTAGATTGTTTGTAATTATAAAATATATATTAATTTATTAACAACTTGATAAGCAGCGGATAAAGTTATATATACACACACACATGGTAAGTGCACACGTTGTGTCCTGTCCGGTGATTGCATAGTTTTTTTTTTATTTTAAAAATTAAATAGTTAGTTTTTAACAATTTTTTAAATTTTTTTTGAAATTTCACAGAAGGTAATTATTAAAAAAATTGGGTTTTTTTTTTCTAAAAAATGGGAGTACGTACTTTGGCAGTCTTAAAATTAACGGGGCTTTTTTGGGCTGACTTATTATTATATATATATTTATGTGTATATATATATATACATATATATATAAGTATAGAAATTGGGTCACACGCAGCCAGCAAATAAAAAACACAAGTATAAGCAATTACTTTACTTTGTATAAAGCTGACTTCAAATGCGCACTGATTTATCCATCTATCAACGAATGAATATTAGACAACAAGTTGACCCAATCATTTGATTCGGATATGATCAGCTCTAACCAAATTGCTTGAATGTAAAGATTACTCTAAATTTTACTATTAATAAGGTTTTTAGAAAATTATATGTTTTCTATATTGTCTCAAATTTTTTTGCACATAAATTTCCATTTATCATAATCTTTCCGAAATTTCCTTGAAATTAGATTAAACGGTAATAGTTATAATGACAAATATACCCTTCCTAATCCTACCACCTTTCGGCTTCCCGTCTCTATAAACCAACAATGTACTATTCTTTTCGGAAAAATGCTAAAATGTTACATAAATTATTAACTTTTAGTGATTTGATATTCAACTTAATACACTTTCTAATTTGGTATCTAACCTATACATTTCGTTCTAATTTGGTACCAACCTAACACTTTTTCTAATTTGGTACCCAACCTTTACGTTTCGCTCTAATTTGGTACCCAACCTATACGTATACAGTCCAATTAAGGGACTCAATCTGTCTTCGATCATCGGTTTTTAACGCATAGGTTGGGTATCAAATTAGAAAAAAATGTTAGGTTGGGTACCAAATTAGAAAAAAGTGTTAAGTTGGTTATCAAATTAGAGCAAAATATATAGGTTGGGTAACAATTTAGAAAGTGTGTTAGACCGGGTATCAAATCACTAAAAGTTAATAGGTTGGGTACCATTTTAACAATTTTCCCCTACTCTTTTGGATCTCACCAATCTCCCTCTTTCTTAACAACTCTCTCTCTTTCAGACAATGTAAAAAAATTACCGAAACTCAGAATTAGAATCATTTCATACCTTATGCTAGTCACATATGATTAAATTCCACTTGCTAGATCAACTTACAATATAAGCCAGCTGGTTGCTTGTTTAGTTTTTTTTTCAAGGAAGATAGAGATAAGTGATGGGCCTGGGGAGTCGTAACACGGAGAAGTTGGCATCGATCGATGCGCAACTTAAGCTGTTAGTGCCTGGGAAAGTGTCTGAAGATGATAAGCTGGTGGAATATGATGCTCTTCTTTCGGAACGCTTTCTTGATATTCTACAAGACTTGCATGGAGAAGATCTTAGAGAGACCGTAATTTATCTCTTTATTCTCTCATGACTTAGCTACATAAATGTTTGATTTATTTTTGTTTGTGTTTTAGTTGTTACATTAAGCTGACACACTCATATTATTTCACATTGTTTTGCAACTTTCTGGTTTACCATATTTTTGCCTGATCAATGAATTTATCCACCATTATATATATATATGATCAAATAGAATTATGTTCGAAGAATTCGTATAAATTTTGTTTTCTTATGATAACTGGGAATTTACAGTTTGTAAAACGTCTTAAACGGCTTCTATAAAATGTATACTATGATCAAATAGAATTATGTTCGAAGAATGGGGATCATCACTCGAAATAACCCTATATGCTTAACATTATTTTCTCGGAATTATTTAACATTATTTTGCAACTTTCTGGCTTACCCTATGTTTGCCTGATCAATGAGTTTATCCACCGTTACAAAGAGAAATTAAGACCATCACATATGTAAAAAAAATATTGTTGGAGACACATTTTCAAAATAGTGATCATTGTTTTGCCACTAGTACCCATATGTCGCTAAATATTGAAAGGTTTAGTCTATTTTGTTTTCGCTCAACAAGAAAGTGAAACGTGGCCGAGGTTAAGCGTGTCGCTTTTATTCTCCGTGTGACAATGTTGGCTTTATTTCTTTTAACACCAGCCATTTAAATATTTTGGATCCAATTACTTTTAGGTCCCATTAATTTTAAATAAAATAGCAAAGAGCCAAAAAAAAGCTAAAAGTAACACGGAAAATCCAGCAAAATTGTAAAATAAAACACTAAAAATTAATAAAATACAAATAAATTCTTGAATAGCCGAAAAGTCTAATAAGCAAGATCCTTCGTATATATAAAGACTCGGACTGTTTTTAAAATTACTGAAAATGACTCAAACTGTTTTTAAAATGAATTAAATCTACTCAAACTGTTTTTAAAATGACTTAAAACGAATCATATTGCTTTTTAAATAACTTAAATCGAATCAGACTATTTTTACAATTACTTAGACTGTTTTTAAAATGCCTTAAAATGACTCACACTGGTTTAAAAATTACCAAAAATAAGTCACACTGTTTTAAAATTACTCTCATTGTTTCCAAACTAGTCAAACTGTTTTTAAAATGGCTGAAAATGAGTTTTTAAAATGACTGAAAAGGACTCGGACTGTGTTTAAAATGATTGAAAATGACTGAAACTGTTTTTAAAATGATTTTAAACGACTCAGATTGTTTTAAAATAAATAAAAATGACTCGGACTGTTTTTAAAATGACTGAAAAAGACTTTGAATGTTTTTAAAATTTCTTAAAACGTCTCATACAGTTTTTAAAATGACTGAAAATGACTTTGAATGTTTTTAAAATGTCTTAAAATGACTCCGACTATTTTAAAAATGACTTAAAACGACTCAGACTATTTTTAAAATAATTAAAAATGACCCAGAATGATTTTAAATTGACTTAAAATGACTCATACTATTTTAAAAATGACTTAAAACGACTCAACCCATTTTTAAAATGAATTAAAACGACTCAAACTGCTTTTAAAATTACTCAAAGTGTCTTTAAAACGACTTAAAACAATTCACATTGTTTTTAAAATGACTTAAATTGACTCAGACTATTTTTAAAATTACTCATACAGTTTTTAAAATGACTTAAAACGACTCACATTGGTTTTAAAATGACTTAAAACGACACATACTATTTTTAAAATGACTAAAAACGACTCAGATTGTTTTTAAAATGACTGAAAAGTACTCAGACTATTTTTAAAATGAGTTAAAACGACTCAAACTGTTTTAAAAGTGACTTAAAACGACTCAGACTGTTTTTAAAACAACTCATACTATTTTTAAAACAACTCATACTATTTTTAAAACAACTCAGTCTATTTTTAAAATGACTTAATACGACTCAAACTGTTTTTCAAATTACTCGGAGTGTTTTTAAAATGACATAAAATGACCCACACTATTTTTAAAATGCCTTAAATCGACTCAGACTGTTTTTAAAAAGACTTGAAACGACTCACACTGGTTTTAAAATGACTTAAAACGATTCAGACTGTTTTAAAATTATTTAGAATGCTTTTAAAATGACTTAAAACGACTGAGACTGTTTTTAAAATAATTTAAAATGACTCTGGTTGTTTTTAAAATGACTTAAAACGACTTAGATTATTTTTAAAATTACTCTGAATGGTTTCAAAATGGCTTAAAATAACTCAGACTATTTTTAAATAACTTAAAATGGGTTAGAGTGTTTTTTAAATGACTTAAAACGACTTAGAATTATTTTTAAATGATTTAAAACGACTGAGAGTATTTTTAAAATTACTTAAAACGACTCAGATTATTCTTAAAATGACTTAAAATGACTGAGACTATTTTAATATGACTTAAAATGACTCATATTGTTTTTAAAATGACCCGGACTGTTTTTAAAATGAATTAAGACGACATAAACTATTTTTTTTTTACGTTTTTGGATTTTTGTTGATTTTTTGAGATTTTGAAAATTTTATTCGGGGTTTTTCGATGTTTTGCCTTTTTTTTTTTAAGGCTTTTTGGTTTTTTCAGATTTTTTCATTTTTTTTACGTTTTTGGATTTTTGTTGATTTTAGATTTTTTAGGATTTTATTTTTATTTTTTCGGATTTTTGAAATTTTATTCATGTTTTAGCGGTTTTGCCTTTTTCCAGATTTTTTAAAAAAAATTCAGATTTTTTGATTTTTCCATTTTGATTTTCTGAAATTATTTGATTTTTTTCCTACTTTTTAGATTTTTATTAGTTAGTTAGGGAGAAATGGACCAATGCTTAATTAGTTCAGTTTTCATGGACCAATACTTAATTAATTTGTAAATAAGATAACAATTCAAAATTTACCCAAATATTAAATAGTAAAGAAATTAAATAAAAAGAAATAGCATTCAAACTAATCTTCATCCTTCACCCTTTCTTGAAATCAGCCTTGAATTCAAAGTTGTAGTAAATGTCTGTCCTTGATGAAACCAATATTGCATACTTTCTAACTCCCACGATCCAGTGGAACCCCGAACACACTCTTGCACCATCCTGAACGGGCCCTATCCTGATCAAACGTATGTCCAATCAAACTGTCCCATTTCGTCAATATGCTGATTTATTGGTTCTTCGACACTCGACCAAACAAAAACGCTCCATTATAAAATCGCATAAAATCATATGCATAAGCTTTCATTAGATAATCGAGAGAACAAAAAAAAAAGCAATATCATTAACCACATCTAGTACCCATATGTCGAACTTACCTCGAACAATGGTTCCACCTCTCACGACATGGCTTAAACTTTCCCAATATGAATCAATATAATTTCTATTTAGCTTTTCGTCAAAAAAAGCTCGCGCAATTAATTTTACACAATAATCATTTAGTAATCTTATTGAATCCTTATCTATACCCACAATTATTTGATCACATCAAAAGCCCAGACCAACATCTGTGAACTTGGGCGGTCAAGCGGACTGGTCAACTTAAAGGAGAAAAACATGAAAAATGTACATCTGGATCCCAAGGATAATAAAATAAAAACATCATGTCATAACAAAAAAAAAAAAAAATTATTTAAGAATCAGTTTAATTTAGATCAAATTATTTAAGTTGTGGTCCAATTTTAATTTATATATAAGGTTTCTAAATTCTATTTCTCCCATTTGTTTGTCTATCTAAAACCACCCATCTTCCCGAGTGAGACACCATCACCACAGCCATCATTGTCTCTGGCGATGACGGTGACTGTCGTCGCAGCTACGTTCCTCGTAATCCACTCTCTCTACTTCTGTCGGGCATTGTTTGTATCCATCCATCTATCTATTTATGCCTATATCTATATATACTTATCTATCTATCTATCTATCTATCTATCTATCTATCTATCTATCTATCTATCTATCTATCTATCTATATATATATATATATATATCATATCATACTATTAATATAAATCAACCCAAAATAAATGAATCTGCCAAAATTTGTCAATTTTTTCCAAAAATGTCGCTATTCTAATTTACTAATTACTCATATAGCATAAGCCAATTCAAATACATAAATAAATATGTTCATTCTCACATATCAATTCATCTCCCAAACTATACCTATATAACAATAAAATATCATATTACTCATTATATACGATTATTAATTTACTATATTCACTCCATCATTTTTTCGTTTTTTTTGAAAATTTTAAATTCATTTGTACGGGATCTTATGTATATACGTATCGCATCCGCAACGCATGGGCTACGATTACTAGTGTCTATATAGGAGAAAGATTAATCCACACTTAAAACAATACTTAAAACAACACTAAGTTTCAAATCTTAATATATTCCAAAAGAATGACTAACATTGAGTCAATTAAGTCAACTCACATATGGTAACAACATACAATAATATGTTATTACTCTCACAAAAACTTCCGGTTACAAATTTCATCCAAACCCTCATTTAGAGTCACTCACTGCTCTAATTTATCGTGAATCCTGATTTTTCAAATATTTGTTTTAGAAAGAATACAAACCCCACATTATTCATCGTTTATACCAACTGTACAAAATTATCTAGTTTAAGTATTTTAAAAATAGTTAATTTAGACTTGGTATTTTTGTAGGCGTTTTTGTAAGTGTGGGTTGATCGTTTTTGGTAAAAATCCTTCCAGTGAGGTCCGAAAAAATTCGACCGATCGTTTTTTTTTCTGCAGAAAATAATATGACAAAAACGCAAAATTTCTCAACACTTGTAATTTCCTTACAAGGCACATATCACACAACTACATCATTCTAATCCATAACATTTATACGAACAACAACCATTCGCATACAATAACCATTAGCACACAAGTTAATAATTTGAAAGATGCACTACATAAAACCATCAAATTCACAATTCTCGCACTCTAATACTTCGCTACTACTAGACATGCAAATTTATACCTCGTACATACTATATTACTCCACACACGCATACAAACAACACAAAAGTGTGAGGGATAACCCATCATGATACGTTATTCCAAAACACCCGAGCGTCCTCGCATACTCTAGAACTTCATATCGCTAAGGTATTCCTTCACACATACCGACGAGAGGTCCACCCACTAGTTTGGCGAGCCGGGATCAACAAGCGTCTTCATTGTCCCCAACTTGCCTCACATGTGAACTTTCCTTTCATCAACTACTACTAAATTCTAGTTACATGTCTTAAGCTAAATACAACCCCCCGTTTTAGAAAAAGTTGAATTTTTGCAAAAAGTTTTGTGAAAATGATACGATGAATCTTGGTCCAATGGTTACCCATCTTCCCGTCGTCCCAAAGTATACAAGAACCTAGTTAGCTCTGATACCAACTTGTCATGCCCCAAATTCCATAAACACGGATATCGAGGCATGACCTTTTTAAATAAAAGGAAAACGAAACCTGTTGGTACAAAATTAAAATTTTTAAAAGAAAACATTTGCGAGTTAAAGGAACAATCAATCAATTACATAAAAAAAAAGTTTTCCAAACACGGCTACAAAACGTAATGATTTTAACAAAGTTAAAAGAAAAGAAAAACAACGAATGTAATTTGCCCGTAGGCTACAACCTTAAAAAGATAGTCTAAGAAAAAGAAAGCAATAGAAAGAAGCCCCAAGCCCATGCGATATCTTGCTAATGCTCCTAACCAAACGCCTCAGCCTAAGTTATACCGGAAATACAAAACTGTAACGGTGAGTCCCACGCACATACCTAGACGGGACGGCACCACAAATACCGTCACTCCATCCCATAAATGCAAGAACTCACAAACAACAACTACGATAATCAACGTATAAAAGAACTAATAATAACATCGAACAACGAAATAAATTAAATAAACATCTATAGCAAACATGGACCTCTCATGCCACCTACCCCAGTCCGTAAGGTAGGTCATTCCCTATCCCCTCGGCCGTCTTCTGTCCCCGGAATTAGGAAGAGACAGAGACCATTGCTAACATAGAAGTAGATTTAAAGTGCGCACTTGGACCTCTCATGCCACTCGTCCCAGTCAGTAAGCCGTCTTCTGTCCCCGGAATTAGGAAGAGACAGAGACCATAGCTAACATAAAAATAAATATAGTGCACACTAGGACCTCTCATGCCACTCGCCCCAGTCCATAAGACGAGTCATTCCCTATCCCCACGGCCGTCTTTTGTCCCCGGAATTAGGAAGAGACAGAGACCATTGCCACTACAGCTAAATCACAAGGTCTCGGACAATAATATAAAACCATTCAACTAATCACATCTCATACGGCCTCAGCCAATAATGTAAATCCATTCAACTAATCACATCTCATACGGCCTCAACCAATAATATAAATCCATGCAAATAACACATTCTCATACGTCACTTTGACGCAATTCAACAAAGCAAATAAGCATAGGTACTAGATTCACAACTAGCCAACCAACTCTATCAATATAAAATTCCATTCAGGCATTTTAACAAACACCTTGTATACGCAATATAAAACCCATCATTATTCAATAATAATTTACCCAATTCTATCAACATCCATAATAACACATAATCAACGCATAAAACACGCAACCCATTAATATTCTCATTAATCCGAAATTAAAAGACTAAATCCTCAACTACTCCAAAATCAAATAAGTAAATTAAACGTACAACAAATAAACCCAATTAACAATTTAAGAACATAATTAAGATAAAAGGGCAAACCCCCCCCCCCCCCCCCCCAATATATAATAAACACAAAACCAAAACCTAACATACACCCTCGTCTAGGCGCAATGGATAACCCCCGTTACCATAGAGCATAGAGGAGATGCTTCCGGTATGAACCCGCTAACGTGGTTTCTTCTGCTTCTTCTTCTTCTTCTCCTTTTTCTCTCTTTTCTCTCTTGTATTTTGCTGGTTTTAGGTTTAAAGAATTGAAAGTGGCCTGATTTTTGGTTTAGAAAAAAACTGTTTTTAGATAGTTTGTGGAAGCGAACTATTTGGTCCCCAAAGTTCTAAAAGCTAACTCTTAATAAAAAAATATTGTTTTACTACTCAAAAATAACAAATATTTAGAAACAAATCTATTGGGTCCTTTTTCTTAGTAAAATTAGTAACAGGTTTTTGAAATAAAGTGTTTCGGAAGAGTTTCAGTTTTTGGCTAAAAATTAGTCGAGTGACCGGTTTTTGGTAAAATTTTGTATAAAACGTTTTTGGATAAATTAAATCATAAATAAAACCATTGATAAAAATACGGGATGCTACATATATTTATTCCACTTTGAACAATAAATACACCAACCCAATAATATCGTTCTTACTGGCCCAAATCCATACTGTTAGAGGTGGTTCTGTGTAACTCTGTCTGCTAAGAAGCATGACGCATGCGGGTATTGTACCGAATGAAGAGTGTTCATTGCGGATAACTCTTATAAAACATTAAAAGCAATTGATTTTAATGGCTAAAATTTATTTTGATACTAAAATTGATTTTTAAGATAACGATAATTTATTGCACTCGATTTTATAACAAAAATATACCGAAAAGGAAGAAACTTAAATCTCGATTTGTATTAAGTCGACCATAATATCTGTCATTCATTTCTATGGTTAGAATTCATGTATTCAATCTTAAAAGGACATCCTAAAAAAGTAAGAAAAAAAATGGATTCTTAACAATTCATTTTAATGCACTTTGTTTTTTAATCAGGAGTATTAAAAGCACTTATTGTACACACCAAATAAAATTGTGTCTAGAAATATACAATGATGTAGAAGCCCCATGCAAGAGAATGTATACAGCCACATCTACTGGCCAAGGGCTAAATTGTTTATGGATATTTTCTTGTAAGATCGTTTCTATATATTTCCCATTTTAGTAATGGTCATTTAGTTTTTCAAGTTGTTCAAAGGCTTGTGGATTTTTAGGTATGATCATGTCGATTAGTTTGGCTGTGTCGTAGATGTGGATTATTTTTTCCTAAACTTGATTTGTGGTTTTGCACTTGGAGATTAAGTTAAAGACGCTTAGTCCTAAGACTCTCTAGGATGAGTTTATAATTTTGCAGTTAAGAAAAAGCTCTTTTTCGTTTATTACAAGTTATATCTTCATTAATTGTTATTGACTCTTTTCACGTACTTTAATTTTTCATTCATCACAATTATTTGTACATATATGTATTCTAAACATTATTTTTTATTGGGCAAAGAATTCTCCACCTGTGAGTTTAACGGGGTTTGCCATGTGGATGTTTAGTTCTAAACTATTAGATTTATAATATTACCAAGCTTTTACTAAGATACCACTTGTTTTCCGTTTTCCTAAGGAAAACTAAGAAATAGTGGGTTGAATAGTTGTGTGTATGTATATATACTAATTACTTGAGTGTAAAGAGTAAAGTTTTATAAAGAAAGACTAAAAAGTAGGGGGGTTGGTTAAAAAGTAGTAAGTTTTATAAATTTGTTGCATTTCTTAATTTTTTATATATATTTATATAATTAGGTCAATTATAACTCACGAAAGTCGCTTATTATTTTAACTAAATGAAAGTTCAAAAAGGTAGTCAACTTTATTCACCTCCCCCCACCCCTTCTAGATTTATTCGACAGACCAATAGTAGGATAATCAAACTCACAATTAAATAGCATCACATTGCATGTTGGGGACCTGTACAAAGAGATCGTGGCGGCCATTAGAGCATCAATAACGGAAGAGCATGGCATCATCTTCATTTTTTTGGGGAACGACACCATTTTTTTGGGAAACGACATGGCAAGATTAAAGGAGGAGGAATAGAAGAGAGGTAGAATCTTCAAAAACTAATTTTCTTTTTCTTTTAATAGTCAGATATACATATAGAGAGCGACAGAGACAGATATATAGATAGAAAGAGAGGGAGAGAGAGATTATAAAGACCCATCTTCCCTGCACATATCCCTTCCCATTCTCTCTCTGTTTTTCTCCTCGTGTGGATCCTATCATAACCCTCTTCACCGCCCGGTAATCTCTCCCTCGCTATCATCGCGGTTATCCACCCCAATGGATCAACGCCCGTTATTGATGCTCTTAAGAAGGCATTAAGATTAAGATGAATATTAGAAAGATAAATTATTTTTTGGATAGCAAGCTCTCTCCAAATTAGTTTGATTTTGGGCGATCTTGGTATTTAGAAAATGATTTATCCTTTTACTTTTCCTCTTCACCTTCATAACTTCTTAATGGCTCCCGCTGCCCCCTTCTTAATGTGCTCCTCTTTAATTGTGAGTTCATCTCTGCAATTATTTCTTTTCTAAGCAAACCTAGAGGAGGGGTGTTAATTTGTTTGGACTAACTTTTCGATCTTAATTTATAAACAAAACAAATATGCAACGGACATTAATTATATAACTTGTTTGACACTTGTTCATGGGTAACTCTACCCTTCAAAAAGATGACATTTGTAGGTTGTTTTACCCCTCAAGGAGAAGCGTTTGTAAAGGCTAGCTACGTCATTATTCCTAAAGGATCATTGATCGTGTTAAATATAAAAAATCTCAAGATCTGCATTGTGAATTGCGGATAGGACGTAGTCTCACGTTGAGACGAATGTGTATAAATCTCGTATGAAGTATATTCCATCCCTTATACTAATATATCTACATAACTATATATATATATATGTATATATATATGTATATATATATATATATGTATATATATATATGTATATATATACATGTATATATACTTGAGCGAGTATAGTTAAGATGACAGACAACTAGAAAATAAAATATAAGCAACACACCCGGTCAGATAATCATTCACATTCAAAAGTACTTAATCAGCAGTTAACCGTTTACATGAGATTCCCACTAACTTGTTCAGCTATTGAGGAAAGAATCTATTACCTCACTAAGATGATTCAAATGTTTGTTTTGAAGTTTACAGCTATCGACAAATAGATCTTCGTTCTTTGATAAACCGATCTAGATGCTCGCATTGGATATAATCGACACTAAATGCATAAAAGATCTAAAAACACTTTACATTTAACGGATCAAACATAAAAAAATCATGCGTAATAAAAACAATAACTAAAATTATTCTTCATGTCTCCTAAGACACAAAAGAATCAAACCAACCCTCGTTGTTCTAATCTTCATATAATCATTTTCATGAAGATTAGAACAACGAGGGTTGAGCAATGGGAATTGGTTCCACAATAGGTGTCACTTACTTACTACTCACTACCCCAACCATCCTGCTTGAGCACTCCTCCTTTGCTGACATATCAAATCCATTAACCAACTCCATATGCTTAGTTTGATTATTCATCAACTCACTAAACTCTTGTGGCTTTGCAAAGATTCCAAATGAAAATCAACATTCAGATTTAGTTCACAACATTTACCACTTCCTTACTACTTTGTATCCCAACCATACTGCTTAACCCCTCCCCCATAGCCAACATCTTAATCCTATTACCAATCTCTGTCATGTTTTGATCCAACGCCTTCACTAGGTAGTTCAAATTTAATATGCTCAAGTTTTACACTCCTTGTCCCATCAAACAGTGGTACACCACCCCCGTCATCTCATTTTCATAGTTTTTTTCCAACTTTCTTCATCCGTTCGACCGTTTCACAATCATTTGACTGGTGAAGTTTCCTTGGTCCATCATTTTCTGGCTCTACCACATATTCGGCATCATTCTGAACTTAGAAATTAATACCCTCTATGCTGCTAGGATACTAGGCCAGACCTCGGGTTGGGTGTCATACGGGCTGTATATGATCGCATATGCCTCTATGCCACACAATGTCGGGAGCTCCCCCGCCTTTTTTAGCAAGCCCTTATTTATCTTATTAAATGATTCCTTTTTTGGGGAATCATTTTCAATAAAGGCAAGTTTTACCTTCTTTCTAGCCATGCATTTAGACAAAGAAGTAAAGAATGATACTATTTCGTTAGTATGTGAATATTTTATTTTCTAGTCTTATTATTCAAATGTGCATTGTTATTTATACTATTGTCACGCCTCATAAGTAAATGCTCATTCGGAAGTATTCAAAACTAATGAATTCCTTTCTTATTTTTTTAAAATTATGTACAGGTCTGAAGTATCGGATCAAGCATTTACTTGTTAGGCATGCTGATAATATAAATAGCATTGCCCATTTGGACAATAAGACCACAAAATCACATATTCACATACTAACCATAAACTCCCATTCTTTACAACTTTAGTTGAATTCCATGGCCAGAAAGAAGGTCAAACTAGCCTTTATTGAAAACGATGCCCAAGAAAGGCATAATTCAATAAGAACAATAAGGGTTTGTTTAAAAAGGTGGGTGATCTCTTAGCCTTTTATGGCATTGAGGCGTGTGCCATCATCTACAACCCATATGACACCCGATGCGAGACCTAACTTAGTCTCCCATCGGCATAGAGGGTGAATTCTAAGTTCAAAATGATGCCAAATAAGGAGCAGATCAAGAAGATAATGGACCAACAAATTTTTCAATAGGCACAGGATTGTGAAAGCGGTCGAATAGATGAAGAAACTGAGGGGGAAAAACAAGTAAAAGGATATGACAAAGGTGATGTGCCGGTGTTTGATGAGACAAGGAGTGCAAAATTTGAGGATGGTCGAATTGAACCACTTAGGGATTGTGTTGGATTAAAATATGACATAGATTTGTAAAATGATTGAAATGTGGACTCGGGGCTTGGAGAGAGGAGAGAGGGGGGGGGGGGGGATGGGGGACTCAAGTTGGAATGTTGAGGTAGGGGTAGTAAGTTTTACAAATTTGTTGGATATCTTAATATGTTTATATATTCATATAATTTAGATCAATTATCACTTACGGAAGTTGCTAATTCTTTTAACTAAATAAAAGTTCAAAAAGGTAGTCAAACTTATTCAGCTCCCCCCACCCCTTCTAGATTTGTTCGACAGACCAATAGTAGGATAATCAAACTGACAATTAAATAGCATCACATTGCATGTTGAGGACCTATACAAAGAGATCGTGGCAGCCATTAGAGCAGCAATAACGGAAGAGCATGGCATCATCTTCATTTAATAGGGGAACAACACCATTTTTTGGGGGAACGACATGGCAAGATTAAAGGAGGAGGAATAGAAAAGTGGTAGAATCTTCAAAAACTACTTTTCTTTTTCTTTTAATAGCCGGATATATATACATATAGAGAGGGACAGAGATAGATATATAAATAGAGAGAGAGGGAGAGAGAGATTATAAAGACCTCTCTTCCTTGCATTGATCCCTTTCCATCCTCCCTCTGTTTTTCACCTCGTGTGGATCCTATCATAACCCTCTTCACCGGCCGGTAATCTCTCCCTCTCTATCATCGTGGTTATCCTCCCCAATGGTTCAACGCCCGTTATTGATGCTCTTAAGAAGGCATTAAGATGAAGATGAATATTAGAAAGATAAATAATTTTTTTGGATAGCAAGCTCTCTCCAAATTAGTTTGATTTTGGGCGAGCTTGGTATTTAAAAAATGATTTATCTTTTTACTTTTCTTTTTCATCTTCATAACTTCTTAATGGCTCCAGCTGCCTCTTTCTTAATGGAATGTGCTCCTCTTTAATTGTGAGTTCATCTCTGCAATTATTTCTTTCCTAAGCAAACCTAGAGGAGGGGTGTTAATTTGTTTGACTAACTTTTCAATCTTAATTTATAAACAAAACAAATATGCAACGAACATTAATTATATAACTTGTTTGAGACTTGTTCGTGGGTAACTCTACAATTAAAAAAGATGACGTTCGTGGGTTGTTTTACCCCTCAAGGAGAAGCGTTTGTAAAGGCTAGCTAAGTCATTATTCCTAAAGGATCAGTGATCGTGTTAAATATAAAAAATCTCAAGATCTGTGTTTGGAATTGCGGATAGAACGTAGTCTCACGTTGAGACGAACGTGTATAAATCTCGTGTCAAGTATATTCTATCCCTTACTATTTATATTTAGGTCTTTAAGATACTTATACTAATATATCTACATAAATATATATATATATATATATATATATATATATATATATATATATATATATATATATCTACATAAATATATATATATATATATAATTATATATCTACATATATATATATATATATATATATATATATATATACACTTGAACGAGTATAGTTAAGATGACAGACAACTAGAAAATAAAAGATAAGCAATACACCCGGTCAGATAATCGTTCACATTCAAAAGTACTTAATCAGCAGTTAACATTTTACATGAGATTCCCACTAACTTGTTCAGTTACTGACAAAAGAACCTATTAGCTCAATAAGATGATTCAAATGTTTGTTTTGAACTTCACAGCTATCGACAAATAGATCTTCGTTCTTTGATAACTCGATCTAGATGCTCGCATCGGATATAATCGACACTAAATGCATAAAAGATCTAAAAACACTTCATATCTAAAGGATCAAACATAAAAAATCATGCGTAATAAAGACAATAACTAAAATTATTCTTCATGTCTCCTAAGCCACAAAAGCATCAAACCAACCCTCGTTGTTCTAATATTCATATAATCATTTTCATGAAGATTAGAACAACGAGGGTTGAGCAATGGGATTTGGTTTCATAATAGGTGTCACTTACTTACTACTCACTACCCCAACCATCCTGCTTGAGCACTCCTCCTTTGCTGACATATCAAACCCATTAACCAACTCCATATGCTTAGTTTGATTATTCATCAACTCACTAAACTATTGTGGCTTTGCAAAGAATCCAAATCAAATTCAACATTAAGATTTAGTTCCTCCACATTTGCCACTTCCTTACTACTCTGTATCCCAACCATACTGCTTAACCCCTCCCCCATAGCCAACATCTCAATCCTATTACCATTCTCCATCATGTTTTGATCCAACACTATCACTAGGTGGTTCAAATTTAATATGCTCAAGTTTTATACTCCTTGTCCCATCAAACAGTGGTACACCACTCCCGTCATCTCATTTTTCAAGTTTTTTTCCCACTTTCTTCATCCGTTAAACCTTTTCACAATCCTTTGACTGGTGAAATTTCCTTGGTCCATAATTTTCTGGCTCTACTCCATATATGGCATCATTTTGAACTAAAAAATCAATAACCTCTATGCTGCTAGAATACTAGGCCAGACCTCAGGTTGGGTGCCATACGGGCTGTATATGATCTCATATGCCTCTATGCCACACAATGTCGAGAGTTCCCCCGCCTTTTTCAACAAGCCCTTATTTATCTTATTGAATGATGCCTTTCTTGGGGAATAATTTTTAATAAAGGCAAGTTTTACCTTCTTTCTAGCTATGCATTTAGACAAAAAAGTAAAGAATGATACCATTTCGTTAATATGTGAATTTTTTTTTCCTGGTCTTATTATTCAAATGGTCGTTGTTATTTATAATATCGTCGCGCCTCATAAGTAAATGATCGATCGGAGGTATTCAATACTAATGAATTCCTTCCATAGTTTTTAAGAATTATGTACAGGTCTGAAATATCGGATCAAGCATTTACTTGTTAGGCATGATGATAATATAAATAGCATTGCCCATTTGGACAATAAGACCACAAAATCACATATTCACATACTAATCATTAAGTCCCATTCTTTACAACTTTAGTCGAATTCCATGGCCAGAAAGAAGGTCAAACTAGCCATTATTTAAAACGATGCCCAAGAAATGCATAATTCAATAAGAACAAAAAGGGCTTGTTTAAAAAGGCGGGTGATCTCTGGGCCTTTTGTGACATTGAGGCATGTGACATCATCTACAACCCATATGACACCCGATGCGAGACCTAACTTAGTCTCCCATCGGCATAGAGGGTGAATTCTAAGTTCAAAATGATGCCAAATAAGGAGCAGATCAAAAAGATAATGGAGCAACAAATTTTTCTATGGGCACAGGATTGTGAAAGCGGTCGAATAGATGAAGATACTAAGGGGGAAAAACAAGTAAAAGGATATGACGAAGGTGATGTGTCGGTGTTTGATGGGACAAGGAGTGCAAAACTTGAAGATGGTCGATTTGAACCACTTAGGGATGGTGTTGGATTAAAACATGACATAGATTTTGTAAAATGATTGAAATGTGGACTCGGGGCTTGGGGGGGGGGGAGGGTGGACTCAAGTTGGAAGGTTGGGGTAGGGGTAGTAAGTTTTATAAATTTGTTGGATATCTTATTATGTTTATATATTCATATAATTTAGATCAATTATCACTTACGGAAGTTGCTAATTCTTTTAACTAAATAAAAGTTCAAAAAGGTAGTCAAACTTATTCAGCTTCCCCCACCCCTTCTAGATTTGTTCGATAGACCAGTAGTAGGATAATCAAACTCACAATTAAAAAACATCACAATTCATGTTGGGGACATGTACAAAGAGGTTGTGGGGGCCGTTAGAGCACCAATAACGGAAGAGCATGGCGTCATCTTCATTTAATTGGGGAACAATGCCATTTTTTAGAAAACGTCATGGCAAGATTAAAGGATGAGTAATAGAAAAGAGGTAGAGTCTTAAAAAGCTAATTTGCTTTTTCTTTTAATACCCGGATATATATACATATAGAGAGGAACAGAGACAAATATATAGATAGAGAGAGAGATTATGAAGACCTCTCTTTCCCGCATTGATCCCTTTCCCTAAAACAAAATAGTATCTATTATTCATCAAATCCAATTAAGAGAGTTTTTATTTTTTAAATCTTTTAATATCTTTGTTTTTCATTGAAACAGTATACAACTAACTATGCACCCGTGTCATATTTTATCCGTACTAATGCTTTAAAATCAATAATATTTACTATTAGAACTAAAGTACATTAATTTGATTTATTTTTCTCTTTATATACAATTGTTATTATTTGTCCTTAAAATCTTGATATATATAATTATAAATTATGACAAAATAATTGACGTATCCCAAACGTACCATACCGATTTTTTTTTGAAAAAATGGTATCGCCGTATTCGTATCAGGCCGGATACGACGTACCCGTAGCCATACAACTTAGGTTTAGACATATAAAATTTGATAATTAGGTTTAGCCCATTGTATGTTTTGTCATTGCCTCAATTCTTTTTTGTACATAATTTTCCATTTTTCATAATCTTCCTTCCACCTTTCCGCTTTCTGTCTCCATAAACCAACAATGTACTACTCTTTTGTAACTCACCAATCTCCCTCTCTCTTAACAACTCTCTCTCTTTCAGATACCACTTTTTACTGAAGCTCAGAATCATTCCATACCTTATACTAGTCACCTATGATTAACTTCCACTTGAAATAACAACTCACAATATAAGCTGGTTGTTTGTTTATTTTTTTCATGGAAAATAGAGATACATAATGGGCCTGAGGAGTCGTAACACGGAGAAGTTCGCTTCGATCGATGAGCAATTGAGGCTGTTAGTGCCTGGAAAAGTGTCGGAAGATGATAAGTTGGTGGAATATGATGCTCTTCTTTTGGATCGTTTTCTTGATATTCTACACGACTTGCATGGAGAAGATCTCAGAGAGACCGTAACGTTTATTCTCTCATGACTTAGTTACACAAACGTTTGATTATTATTAATTTTTTGTTTTAAGGTTGTTTCATTAAGATGACTCCCCAGAAATTATTATAACATTATTTGTAACTTTCTGGTTTACCTTATTTTTGCCTGATCAATGAATTTATTCACCGTGATAAAGGAAAATCAAGACTATCCGACATATGTAAAAAAAATACTGTTGGAGACACTTTCTCAAAATAATGATAATTGTTTTGAAACTATCTTGTTTACCTTTGAGTTTTCATTTTTTTTGTGTTTTTTGGCTTTCAGCATTAATTAATACACCATTGTAAAACAAAAAGAAAAGAAACCATATGAACTCATAAGTTTTCTTATGTACATACTGTTTCAAATAAGACCCACGGTTTATTTAATGAGATGAATGAGATTGTTAATGTGAAACTTTTAAAGTGAAAGAGTTAAATTGAGCAATTATTAACCCTGATGTTTTTTTTATGATGAGATGGTCTCAGAGGACGGTAACAACTAACCATCCGCTTCTGATCATATTTTTTTTGTAATAAAACCGTACCATTTTCTTTGATGATGCTTGTTTAGTTGTATCATCTAAGCTCCGTTTTCTGTTTGAAGGTTGAATGGCAAACATGGCTGACCAGTTTAAGTTGGAGTTTTCTTGTTTGTTTGGTAAAAGTTGGAAACATTACCAAGCCTGTTCCTATTGGAGACCGAAACAAATTAAGGTAGAGAACATAATCAATTCAGTTTTTAAGCGGACTTTCAAATTTTATTTGATCCCATACATTAATGTAAAATACTAATAGTCGGTAAATGTTGAAAGTTTGACAGAATGATAGATTTTTCCGGATCCCAATTCATTACAACTTACGGTGATTGTAGCACCAGCAGATACCAATTTCTATACTCCCTTTGAAAAAATTGTTAGTACCATATTTATGATCTAGTAAAAAATTTCTTGTCAATTGGTTTGAGAAAACTAATTTAAGTTAAATGATACTTGTTAAGACAGTTTTTTGTTTACAAGTGAAGTTGCAACCACCAGTTGCAACCGTACGTAGTTATAAGCTTCTGATACGCAGGATTATGTCTTACTCCATTATTTGTTCTTTAAGTTATTTATTTTTATTAAATTATGCAGAAAATATTCTCATATATCTACAGGAAATTAGTTTATATGTGTTGAGAATATTTAAGTGATAAAAGATGGAATGTTCTTTAAAGATTTAACGAGTTAGTTTTATAAGATATAGTATATAAAAGATATTATCTTGTTTTTTATATTATGATAATTAAATCTCCTATTCTTATGCAAATATATATCACGTTTTCAATCTATATTGATTAGATCTTTTATGATTCAAATATAATGGAAATATATATGGAGTTATTTGATCTTATACAAAATATATTTTATCTTCAATAAATATTATTTTATAGTTTTCTTTTAAAGGAAACAATAGCTCCTATATTCAAACAAGTTATTTCGTGTTAACTACAAAAAGATTGAGCTCAATATTGAAGACAGAATTTCGTGCATACAAGTCAGTTTGAGATCAATCAAAGCTACAAACATTCAATTAAGAAGATCTTGAAAAATAAAGATAGAAGAATAAATATTTATGAATATTTTAGAAGATTGTATTTTTGCCATTATAAATAGTTGATAGATTTGCTTGTAAAATGTTTGTATTGTAAACTATAAAAAACTCTAACTTTGAGAGATACACGAGAGACACACATAAGAAACTTAAAAAGAAAAACAATTGTGGGATGTCATTGATATTTGAGTGATAGTTATATAGTAGAAGCAATATACAGATAGGCAAAAAAATCTAGATAGAGTCTGAGAGTTTTTTCACAATATTTAAATTTTGTATTGTAGGCTTTTATAATATCACTAATCTGAGTGAGTGCCCCGGAGACGTATGACAAGGATTGGGTGAACTCCGTTGTTAAACGTGTGTGTGAATTACTTTCAACTACATTTAATACTTTGTTCAGTTCATTAGTATACTTAGGTTGCAACCGTGGTTACAATTGTAGTTACAACCTAAATGCATAACAACAACTAGGATATCGATTGTAAGTCTTGAACAAGGTTGATACTGAATTTTTTGGTTATACGACTTGTGTACAACAAGTACATTGACTCGTTATCTTGTATACCTCTTTGTTAGAGGTGGTTCTAGGTAACTCCTCAGGTTAAGGAACCCGACGTCAGTGGGTAACTCTGTTCCGAATGAAGAGTGTTCGTTGTGGCTAGCTCTTATAAAAAATTAAAAGCACTGGTTTTTGCAAGAAATTGATTTTAATGAAAACAAATTATTTTACTAATAAAGATAATTTTAATGCAATCGAATTTATAACAAAAAATTACGGAAAAGAAAGAAACTTAAATCTCGATTTGCATTAAGTTTACCATAATATCTCGATATTCATTTCTATGGCAAGATTGCATGTATTCAATCTTAAAAGCACATCCTAAAAAGGTAAGAAAAAAATGGATCCTTAACAATTCATTTTAGTGCACTTCGTTTCTTAATCATGAGTATTAAAAGCACTTATTGTAAATACCGAGACAAATGGTGTCCTGAAATGTACAATAATGCAGAAGCCCCATGTAAGGAAATGTATACAACCAAATCTACCTGACTAGGGTGGATCCTTCAAGGGGCCGGGGGAGGGGGGCAAAGGGTGTCAGTTGCCCCCCTTGATTCAGGGCACTAATGGTTAAAAAAACTGATTTTTTTTTTTTTGGGTGTAATTATCATAAATTTTATGTACATTAAGTTAAACGTTTGCCGTAAGAAGTTCATACCAATGGTGTAGTCCAGCGGAAAAAGATTTTGCATTGAGCCAATAGGTCTTGGCTTGAAGTTACCCAAGTTCCAAAATATGTTTTTTTATTCCTTTTTGTTTGAAATTGTAACATCTCGTATTTTTATAAATGTTTTTATTTATGATTTAATTTATCCAAAAACGTTTTATACAAATTTTACCAAAAACCGGTCACTCGACTAATTTTTAGCCAAAAACTGAAACTCTTCCGAAAAACATTATTTTAAAAATCTGTTACTAATTTTATAAATAAAAAGGACCCAATAGATTTGTTTCTAAAAATTTGTTATTTTTGAGTAGTAAAATAATATTTTTGGATCATGAGTTAACTTTTAAAACTTTGGGGACCAAATAGTTCGCTTCCACAAACTCTCTCAAAACAGTTTGTACATCTTCAATTCAGCCCACTTTCAAAGCAGAAAAACCAAAAACAAGAGAGAAAAGAGAGATTCCAAAGCTTAGGAAGAAGAAGAAGAAACCACGTTAGAGGGTTCTTACCGGAAGCATCTCCTCTACGCGCTAAGGTAACGGGGGTAATACATTGCGACTAGACGAGAGTGTATGTTAGGGTTAGGTCTTGCGTTTATTTTAAATTGGTGGTTTTGCCTTTATCTCAATTATGTTCTTAAATTGTTAATTGGGTTTCATTTGTTATACCTTTAATTCACTTATTTGAATTGTAGAAGTTGAGAAATCAGACTTATTAATTTCGAATTAATGAGATTATGGATGGGTTTACATGTTTTATGAGTTGATTATGTGATATTATAGTTGTTGATGAAATTGGATAAATTTATATTGAATATAGATGAATTGTAGTTTATGCATACAAGGTGTTTGTTGAAATGCCTGAATGAGATTTATGTTGTTGGACTTGTTTGGCTAGTTGTGAATCTAGCACCTATGCTTATGGGTTTTGTTGAATTATGTTAAAGTGACGTATGAAAATGTGATAATTGAATGTTGAATATCAATGGCCAAGGCCTTGTGATTTATTTATTTGTTAGCAATGGTCTATGTCTCTTCCTATACCGGGGACATAAGACGGCCGAGGGGTATAGGGAATGACTCGTCGTACGGACTGGGGCGAGTGGCATGAAGAGGTCCAAGTGCACACTTTAAATCTTTATTTTGTTAGCAATGGTCTATGACTCTTCCTATACCGGGGACATAAGATGGCCGAGGGGTATAGGGAATGACCTACCTTACGGACTAGGGTAGGTGGCGTGAGAGGTTCATGTTTGCTATAGATGTGTGTTGAAGTTATTTAATTTATTTCCTTGTACGATGTTATTTTATTTCTTTTGATACGTTGTTATTGTAGTTGTTGTTGTGAGTTCTTGCATTTATGGGATGGAGCTACGGTATCTTGTGGTGCCGTCCCGTCTATGTATGTGTGTGGGACTCACCATTACAATTTTGTCTTTCAGGTACGACTTAGGTTGGCACTTTCGGATAGGAGCATTAGCAATGTATCGCATGGGCTCGGGGCTTCTTTCAGTTGCTTTCTTTTTACTTAGATTATATTTTTGAGGTTGTATCCTACGGGCAAATTACATTCGTTTGTTATCCTTTTATAAATCTTTTCAAACCTTCTTGTCTTGTTGCCGCGTTTGGTAAACACTTTTTATTTAATTGTTTAATTGTTTCTTTAACTCGCAAGTATTTTTATTTTAAAACTATAATTTTGTACCAGCAGGTTCTTTTTCCTTTTGTTTAAAAAGGTCACGCCTTGATGTCCGTGTTTTTCGGATTTCGGGGCATGACAAGTTGGTATCAGAGCTAACCAGGTTCTTGTATACTTTGAGATGACGGGAAGATGGGTAACCATTGACCAAGATCCATCGTATCATTTTCACAAAACTTTTTCCAAAAACTCAAACTTTTTCTAAAACGGGGGGTTGCATTTAGCTTAAGACATGTAGCTAGAAGTTAGTAGTAGTTGATGAAAGGAAAGTCGAGATGTGAGCCAAGTTGGGGACAATGAGGACGCTTGTTGATCCCGGCTCGCCAAACTAGTGGGTGGACCTCTCGTCGGTAGGGGTGAAGGAATACCTTAGCAATGTGGAGTTCTAGAGCATGTGAGGACGCTCGGATGCTTTAGGATAACGTATCATGATGGGTTATCCCTCGCACTTTTGTGTTCTTTGTATGCGTGTGAAGATTGATATAGTGTGTATGAGATATAAGTTTGCATGTCAAGTAGTAGCGAACTATTAGAGTGCAAGAATTGTGAAGTTGATGGTTTTATGTAGTGTGTTTTCAAATTATTAACTTGTGTGTTAATGAACATTTTATGCGAATGGATGTTGATTTTCATAAGGTTGTGGACTAAAATGGTTTATTTGTGTAATATGTGTCATGTAAGGAATTTACAAGTGTTGAGAAATTTTACGTTTTTGTAACATTATTTTCTGCAGGAAAAAAAACTATCGATCGTATCCCTATTTCGACCGGTCGTATTTTACAGACCTCTCGGGTAATATTTTGACCAAAATGATCGGTCGTTTTGTCAAAAACGACCGGTCGACTTTTTCTGACCTCTCGGGTAATATTTGGACCAAAAACGATCGGTCGTGTTCTGGCAATTTTGCGGCTTTCTCGCTATACTTCAAACATTTGTAACTCCTTCGTTTTTACTCCGAATTTGATTCCGCTTGAAGTGTTGGCTTCGTATTTCAGTAATCTATAATTTTGTACCTTAGAAATCTTGATAAATGATTAGCATGTGAAACGAGCTTTTATCATGTTTTACATGTTTTGTGATTATCGCGTAATGTGCGGAACGTTGTATTGTATGATTAGCGGAATTTGAAATTTTTGGTGGGACGTAGATTTTGTTAAGTATTAGGAGTCAAGACGAATAAGTATAGTATTCATGTATGAGTAGTAATGTCAAGTGAGACAACTAAAGTGTCAGTTTAACCTGTTTGTAGTCATGGCTATTACCACGAGAACTGGTGGACGAGGAACAACTACACACGGGGGTGCACCACCATCAAGCGGTGTGGCCATTCGAGGTGGAGCAAATGGAAGAGGAAGAAGAGCTCCAAGGGGGAGGGGAGCAACTAGAGGGAGAAGGGCTGCTAGGGGTCGTGGGGGAAGAGGTAACACTAGGGCCCCAACACCTGAGCAACCCGAGGTAGAGGAAGAGGCTAAGAATGTATATGAGGAGGTGAATGAGGAAGAAGAGGATACATACGCACCTGAACCAGAATCGGTAAACGCTAACCAAGTGATGATCGACCTTTAGAAGGTGGTGCAAATGATGATGCAGAATGCACAAGCTGGAAGTTCAAGTAATAATGGATTGCTTAAGTTCACCCAATTGGGGGCTCCGAATTTTGATGGAATAGGTGAACCATCCATAGCTGAGGGATGGGTGGACGAAATTGAGAAATACTTATCGGTAGCGGGGATAGTAGATGGGGAACAACGGGTGAATATGGCTCAGTTTCACCTACAGGGTGAAGCACGGAAGTGGTGGTTGGGGATCGTGGATACTTACGACTTAACCAACATCGACTGGAACGAGTTCATCGAATTGTTTAACCGATAGTTTCTTCCCGATTCTTATAAGGATGAAATGAGGAGGCGGTTCGATGAACTATACCAAGGAGGTATGACTGTTCAAGCATACCAGCTAAAGTTTACCTCACTCTCGAGGTATGCCCCAGACTCGGTTCTAAGGGGTGCAGAAAAATGTAGGAGATTCATGAAGGGACTGAACCCGACCATCTCATTGCAATTGGCATCGACCCGCCATGTCAACTATAATGAGTTGGTAAAATCGGCTCAAGATGTGAAAGGAGCTCTACTCCATAGCAAGAGAATCTTGGAGAAGTCGAAAACCGGAAATGCTCCGAGGGAAGAGAAGAAGCAGACTTGGGATATGTGAATAATTCACGTTTTCCACAATAGGGCAGAGGAGAGAGGAGTTTTAATCCACTACCAACAAACGTCGTGATGAGGAGAGCGTGTTTCCACTATGGAAATGCGAACCATCGACAATTCCAATGCCCTAGAATCCAATGTAGGACTTGCAACCGATTTGGACATACGGCAAGGGTTTGTCCTGGGAGACAAGGAAGAATCGACACCAACCGGCTCTTTAACCAACCTAGGTTGCCACCACCAAGAGAACCGGAATTTGTGCCATAACACCAATTACCTGGGAACCAAGGGGGAGGGTTTCGAGGTAACCACCAAGGGGGGGGGGGAAATCGTGGGAACTACCGAGGAGGACATCAAGGTCTGAGGAACCGAGGAAATAATAGGGCAAATCGAGGACTGCAAGGAAACCCACCAGCTCAAGCTCGTCTATATGCCTTGCCACAGTTGCCAAACCAAGGAGACCCGGCAAATGTACAAGGTGTGGTTCTTGTGTGCTCATCTTGGGCACATGTTCTTTTCGATACGGGAGCTTCGCGTTCTTTTATATCTAGATGTCTAGTTGAGTCTTTGTCATTAGAAATTGGGGTTCTAGAGAACCCGATTGTTGTAGAGACTCCTGTTGGAGGTCGAGTTGTGTTTGACCGAGTGTGTCGGTCTTGTGAGATAATGGTCGCAGACCACGCGTTTACATTTGATTTAGTTGTTATAGAGACGTCGGGATTCGACGTGATACTTAGAATGGACTAGTTGGTTCATTTCAACTCTTTCATCAATTGTGTTCGACGAAAATTTTTCCTTACAACTTCATCCGGTGATGAGGTGTTCTTTCGTGGGGAAAGGGACGCTACCCTTTCTTCTATTCCTTATTATTCCAAGCAGGTTGTGGGCAACCTGTCTTGTCTTTTGGTTAGTCTATCGATAGTGGATAACGACGAAAAAGTGGAAACGTGGCCAAACGTAGTGGACGATTTTAGAGGTGTATTTCCGAAGGATCTACCGAGGTTATCACCGAAGAGAGGGTTAGATTTTTCTATCGATTTGGTACCGGGAACGACACCCATAGCCATTTCTCCGTACCGTTTTGCACCGGCTGAGTTAAAAGAGTTAAGTTAGTTAGAGGAACTGCAGGAGAAGGGGTTGATTAGGTGGAGTACGTCACCGTGGCCGGCACCGGCCTTATTCGTGCAAAAGAAGGATGGATCGATGAGGATGTGCATCGACTATCGGAAGCTAAATAGGGTGGCTATTAAGAATAAGTACCCACTACCTCAAATTGACGATTTGTTTGACCAACTGAAGGGAGCGACGTTCTTTTCAAAAATCGACTTACGATCGGGTTATCACCAATTGAGGGTGAAGGATGAGGACATTTCAAAAACGGCCTTTAGGACCCGGTATGGCCACTATGAGTTTGTGGTCATGCCATTCGGGTTAACTAATACGTCGGCGGCATTTATGGAGTTAATGAACCAGATCTTCAAGGAGTATCTCGACAAGTTTGTGGCGGTCTTCATCGACGATATCTTGATTTACTCGAGTTCAAGAGAGGAACACAAGGAGCATTTCCGTTTAGCGTTGCTCACACCGAGGGAGCACCAACTTTACGGAAAATTTAGCAAATTTGAGTTTTGGCTAAATGAGCTGAAATTTCTTGGACATGTGATCTCGGAAGAAGGGGTAAAGGTGGACGCGATGAAAATTGAGGCGGTTTTGAATTGGACACAACCGAAAAATGTGTTCGAGATTCGGAGTTTCTTGGGTTTAGTGGGATACTATCGACGATTCGTAAAGGATTTCTCGAAGTTAGCTACTCCAATGACCCACCTTACCAAGAAAGGGGTGAAGTTCATGTGGAGTGAGGCTTGCGAGGAAGCTTTCCTAGAGCTCAAGAAGCGGTTGACTAGTTCCCCCATACTAGTTATTCCCGAGCAGGGGAAGGGTTACCAATTGTATTGTGATGCTTCGAAGGAAGGTTTGGGTTGCGTCTTGATGCAAGACGGAAAGGTTATCGCATATGCTTCGCGACAACTAAAAGTTTACGAAAAGAACTATCCGACACATGACCTAGAGCTAGCGGCAATAGTTCATGCCTTGAAGATGTAGAGGCATTATCTGTTTGGGAAAAAGTTCGAAGTGTTCTCGGATCACAAGAGCTTAGGGTATATTTTTACCCAACGGGATCTAAATATGCGACAACGACGATGGATGGAATATTTGGAATAGTATGGCTACGACTTGCACTATCACCCGGGAAAGGCCAATGTAGTGGCGGATTCTTTGAGTCGAAAGTCCCATGCGACCTTAGCGCATGTGGTGATCGAGGAATGGAGAATGATGGGAAAAGTGAACGAGTTCAACCTGGAGTTGGGGCATGTTAATGTGGGGACCTTGTACACAATAGTGGTACAACCGGAACTTGTGAGTAGGGTTTTGGAAGCACAAGATGGGGATGAGAAATGGAGAACTATAAGAAACAGATGAGTTCGAGCGAAGGATTAGATGGTTGGACGAAAGGAACCGATGGAGGACTACGATTTAAGAGAAGGACTTATGTGACGAAAAACATGAGGAACGAGGTATTAAGGGAGTTTGACCACTCCCGATTAGCCGTTCATCCCGACGGGACGAAAATGTATCACGATGCGAAGAGACAATTTTGGTGGCCCGGAATGAAAGAAGACGTAGCTTCATATGTTAGCAGGTGTCTAACTTGCCAGCAAGTGAAAGCGGAACACCAAAGGCCGGCGGGTATGCTCCAACCCTTACCGGTGGCGGAATGGAAGTGGAAAAGGATAGCAATGGATTTTGTGACCAACTTACCAAAATCGGTAAGTGGGAATGACGCTGTGTGGGTTGTGGTCAACCGTTTAACCAAATCCGCACACTTCATTGCAATTAAGATGATGAACTCAGTGGAAATCTTGGGACGAAAGTATGTGGAGGACATTGTTAGACTCCATGGGGTACCGATTTCGATAGTATAGGATCGAGACGCGAGGTTTGTTTCGAGGTTCTGGGGCCCATTGCAAAATGCCTTAGGGACCAAGTTGACAATGAGTACGGCGTTTCATCCCCAAATGGATGGACAATCGGAGCGGACTATCCAAGTACTAGAGGATATGTTGCGCGCATGTGTGAATGACTTCAAGGGAGGTTGGGAGAGCCATCTGCCCTTACTAGAGTTTGCGTATAATAATAGCTTCCAAGCTAGTATTGGCATGGCACCTTTCGAGGTTTTATACGGGCGACCGTGTAGGTCTCCGGTGTGTTGGACCGAGGTGGGAGAAGCGGAAATGCTAGGACCGCAATTGGTTCGAGAAACGACAGAAAATATTAAGTTAATTAGACAAAGGCTTGAGACGGCTCGGAGTAGGCAAAAGAGTTATGCAGATAAGAGGAGGAGACCTTTGGAGTTCGAAAAGGGAGATCAAGTATGTTTGCGAGTTTCACCCAGGAAGGAGATTATGAGGTTTGGCTCTAAAGGGAAGTTGAGCCCGAGATTTATCAGACCACTTGAGATCGTGGACCTAGTTGGAGAAGTTGCATACCGGTTGGACTTGCCACCAAAGTTGGCAGGGGTTCACCCGGTGTTCCATGGGTCAATGTTGAAAAAGTATCATCACGACCCTTAACACGTGGTGGACTTTGAGGACATTGAGGTTAGTGCGGATGTGACCTACGAGGTGGGACATTGAGGATTATCGATGTGCAAGAGAAGGAACTTCGAGGAAAAATGATTAGATTGGTAAATGTAGTTTGGAAACACCATGGGGCCGAGGAGGCAACTTGGGAACGCGAGGATGAGATGAAGAGGAAGTATCATGACCTCGTCTTTTCTTTAGGTACTTTTCCTTAGATGCTTTCTAATTTCGGGACGAAATTTCTTTATTGGGGAAGGATTGTAACGCCTACAGTTTGGAGTTTATTTTATTAGAGTTTAGTTTACTAGAAAGGTCGTAATTTGAGTTTTGTAGACGTTGTAGAGTTGTTGAGGTAGAAGCATGTCATCTTTGTTTATTTTATTGTCTTTTATTCAATTAGATATTGTATACATGCGGTTACTTGATTTGATATTCTTACATGTTGGTCATTTTCTGGAGTTATGGATTGTGGAGTTGTTATGGGTTGTGAACCCTGTGTATTTTATTTCTTGAATTATGACACGAATTGCGCGTTTGAATTCTTATGGTCTTATTTATAGTTTATCATTTTTGGGTATAGTTCTTTAGAGAGGAAAATTTCGGGACGAAATTCTTTTAAGGAGGGTTAGTTGTAACATCCCGTATTTTTATAAATGATTTTATTTATGATTTAATTTATCGAAAAACATTTTATACAAATTTTACCAAAAACCGGTCACTCGACTAATTTTTAGCCAAAAACCGAAACTCTTCCGAAAAACTTTATTTTTAAAACCTGTTACTAATTTTATAAATAAAAAGGACCCAATAGATTTGTTTCTAAAGATTGGTTATTTTTGAGTAGTAAAATAATATTTTTGGATCATGAGTTCACTTTTAAAACTTTGGGGACCAAATAGTTCGCTTTCACAAACTCTCTCAAAACTGTTTGTACATCTTCAATTCAGCCCACTTTCAAAGCAGAAAAACCAAAAACAAGAGAGAAAAGAGAGATTCCAAAGCTTAGGAAGAAGAAGAAGAAACCACGTTAGCGGATTCTTACCGGAAGCATCTCCTCTATGTGCTAAGGTAACGGGGGTTATATATTGCGACTAGACGAGGGTGTATGTTAGGATTAGGTCTTGCGTTTATTTTAAATTGGGGGTTTTGCCTTTATCTCAATTATGTTCTTAAATTGTTAATTCGGTTTTATTTGTTATACCTTTAATTCACTTATTTGAATTGTAGAAGTTGAGAAATCAGACTTATTAATTTCGAATTAATGAGATTATGGATGGGTTTGCCTATTTTATGAGTT
Organism: Primula veris; assembly: GCA_963682055.1. Lineage (NCBI taxonomy): Eukaryota > Viridiplantae > Streptophyta > Magnoliopsida > Ericales > Primulaceae > Primula > Primula veris. The sequence goes on along the minus strand of OY821743.1, from coordinate 25,936,407 downwards.
GATTATGTGATATTATAGTTGTTGATGAAATTGGGTAAATTTATGTTGAATATAGATGAATTGTAGTTTATGCATACAAGGTGTTTGTTAAAATGCCTGAATGAGATTTATGTTGTTGGACTTTTTTGGCTAGTTGTGAATCTAGCACCTATGCTTATGGGTTTTGTTGAATTATGTTAAAGTGACGTATGAGAATGTGATAATTGAATGGTTGAATATCAATGGCCGAGGCCTTGTGATTTATTTATTTGTTAGCAATGGTCTATGTCTCTTCCTATACCGGGGACATAAGACGGCCGAGGGGTATAGGGAATGACTCGTCTTACGGACTGGGGCGAGTGGCGTGAAGAGGTCCTAGTGTGCACTTTTATTATTTTTGTTAGGAATGGTCTATGTCTCTTCCTATACCGGGGACATAAGACGGCCGAGGGGTATAGGGAATGACTCGTCGTACGGACTGGGGCGAGTGGCGTGAAGAGCTCCAAGTGCACACTTGAAATCTTTATTTTGTGAGCAATGGTCTATGTCTCTTCCTATACCGGGGACATAAGACGGCCGATAGGTATAGGGAATGACCTACCTTACGGACTGGGGTAGGTGGCGTGAGAGGTCCATGTTTGCTATAGATGTGTGTTGAAGTTATTTAATTTATTTCGTTGTGCGATGTTATTTTATTTCTTTTTATACGTTGTTATTGTAGTTGTTGTTGTGAGTTCTTGCATTTATGAGATGGAGCGACGGTATCTTGTGGTGCCATCCCGTGTATGTATGTGTGTGGGACTCACCGTTACAGTTTTGTCTTTCAGGTACGACTTAGGTTGGCACTTTCGGATAGGAGCATTAGCAATGTATTGCATGGGCTCGGGACTTCTTTCAGTTGCTTTCTTTTTACTTAGATTATATTTTTGAGGTTGTAGCCTACGGAAAAATTATATTCGTTTGTACCAGCATGTTCTTTTTCCTTTTGTTAAAAAGGTCACGCCTTGATGTTCACGTTTTGCGGATTTTGGGGCGTGACAGAAATTTTGTTGTAATTATGTACTCTTTTTGGAAAAGCTCCAAGATCGGCCCATGACTAGGGGTTAATTGTTTATGGATCTTTTCCTGTAAGATCTTTTCTGAAATACTTTCAATTTTCACAAAGGTCATTTTCTTTTTTAAAGTTGTTCATAGTCTTGTGGGTTTTTCGGTTTGCTCTCTTCGATTAGTTTGGCTGTATCATAGTTGTCGATTATTTTGTGCCAAAAATCATTTGACTCGGAGATTCGGTTAAAGATGCATAGTCCATGACTCTCTAGAGTGGGTTTAGAGCTTTGCAGTAATGAAAACACTCTTTTTCAATTATTCCATGTCATATCTTCCTTATTTGATTTTGACTTTTTTTCACTTGCTATAATTTTCCATTTATTGTAGTTATTTGTACAGATACGCATTCTAAAATTATTTTTTTTGGGCTAAGAAATTTTCGTCAAAGATAGGTGGGTCGGATGTATAGTGTCCTCCTATACTTATGGGTTCAACGGGGTTTGCCATGTGAATGTTTAGCTTTAAACTGTTAGCTTTGTTATATTATCGAGCACTTGGCCTGATAGAACTTGTTTTTCTTAGGAAAACCGGATGAGTTGAATAGTTTGACTATTTTATAAACTTTTTTGCGTTCAATTAAGTATCTTCTTAGATTCGTTGTAATTATAAATATATATTAATTTATTAACAACTTCATAAGTAGCAGATAAAGTTATATATATATATATACACACACACTAGTAAGTGCACACGTTATGTGTCCTGTCCAGTGATTGCATGTTTTTTTAAAAAAAAAAAGCAATATCATTAACCACATCTAGTACCCATATGTCGAACTTACCTTGAACAATGGTTCCACCTCTCACGACATGGCTTAAACTTTCCCAATATGAATCAATTTAATTTCTATTTAGCTTTTCGTCAAAAAAAGCTCGCGCAATTAATTTTACACAATAATCATTTAGTAATCTTATTGAATCCTTATCTTTTCCCACAATTATTTGATCACATCAAAAGCCCAGACCAACATCTTTGAACTTGGGCGGTCGGTCAAGCGGACTGGTCAACTTAAAGAGAAAAACATGAAAAATGTACATCTGGATCCCAAGGATAATAAAAATAAAAACATCAGGTCATAACAAATATCAATCTTTGAAAGAACCATGTGAAAAATAATGCTGGTGTTAAAAATAGGAAAAATTAGGGCTTCGTCCCAAAAAAAAAAACAAAATTATTTAAGAATCAGTCTAATTTAGATCAAATTATTTAAGTTGTGGTCCAATTTTAATCTATATATAAGGTTTCTAAATTCTATTTCTCCCATTTGTTTGTCTATCTAAAACAACCCATCTTCCCCAGTGAGACACCATCACCACAGCCATCGTCGTCTCTGTCGATGACGGTGACTGTCGTCGCAGCTACGTCCCTCGTAATCCACTCTCTCTACCTCTGTGGGCATTGTTTGTATCCATCCATCTATCTATTTATGCTTATATCTATGGGGGAGGATCCATACACACATAAAAAAATACATTATGTTTACACATCAATCACAACCCTCCATTTACTTACTTTTAATGGTCAAGATTAGTTCATCTAATTACAAGAATAAACACATAATCTTGACCATTAAAAGTAAGTAAATGGAGGGTTGTGATTGATGTGTAAACATAATGTGTTTTTTTATGTGTGTATGGATCCCTCCCCTATATCTATATATATATCTTTCTATATATACTTAACTATATATATATATATATATATATATATATTATACTATTAATATAAGTCAACCCAAAAGAAATGAATCTGCCAAAATTTGTCAATTTTTTCCAAAAATGTCTCTATTCTAATTTACTAATTACTCATATAGCATAAGGTAATTCAAATACATAAATAAATATGTTCATTCTCACATGTCAATTCATCTCCCAAACTATACTTATATAACAATAAAATCATATTACTCCTTATATACGATTATTAATTTACTATATTCACTCCATCATTTTTTCATTTTTTTTGAAAATTTTAAATTCATTTGTACGAGATCATATGTATATACGTATCGCATCCGCAACGCGTTGGCTACGATTACTAATATCTATATAGGAGAAAGATTAATCCACACTTAAAACAACACCAAGTTTCAAATCTTAATATATTCCAAAATAATGACTAACATTGAGTAAATTAAGTCAACTCACATATGGTAACAACATACAATAATATGTTATTACTCTCACAAAAACTTCCGGTGACAAATTTCATCCAAACCCTCATTTAGAGTCACTCACTGCTCTAATTTATCGTGAATCCTGATTTTTCAAATATTTGTTTTAGAAAGAATACAAACCCCACATTATTCATCGTTTATACCAACTGTACAAAATTATCTAGTTTAAGTATTTTAAAAATAGTTAATTTAGACTTGGTATTTTTGTAAGTGTGGGTTGATCATTCCCGTCTATATATAGATATATCGACTGTCTTCTCTCTCTCTACATGTGGTGGTTGGCGGCGCGACGGCCGCTGAGTGGTGATTGGCGGCGCTGTGAGAGCGGCAAAGGATTTCTGATCTGTCTGTCCCTCTTTCTTTCTCTCTCTCGGGTTATGAGTGTGATGATGAGGGATAGGTTTATAATTTTAGAAATTACAGAACTGGTCCACTGGTTTTGAATGTTTAACTTTCAGTCTCCCAATTAAAATTATTTACTAAAAAATGTTTGAATACTAATATCTGATTCTTTCTAATGAACAAAAAAACATAAAAGTGAGACTACAGGCTATTTTCGAATCACTATATAGACTATTTTAAAAATGAATTAGACTGCTTTTAATTGACCATAAACGAGCATAGACTGTTTTAAAATGACTCAGACTGTTTTTAAATGACTTCAACTATTTTTAAAATGGCTCATATTGATTTTATAATAACCCGGATTAATTTTAAAATAACTATCAACGACCACAAATTCATTTTAAATGACTCATTGTTTTTACAAGAACTGAGGCAGTTTTAAATTGACTTATATTGTTCTTAAAATTTATTTAAATGAGTTGTACTGTTTTTAAATGATTTACACTGTTTTTAAAATAACTCGGACAATTTTAAAATAACATATATTGTATTTAAAATATATCTAAAATGCCTTTAAAATGAATTCATGCCCATAACCTTAATCACAAACCAAAACACTAACACGAACAGGTATAGTTCTACAACTAACGAGTCGTTTGAAGAACAATTTCAATTGGTAATTTAATGCAAGGATTAATATCATTGAGTGCTTATTCTGAACCCGGTGAGTTTGTTGAGATTTACGAAATTGTTTACTACGAAGTGCTTCAGTAAACTTGCTTATGTTGCGGGGAATGAACTAGTTGACTGTTTAGGGGATCTTAGAACAATGTTGTTAATGTTTTGCTAAGACGAAAAACCAAACCTTGAGGTCAAGATTTTTTAATTACCCCCTATTTTAAAATAATCATAACATACTAGGCCAATCCATCGTATTATTTTAAGGGTTTATATGTGGACGGTATCAATTTGAAATTTTAATTAAGCTTTGGTCCCACGCGGCAAAATAATCAAGGTTTAGTCTATTTTGTTTTCGCTCAACAAGAAAGTGAAACGTGGCCGAGGTTAAGCGTATCACTTTTGTTCTCCGTGTGACAATGTTGGCTTTGTTTCTTTTAACACCAGCCATTTAAATATTTTGGATGCAATTACTTTTAGGTCCCATTAATTTTAACTAAAATAGCAAAGGGCCGAAAAAAGCTAAAAGTAACACCGAAAATCCGACATAATTGTAAAATAAAACACTAAAAAATGAATGATATAAAAAAAAGACAACCGGCCCCTATATATATATATATATATATATATATATATATATATATATATATATATATATATATTCCACTTTGAACAATAAACACACCAACCCAATAATATCGTTCTTACTGGCCCAAATCCATACCGTTAGAGGTGGTTCTGTGTAACTCTGTCTGCTAAGAAGCATGACGCATGCGGGTATTTTTGTTCCGAATGAAGAGTGTTCATTGAGGATAACTCTTATAAAAAATTAAAAGCAGTTGATTTTAATGACTAAAATTTATTTTGATACTAAAATTGATTTTTAAGATAACGATAATTTATTGCACTCGATTTTATAACAAAAATATACCGAAAAGGAAGAAACTTAAATCTCGATTTGTATTAAGTCGGCCATAATATCTCGTCATTCATTTCTATGGTTAGAATTCATGTATTCAATCTTAAAAGGACATCCTAAAAAAGTAAGAAAAAAAATGGATTCTTAACAATTCATTTTAATGCACTTTGTTTTTTAATCAGGAGTATTAAAAGCACTTATTGTACACACCAAATAAAATTGTGTCTAGAAATATACAATGATGTAGAAGCCCCATGCAAGAGAATGTATACAGCCACATCTACTGACCAAGGGCTAAATTGTTTATGGATATTTTCTTGTAAGATCGTTTCTATATATTTCCAATTTTAGTAATGGTCATTTAGTTTTATAAGTTGTTCAAAGGCTTGTGGATTTTTAGGTATGATCATGTCGATTAGTTTGGCTGTGTCGTAGATGTGGATTATTTTTTCCTAAACTTCATTTGTGGTTTTGCACTTGGAGATTAAGTTAAAGACGCTTAGTCCTAACACTCTCTAGGATGAGTTTATAGGTTTGCAGTTAAGAAAAAACTCTTTTTCGTTTATTCCAAGTTATATCTTCATTAATTGTTATTGACTTTTTTTCACGTACTTTAATTTTTCATTCATCACAATTATTTGTACAGATATGTATTCTAAACATTATTTTTTATTGGGCAAAGAATTCTCCACCTGTGGTTTGCCATGTGGATGTTTAGTTCTAAACTATCAGATTTATAATATTACCAAGCTTTTACTCATATACCACTTGTTTTCCGTTTTCCTAAGGATAACTAAGAAATAGTGGGTTGAATAGGTGTGTGAATGTATATATACTAATTACTTGAGTGTAAAGAGTAAAGTTTTATAAGGTAAGACTAAAAAGTAGGGGGGTGAACGCACGTTGGAGGGTTGGTTAAAAAGTAGTAAGTTTTATAAATTTGATGCATTTCTTAATTTTTTTTATATATTTATATAATTAGGTCAATTATAACTTACGAAAGTCACTTATTATTTTAACTAAATGAAAGTTTAAAAATGTAGTCAAACTTATTCAGCTGCCCCCACCCCTTCTAGATTTCTTCGACAGACCAATAGTAGGATAATCAAACTCACAATTAAATAGCATCACATTGCATGTTGGGGACCTATACAAAGAGATCGTGGCGGCCATTAGAGCATCAATAACGGAAGAGCATGGCATCATCTTCATTTTTTTGGGTAACGACACCATTTTTTTGGGAAACGACATGGCAAGATTAAAGGAGGAGGAATAGAAGAGAGGTAGAATCTTCAAAAACTAATTTTCTTTTTCTTTTAATAGCTGGACATACATATAGAGAGCGACAGAGACAGATATATAGATAGAAAGAGAGGGAGAGAGAGATTATAAAGACCCATCTTCCCCACACATATCCCTTCCCATTCTCTCTCTGTTTTTCTCCTCGTGTGGATCCTATCATAACCCTCTTCACCGCTTGGTAATCTCTCCCTCGCTGTCATCGCGGTTATCCACCCCAATGGATCAACGCCCATTATTGATGCTCTTAAGAAGGCATTAAGATGAAGATGAATATTAGAAAGATAAATCATTTTTTGGATAGCAAGCTCTCTCCAAATTAGTTTGATTTTGGGCGATCTTGGTATTTAGAAAATGATTTATCTTTTTACTTTTCCTCTTCACCTTCATAACTTCTTAATGGCTCCCGCTGCCCCGTTCTTAATGGAATGTGCTCCTCTTTAATTGTGAGTTCATCTCTGCAATTATTTCTTTTCTAAGCAAACCTAGAGGAGGGGTGTTAATTTGTTTGACTAACTTTTCGATCTTAATTTATAAACAAAACAAATATGCAATGGACATTAATTAGATAACTTGTTTGACACTTGTTCGTGGGTAACTCTACCCTTCCAAAAGATGACGTTTGCAGGTTGTTTTACCCCTCAAGGAGAAGTGTTTGTAAAGGCTAGCTACATCATTATTCCTAAAGGATCATTGATCGTGTTAAATATAAAAAATCTCAAGATCTGCATTTGGAATTGCAGATAGGACGTAGTCTCACGTTGAGACGAACGTGTATAAATCTCGTGTCAAGTATATTCCATCCCTTATTATTTATATTTAGGTTTTTAAGATACTTATACTAATATATCTACATAACTATATATATATACTTGAACGAGTATAGTTAAGATGACAGACAACTAGAAAATAAAATATAAGCAACACACCCGGTCAGATAATCGTTCACATTCAAAAGTACTTAATCAGCAGTTAACAGTTTACATGAGATTCCCACTAACTTGTTCAGCTATTGACGAAAGAATCTATTACCTCACTAAGATGATTCAAATGTTTGTTTTGAACTTTACAGCTATCGACAAATAGATCTTCATTCTTTGATAACCCGATCTAGATGATCGCATCGGATATAATCGACACTAAATGCATAAAAGATCTAAAAACACTTTACATTTAACGGATCAAACATAAAAAAATCTTGCGTAATAAAAACAATAACTAAAATTATTCTTCATGTCTCCCAAGGCACAAAAGAATCAAACCAACCCTCGTTGTTCTAATCTTCACATAATCATTTTCATGAAGATTAGAACAACGAGGGTTGAGCAATGGGAATGGGTTCCACAATAGGTGTCACTTACTTACTACTCACTACCCCAACCATCCTGCTTGAGCACTCCTCCTTTGCTGACATATCAAACCCATTAACCAACTCCATTTGCTTAGTTTGATTATTCATCAACTCGCTAAACTATTGTGGCTTTGCAAAGAATCCAAATCAAAATCAACATTAAGATTTAGTTCCTCCACATTTTCCACTTCCTTACTACTCTGTATCCCAACCACACTGCTTAACCCCTCCTCCATAGCCAACATCTCAATCCTATTACCAATCTCTATCATGTTTTGATCCAACGTCATCACTAGGTAGTTCAAATTTAATATGCTCAAGTTTTACACTCCTTGTCCCATCAAACAGTGATACACCACCCCCGTCATCTAATTTTCATAGTTTTTTTCCAACTTTCTTCATCCGTTCGACCGTTTCACAATCCTTTGACTGGTGAAATTTCCTTGGTCCATCATTTTCTGGCTCTACCACATATTCGGCATCATTATGAACTTAGAAATTAGTACCCTCTATGCTGCTAGGATACTAGGCCAGACCTCGGGTTGGGTGTCATACGGGCTGTATATGCATCTATGCCACACAATGTCGGGAGCTCCCCCGCCTTTTTTAGCAAGCCCTTATTTATCTTATTAAATGATTCCTTTTTTGGGGAATCATTTTCAATAAAGGCAAGTTTTACCTTCTTTCTAGCCATGCATTTAGACAAAGAAGTAAAGAATGATACTATTTCGTTAGTATGTGAATATTTTATTTTCTGGTCTTATTATTCAAATGTGCATGGTTATTTATACTATCGTCATTCCTCATAAGTAAATGCTCATTCGGAAGTATCCAAAACTAATGAATTCCTTCCTTATTTTTTAAAAATTATGTACAGGTCTGAAATATCGGATCAAGCATTTACTTGTTAGGCATGATGATAATATAAATAGTATTGCCCATATGGACAATAAGACCACAAAATCACATATTCACATACTAACCATAAACTCCCATTCTTTACAACTTTAGTTGAATTCCATGGCCAGAAAGAAGATCAAACTAGCCTTTATTGAAAACGATGCCCAAGAAAGGCATAATTCAATAAGAACAATAAGGGTTTGTTTAAAAAGGCGGGTGATCTCTTGGCCTTTTATGACATTGAGGCGTGTGCCATCATCTACAACCCATATGACACCCGATGCGAGACCTAACTTAGTCTCCCATCGGCATAGAGGGTGAATTCTAAGTTCAAAATGATGCCAAATAAGGAGCAGATCAAGAAGATAATGGACCAACAAATTTTTCAATAGGCACAGGATTGTGAAAGCGGTCGAATAGATGAAGAAACTGAGGGGGAAAAATAAGTAAAAGGATATGAGGAAGGTGATGTGCCGGTGTTTGATGAGACAAGGAGTGCAAAATTTGAGGATGGTCGATTTGAACCACTTAGGGAATGTGTTGGATTAAAACATGACATAGATTTTGTGAAATGATTGAAATGTGGACTCGGGGCTTGGAGAGAGGAGATAGGGGGGGGGGGGGGGGGGGGGGGTGGACTCAAGTTGGAAGGTTGAGGTAGGGGTAGTAAGTTTTATAAATTTTTTGGATATCTTAATATGTTTATATATTCATATAATTTAGATCAATTATCACTTACGGAAGTTGCTAATTCTTTTAACTAAATAAAAGTTCAAAAAGGTAGTCAAACTTATTAAGCTTCCCCCACCCCTTCTAGATTTGTTCAATAGACCAGTAGTAGGATAATCAAACTCACAATTAAAAAACATCACAATTCATGTTGGGGAGATGTACAAAGCGGTTGTGGGGGCCGTTAGAGCACCAATAACGGAAGAGCATGGCATCATCTTCATTTAATTGGGGAACAACGCCATTTTTTTGAAAACGTCATGGCAAGATTAAAGGATGAGTAATAGAAAAGAGGTAGAGTCTTAAAAAGCTAATTTGCTTTTTCTTTTAATACCCGGATATATATACATATAGAGAGGAACAGAGACAAATATATAGATAGAGAGAGAGATTATGAAGACCTCTCTTTCCCGCATTGATCCCTTTCCCTAAAACAAAATAGTATCTATTATTCATCAAATCCAATTAAGAGAGTTTTTATTTTTTAAATCTTTTAATATCTTTATTTTTCATTGAAACAGTACAACTAACTATGCACTCGTGTCATATTTTATTCGTACTAATGCTTTAAAATCAATAATATTTACTATTAGAACTAAAGTACATTAATTTGATTTATTTTTCTCTTTATATACAATTGTTATTATTTGTCCTTAAAATCTTGATATATATAATTATAAATTATGTCAAAATAATTGACGTATCCCAAACGTACCATACCGATTTTTTTTTTGAAAAAATGGTATCGCTGTATTCGTATCAGGCCGGATACGACGTACCCGTAGCCATACAACTTAGGTTTAGACATATAATATTTGATAATTAGGTTTAGCCCATTGTATGTTTTGTCATTGCCTCAATTCTTTTTTGTACATAATTTTCCATTTTTCATAATCTTCCTTCCACCTTTCGGCTTTCTGTCTCCATAAACCAACAATGTACTACTCTTTTGTAACTCACCAATCTCCCTCTCTCTTAACAACTCTCTCTCTTTCGGATACCACTTTTTACTGAAGCTTAGAATCATTCCATACCTTATACTAGTCACCTATGATTAACTTCCACTTGAAATAACAACTCACAATATAAGCTGGTTGTTTGTTTTTTTTTTCATGGAAAATAGAGATACATAATGGGCCTGAGGAGTCGTAACACGGAGAAATTGGCTTCGATCGATGAGCAACTGAGGCTGTTAGTGCCTGGAAAAGTGTCGGAAGATGATAAGTTGGTGGAATATGATGCTCTTCTTTTGGATCGTTCTCTTGATATTCTACACGACTTGCACGGAGAAGATCTCAGAGAGACCGTAACGTTTATTCTCTCATGACTTAGTTACACAAACGATTGATTATTATTAATTTTTTGGTTTAAGGTTGTTTCATTAAGATGACTCCCCAGAAATTATTATAACATTATTTGTAACTTTCTGGTTACCTTATTTTTGCCTGATCAATGAATTTATTCACCGTGATAAAGGAAAATCAAGACTATCCGACATATGTAAAAAAAATACTGTTGGAAACACTTTCTCAAAATAATGATAATTGTTTTGAAACTTTCTTGTTTACCTTTGAGTTTTCATTTTTTTTTTTTGTTTTTTGGCTTTCAGCATTAATTAATACACCATTATAAAAGGAAAAGAAAAGAAACCATATGAACTCGTAAGTTTTCTTATGTAAATACTGTTTCAAATAAGACCCACGGTTTATTTGATGAGATGAATGAGATTGTTAATGTGAAACTTTTAAAGTGAAAGGGTTAAATTGAGCAATTATTAACCCTGATGTTTTTTTTATGATGAGATGGTCTCAGAGGACGGTAACAACTAACCATCCGCTTCTGATCATATTTTTTTTGTAATAAAACCGTACCATTTTCTTTTATGATGCTTGTTTAGTTGTATTATCTAAGCTCCGTTTTCTGCTTGAAGGTTGAATGGCAAACATGGCTGACCAGTTTAAGTTGGAGTTTTCTTGTTTGTTTGGTAAAAGTTGGAAACTTTACCAAGCCTGTTCCTATTGGAGACCGAAACTAATTAAGGTAGAGAACATAATCAATTCAGTTTTTAAGCGGACTTTCAAATTTTATTTGATCCCATACATTAATTGAAAATACTAATAGTCGCTAAATGTTGAAAGTTTGACAGAATGATAGATTTTTCCAGATCCCAATTCTTTACAACTTACAGTGATTGTAGCACCAGCAGATACCAATTTATATACTCCCTTTGAAAAAATTGTTAGCACCATATTTATGATCTAGTAAAAAATTTCTTGCCAATTGGTTTGAGAAAACTAATTTAAGTTAAATGATACTTGTTAAGACAGTTTTATGTTTACAGGTGAAGTTGCAACCACCAGTTGCAACCGTACGTAGTTATAAGCTTCTGATACGCAGGATTATGTTTTACTCCATTATTTGTTCTTTAAGTTATTTATTTTTATTAAATTATGCAGAAAATATTCTCATATATCTACAGGAAATTAGTATATATGTGTTGAGAATATTTAAGTGATAAAAAATGGAATGTTCTTTAAAGATTTACGAGTTAGTTTTATAAGATATAGTATATAAAAGATATTATCTTGTTTTTTATATTATGATAATTAAATCTCCTATTCTTATGCAAATATATATCACGTTTTCAATCTATATTGATTAGATCTTTTATGATTCAAATATAATGGAAATATATATGGAGTTATTTGATCTTATACAAAATATATGGACTTTTTTTCACTTGCTATAATTTTCCATTTATTGTAGTTATTTGTACAGACACGTAATCTAAAATTATTTTTTTTGGGCTAAGAAATTTTCGTCAAAGATAGGTGGGTCGGATGTATAGTGTCCTCCTATACTTATGGGTTCAACGGGGTTTGCCATGTGAATGTTTAGCTTTAAACTGTTAGCTTTGTTATATTATCGAGCACTTGGCCTGATAGAACTTGTTTTTCTTAGGAAAACCGGATGAGTTGAATAGTTTGACTATTTTATAAACTTTTTTCCGTTCAATTAAGTATCTTCTTAGATTCGTTGTAATTATAAAATATATATTAATTTATTAACAACTTCATAAGTAGCAGATAAAGTTATATATATATATATATACACACACACTAGTAAGTGAACACGTTATGTGTCCTATCCAGTGATTGCATTTTTTTTTTTTAAAAGCAATATCATTAACCACATCTAGTACGCATATGTCGAACTTACCACGAACAATGGTTCCACCTCTCACGACATGGCTTAAACTTTCCCAATATGAATCAATTTAATTTCTATTTAGCATTTCGTCAAAAAAAGCTCGCGCAATTAATTTTACACAATAATCATTTAGTAATCTTATTGAATCCTTATCTTTTCCCACAATTATTTGATCACATCAAAAGCCCAGACCAACATATTTGAACTTGGACGGTCAAGCGGACTGGTCAACTTAAAGAGAAAAACATGAAAAATGTACATCTGGATCCCAAGGATAATAAAAATAAAAACATCAGGTCATAACAAATATCAATCTTTGAAAGAACCATGTGAAAAATAATGCTGGTGTTAAAAATAGGAAAAATTAGGGCTTCGTCAAAAAAAAAAAAAACAAATTTATTTAAGAATCCGTCTAATTTAGGTCAAATTATTTAAGTTGTGGTCCAATTTTAATCTATATATAAGGTTTCTAAATTCTATTTCTCCCATTTGTTTGTCTATCTAAAACAACCCATCTTCCCCAGTGAGACACCATCACCACAACCATCGTCGTCTCTGGCGATGACGGTGACTGCCGTCGCAGCTACGCCCCTCGTAATCCACTCTCTCTACCTCTGTCGGGCATTGTTTGTATCCATCCATCTATCTATTTATGCTTATATCTATATATATCTTTCTATATATATATATATATATAAGTCAACCCAAAAGAAATGAACCTGCCAAAATTTGTCAATTTTTTCAAAAAATGTCTCTATTCTAATTTACTAATTTCTCATATAGCATAAGGCAATCCAAATACATAAATAAATATGCTCATTCTCACATGTCAATTCATCTCCCAAACTATACTTATATAACAATAAAATATCATATTACTCCTTATATACGATTATTAATTTACTATATTCACTCCATCATTTTTTCATTTTTTCATTTTTTTTGAAAATTTTGAATTCATTTGTACGGGATCATATGTATATACGTATCGCATCCGCAACGCGTGGGCTACGATTACTAGTGTCTATATAGGAGAAAGATATATCGACTGTCTTCTCTCTCTCTACATGTGGTGGTTGGCGGCGCGACGGCCGCTAAGTGGTGATTGGCGGCGCTATGGGAACGGCAAAGGATTTCTGATCTGTCTGTCCCTCTCTCTTTCTCTCTTTCGGGTTATGAGTGTGATGATGAGGGATTGGTTTATAATTTTAGAAATTACAGAACTGGTCCGCTGGTTTTGAATGTTTAACATTCAGTCTCCCAATTAAAATTATTTACTAAAAAATGTTTGAATAGTAATATCTGATTCTTTCTAATGAACAAAAAAACATAAAAGTGAGACTACAGGCTATTTTCGAAGCACTATATAGACTATCTTTAAAATGAATTTGACTGCTTTTAATTGACCATAAACGAGCATAGACTGTTTTAAAATGGCTCAGACTGTTTTTAAATGACTTCAACTATTTTTAAAATGGCTCATATTGATTTTATAATAACCCGGATTAATTTTAAAAGAACTATAAACGACCACAAATTCATTTTAAATGACTCATTGTTTTTACAAGAACTGAGGCAGTTTTAAATTGACTTATATTGTTCTTAAAATTTATTTAAATGACTTGTACTGTTTTTAGATGATTTACACTGTTTTTAAAATAACTCGGACAATTTTAAAATAACATATATTGTATTTAAAATATATCTAAAATGACTTATAAAATGAATTCATGCCCATAACCTTAATCACAAACCAAAACACTAACACGAACAGGTATAGTTCTACAACTAACGAGTCGTTTGAAGAACAATTTCAATTGGTAATTTAATGCAAGGATTAATATCATTGAGTGCTTATACTAAACCCGGTGAGTTTGTTGAGATTTACGAAATTGTTTACTACGAAGTGCTACAGTAAACATGCATATGTTGCGGGGAATGAACTAGTTGACTGTTTATGGGATCTCAGAACAATGTTGTTAATGTTTTGCTAAGACGAAAAACCAAACCTTGAGGTCAAGATTTTTTAATTACCCCCTATTTTAAAATAATCATAACATACTAGGCCAATCCATCGTATTATTTTAAGGGTTTATATGTGGACGGTATCAATTTGAAATTTTAATTAAGCTTTGGTCCCACGTGGCAAAATAATCAAGGTTTAGTCTATTTTGTTTTCGCTCTACAAGAAAGTGAAACGTGGCCGAGGTTAAGCGTATCACTTTTGTTCTCCGTGTGACAATGTTGGCTTTGTTTCTTTTAACACCAGCCATTTAAATATTTTGGATGAAATTACTTTTAGGTCCCATTAATTTTAAATAAAATAGCAAAGGGCCGAAAAAAGCTAAAAGTAACACCGAAAATCCGACATAATTGTAAAATAAAACACTAAAAAATGAATGATATAAAAAAAAGACAACCGGCCCCTATATATATATATATATATATATATTCCACTTTGAACAATAAACACACCAACCCAATAATATCGTTCTTACTGGCCCAAATCCATACTTTTAGAGGTGGTTCTATGTAACTCTGTCTGCTAAGAAGCATGACACATGCGGGTATTTTTGTTCCGAATGAAGAGTGTTCATTGAGGATAACTCTTATAAAACATTAAAAGCAGTTGATTTTAATGACTAAAATTTATTTTGATACTAAAATTGATTTTTAAGATAACGATAATTTATTGCACTCGATTTTATAACAAAAATATACCGAAAAGGAAGAAACTTAAATCTCGATTTGTATTAAGTCGGCCATAATATCTCGTCATTCATTTCTATGGTTAGAATTCGTGTATTCAATCTTAAAAGGACATCCTAAAAAAGTAAGAAAAAAAATGGATTCTTAACAATTCATTTTAATGCACTTTGGTTTTTAATCAGGAGTATTAAAAGCACTTATTGTACACACCAAATAAAATTGTGTCTAGAAATATACAATGATGTAGAAGCCCCATGGAAGAGAATGTATACAGCCACATCTACTGACCAAGGGCTAAATTGTTTATGGATATTTTCTTGTAAGATTGTTTCTATATATTTCCAATTTTAGTAATGGTCATTTAGTTTTTTAAGTTGTTCAAAGGCTTGTGGATTTTTAGGTATGATCATGTCGATTAGTTTGGCTATGTCGTAGATGTGGATTATTTTTTCCTAAACTTCATTTGTGGTTTTGCACTTGGAGATTAAGTTAAAGACGCTTAGTCCTAAGACTCTCTAGGATGAATTTATAGTTTTGCAGTTAAGAAAAAACTCTTTTTCGTTTATTCCAAGTTATATCTTCATTAATTGTTATTGACTCTTTTTCACGTACTTTAATTTTTCATTCATCACAATTATTTGTACAGATATGTATTCTAAACATTATTTTTTATTGGGCAAAGAATTCTCCACCTGTGAGTTTAACGGGGTTTGCCATGTGGATGTTTAGTTCTAAACTATCAGATTTATAATATTACCAAGCTTTTACTCAGATACCACTTGTTTTCCGTTTTCCAAAGGAAAACTAAGAAATAGTGGGTTGAATAGGTGTGTGTATGTATATATACTAATTACTTGAGTGTAAAGAGTAAAGTTTTATAAGGAAAGACTAAAAAGTAGGGGGTGAACACACGTTGGAGGGTTGGTTAAAAAGTAGTAAGTTTTATAAATTTGTTGCATTTCTTAATTTTTTTTATATATTTATATAATTAGGTCAATTATAACTTATGAAAGTCGCTTATTCTTTTAACAAAATGAAAGTTTAAAAAGGTAGTCAAACTTATTCAGCTCCCCCCACCCCTTCTAGATTTCTTCGACAGACCAATAGTAGGATAATCAAACTCACAATTAAATAGCATCACATTGCATGTTGGGGACCTGTACAAAGAAATCGTGGCGGCCATTAGAGCATCAATAACGGAAGAGCATGGCATCATCTTCATTTTTTTGGGAAACGACATGGCAAGATTAAAGGAGGAGGAATAGAAGAGGGGTAGAATCTTCAAAAACTAATTTTCTTTTTCTTTTAATAGACGGATATACATATAGAGAGCGACAGAGGTAGATATATAGATAGAAAGAGAGGGAGAGAGAGAGAGATTATAAAGACCCATCTTCCCCGCACAGATACCTTCCCATTCTCTCTCTGTTTTTCTCCTCGTGTGAATCCTATCATAACCCTCTTCACCGCCCGGTAATCTCTCCCTCGCTGTCATCGCGGTTATCCACCCCAATGGATCAACGCCCATTATTAATGCTCTTAAGAAGGCATTAGGATGAAGATGAATATTAGAAAGATAAATCATTTTTTGGATAGCAAGCTCTCTCCAAATTAGTTTGATTTTGGGCGATCTTGGTATTTAGAAAATGATTTATTTTTTTACTTTTCCTCTTCACCTTCATAACTTCTTAATGGCTCCCGCTGCCCCCTTCTTAATGGAATGTGCTCCTCTTTAATTGTGAGTTCATCTCTGCAATTATTTCTTTTCTAAGCAAACCTAGAGGAGGGGTGTTAATTTGTTTGACTAACTTTTCGATCTTAATTTATAAACAAAACAAATATGCAACGGACATTAATTAGATAACTTGTATGACACTTGTTCGTGGGTAACTCTACCCTCCAAAAAGATGATGTTTGTAGGTTGTTTTACCCCTCAAGGAGAAGCGTTTGTAAAGGCTAGCTACGTCATTATTCCTAAAGGATCATTGATCGTGTTAAATATAAAAAATCTCAAGATCTGCATTTGGAATTGCGGATAGGACGTAGTCTCACATTGAGACAAACGTGTATAAATCTCATGTCAAGTATATTCCATCCCTTACTATTTATATTTAGGTTTTTAAGATACTTATACTAATATATCTACATAACTATATATATATATATATATATACTTGAACGATTATAGTTAAGATGACAGACAACTAGAAAATAAAATATAAGCAACACACCCGGTCAGATAATCGTTCACATTCATGAAGATTAGAACAACGAGGGTTGAGCAATGGGAATTGGTTCCACAATAGGTGTCGCTTACTTACTACTCACTACCCCAACCATCCTGCTTGAGCACTCCTCCTTTGCTGACATATCAAACCCATTAACCAACTCCATATGCTTAGTTTGATTATTCATCAACTCACTAAGCTATTGTGGCTTTGCAAAGAATCCAAATCAAAGTCAACATTAAGATTTAGTTCCTCCACATTTGCCACTTCCTTACTACTCTGTATCCCAACCATACTGCTAAACTCCTCCCCCATAGCCAACATCTCAATCCTATTACCAATCTCTGTCATGTTTTGATCCAACGCCATCACTAGGTAGTTCAAATTTAATATGCTCAAGTTTTACACTCCTTGTCCCATCAAACAGTGATACACCACCCCCGTCATCTCATTTTCATAGTTTTTTTCCAACTTTCTTCATCCGTTCGACCGTTTCACAATCCTTTGACTGGTGAAGTTTCCTTGGTCCATCATTTTCTGGCTCTACCACATATTCAGCATCATTATGAACTTAGAAATTAGTACCCTCTATGCTGCTAGGATACTAGGCCAGACCTCGGGTTGGGTGTCATACGGGCTGTATATCGCATACGCCTCTATGCCACACAATGTCGGAAGCTCCCCCGCTTTTTTTAGCAAGCCCTTATTTATCTTATTAAATGATTCCTTTTTTGGGGAATCATTTTCAATAAAGGCAAGTTTTACCTTCTTTCTAGCCATGCATTTAGACAAAGAAGTAAAGAATGATACCATTTCGTTAGTATGTGAATATTTTATTTTCTGGTCTTATTATTCAAATGTGCATTGTTATTTATACTAATGTCACGACTCATAAGTAAATGCTCGTTCGGAAGTATCCAAAACTAATGAATTTCTTCCTTATTTTTTAAAAATTATGTACAGGTCTGAAATATCCGATCAAGCATTTACTTGTTAGGCATCATGATAATATAAATAGCATTGCCCATATGGACAATAAGACCACAAAATCACATATTCACATACTAACAATAAACTCCCATTCTTTACAACTTTAGTTGAATTCCATGGCCAGAAAGAAGATCAAACTAGCCTTTATCGAAAATGATGCCCAAGAAAGGCATAATTCAATAAAAACAATAAGGGTTTGTTTAAAAAGGCGGGTGATCTCTTGGCCTTTTATGACATTGAGGTGTGTGCCATCATCTACAACCCATATGACACCCGATGCGAGACCTAACTTAGTCTCTCATCGGCATAGAGGGTGAATTCTAAGTTCAAAATGATGCCAAATAAGGAGCAGATCAAGAAGATAATGGACCAACAAATTTTTCAAAAGGCACAGGATTGTGAAAGCGGTCGAATAGATGAAGAAACTAAGGGGGAAAAACAAGTAAAAGGATATGACGAAGGTGATGTGCCGTTGTTTGATGAGACAAGGAGTGCAAAATTTGAGGATGATCGATTTGAACCACTTAGGGAATGTGTTAGATTAAAACATGACATAGATTTTGTAAAATGATTGAAATGTGGACTCGGAGCTTGGAGAGAGGAGAAGGGGGGGAGGGGGGAGGGGGGGACTCAAGTTGGAAGGTTGAGGTAGGGGAAGTAAGTTTTATAAATTTGTTGGATATCTTAATATGTTTATATATTCATATAATTTAGATCAATTATCACTTACGGAAGTTGCTAATTCTTTTAACAAAATAAAAGTTCAAAAAGGTAGTCAAACTTATTCAGCTCCCCCCACACCTTCTAGATTTGTTCGACAGACCAATAGTAGGATAATCAAACTGACAATTAAATAGCATCACATTACATGTTGAGGACCTCTACAAAGAGATCGTGGTGGCCATTAGAGCAGCAATAACGGAAGAGCATGGCATCATCTTCATTTAATAGGGGAACAACACCATTTTTTTGGGGAACGACATGGTAAGATTAAAGGAGGAGGAATAGAAAAGAGATTGAATCATCAAAAACTACTTTTCTTTTTTTTTAATAGCCGGATATATATACATATAGAGAGGGACATAGACAGATATATAAATAGAGAGAGAGGGAGAGAGAGATTATAAAGACCTCTCTTCCCCGCATTGATCCCTTTCCATCCTCCCTCTGTTTTTCACCTCGTGTGGATCCTATCATAACCCTCTTCACCGGCCAGTAATCTCTCCCTCTCTATCATCGTGGTTATCCTCCCCAATGGTTCAACGCCCGTTATTGATGCTCTTAAGAAGGCATTAAGATGAAGATGAATATTAGAAAGATAAATAATTTTTTGGATAGCAAGCTCTCTCCAAATTAGTTTGATTTTGGGCGAGCTTGGCATTTAAAAAATGATTTATCTTTTTACTTTTCTTCTTCATCTTCATAACTTCTTAATGGCTCCCGCTGCCTCTTTCTTAATGGAATGTGCTCCTCTTTAATTGTGAGTTCATCTCTGCAATTATTTCTTTCCTAAGCAAACCTAGAGAAGGGGTGTTAATTTGTTTGACTTACTTTTCAATCTTAATTTATAAACAAAACAAATATGCAACGAACATTAATTACATAACTTGTTTGAGAATTGTTCGTGGGTAACTCTACAATTAAAAAAGATGACGTTAGTGGGTTGTTTTACCCCTCAAGGAGAAGCGTTTGTAAAAGCTAGCTACGTCATTATTCCTAAAGGATCAGTGATCATGTTAAATATAAAAAATCTCAAGATCTGCGTTTGGAATTGCGGATAGGACGTAGTCTCACATTGAGACGAACGTGTATAAATCTCGTGTCAAGTATATTCTATCCCTTACTATTTATATTTAGGTCTTTAAGATACTTATACTAATATATATATATATATATATATATATATATATATATATATATATATATATATATAGTTGAACGAGTATAGTTAAGATGACAGACAACTAGAAAATAAAAGATAAGCAATACACCCGGTCAGATAATCGTTCACATTCAAAAGTACCTAATTAGCAGTTAACAATTTACATGAGATTCCCACTAACTTGTTCAGTTATTGACAAAAGAATCTATTAGCTCAATAAGATGATTCAAATGTTTGTTTTGAACTTCACAGCTATCGACAAATAGATCTTTGTTCTTTGATAACTCGATCAAGATGCTCGCATTGGATATAATCGACACTAAATGCATAAAAGATCTAAAAACACTTCATATCTAAAGGATCAAACATAAAAAATCATGCGTAATAAAGACAATAACTAAAATTATTCTTCGGGTCTCCTAAGCCACAAAAGCATCAAACCAACCCTCGTTCTTCTAATATTCATATAATCATTTTCATGAAGATTAGAACAACGAGGGTTGAGCAATGGGATTTGGTTTCATAATAGGTGTCACTTACTTACTACTCACTACCCCAACCATCCTGCTTGAGCACTCCTCCTTTGCTGACATATCAAACCCATTAACCAACTCCATATGCTTAGTTTGATTATTCATCAACTCACTAAACTATTGTGGCTTTTCAAAGAATCCAAATCAAAATCAAAGTTAAGATTTAGTTCCTCCACATTTGCCACTTTCTTACTACTCTGTATCCCAACCATACTGCTTAACCCCTCCCCCATAGCCAACATCTCAATCCTATTACCATTCTCCGTCATGTTTTGATCCAACGCCGTCACTAGGTGGTTCAAATTTAATATGCTCAAGTTTTATACTCCTTGTCCCATCAAACAGTGGTACACCACTCCCGTCATCTCATTTTTATAGTTTTTTTCCCACTTTCTTCATCCGTTCAACCGTTTCACAATCCTTTGACTGGTGAAATTTCCTTGGTCCATTATTTTCTGGCTCTACTCCATATATGGCATCATTCTGAACTAAAAAATCAGTACTCTTTATGCTGCTAGGATACTAGGTCAGACCTCAGGTTGGGTGTCATACGGGCTGTATATGATCACATATGCCTCTATGCCACACAATGTCGAGAGCTCCCCCGCCTTTTTCAACAAGCCCTTATTTATCTTATTGAATGATGCCTTTCTTGGGGAATCATTTTTAATAAAGGCAAGTTTTACCTTCTTTCTAGCCATGCATTTAGACAAAAAAGTAAAGAATGATACTATTTTGTTAGTATGTGAATATTTTCTTTTCTGGTCTTATTATTGAAATGGTCGTTGTTATTTATAATATCGTCACGCCTCATAAGTAAATGATCGATCGGAGGTATTCAAAACTAATGAATTCCTTCCATAGTTTTTAAGAATTATGTACAGGTCTGAAATATCGGATCAAGCATTTACTTGTTAGGCATGATGATAATATAAATAGCATTGCCCATTTGGACAATAAGACCACAAAATCACATATTCACATACTAACCATAAACTCCCATTCTTTACAACTTTAGTCGAATTCCATGGCCAGAAAGAAGGTCAAACTAGCCTTTATTGAAAACGATGCCCAAGAAAGGCATAATTCAGTAACAAAAAGGGCTTGTTTAAAAAGGTGGGTGATCTCTGGGCCTTTTGTGACATTGAGGCGTGTGCCATTATCTACAACCCATATGACACCCGGGGGGGGGGGGGGGGGGGGGGGGGGGGGGGTTGTGTGGTGGACTCAAGTTGGAAGGTTGGGGTAGGGGTAGTAAGTTTTATAAATTTGTTGGATATCTTAATATGTTTATATATTCATATAATTTAGATCAATTATCACTTACGGAAGTTGCTAATTCTTTTAACTAAATAAAAGTTCAAAAAGGTAGTCAAACTTATTCAGCTTCCCCCGCCCCTTCTAGATTTGTTCAATAGACCAGTAGTAGGATAATCAAACTCACAATTAAAAAACATCACAATTCATGTTGGGGAGATGTACAAAGCGGTTGTGGGGGCCGTTAGAGCACCAATAACAGAAGAGCATGGCATCATCTTCATTTAATTGGGGAACAACGCCATTTTTTTTGAAAACGTCATGGCAAGATTAAAGGATGAGTAATAGAAAAGAGGTAGAGTCTTAAAAAGGTAATTTGCTTTTTCTTTTAATACCCGGATATATATACATATAGAGAGGAACAGAGACAAATATATAAATAGAGAGAGAGATTATGAAGACCTCTCTTCCCCGCATTGATCCCTTTCCCTTAAACAAAATAGTATCTATTATTCATCAAATCCAATTAAGAGAGTTTTTATTTTTTAAATCTTTTAATATCTTTGTTTTTCATTGAAACAGTACAACTAACTATGCACTCGTGTCATATTTTATTCGTACTAATGCTTTAAAATCAATAATATTTACTATTAGAACTAAAGTACATTAATTTAATTTAATTTTCTCTTTATATACAATTGTTATTATTTGTCCTTAAAATCTTGATATATATAATTATAAATTATGTCAAAATAATTGGCGTATCCCAAACGTACCATACCGATTTTTTTTTGAAAAAATGGTATCGCTGTATTCGTATCAGGCCGGATACGACATACCCGTAGCCATACAACTTAGGTTTAGACATATAAAATTTGATAATTAGGTTTAGCCCATTGTATGTTTTGTCATTGCCTCAATTCTTTTTTGTACATAATTTTCCATTTTTCATAATCTTCCTTCCACCTTTCGGCTTTCTGTCTCCATAAACCAACAATGTCCTATTCTTTTGTAACTCACCAATCTCCCTCTCTCGTAACAACTCTCTCTCTTTCAGATACCACTTTTTACTGAAGCTCAGAATCATTCCATACCTTATACTAGTCACCTATGATTAACTTCCACTTGAAATAACAACTCACAATATAAGCTGGTTGTTTGTTTATTTTTTTCATGGAAAATAGAGATACATAATGTGTAACATCCCGTATTTTTATAAATGGTTTTATTTATGATTTAATTTATCCAAAAACGTTTTATACAAAATTTTACCAAAAACCGGTCACTCGACTAATTTTTAGCCAAAAACCAAAACTCTTCCGAAAAACTTTATTTTAAAAACCTGTTATTAATTTTACTAATAAAATAATTTTACTAATAAAAAGGACCCAATAGATTTGTTTCTAAAAATTTGTTATTTTTGAGTAGTAAAACAATATTTTTGGATTAAGAGTTAGCTTTTAGAACTTTGGGGACCAAATAGTTCGCTTCCACAAACTATCTAAAAACAGTTTTTCTAAACCTAAAAATCAGCCCACTTTCAATTCTTTAAACCTAAAACCAGCCAAATACAAGAGAGAAAAGATAGAAAAAGGAGAAGAAGAAGAAGAAGAAACCACGTGAGCGGGTTCATACCGGAAGCATCTCCTCTACGCACTAAGGTAACGGGGGTTATCCATTGTGCCTAGACGAGGGTGTATGTTAGGTTTTGGTTTTGTGTTTATTATAAATTGGGGGTTTTTACCTTTTATCTTAATTATGTTCTTAAATTGTTAATTGAGTTTATTTGTTGTACGTTTAATTCACTTATTTAACTTTCGAGTAGTTGAGGATTTAGCCTTTTAATTTCGGATTAATGAGAATATTAATGGGTTGCGTGTTTTATGCGTTGATTATGTGTTATTATGGTTGTTGATAGAATTGGGTGAATTATTGTTGAATAAAGATGAGTTTTATATTGCGTATACAAGGTGTTTGTTAAAATGCCTGAATGGAATTTTATATTGATAGAGTTGGTTGGCTAGTTGTGAATCTAGTACCTATGCTTATTTGCTTTGTTGAATCACATCCAACGGACATATGAGAATGTGTTATTTGTGTGGATTTATATTATTGGCCGAGGTCGTATGAGAATGTGATATTTGCGTGGATTTATATTATTGACCGAGGCCTTGTGATTTAGCTGTAGTGGCAATGGTCTCTGTCTCTCCCTAATTCCGGGGACAGAAGACGGCCGAGGAGATAGGGAATGACTCGTCTTACGGACTGGGGCGAGTGGCGTGAGAGGTCCTAGTGTGCACTATCTCCCTAATTCCGGGGACATAAGACGGCCGAAGGAATAGGGAATGACTCGTCTTACAGACTGGGACGAGTGGCGTGAGAGGTCCAAGTGCGCACTATAAATATATTTTTATGTTAGCAATGGTCTTTGTCTCTCCCTAATTCCGGGGACAGAAGACGGCCGAAGGGATAGGGAATGACCTACCTTACGGACTGGGGTAGGTGGCGTGAGAGGTCCATGTATGCTATAGATGTATGATGAAGTTATTTAATTTATTTCGTTGTAAGATGTTATTCTATTTCTTCTTATATGTTAATTATCATAGTAGTTGTTTGTGGGTTCTTGCATTTATGGGATGGAGTGACGGTATTTTGTGAGTCGTCCCGTCTATGTATGTGTGTGGGACTCACCGTTACAATTTTGTCTTTCAGGTACATCATAGGTTGATGCGTTTGGTTAGGATCTTTAGCAAGGCATCACATGGGCTCGGGGCTTCTTTCTGTTGCTTTCATTTTTACTTAGACATTTTTTAGGTTGTAGCCTAAGGGCAAATTCATTCGTTTGTTAACTTTTAGCTTTTATAAATCTTACCTTGTAGCCGTGTTTGGCAAACAGTTTTATTTATTCTTTTAAATGTTCCTTTAGCTCGCAAGTGTTTTCTTTTAAAATTTTAAATTTTTGTACCAACAGGTTTTGTTTTCCTTTTTATTTAAAAAGGTCATGCCTCGATGTCCGTGTTTTCCGGATTTTGGGGCGTGACAAGTTGGTATCAGAGCTAACTAGGTTCTTGTATACTTTGGGACGACGGGAAGATGGGTAACCATTGGACCAAGATCCATCGTATCATTTTCACAAAACTTTTTCCAAAAATTCAAACTTTTTCAAAAACGGGGGGTTGCATTTAGCTTAAGACATGTAGATAGAATTTAGCAGTAATTGATGATAGGAAAGTCCACATATGAGGCTAGTTGGGGACAATGAGGACGCTTGTTGATCCCGGCTCGCCAAGCTAGTGGGTGGACCTTTCGTCGGTATGTGTGAAGGAATACCTTAGCGATGTGGAGTTCTAGAGTATGCGAGGACGCTCGGGTGCTTTAGGATAACGTATCGTGATGGGTTATCCCTCGCACTTTTGTGTTGTTTGTATGCGTGTGTAGATTGATATAGTATGTATGAGGTATAAATTTGCATGTCTAGTAGTAGCGAATTATTAGAGTGCGAGAAATTGTGAATTTGATGGTTTTATGTAGTGCCATTTTCAAATTATTAACTTGTGTGTTAATGGTTATTATATGCGAATGGTTGTTGTTCGTAAAAACGTTATGGATTAGAATGATGTTGTGTGATATGTTCCTTGTAAGGAATTTACAAGTGTTGAATAATGTTATGTTTTTGTATCGTTAATTTTTCTGCAGAAAAACGACCAGTCGTTTTGTTAAAAAGGATCGGTCGAATTTTTTCGGACCTCAATGGAAGGATTTTTACCAAAAACGATCAGTCCTTTTCCAAAACGATCGGTCGAATTTTTTTGGACCTCACTGGAAGGATTTTTACCAAAAACGATCGGTCGTTTTCCAAAACGATCGGTCGAATTTTTTCGGACCTCAATGGAAGGATTTTGACCAAAAACGATCGGTCGTTTTCCAAAACGATCGGTCGAATTTTTTTGGACCTCACTGGAAGGATTTTGACAAAAAACGGTCGGTCGTTTGTCAAAAACGATCGGTCGTATCTGGCAATTTTGCTATTTTTCTCGTTATACTTCAAACGCTCGTAACTTTTTCGTAACTCCGATTCTGGTTCCGCTTGAACCGTTGGCTTCGTTTTTCAGTCCTCTATCTTTCTGATGTTTCGGAATTTACAGTTTCTATTTTTGGAAAAGACAAAGCGTATAATCAAAATCAATTATTGAACCCGTGGTTCACCAGAAAGCTTGATAAAGTTATTAGCATAAAAAAACGAGCGTTTATCATGTTTTACATGTTTTGTGATTATCGCGTAATGTGCGGATGTTGTATTGTATGATTAGCGGAATTTGAAATTTTTGGTGGGACGTAGATTTAGTTAAGTGTTAGGAGCCAAGATGAAGAAGTATAACATTCATGTATGAGTAGTAATGTCAAGTGAGACAACTAAAGTGTCGGTTTAATCTGTTGTAGTCATGGCTATTACCACAAGGACTAGTGGACGAGGACCAGCTACACACGGGGGCGCATCACCATCAAGCGGTGTGGCTACCCGAGGTGGGGCAAATGGAAGAGGAAGAAGAGATCCAAGGGGGAGGGGAGCAACTAGAGGGAGAAGGGCTGCTAGAGGTCGTGGGAGGAGAGGTAACACTAGGGCCCCACCACCTGAGCAACCCGAGGTAGAGGTAGAGGCTGAAAATATATATATGGAGGTGAATGAGGAAGAAGCGGAGACATACGCACCTGAACCGGAATCGGTAAACGCTAACCAAGTGATGACCGACCTTCAGAAGGTGGTGCAAATGATGGTGCAGAATGCACAAGTTGGAAGTTCAAGTAACAATGGATTGCTTAACTTCACTCGATTGGGGACTCCGACTTTCGATGGGATAGGTGAACCATCCATAGCTGAGGGATGGGTGGACGAAATGGAGAAGTACTTATCGGCAGCGGGTATCATAGGTGGGGAACAGCGGATGAATATGGCGCAGTTTCACCTAAAGGGTGAAGCACGGAAGTGTTGGTTGGGAATCGTGGATACATACGACATAAGCAACTTCGAATGGAATGAGTTCATCAAATTGTTTAATCGACAATTTCTTCCAGATTCTTATAAGGATGAAATGAGGAGGCGTTTCGAGGAACTATATCAAGGAGGTATGACTGTTCAAGCATACCAGCTAAAGTTTACCTCACTCTCGAGGTATGCCCCAGAATCTGTTATAGGGGGTGCAGAAAGATGTAGGAGATTCATGAAGGGGTTGAATCCGACCATCTCGTTACAATTGGCATCGGCTCAACATGTCAACTATAATGAATTGGTAAAATCAGCCCAAGCTGTGGAGGGAGCTCTACTCCATAGCAAGAGAGTCTCGGAGAAATCAAAAACCGGAAATGCTCCGAGGGAAGATAAGAAGCGGACTTGGGATATGGCGAATAATTCGCGATTTCAACAACCGGGAAGAGGAGAGAGGAGTTTTAATCCACCACCGACAAACGTCATGATAAGGGGAGCGTGTTTCCACTGTGGAGACGCGAGCCATCGACAATTCGAGTGCCCTAGGGTCCAATGTAGGACATGAAACCGAATGGGACATACAGCGAGGGTTTGTCCCGGGGGACAAGGAAGAATTGACACCAACCGACCCTTTAACCAACCTAGGTTGCCACCACCACCACCAAGAAGACCTGAATTTGTGCCACAACCCCAATTACCTGGAAACCAAGGGGGAGGGTTTCGAGGTAACCACCAAAGAGGGGGAAACCGTGGGAACTACCGAGGAGGCTATCAAGGCCTGGGAAACCGAGGAAATCATGGGGGAAATCGAGGACCGCAAGGAAACCCACCGATTCAAGCACGTCTATTCGCCTTGCCACAGTTGCCAAACCAAGGAGATCCGGCAAATGTACAAGGTATGGTTCTTGTGTTCTCATCTTGGGCACATGTTCTTTTCGATACGGGAGCTTCGCATTTTTTTATATCTAGAAGTCTAGCTGAGTCTTTATCGTTAGAAATTGGGGTTCTAGAGAACCCGATCGTTGTAGAGACTCCTGTTGGGGGTTGAGTAGTGTTGGACCGAATGTGTCGGTCTTGTGAGATGGTGGTCGCGGACCACGTGTTTATATATGAATTAGTTGTTATAGAGATGTCGGGATTCGACGTGATACTTGGAATGGACTGGTTGGTTCATTTCAACTCTTTCATCGATTGTGTTCGACGAAAAATTTTCCTTACGACTTCATCCGGAGATGAGGTGTTCTTTCGTGGAGAAAGGGACGCTACCCTTTCTTCTATTCCTTATTATTCCAAGCGGGTTGTGGGCAACTTGTCTTGTCTTTTGGCTAGTCTCTCGGTAGTGGATAACGACGAGGAAGTGGAAATGTGGCCACGCGTAGTGGACGATTTTAGAGATGTGTTTCTGAAGGATCTACCGGGGTTACCACCGAAGAGAGGGTTAGACTTTTCTATCGACTTGGTACCGGAAACGGCACCCATAGCCATTTCCCCGTACCGATTGGCACCGGCTGAGTTAAAAGAGTTAAGTAAGCAGTTAGAAGAACTGCTAGAGAAGGGGTTTATTAGGCGGAGTACGTCACCGTGGGCGGCACTGGCCTTATTTGTGCAAAAGAAGGATGGATCGATGAGGATGTGCATCGACTATCGAAAGCTAAATAGGGTGACTATTAAGAATAAGTACACATTACCTCGAATTGACGATTTGTTTGACCAACTGAGGGTGAAAGATGAGGATATTTCGAAAACGGCCTTTAGGACTCGGTATGGTCACTATGAGTTTGTGGTCATGCCATTCGGGTTAACTAATGCGCCGGTGGCATTTATGGAATTAATGAACCGGATTTTTAAGGAGTATCTCGACAAGTTCGTGGTGGTCTTCGTCGACGATATCCTGATTTACTCGAGTTCAAGAGAGCAACACGAGGAGCATCTCCGTTTAGTGTTGCTCACATTGAGAGAGCACCAACTTTACGGAAAATTTAGCAAATGTGAGTTTTGGCTAAATGAGGTAAAATTTCTTGGACATGTGATCTCGGAAGAAGGGATAAAGGTGGACACGACGAAAATTGAGACGGTCTCAAAATGGGCACAACCAAAGAATGTGTTCGAAATTCGAAGTTTCTTGGGTTTAGCGGGGTACTATCGACGGTTCATCAAGGATTTCTCGAAGTTGGCGACTCCAATGACTTACCTTACCAAGAAGGGGGTGAAGTTCGTGTGGAGTGAGGCTTGCGAGGAAGCTTTCCTAGAGCTCAAGAAGCGGTTGACTAGTTCTCCCATAGTAGTTATTCCTGAGCAAGGGAAGGGTTACCAAGTGTATTACGATGCTTCGAAGGAAGGTTTGGGTTGCGTCTTGAAGCAAGACGGAAAGGTTATCGCTTATGCTTTGCGACAACTAAAGATTCACGAAAAGAACTATCCGACTCATGACCTAGAGCTAGCGGCAATAGTTCATGCGTTGAAGATATAGAGGCATTATCTGTTCGGGGAAAAGTTCAAAGTGTTCTCGGATCACAAGAGCTTAGGGAATATTTTTACCCAACGTGATCTAAATATGCGACAACGACGATGGATGGAATATCTGGAACAATACGACTACGACTTGCACTATCACCCGGGAAAGGCCAATGTAGTGGCGGATGCCTTGAGTCGAAAGTCCCATGCGACCTTAGCGCATGTGGCGATCGAAGAATGGAGGATGATGGGAAAAGTGAATGAATTTGACTTAGAGTTGGGGAATGTTAATGTGGGGACCTTGTACACAATAGTGGTACAACCGGAACTTGTGAGTAGGGTTTTGGAAGCACATGAAGGGGACGAGAAAGTGGAGAACTACGAGAAACAGATGAGTTCGAGCGAAGGATTAGATGGTTGGACGAAAGGAACCACTGGAGGACTACGATTTAAGGGAAGGACTTATGTGACAGAAAACATGAGGAACGAGGTATTAAAGGAGTTTCACCACTCCTGATTAGCCATTCATCCCGGTGGGACAAAAATGTATCACGATGCGAAGAGACAATTTTGGTGGCCCGGAATGAAACGAGATGTAGCTTCATATGTTAGCAGGTGTCTAACTTGCCAGCAAGTGAAAGCGGAACACCAAAGACCGGCGGGTATGC
Source organism: Primula veris (assembly GCA_963682055.1). Taxonomy (NCBI): domain Eukaryota; kingdom Viridiplantae; phylum Streptophyta; class Magnoliopsida; order Ericales; family Primulaceae; genus Primula; species Primula veris. The sequence continues at coordinate 25,906,009 of OY821743.1, read as the reverse complement.
TTCAACCTTTACCGGTGGTGGAATGGAAGTGGGAAAGGATAGCAATGGATTTTGTTACCAACTTACCTAAGTCGGTAGGTGGGAATGACGCTGTGTGGGTTGTGGTCGACCGTTTGACCAAATCTGCACACTTCATTGCAATCAAGATAACGAATTCGGTGGAAATCTTGGGACGAAAGTATATTAAGGAAATTGTTAGACTTCACGGGGTACCGATTTTGATAGTATCGGATCGAGACGCGAGGTTTGTGTCGAGGTTCTGGGGCGCATTGCAAAATGCCTTAGGGACCAAGTTGACAATGAGTACGGCGTTTCATCCCCAATCGGATGGACAATCGGAGCGGACTATCCAAGTGCTAGAGGATATGTTGCACGCATGCGTGAATGACTTCAAGGGAGGCTGGGAGAACCATCTACCCTTAGTGGAGTTTGCGTATAATAATAGCTTTCAAGCTAGTATTGGCATGGCACCTTTCGAGGCTTTATACGGGCGGTCGTGTAGGTCTCCGGTGTGTTGGACCGAGGTGGGAGAAGCAGAAATGTTAGAACCGCAATTGGTTCAAGAAACAACAGAAAAGATTAAGTTAATTCGACAAAGGCTTGAGACGGTCCGAAGTAGGCAAAAGAGTTATGCAGATAAGAGGAGGAGACCTTTGGAGTTCAGAAAGGGGGATCAAGTATTTTTGCGAGTTTCGCCAAGGAAGGGGATTATGAGGTTTGGCTCTAAAGGGAAGTTGAGCCCGAGATTTATCGGATCATTTGAGATCGTGGACCGAGTTGGAGAAGTTGCATACCGGTTGGACTTGCCACCAAAGTTGGCGGGAATTCACCCGGTTTTCCATGTGTCAATGTTGAAAAAGTATCATCACGACCCTTCACATGTGGTGGACTTTGAGGACATTGAGGTTAGTGCGGATGTGACCTACGAAGTGGGACCTATGAGGATTATCGATGTGCAAGAGAAGGAACTTCGAGGAAATACGATTAGATTGGTAAAGGTGGTTTGGAAACACCATGGGGCCGATGAGGCAACTTGGGAACCTGAGGATGAGATGAAGAGGAAATATCCTAATCTCGACTTTTCTTTAGGTACGTTCGTTTAGATGTTTTCTAATTTCGGGATGAAATTTCTTTATCGGGGAAGGTTTGTAACGCCTAGAGTTTGGAGTTTATTTTTGTTGTAACGCCTAGAGTTTACGGAGTTGTTGCGTTGGCTTTTATCATGTTTGATATTGCATATAGGTGTTTACCTTATTTGAGTTTTGTAGATGTTATGGAGTTGTTGAGTTAGAAGCATGTGAGTTGTTGAGGTAGAAACATGTCGGCTTAGTTTACTTTATTTTCTTTTATGTTACAGCCGCTTGTTTTACATTGTTGTCTTTTATTCTGTTAGATATTGTATACAGGCGGTTATTCTTACATGGTGCATTATCTGAAGTTTATTTTATTTGTGTTATGGAATAGTTACGAGTTGTGAACCCTGCGTATATTATATTTCTTAGATTATGACACGAATTGGACGTTTAAAATTTCATGGTCTTATTTGTAAAAGTTTATCATTTCTGGGTATAGTTGTTTAGATAGGAAATTTCGGGACGAAATTCTTTTAAGGAGGGTTAGTTGTAACATCCCGTATTTTTATAAATAGTTTTATTTATGATTTAATTTATCCAAAAACGTTTTATACAAAATTTTACCAAAAACCGGTCACTCGACTAATTTTTAGCCAAAAACCGAAACTCTTCCGAAAAACTTTATTTTAAAAACCTGTTATTAATTTTACTAATAAAAAAGACCCAATAGATTTGTTTCTAAAGATTTGTTATTTTTGAGTAGTAAAACAATATTTTTGGATTAAGAGTTAGCTTTTAGAACTTTGGGGACCAAATAGTTCGCTTCCACAAACTATCTAAAAACAGTTTTTCTAAACCTAAAAATCAGCCCACTTTCAATTCTTTAAACCTAAAACCAGCCAAATAAAAGAGAAAAAAGGAGAAGAAGAAGAAGAAGAAGAAACCACGTGAGCGGGTTCATACCGGAAGCATCTCCTCTACGCACTAAGGTAACGGGGGTTATCCATTGCGCCTAGACGAGGGTGTATGTTAGGTTTTGGTTTTGTGTTTATTATAAATTGGGGGTTTTTACCTTTTATCTTAATTATGTTCTTAAATTGTTAATTGGGTTTATTTGTTGTACGTTTAATTCACTTATTTAACTTTCGAGTAGTTGAGGATTTAGCCTTTTAATTTCGGATTAATGAGAATATTAATGGGTTGCGTGTTTTATGCGTTGATTATGTGTTATTATGGTTGTTGATAGAATTGGGTGAATTATTGTTGAATAAAGATGAGTTTTATATTGCGTATACAAGGTGTTTGTTAAAATGCCTGAATAGAATTTTATATTGATAGAGTTGGTTGGCTAGTTGTGAATCTAGTACCTATGCTTATTTGCTTTATTGAATCGCGTCCAAGGGACATATGAGAATGTGTTATTTGTGTGGATTTATATTATTGGCCGAGGCCATATGAGAATGTGATATTTGCGTGGATTTATATTATTGGCCGAGGCCTTGTGATTTAGCTGTAGTGGCAATGGTCTCTGTCTCTCCCTAATTCCGGGGACAGAAGACGGCCGAGGTGATAGGGAATGACTCGTCTTACGGACTGGGGCGAGTGGCGTGAGAGGTCCTAGTGTGCACTATCTCCCTAATTCCGGGGACATAAGACGGCCGAAAGAATAGGGAATGACTCGTCTTACAGACTGAGACGAGTGGCGTGAGAGGTCCAAGTGCGCACTATAAATCTATTTTTATGTTAGCAATGGTTTTTGTCTCTCCCTAATTCCGGGGACAGAAGACGGCCGAAGGGATAGGGAATGACCTACCTTACGGACTGGGGTAGGTGGCGTGAGAGGTCCATGTATGCTATAGATGTATGATGAAGTTATTTAATTTATTTCGTTGTAAGATGTTATTCTATTTCTTCTTATACGTTGATTATCATAGTAGTTGTTTGTGGGTTCTTGCATTTATGGGATGGAGTGACGGTATTTTGGGAGTCGTCCCGTCTATGTAGCCCATTGTATGTTTTGTCATTGCCTCAATTCTTTTTTGTACATAATTTTGCATTTTTCATAATCTTCCTTCCACCTTTCGGCTTTCTGTCTCCATAAACCAACAATGTACTACTCTTTTGTAACTCACCAATCTCCCTCTCTCTTAACAACTCTCTCTCTTTCAGATACCACTTTTTACTGAAGCTCAGAATCATTCCATACCTTATACTAGTCACCTATGATTAACTTCCACTTGAAATAAAAACTCTGTAACATCCCGTATTTTTATAAGTGATTTTATTTATGATTTAATTTATCCAAAAACGTTTTATTCAAAATTTTACCAAAAACCGGTCATTCGACTAATTTTTAGCCAAAAACCGAAACTCTTCCAAAAAGCTTTATTTTTAAAACCTGTTACTAATTTTATAAATAAAAAGGACCCAATAGGTTTGTTTCTAAAGATTTGTTATTTTTGAGTAGTAGAACAATATTTTTGGATTAAGAGTTAGCTTTTAAAACTTTGGGGACCAAATAGTTCGCTTCCACAAACGTTGTAAAAACAGTTTTTCTAAACCTAAAATCAGCCACTTTTCATTCTAAAAACCTAAATCAAAACAGCAAAATAGAAGAGAGAAAAAGAGAGAAAAGAGAAGAAGAAGAAGAAGAGGAAACCACCATTAGTGGGCTCATACCGAAAGCATCTCCACTACGCTCTAAGGTAACGGGGCGAGGGTGTATGTCAGGATTATGTTTTACAATTATTGTTAATTGGGGGGTTTTTGCCTTTTATCTTAAATATGTTCTTAATTGGTTAATTGGGTTTATTTGTTGGATGTTTTAATTCACTTGTTTGATTTTGGATTAGTTGTGGATTTAGTCTTTTGATTTCGGATTAATGATAATATTAATGGGTTGCGTGTTATATGCGTTGATTATGTATTATTATGGTTGTTGATAGAATTGGGTAAATTATTGTTGAATAAAGATGAGTTTTATATTATGCATACAAAGTGTTTGTTAAAATGCCTGAATGGGTTTTTATGTTGTTGAAATGATTGGCTAGTTGTGAATCTAGCATCTATGATTATGGTTTATGTTGTATTACGCTAAGTGACATATGAGTTTATGTTAGTTGAATAGTATAATATTATTGGCCGAGGCCTTAATATTTATACGTATGAGATGGTGTTATTTGCATGATTTTATATTATTGGCCGAGGCCTTGTGATTTAGCTGTAGTGGCAATGGTCTCTGTCTCTCCCTAATTCCGGGGACAGAAGACGGCCGAGGGGATAGGGAATGACTCGTCTTACGGACCGGGGCGAGTGGCGTTAGAGGTCCCAGTGTGCACTATATTTACTTTTATGTTAGCAATGGTCTATGTCTCTCCCTAATTCCGGGGGCATAAGACGGCCGAAGGGATAGGGAATGACTCGTCTTACGGACTGGGACGAGTGGCGTGAAAGGTCCAAGTGCGCACTATAAATCTACTTTTATGTTGCAATGGTCTCTGTCTCTCCCTAATTCTGGGGACAGAAGACGGCCGAGGGGATAGGGAATGACTCGTCTTACGGACCGGGGCGAGTGGCGTTAGAGGTCCCAGTGTGCACTATATTTACTTTTATGTTAGCAATGGTCTATGTCTCTCCCTAATTCCGGGGGCATAAGACGGCCGAAGGGATAGGGAATGACTCGTCTTACGGACTGGGACGAGTGGCGTGAAAGGTCCAAGTGCGCACTATAAATCTACTTTTATGTTGCAATGGTCTCTGTCTCTCCCTAATTCCGGGGACAGAAGACGGCCGAAGGGATAGGGAATGACCTACCTTACGGACTGGGGTAGGTGGCGTGAGAGGTCCATGTATGCTTTAGATGTATGTTGTTGTTATCTAATTTATTTAATTTATCCCGTTGTAGAATGTCTTTATATTTCTCTTTATACGTCGATTATCGTAGTTGTAGAATTTGTGGGCTCTTGCATTTATGGGATGGAGTGACGGTATTTGTGGTGCCGTCCCGTCTAGTTATGTGCGTGGGACTCACCGTTACAATTTTGTTGTTCAGGTACATTATAGGTTGAGGCGTTTGGTTAGCAGCTTTAGCAATTACGGAAGTTGCTAATTCTTTTAACTAAATAAAAGTTCAAAAAGGTAGTCAAACTTATTAAGCTTCCCCCACCCCTTCTAGATTTGTTCAATAGACCAGTAGTAGGATAATCAAACTCACAATTAAAAAACATCACAATTCATGTTGGGGAGATGTACAAAGCGGTTGTGGGGGCCGTTAGAGCACCAATAACGGAAGAGCATGGCATCATCTTCATTTAATTGGGGAACAACGCCATTTTTTTGAAAACGTCATGGCAAGATTAAAGGATGAGTAATAGAAAAGAGGTAGAGTCTTAAAAAGCTAATTTGCTTTTTCTTTTAATACCCGGATATATATACATATAGAGAGGAACAGAGACAAATATATAGATAGAGAGAGAGATTATGAAGACCTCTCTTTCCCGCATTGATCCCTTTCCCTAAAACAAAATAGTATCTATTATTCATCAAATCCAATTAAGAGAGTTTTTATTTTTTAAATCTTTTAATATCTTTATTTTTCATTGAAACAGTACAACTAACTATGCACTCGTGTCATATTTTATTCGTACTAATGCTTTAAAATCAATAATATTTACTATTAGAACTAAAGTACATTAATTTGATTTATTTTTCTCTTTATATACAATTGTTATTATTTGTCCTTAAAATCTTGATATATATAATTATAAATTATGTCAAAATAATTGACGTATCCCAAACGTACCATACCGATTTTTTTTTTGAAAAAATGGTATCGCTGTATTCGTATCAGGCCGGATACGACGTACCCGTAGCCATACAACTTAGGTTTAGACATATAATATTTGATAATTAGGTTTAGCCCATTGTATGTTTTGTCATTGCCTCAATTCTTTTTTGTACATAATTTTCCATTTTTCATAATCTTCCTTCCACCTTTCGGCTTTCTGTCTCCATAAACCAACAATGTACTACTCTTTTGTAACTCACCAATCTCCCTCTCTCTTAACAACTCTCTCTCTTTCGGATACCACTTTTTACTGAAGCTTAGAATCATTCCATACCTTATACTAGTCACCTATGATTAACTTCCACTTGAAATAACAACTCACAATATAAGCTGGTTGTTTGTTTATTTTTTTCATGGAAAATAGAGATACATAATGGGCCTGAGGAGTCGTAACACGGAGAAATTGGCTTCGATCGATGAGCAACTGAGGCTGTTAGTGCCTAGAAAAGTGTCGGAAGATGATAAGTTGGTGGAATATGATGCTCTTCTTTTGGATCATTTTCTTGATATTCTACACGACTTGCATGGAGAAGATCTCAGAGAGACCGTAACGTTTATTCTCTCATGACTTAGTTACACAAACGTTTGATTATTATTAATTTTTTGTTTTAAGGTTGTTTCATTAAGATGACTCCCCAGAAATTATTATAACATTATTTGTAACTTTCTGGTTACCTTATTTTTGCCTGATCAATGAATTTATTCACCGTGATAAAGGAAAATCAAGACTATCCGACATATGTAAAAAAAATACTGTTGGAAACACTTTCTCAAAATAATGATAATTGTTTTGAAACTTTCTTGTTTACCTTTGAGTTTTCATTTTTTATTTTTTTTTTGGCTTTCAGCATTAATTAATACACCATTATAAAAGGAAAAGAAAAGAAACCATATGAACTTGTAAGTTTTCTTATGTAAATACTGTTTCAAATAAGACCCACGGTTTATTTGATGAGATGAATGAGATTGTTAATGTGAAACTTTTAAAGTGAAAGGGTTAAATTGAGCAATTATTAACCCTGATGTTTTTTTTATGATGAGATGGTCTCAGAGGACGGTAACAACTAACCATCCGCTTCTGATCATATTTTTTTTGTAATAAAACCGTACCATTTTCTTTGATGATGCTTGTTTAGTTGTATCATCTAAGCTCCGTTTTCTGCTTGAAGGTTGAATGGCAAACATGGCTGACCAGTTTAAGTTGGAGTTTTCTTGTTTGTTTGGTAAAAGTTGGAAACTTTACCAAGCCTGTTCCTATTGGAGACCGAAACTAATTAAGGTAGAGAACATAATCAATTCAGTTTTTAAGTGGACTTTCAAATTTTATTTGATCCCATACATTAATTTAAAATACTAATAGTCGCTAAATGTTGAAAGTTTGACAGAATGATAGATTTTTCCGGATCCCAATTCTTTACAACTTACGGTGATTGTAGCACCAGCAGATACCAATTTCTATACTCCCTTTGAAAAAATTGTTAGCACCATATTTATGATCTAGTAAAAAATTTCTTGTCAATTGGTTTGAGAAAACTAATTTAAGTTAAATGATACTTGTTAAGACAGTTTTATGTTTACAGGTGAAGTTGCAACCACCAGTTGCAACCGTACGTAGTTATAAGCTTCTGATACGCAGGATTATGTCTTACTCCATTATTTGTTCTTTAAGTTATTTATTTTTATTAAATTATGCAGAAAATATTCTCATATATCTACAGGAAATTAGTTTATGTGTTGAGAATATTTAAGTGATAAAAAATGGAATGTTATTTAAAGATTTAACGAGTTAGTTTTATAAGATATAGTATATAAAAGATATTATCTTGTTTATTATATTATGATAATTAAATCTCCTATTCTTATGCAAATATATATCACGTTTTCAATATATATTGATTAGATCTTTTATGATTCAAATATAATGGAAATATATATGGAGTTATTTGATCTTATACAAAATATATGGACTTTTTTCACTTGCTATAATTTTCCATTTATTGTAGTTATTTGTACAGATACGTATTCTAAAATTATTTTTTTTGCGCTAAGAAATTTTCCTCAAAGATAGGTGGGTCGGATGTATAGTGTCCTCCTATACTTATGGGTTCAACGGCGTTTGCCATGTGAATGTTTAGCTTTAAACTGTTAGCTTTGTTATATTATCGAGCACTTGGCCTGATAGAACTTTTTTTTCTTAGGAAAACCGGATGAGTTGAATAGTTTGACTATTTTATAAACCTTTTTCCGTTCAATTAAGTATCTTCTTAGATTCGTTGTAATTATAAAATATATATTAATTTATTAACAACTTCATAAGTAGCAGATAAAGTTATATATATATATATATATATATATATATATATATATATATATATACACACTAGTAAGTGAACACGTTATGTGTCCTATCCAGTGATTGCATGTTTTTTTTTTTTTATAAAAAAAGCAATATCATTAACCACATCTAGTACGCATATGTCGAACTTACCTCGAACAATGGTTCCACCTCTCACGACATGGCTTAAACTTTCCCAATATGAATCAATTTAATTTCTATTTAGCTTTTCGTCAAAAAAAAGCTCGCGCAATTAATTTTACACAATAATCATTTAGTAATCTTATTGAATCCGTATCTTTTCCCACAATTATTTGATCACATCAAAAGCCCAGACCAACATCTTTGAACTTGGGCGGTCAAGCGGACTGGTCAACTGAAAGAGAAAAACATGAAAAATGTACATATGGATCCCAAGGATAATAAAAATAAAAACATCAGGTCATAACAAATATCAATCTTTGAAAGAACCATGTGAAAAGTAATGCTGGTGTTAAAAATAGGAAAAATTAGGGCTTCGTCCCAAAAAAATTAAAAAAAATTATTTAAGAATCAATCTAATTTAGATCAAATTATTAAAGTTGTGGTCCAATTTTAATCTATATATTAGGTTTCTAAATTCTATTTCTCCCATTTGTTTGTTTATCTAAAACAACCCATCTTCCCCAGTGAGACACCATCACCACAACCATCGTCGTCTGTGGTGATGACGGTGACTGCCGTCGCAGCTACGTCCCTCGTAATCCACTCTCTCTACCTCTGTCGGGCATTGTTTGTATCCATCCATCTATCTATTTATGCTTATATATATATATATATATATATATCATATTATACTATTAATATAAGTAACCCAAAAGAAATGAATCTGCCAAAATTTGTCAATTTTTTCTAAAAATGTCTCTATTCTAATTTACTAATTACTCATATAGCATAAGGCGATTCAAATACATAAATAAATATGCTCATTCTCACATGTCAATTCATCTCCCAAACTATACTTATATAACAATAAAATATCATATTACTCCTTATATATGATTATTAATTTACTATATTCACTCCATCATTTTTTCATTTTTTCATTTTTTTCGAAAATTTTAAATTCATTTGTACGAGATCATATGTATATACGTATCGCATCCGCAACGCGTGAGCTACGATTACTAGTGTCTATATAGGAGAAATATTAATCCACACTTAAAACAATACTTAAAACAACACCAAGTTTCAAATCTTAATATATTCCAAAATAATGACTAACATTGAGTAAATTAAGTCAACTCACATATGGTAACAACATACAATAATATGTTATTACTCTCACAAAAACTTCCGGTGACAAATTTCATCCAAACCCTCATTTAGAGTCACTCACTGCTCTAATTTATCGTGAATCCTGATTTTTCAAATATTTGTTTTAGAAAGAATACAAACCCCACATTATTCATCGTTTATACCAACTGTACAAAATTATCTAGTTTAAGTATTTTAAAAATAGTTAATTTAGACTTGGTATTTTTGTAAGTGTGGGTTGATCATTCCCGTCTATATATAGATATATCGACTGTCTTCTCTCTCTCTACATGTGGTGGTTGGCGGCGCGACGGCCGCTGAGTGGTGATTGGCGGCGCTGTGAGAGCGGCAAAGGATTTCTGATCTGTCTGTCCCTCTTTCTTTCTCTCTCTCGGGTTATGAGTGTGATGATGAGGGATTGGTTTATAATTTTAGAAATTACAGAACTGGTCCACTGGTTTTGAATGTTTAACTTTCAGTCTCCCAATTAAAATTATTTACTAAAAAATGTTTGAATACTAATATCTGATTCTTTCTAATGAACAAAAAAACATAAAAGTGAGACTACAGGCTATTTTCGAATCACTATATAGACTATTTTTAAAATGAATTAGACTGCTTTTAATTGACCATAAACGAGCATAGACTATTTTAAAATGGCTCAGACTGTTTTTAAATGACTTCAACTATTTTTAAAATGGCTCATATTGATTTTATAATAACCCGGATTAATTTTAAAATAACTATAAACGACCACAAATTCATTTTAAATGACTCATAGTTTTTACAAGAACTGAGGCAGTTTTAAATTGACTGATATTGTTCTTAAAATTTATTTAAATGACTTGTACTGTTTTTAAATGATTTACACTGTTTTCAAAATAACTCGGACAATTTTAAAATAACATATATTGTATTTAAATTATATCTAAAATGACTTATAATGCCCATAACCTTAATCACAAACCAAAACACTAACACGAACAGGTATAGTTCTACAACTAACGAGTCATTTGAAGAACAATTTCAATTGGTAATTTAATGCAAGGATTAATATCATTGAGTGCTTATACTGAACCCGGTGAGTTTGTTGAGATTTACGAAATTGTTTACTACGAAGTGCTACAGTAAACTTGCATATATGTTGTGGGGAATGAACTAGTTGACTGTTTATGGGATCTCAGAACAATGTTGTTAATGTTTTGCTAAGACGAAAAACCAAACCTTGAGGTCAAGATTTTTTAATTACCCCCTATTTTAAAATAATCATAACATACTAGGCCAATCCATCGTATTATTTTAAGGGTTTATATGTGGACGGTATCAATTTGAAATTTTAATTAAACTTTGGTCCCACGCGGCAAAATAATCAAGGTTTAGTCTATTTTGTTTTCGCTCAACAAGAAAGTGAAACGTGGCCGAGGTTAAGCGTATCACTTTTGTTCTCCGTGTGACAATGTTGGCTTTGTTTCTTTTAACACCGGTCATTTAAATATTTTGGATGCAATTACTTTTAGGTCCCATTAATTTTAAATAAAATAGCAAAGGGCCGAAAAAAGCTAAAAGTAACACCGAAAATCCGACAAAATTGTAAAATAAAACACTAAAAAATGAATGATATAAAAAAAAAGACAACCGGCCCATATATATATATATATATATATATATATTCCACTTTGAACAATAAACACACCAACCCAATAATATCGTTCTTACTGGCCCAAATCCATACTGTTAGAGGTGGTTCTGTGTAACTCTGTCTGCTAAGAAGCATGACGCATGCGGGTATTTTTGTTCCGAATGAAGAGTGTTCATTGCGGATAACTCTTATAAAACATTAAAAGTAGTTGATTTTAATGACTAAAATTTATTTTGATACTAAAATTGATTTTTAAGATAACGATAATTTATTGCACTCGATTTTATAACAAAAATATACCGAAAAGGAAGAAACTTAAATCTCGATTTGTATTAAGTCGGCCATAATATCTCGTCATTCATTTCTATGGTTAGAATTCCTGTATTCAATCTTAAAAGGACATCCTAAAAAAGTAAGAAAAAAAATGGATTCTTAACAATTCATTTTAATGCACTTTGTTTTTTAATCAGGAGTATTAAAAGCACTTATTGCACACCAAATAAAATTGTGTCTAGAAATATACAATGATGTAGAAGCCCCATGCAAGAGAATGTATACAGCCACATCTACTGACCAAGGGCTAAATTGTTTATGGATATTTTCTTGTAAGATCGTTTCTATATATTTCCAATTTTAGTAATGGTCATTTAGTTTTTTAAGTTGTTCAAAGGCTTGTGGATTTTTAGGTATGATCATGTCGATTAGTTTGCATGTGTCGTAGATGTGGATTATTTTTTCCTAAACTTCATTTGTGGTTTTGCACTTGGAGATTAAGTTAAAGACGCTTAGTCCTAAGGCTCTCTAGGATGAGTTTATAGTTTTGTAGTTAAGAAAAAACTCTTTTTCGTTTATTCCAAGTTATATCTTCATTAATTGTTATTGACTCTTTTTCACGTACTTTAATTTTTCATTCATCACAATTATTTGTACAGATATGTATTCTAAACATTATTTTTTATTGGGCAAAGAATTCTCCACCTGTGAGTTTAACGGGGTTTGCCATGTGGATGTTTAGTTCTAAACTATTAGATTTATAATATTACCAAGCTTTTACTCAGATACCACTTGTTTTCCGTTTTCCAAAGGAAAACTAAGAAATAGTGGGTTGAATAGGTGTGTGTATGTATATATACTAATTACTTGAGTGTAAAGAGTAAAGTTTTATAAGGAAAGACTAAAAAGTAGGGGGGTGAACGCACGTTGGAGGGTTGGTTAAAAAGTAGTAAGTTTTATAAATTTGTTGCATTTCTTAATTTTTTAATATATTTATATAATTAGGTCAATTATAACTTATGAAAATCGCTTATTCTTTTAACTAAATGAAAGTTCAAAAAGGTAGTCCAACTTATTCAGCTCCCCCCACCCCTTCTAGATTTCTTCGACAGACCAATAGTAGGATAATCAAACTCACAATTAAATAGCATCACATTGCATGTTGGGGACCTGTACAAAGAGATCATGGCGGCCATTAAAGCATCAATAACGGAAGAGCATGGCATCATCTTCATTTTTTTGGGAACGACACCATTTTTTTGGGAAACAACATGGCAAGATTAAAGGAGGAGGTATAGAAGAGAGGTAGAATCATCAAAAACTAATTTTCTTTTTCTTTTAATAGCCGGATATACATATAGAGAGCGACAGAGACAGATACATAGATAGAAAGAGAGGGAGAGAGAGATTATAAAGACCCATCTTCCCCGTACAGATCCCTTCCCATTCTCTCTCTGTTTTTCTCCTCATGTGGATCCTATAATAACCCTCTTCACCGCCTGGTAATCTCTCCCTCGCTGTCATCGCATTATCCACCCCAATGGATCAACGCCCATTATTGATGCTCTTAAGAAGGCATTAAGATGAAGATGAATATTAGAAAGATAAATAATTTTTTGGATAGCAAGCTCTCTCCAAATTAGTTTGATTTTGGGCGATCTTGGTATTTAGAAAATGATTTATCTTTTTACTTTTCCTCTTCACCTTCATAACTTCTTAATGGCTCCCGCTGCCCCCTTCTTAATGGAATGTGCTCCTCTTTAATTGTGAGTTCATCTCTGCAATTATTTCTTTTCTAAGCAAACCTAGAGGAGGGGTGTTAATTTGTTTGACAAACTTTTCGATCTTAATTTATAAACAAAACAAATATGCAACGGACATTAATTATATAACTTGTTTGACACTTGTTCGTGGGTAACTCTACCCTTCAAAAAGATGACGTTTCTAGGTTGTTTTACCCCTCAGGGAGAAGCGTTTGTAAAGGCTAGCTACGTCATTATTCCTAAAGGATCATTGATCGTGTTAAATATAAAAAATCTCAAGATCTGCATTTGGAATTGCGGATAAGACGTAGTCTCACGTTGAGACGAACGTGTATAAATCTCGTGTCAAGTATATTCCATCCCTTACTATTTATATTTAGGTTTTTAAGATACTTATACTAATATATCTACATAACTATATATATATATATATATATATATATACATATATATATATACATATATATATATATATATACTTGAACGAGTATAGTTAAGATGACAGACAACTAGAAAATAAAATATAAGGAACACACCCGGTCAGATAATCGTTCACATTCAAAAGTACTTAATCTACAGTTAACAATTTACATGAGATTCCCACTAACTTGTTTAGCTATTGACGAAAGAATCTATTATCTCACTAAGATGATTCAAATGTTTGTTTTGAACTTTACAGCTATCGACAAATAGATCTTCGTTCTTTGATAACCCGATCTAGATGCTCGCATCGGATATAATCGACACTAAATGCATAAAAGATCTAAAAACACTTTACATTTAACGGATCAAACATAAAAAATCATGCATAATAAAAACAATAACTAAAATTATTCTTCATGTGTCCTAAGGCACAAAAGAATCAAACCAACCCTCGTCGTTCTAATCAGCATATAATCATTTTCATGAAGATTAGAACAATGAGGGTTGAGCAATGGGAATTGGTTCCACAATAGGTGTCACTTACTTACTACTCACTACCCCAACCATCCTGCTTGAGCACTCCTCCTTTGCTGACATATCAAACCCATTAACCAACTCCATATGCTTAGTTTGATTATTCATCAACTCACTAAACTATTGTGGCTTTGCAAAGAATCCAAATCAAAATCAACATTAAGATTTAGTTCCTCCACATTTGCCACTTCCTTACTACTCTGTATTCCAACCATACAGCTTAACCCCTCCCCCATAGCCAACATCTCAATCCTATTACCAATCTCTGTCATGTTTTGATCCAACGCCATCACTAGGTAGTTCAAATTTAATATGCTCAAGTTTTGCACTCCTTGTCCCATCAAACAGTGTTACACCACCCCCGTCATCTCATTTTCATAGTTTTTTTCCAACTTTCTTCATCCGTTTGACCGTTTCACAATCCTTTGACTGGTGAAATTTCCTTGGTCCATCATTTTCTAGCTCTACCACATATTCGGCATCATTCTGAACTTAGAAATTAGTACCCTCTATGCTGCTAGGATACTAGGCCAGACCTCGGGTTGGGTGTCATACAGGTTGTATATGATCGCATATGCCTCTATGCCACACAATGTCGGGAGCTCCCCCGCCTTTTTTAGCAAGCCCTTATTTATCTTATTAAATGATTCCTTTTTTGAGGGATCATTTTCAAAAAAGGCAAGTTTTACCTTCTTTCTAGCCATGCATTTAGACAAAGAAGTAAAGAATTATACTATTTCATTGGTATGTGAATATTTTATTCTCTGGTCTTATTATTCAAATGTGCATTGTTATTTATACTATCGTCACGCCTCATAAGTAAATGCTCATTCGGAAGTATTCAAAACTAATGAATTCCTTCCTTATTTTTTAAAAATTATGTACAGGTCTGAAATATAGGATCAAGCATTTACTTGTTAGGCATGATGATAATATAAATAGCATTGCCCATTTGGACAATAAGACCACAAAATCACATATTCACATACTAACCATAAACTCCCATTCTTTACAACTTTAGTTAAATTCCATGGCCAGAAAGAAGGTCAAACTAGCCTTTATTGAAAACGATGCCCAAGAAAGGCATAATTCAATAAGAACAATAAGGGTTTGTTTAAAAAGGCGGGTGATCTCTTGGCCTTTTATGACATTGAGGCGTGTGCCATCATCTACAACCCATATGACACCTGATGCGAGACCTAACTTAGTCTCTCATCGACATAGAGGGTGAATTCTAAGTTCAAAATGATGCCAAATAAGGAGCAGATCAAGAAGATAATGGACCAACAAATTTTTCAATAGGCACAAGATTGTGAAAGCGGTCGAATAGATGAAGAAACTGAGGGGAAAAACAAGTAAAAGGATATGACGAAGGTGATGTGCCGGTGTTTGATGAGACAAGGAGTGCAAAATTTGAGGATGGTCGATTTGAACCACTTAGGGATTGTGTTGGATAAAAACATGACATAGATTTTGTAAAATGATTGAAATGTGGACTCGGGGCTTTTGGGGGGGGGGGGGGGGGGAGGAGGGGGTGTGGGTGTGGGTGTGTGGTGTGTGGTGGACTCAAATTGGAAGGTTGGGGTAGGGGTAGTAAGTTTTATAAATTTGTTGGATATCTTAATATGTTTATATATTCATATAATTTAGATCAATTATCACTTACGGAAGTTGCTAATTCTTTTAACTAAATAAAAGTTCAAAAAGGTAGTCAAACTTATTCAGCTTCCCCCACCCCTTCTAAATTTGTTCAATAGACCAGTAGTAAGATAATCAAACTCACAATTAAAAAACATCACAATTCATGTTGGGGATATGTACAAAGAGGTTGTGGGGGCCGTTAGAGCACCAATAACGGAAGAGCATGGCATCATCTTCATTTAATTGGGGAACAACGCCATTTTTTGGAAAACGTCATGGCAAGATTAAAGGATGAGTAATAGAAAAGAGGTAGTGTCTTAAAAAGCTAATTTGCTTTTTCTTTTAATACCCGGATATATATACATATAGAGAGGAACAGAGACAAATATATAGATAGAGAGAGAGATTATGAAGACCTCTCTTTCCCGCATTGATCCCCTTCCCTAAAACAAAATAGTATCTATTATTCATCAAATCCAATTAAAGAGAGTTTTTATTTTTTAAATCTTTTAATATCTTTGTTTTTCATTGAAATAGTACAACTAACTATGCACTCGTGTCATATTTTATCCGTACTAATGCATTAAAATCAATAATATTTACTATTAGAACTAAAGTACATTAATTTGATTTATTTTTCTCTTTATATACAATTGTTATTATTTGTCCTTAAAATCTTGATATATATAATTATAAATTATGTCAAAATAATTGACGTATCCCAAACGTACCATACCGATTTTTTTTTGAAAAAATGGTATCGCTGTATTCGTATCAGGCCGGATACGACGTACCCGTAGCCATACAACTTAGGTTTAGACATATAAAATTTGATAATTAGGTTTAGCCCATTGTATGTTTTGTCATTGCCTCAATTCTTTTTTGTACATAATTTTCCATTTTTCATAATCTTCCTTCCACCTTTCGGCTTTCTGTCTCCATAAACCAACAATGTACTACTCTTTTGTAACTCACCAATCTCCCTCTCTCTTAACAACTCTTTCTCTTTCAGATACCACTTTTTACTGAAGCTCAGAATCATTCCATACCTTATACTAGTCACCTATATGATTAACTTCCACTTGAAATAACAACTCACAATATAAGCTGGTTGTTTGTTTATTTTTTTCATGGAAAATAGAGATACATAGTGGGCCTGAGGAGTTGTAACACGGAGAAATTGGCTTCGATCGATGAGCAACTGAGGCTGTTAGTGCCTGGAAAAGTGTCGGAAGATGATAAGTTGGTGGAATATGATGCTCTTCTTTTGGATCGTTTTCTTGATATTCTACACGACTTGCATGGAGAAGATCTCAGAGAGACCGTAACGTTTATTCTCTCATGACCTGGTTACATTAAAGTATAAAGAAAAAAACTACCAGTTTTTCTTTTTTACTTTAAAGTATAAAGTTTTTTTTTTGATATCTCAAAAGAAGTTACATTTTGAAACTCTGATTCTGATGGATCAAAAAAAAAAAGTACAATCAGTAAGAATTTCTTAGGCTCAATATTTAGCGTTCTATGGTGAATTAATTTTACCCTCCCTTGGAAAAGCTCCAAGATCCGCCCATGACTAGGGGCTAAATTGTTTATGGATCTTTTCCTGTAAGATCTTTTCTGAAATACTTTCAATTTTCACAAAGGTCATTTTCTTTTTTAAAGTTGTTCATAGTCTTGTGGGTTTTTCGGTTTGCTCTCTTCGATTAGTTTGGCTGTATCGTAGTTGTCGATTATTTTCTGCCAAAAATTATTTGCGGTTCAGGACTCGGAGATTCGGTTAAGGACGCATAGTCCATGGCTCTCTAGAGTGGGTTTAGAGCTTTGCAGTAATGAAAACACTCTTTTTCAATTATTCCATGTTATATCTTCCTTATTTGATATTGACTTTTTTTCACTTGCTATAATTTTCCATTTGTCGTAGTTATTTGTACAGATATGTATTCTAAACATTTTTTTTTTTTGGGCAAAGAAATTTTCGTCAAAGATAGCACTACAAAAAAAATACTTAAATCGCGACGGGATTAGTGACGGTATTTTTTGTTACGAGCTTATTAGCGACGGTTTTTGTGACGGGTTTGTGACAGTTTAGTCAATTTGCGATAGATTTGTGACATGTTTTTAAATTAGTGACAGGCTTGTGACAGTTTTTAACTCTCACTAAATCAAACATTATTTTGTAGTGTAGGTGGGTTGGATGTATAGTGTCCTGCTATACTTGTGGGTCCAACGGGGTTTGCCATGTGAATGTTTAGCTTTAAATTGTTAGCTTTGTTATATTATCGAACACTTGGCCTGATAGAACTTGATTTTGTTAGGAAAACTGGATGGGTTGAATAGTTTGACTATTTTATAAACTTTTTTCAGTTCAATTAAGTAGCTTATTAGATTGGTTGTAATTGATATAAAATATATATTAATATATTAACAAATTGATAAGCAGCGGATAAAGTTAGATATATATATATCGATATATATATATATATATATATATATATGCACTAATAAGTGCACACGTTGTCTGCCCTGTTAAGTGATTGGCTAGTATATTTTTGTTTTAAAAATTAAATAGTTAGTACTTGTTAGTTTTTTTTAAAATTTTTGAAATTTCACGGTGGGTAATTATTAAAAAATTTGGGCTTTTTTTCTAAATTCTTTTTTAGACTGTCACACGTAGCCGGCAAATAAAAAACACAAGTATAAGCAATTATTTACTTTGTATAAAGGTGACTTCAAATGCGCACTGATTTATCCATCTATCAACGACTGAATATACGAACAACAAGTTGACTCAATCCTTATTGATTAGTTAGGAAAAATTAACAAATTCTTAATTAATTTCAGTTTCATAAACTAATCCTTAATTAAGTTATAAATAAGCTAACAATCCAAAATTTATCCCAAGTTGACTCAATCATTTGATTCGGATATGATCAGCTCTGAGCAAATTGCTTGAATATAAAGATTACTCTAAATTTTACTATTAATTAGGTTTTTAAAAAATTATATGTTTTGAACATTGTCTCAATTTTTTTTTTACATAAATTTCCATTTATCATAATCTCTCCGGAATTACGTTGAAATTGGATTAAACGGTAATAGTTATAATAATGACAAATATACCCTTCCTAATCCAACCACCTTTCGGCTTTCTGTATCTATAAACCAACAATGTACTACTCTTTTGGATCTCACCAATCTCCCTCTCTCTTAACAACTCTCTCTCTTTCAGGTACCACTTTTTACTGAAACTCAGAATTAGAATCATTCCATACCTTATACTAGTCACCTATAATTAAATTCCACTTGATATATCAACTCACAATATAAGCCTGGGTGCTTGTTTAGTTTTTTTTTCAAGGAAGATAGAAATAAGTGATGGGCCTGGGGAGTCGTAACACGGAGAAGTTGGCATCGATCGATGCGCAACTTAGGCTGTTAGTGCCTGGGAAAGTGTCTGAAGATGATAAGCTGGTGGAATATGATGCTCTTCTTTTGGATCGCTTTCTTGATATTCTACAAGACTTGCATGGAGAAGATCTTAGAGAGACCGTAATTTATCTCTTTATTCTCTCATAACTTAGTTACATAAATGTTTGATTTGTTTTTGTTTGTGTTTTAGTTGTTATATTAAGCATTTAAGCTGACACACTCATATTATTTGACATTGTTTTGCAACTTTCTGGTTTACCATATTTGAGCCTGATCAATAAATTTATCCACCATTATATATATACTAGTAATCGTGGTCCATGCATTGCGTGTGCGGCGCGTAATGAAATAAAAATATAAAAAATATGTATAGTTATGATATAATTAAATATGTGGATAATAAAAAAAAAACATTGTTTAAAATTTAAAAGATTTTTGTTTGTTAAAAATGGATAAATAGTTTTATTAGTTTTTACTTTTTATATTTTTATGGGAGTATGCTATTATTGTAATTAATATAAATATATAGGGGTATTTTTGAAAAAAAATGGCTAAATTGTACAGACTCATTTGACTTTTATTGGCTTATTATAATAGAATGATTATCAAATAGAATTATGTTGGAAGAATTGGTATGATTTTTGTTTTCTTATGATAACTGGGAATTTACACTTTGTAAAACATCTTAAACGGCTTCTATAAAATGTACACTATGATCAAATAGAATTATGTTCAAAGAATGGGGATCATCACTAGAAATAACTCTATATGCTTAACATTATTTGTCGGAATTATTTAACATTATTTTGCAACTTTCTGGCTTACCTTGTAGGTTTGCCTGATCAATGAATTTATCCACCATTACAAAGAGAAATTAAGACCATCACATATGTAAAAAAAATACTGTTGAAGACACTTTTTCAAAATAGTGATCATTGTTTTGCCACTTTCTGGTTTACTCTATTTTTGCCTGATTAATGAATTTATCCAGCATTATAAAGGGAAATTAAGACTATCAGACAATGTAAAAAAAATTACTGTTGGGGACACTTTTTCAAAATAGTGTATCATTCTTTTGCATCTTTCCTGCTTACCTTTTAGGTTTTCAATTTTTATTTTGGCTTCGGGCATTAATTAATCCACCATTATAAAAGAAAAGAAAAGAAAAGAAATCGTATGGACTCGTATGTTTCTTTAAGTTATTATTGTTTACAATAAGACTCATGGTTTTATTTGATGAGATGAATGAGCTTGTTTATGTGCAACTTTTAAAGTGAAAATGTTGCATTGAGCAATTATTAACCCTGATGTTTCTTTTTAGGATGAGATGAGAGACGGTAACAACTAACCATCCGCTTTTGATCATACTGTTTTTGTAATAAAACCGCACTGTTTTCTTTGATGATGCCTGTTTGGTTGCATCTTTTACGCTCTGTTTTCTGCTTAAAAGTTGAATGGCAAACATGGCTGACCAGTTTAAGTTGGAGTTTTCTGGTTTATTTGGGAATAGTTAGAAGTTTACCAAACGTGCTCTTATTGGAGACTGAAACAAATTGAGTTAGGCACCCTGCATTTAAGGTAGAGAACATAATCAATTCAGTTTTTAAGCAGACTTTCAAATTTTATTTGATCCTCTACATTAATTTGAAATACTGATAGTCGCTAAATGTTGAAAGTTTGACAGAGTGATAGATTTTTCCGGATCCCAATTCATTACAACTTACAGTCAGGGGAGAAGTTAGGTGGGGGCTGCAGCGTATACCAATTTATATACTTACTTTGGTTGAAAACATGCAAGTCAATTGGTAATTTGGTATGAGCTTTGTTATTTATGATAACTGGGAATTTACAGTTTGTAAAACGTCTTTAACTGTTTGACTGCTTCTATAGAAAGTATAGTATGATCCAATAGAATTATGTTTGAAGAATGGGATCCTTTCTCGAACTAACCCTGTACTTTTCAGTAAATACTATTACACTACTGCTCAATTTGCATAAACATATAGACTTGCGGTTTGAGTTTAGACTGAGGGCCTAACAATTAATGATAATTGTGGATTCGAGATCATAGTAGAAAAATCATTCGAAGGTCACCTGTGTTGCGATTGATATGATCAGAAGAACTACAAATAACTTTGTTACAGTTAATGCTAAATAAAAGTAGAACGTAACATAAAATAAAATTGAGGTCCTAGTAAAAAACTCTTTTCGAAATCAACTGCCTTGCGATTGATTCGATGAGAAGAATTACAAATCACTTCATTGCCCAATGTTATTAGTTTTATAACTTCGGCATCCATAAATTCAATTGAGTATTAACTGACATTAGATGATTAGAGTACAGCCTAATTTTTATGTCTACACTTTGATTTGAGATCCTGATTAGCAAAGCATTGTTGTTTAATGATCCTTTTCTTTTCAAATAAATGAGAGTCATGATTTGTTGTACCTTAGAGGGATTGTTTATAAAGGTGGGTTTTTTTTTTGTATGTTTAGGTTCAAGAATGCTATGAACTCTCTGCTGACTACGAAGGGAAGCATAACCCTAAGAAACTTGAACAACTAGGATGCCTTTTGACAAGTTTAGATGCTGGGGAT
Organism: Primula veris; assembly: GCA_963682055.1. Lineage (NCBI taxonomy): Eukaryota > Viridiplantae > Streptophyta > Magnoliopsida > Ericales > Primulaceae > Primula > Primula veris. Next base: position 25,884,159 of record OY821743.1, on the reverse strand, counting down.
TCGATCGTCGTTGCCAAGTCTTTCTCACACATGCTTAACTTGGCCAATTTAGCTGAAGAGGTTCAGATTGCTCATCGTCGAAGGATTAAGTTGAAAAAGGGAGATTTCCATGATGAAAATATGGCAGCTACTGAATCCGATATTGAGGAAACCCTCAAAAGACTTGTTGGGAAACTGAACAAGTCACCTCAAGAAGTCTTTGATGCCCTAAAAAATCAGACTGTTGATCTTGTCTTCACTGCTCACCCTACTCAGTCCGTTCGCAGATCTTTGCTCCAAAAGCACGGAAGGTGTGTAACTAAAGAATTTTTGGTTGCATGTTTTGAGCTCAGGTTTTTTTCCTAAAAGCAGCTTTTTGCTAGGCTGACCAGGTTAAAAGCTGAGTGTGTTTTTTTATTTTGGGATTAAAAAAGCGACTAGCTTTAACTCGGATGGAACTTGTTTTTTTCTGAACCTGATGAAATCCTGCTTATTTGCTTAAAAGCTGCAATCGGACAATGTTAACATTGAAAATAAGTGTTTAAATTTAATCCACTTCCATCTTTTTTGTCCAGGATCCGAAATAACTTAGCTCAATTATACGCCAAGGACATCACTCCAGATGACAAGCAAGAACTTGACGAGGCTCTACAGAGAGAGGTTAGTTACTTAGTTACCATATGCTGTTTGATGAATAAAATGCCTACATGCTTGGGTAGAGAATTTTGATATTAGTAAATAGTAAGGACTTACAAAAGGTCTTTAAGCAAATCTCCTTCATAGACATTAAATGGTGAGGGATTTTAAAGTTCCAATACAACAGTTAATCTTTAAACATGCCAAATATCTTGCTTTCAGATTCATAAAGTTCCAAACGGCCACATTAAAATAAAAAGATGTTGGGTACGTTGTAAATAAACACAATAATTTCTACGAAAAAAGAAATAGACAAATAAACAGAAAATAGTTTCCTCAAATATATAAATATCAATTACAACCTTCAAAATTAAGAGTATGTAAATGATACCGAAATGGACTAATGTCCGAGACGAGGTAACTGCAAGCAGTTTCCCTTAAACGATATTTGTCCCGCCACCTCTGCTTCTGGCTAAATGGGACACTTCGTTCCCAAGGTACAACGTCTATCACATGTGACTCGGCGGAAACGGCACCGAGCCACGGTCGGGCCGTTGGTGGTGCGGTACTCTCTCTCTATATGTATGCATATGTGAATGTGTATATGACATGTATGAAACTTGTCTTGAAAAAGTATCTCCAAAAATGGGCCAAGACCATCATTTTTAAACCTTTTCTTTGTAACTCATTTTATAATTAAAGACACACATAAATGGCGAGAATGAATGGTTTTGTAACCACTAAATTAATAGCATTCACTCAAACAAAAACCACTTGGTTTTTTCCAACAATCCCCCACATGAATGCGATCTAAAACATGCAACGTGCAACTAAATGCAATCGAGAGAACCACGATAATTCACTTCATAAGGACATGTAGCGCACGCGTTGAACCTGCCATAACGAAATACCTTTCCTATATACTTGCCTTAGGTAGTGTAATGCTTTGAACCCTCAACGTTTTGTGTATAACAAAATGATACCCGCACAGTGTCTTCTCTACACCACTTACTAGGCCTTTTAGTTGTTGTCCATATTTGGCCCTAGACTGCCTTGGCAAATTCAACCGAGTGCTCTAGCGATTTAGCCCTAGCTCATCACATAGTATCTGCCATACACACTCGTTATAGGTGATTTTCAAGTCAAGGGTGTCCTGACTCACCCCACTCGATCTTCGAGATACTTGATTCATTAAGAGTCTCACGCTCACCCTTACAATGGTACAGGTCTATCACTCTTTCATCATAGAAATGGGCTGAGAACTTATGTTCTCGAATGATTTGTTCGGTTACCCGCACAATTTAGTTTCCCATTGAACCCGAGACTGAAGTTTCCAGTTCAGGTTGGGTTACCTATGCGAAGGTTTCCAATTCATTGGGCTTTAAACCCCATTTCCCTCAATGATGCTCCAACTCCTCCACGAGTCAAGCATTTTGTATATGGATCCGCATTATTATTCTTAGACCTTGCAAAGTCTAAGGATACCACACTGTTTGCTAGCAATTCCTTTTGCGGACTTGTGTCTCCGATGACTATGTCATGACTTTATCGGGACTTTCCATTATACAATTACTTTGATCCTGTTCAATAACTGACTGACTTTATCAGTGCACGCTTATTGAGAAAACAAATTTTGGCCACTTGGGAATACCTCCCAAAACTTCTCAACAAATCTGCCTTTTTTCAGTGTCTACAACATTATGAATTCTGATTTCATAGTTGATCCACGTATGCATGTCTGTTTTACAGACCTCCATGAGACTGCAAGCTCTTTAAGTACAAACATATCCGCTCGTGGACCTTGTACTGTTAAAGTTCGAGATACACTGGGTATCTAAATACCCTCCAAATATTTTGGACATCTCATATAATGCAGTTCATGATTGGCAGTATAACTCATGTATCTGAGAAGCCTCATTGGAAAACCTACTGAGTCTGCTCACTGAGTTGGCTATAACTGGTCTAGTGCAGTTCTTGACGCACAACAGACTACCTATGATAAGTTAGGTGTTTGTTTTAGTCCATATAGCGACTTAACAAGTTTTCGCACCTTGGCTTACTTTACACGGAACCACGACTCAATAGGTTATTCCTAATTCTCTATATCTCCATTTATAAAACACATGTTCTCATTAATTAATGATGCGCCTTTTTATAGAGATTAGAGTATAGACATTAAAATTATCAAAATCGTCAGTTTACTTAAAGTAATTGACTTTATTTCTCACGTGCCTATCAACCTCATTGTTGATGACATCTTCCCATATACACATTATATAGATAACATTGATTATTTCAATGTCGTCGATTCACTTTCACTCATGAAGGTCAAGGGAGAAAGGAAGTTTCATTACTTACACTTTTACCATGCCGAGTCACTTCATCTTCCTTACAAGATTCACTTTCCCTACTTTTCCAGCACCGTTTGAGTGTTCACTTGTCTTGGGTAGCGTAATGCTTTGAACCCTCAACGTATTGATCACACTCGCCAGGCATTAGAGTTTTTGCAGAAAAATTTCTCTTTTAGAAAATATGCTTCTCGGGCATAGAACAATGTTCTATATGCACTTTAAAGCCATGTGCCTTATGCACTAGAAACCGATCAGCACTATATTTTGTGCTTATCCGAAGAACACACAATCTACCATTTTTGATCCTATCCAAGTCCTTCAAGGAACAAGATTGAGATCTTTTTTAGGTAGCACCAAACTTTTACGAACTTATAGTCAGGAACCATGCCTTCTATAATTCTGACTGTTTGGTCCAACTTCCTAAGATGTAGTTTGTTCAACACATATCTTGCGGAAAGCTCACTTTCCGCACAAATTCAGAGTTTAACCCTGAACTTATCAACATGATATTCCAACCACACAATTGTGCGAACGGTGTCTCATGTTCACCGTTTCAATCACACTGATCTTGTATTCATATTCATGTGAATATACCATTTCGGAACTAGTTAGACAATATCTAACACGTCTAAGAATAGTCTATCATTTAATGATTAACACTTAATCATTGGATTAAAGTTGGTAGATTAACTCAACATAACACATATGATTAAACATGTTTTCTTACAAGCCTTAATCTTCAACAATAGAATTCACGTATTCATTCTTACTTGAATGAATATCTCGACTGATTTGTCTTTACTTATCATCAAGTAGACATATCAGTGTTTAGTACAACCATCAATAGAATGAGGAAATACCTTTTAACCCCTTCTTGATTTGCACACATCTCAAATGCATCAAACCATTAGATTATGTACTCCGTTCGAAACTTCAAACTGAAGACTTAGCAATACATTACTTCGAACACAAACTCATATTTGTGTTTCAATTTACATAATAGATTTAGAAAAATAAAACATTTATGCTTTTATATCTTCATGACCTACTATATCATGTCAAATCAGTGACTTAGTTGAATAAATCAGCATGTCATTATTGACCACAAGAGTATCGACTAAAATGCTTATTTTGAACAAATAGTCACTCATATATTGCCACAAACAAGTAAACTTATCACAATTTGATCCTAATGTTTTGGCTACCGAAAGGCTACTGCCTTTAGGTTTCAAAAACCACTAGTCATGATTCAGATTTGGATGCTTGCACTTGTTAGTGGATTTCCAAACGTTTAAAACATTTTCACACATTAACGCCCCCACAGTTCGTGCATTCCATTTGTTCTCACTCAGAACATGCGCACTGTTATAGAAAAACTTAATCGGTTTCAAGATGATAAATGAACAATATCATTTATTTTAGACGTTTTAAGTCCTATACCACTTAACCGTTAGGTATTCTCTCACTCGCCCGTAGGCGCTTTGGGGTACGTTTAGATTCTCGATCTACAGGATCGAGGGGTTACTCCCATATTTGTGGGACCCTTGGGGTTCTCCCCCAATAATTGTATTATAATATTACTAAATTACTATTCTCAATAATTGCAAACTCAACATATTCACAATATGTTTTACTAACAAATTAATAATATGTTATTTCAACAAATTATTAAATATTTTTCCAACAAATAAATAAGATGTTAATTTTAACAATTATTAAATGTTCTTTCAGGAAATTAATAAGGTATTATTTCAACAAATAATAAATTAACCGATATTTGTTTATTCTTAAAATAAACTCAACGACCATTTATAATTTGTTAATCATCAAATTATTTGCTGTTGGATGAATCAAGTTGGTTATGAAATAACCTTTCATCCAAATATGTAACCAATTCGTCATTGCAATTCGTAGATTGTTAATAAAGCTCTCCATAAATGCCAACAATAATTGTCGTTACAATACTTTATAAATCTTCAAATTAAATTGCGATTAATCACAATTAATAAGAAGTTATAAATACTCGTCATTAATCTCATTAATGATTACCGTTACAAATTTTGTAACCCTCCAAATTAAATTGCAATAAATCACAATTAATAAAGACACCAGCCATTATATCACCACATTAGTGTCTTTAATAATGGTGGTTTCAAATTTGTAACCCCCGTCATTAATATGCACTCATGCAAAATTAATATGAGTTACACCGGCACCCACAATGTTCTGGTCAGTTCCAGCATCCACTGTGTTTCGGACATTTTTCACAGAAAACTGTTTGTTATCTCAAATAACAAACTTGCACAATCTAATTTCGTATAATGAAACTAAAACTCCTCATTCGCAAACACCAAATTTCTATAACCACGCATGGTTTCAAGAAACTGATTTTGCAAGAGTATTCTAGTTCATTCCCGAAAAAGATTATCAAATTCTGAAAGATTTATTCAGCCGTAAACACCAGATAAATCTGATTTTACACAGAACAATCTCAGAATTCAACCAGTTTTGTCGTAAGCCCCAAATTCTGAAAATCAGAAAATGCTTTTACAAGAACTATTTCGAAACCAGTTCTGTCGTAATCCCCAATTTAATGGCTTTTACTAGAACTGTTTCGAATAATCACCAATTCTCCAATTCCATGGTATAGATTCATGTCTACACAAATACTCATCGGAAATTGTTAGTAATTTTATTAACATGAAAAACAATAAACATGTATAAATCTACTAACAATATAATATAATATCTAATCAGATTGCTCGTAATTAAATTTTCAATAACTCTAGGAAATACATTAAGCTCAAAACCGACATGTTCACAAACATACACACGACCCATTCAAAAACAGTTTGTCAAATATAATTAGCAATTCACAGCTACTAAAATAAACAACCATTATGCATATATGGTCTTGTACCACAATTCATACACACACTTGTTACTTAAAAAACTAAGTGTAACAGCAAATACAAGATATATTAACAACAAATAATTACTAGCATATCAATAGCAATATCCAACCGTTACTCACAAGTGACAAGCAGTTATCATTACCAATACTATCAAACCATGTACATTGCATGTTTTATTTTCCCTTCTTAACCGTGGACCTCACAATCAGATTTCACAAATGCTGACATGGTACCTAAACAATTACATTATCGTACTACAATTTATATAAGTAGTAAACAAGCCAATGGACATGCAATAATGTAATCTTAACATAATAATTTAATCGCATACATACATTACAAAACACTATATGCACATAAGAGACAATTAAATTATAACACCAACATGTTAAATTCAAAATTCATGATTAACCACTTAATCACTACCATTACCAAAAAAGTTACAGATTTACTCAAAATCCAAATGATGATGAACATATTATCAAATCGCAACAATTTATGTCATATTCAGAATATAAAACAATAATGTAGCTCAAAGGTTTATCAAAGTAACGTTTACATATACTATTCATGTCAAACAAATTCATTAATAGTAATAATTATAAACATGATTACCTAACCTCAAAACTTGATTCTCTAAACAAAATTAGCATGGATATTCAATGTTACTGAAAAGATATTCAATGTCATGACACCAGAAATGAACCAACTTCTTGTCCACCCATTTATCTAATATATATATATATATATATATATATATATATGGTGGACCAAACCACATAACATACATGTTTCAAAGGATCATACAAGCAGCTGACATAATCCATTCATACATGATGCACAACACATATAAGCATAACCCAAACAATTCTGTAAAACGTGTTTAGATGCCAAGTGAAACAAATCAAACCACTGTAAAATGCATTCGACAATACAAGCGGAAACACCAATTTCTTAAAACCAAGATTTGTTAGAAAAGGATTTTCCAAAGAACTGTCTTAGGACGGAAATAATTTTCTGTAAATCCATACACCGAAATTATTGCATTAACGTACAAAACATAAGAAATATCGTTTAAGATTGTTGGGTACGTTGTAAATAAACACAATAATTTCTACGAAAAAGGAAATTGACAAATAAACAGAAAATGGTTTCCTCAAATATATAAATATCAATTACAACCTTCAAAATTAAGAGTATGTAAATGATACCGAAATTGACTAATGTCCGAGACGAGGTAACTGCAAGCAGTTTCCCTTAAACGATATATGTCCCGACACCTCTGCTTCTGGCTAAATGGGACACTTCGTTCCCAAGGTACAACGTCTATCACATATGACTCGGCAGAAACGGCACCGAGCCACGGTCGGGCCGTTGGTGGTGCGGTACTCTCTCTCTATATGTATGCATATGTGAATGTGTGTGAATGTGTATATGCCATGTATGAAACTTGTCTTGAAAAAGTATCTCCAAAAATGGACCAAGACCATCATTTTTAAACATTTTCTTTGTAACTCATTTTATAATTAAAGACACACATAAATAGGGAGAATGAATGGTTTTGTAACCACTAAATTAATAGCATTCACTGAAACCAAAACCACTTGTTTTTTTCCAACAAAAGATTTTCTTAATCTTTATATATTTTCCTTGTTAATGCCAGATTCAAGCAGCTTTCCGGACAGATGAGATCAAGAGAACTCCTCCGACCCCGCAAGATGAAATGAGAGCAGGTATGAGCTACTTCCACGAAACTATTTGGAAGGGAGTTCCGAAGTTTTTGCGACGTGTTGACACAGCTCTGAAAAACATTGGGATAAACGAACGTGTTCCTTACAATGCACCCCTCATTCAGTTCTCCTCTTGGATGGGTGGAGATCGAGATGGTAAGGTCCTTTCTGTTACCTATTTTCTATAAATTCCAATGATCACAATACCTACAGTTTAAGTTTGCTTGAACGAACCCTCGATTGCACTCGCTTATATCATTAAAATGCAGGCAATCCAAGGGTTACTCCTGAGGTCACTCGAGATGTATGTTTATTGGCTAGGATGATGGCTACTAATTTATACTATTCCCAGATTGAGGATCTCATGTTTGAGGTACAATTAGCCATAGTAGTTTGTCTTTGTTCAAGTTTTTTAGGGTCTTCATCACTTTCTCTTTTTGGTAGATTAACTTTAACACTTCCCCTTGACAGTTGTCCATGTGGCGTTGTACTGATGAGCTTCGTGTTCGAGCCGACGAACTACATAGATCCTCAAGGAGAGATGAAAAGCACTATATAGGTAATTTGATTTACATTGTTATCTTATTATTGTTGAAAAATAAAAGGAAGCCTGTGACATAATTTACCAGGTATTCATGTACTGTGGCAAATTTTGATAATTGACTTTTATCCTAATGTAGAGTTTTGGAAGCAAGTACCCCCAAATGAACCATATCGCGTTATCCTTGGTGATGTGAGAGATAAACTTTATCAAACACGTGAACGCTCTCGCCATTTATTATCGAATGGTGTCTCTGATGTCCCGGAAGAAGCCACTTTCACCAATGTTGAACAGGTACTACTTGCTTCCCTTTAACTTGATAATCTCATGTTATAACTATCCAAGACCTTCCCAAGCCCTACTTTATTTTGTATACCCATGTTCAGCCTTTTCTCTTGCACATACCTATGTCGTACTAGGTATTCGTTCCAAATACTATCGACCTGAGTTGATACCATAATTTACATCATAACTTTTTGGCCTATCCTCTACAATCTAACATTATATTGTTTTGGGGCAAACGCAGTTCTTGGAACCTCTTGAAGTTTGCTATAGATCTTTATGTGCTTGCGGTGACCGGTTCATAGCAGACGGAAGCCTTCTAGATTTCTTAAGACAAGTTTCTACTTTCGGTCTATCTCTTGTCAGACTCGATATCCGACAAGAATCAGACCGGCACACTGACGTAATGGACGCGATTACCAACCATTTGGAAATTGGTTCCTATCGTAATTGGTCTGAAGAACGTCGACAAGAGTGGCTTTTATCCGAGCTTGGTGGGAAAAGGCCACTATTTGGCCCTGATCTTCCCAAAACCGAAGAAATCGCCGATGTTTTAGATACATTCCAGGTGTTAGCAGAGCTTCCAGCAGATTGCTTTGGAGCTTATATCATATCGATGGCTACATCGCCCTCCGATGTTCTTGCGGTTGAGCTTCTCCAACGTGAGTGCCATGTCAAAGAGCCTCTGAGGGTCGTTCCGCTTTTCGAGAAGCTCGCAGATCTCGAGACGGCACCCGCGGCCGTTGCCCGGCTCTTTTCAATCAGATGGTACCGTGACCGAATAAATGGTAAACAAGAGGTAAATGATTCTCTTCTATGGGGTGAAAATTACAATTTTGTATTCTAGCTTAATATCCGATGTTGATTTACATATCCTACGAAATTAGCATTCAGTACATTAACCTTGTATTTCTTGATAATTTTAGTACACTACATAGAAAAAAATGCATTATACCGACATGTAAAGTACAACAAGTTATACAATGGAATTAAAATAAGAAAAACAAGATATAATATCTGCAAAAAACAATAGTACAGTGTATAAAGTAAATTGTTTTCGTAATCATCTAGCAGCCTAATCTATGATTTTTTTGGACTTGGTACGCTAAAGGTAGGAAACGTTACGTCAGATAATGCACAAAACTGAAACTTGGGTGTTACTAATTCAGTGTTCAGAACTGTATTTTATCCCCTCTTTTACCCGATCTCAAAAGGATATCAGTTCTTTACTTAACCCCATTTGTGACTCGAACGTAATATCTTAATTTCAGGTGATGATAGGGTACTCGGATTCTGGCAAAGACGCTGGTCGTCTCTCGGCAGCGTGGCAATTGTACAAATCTCAGGAAGAACTCATCAAAGTTGCAAAAGAATACGGTGTAAAACTAACTATGTTTCACGGGCGAGGTGGCACTGTCGGGAGAGGAGGTGGGCCTACTCACCTTGCTATATTATCACAGCCCCCTGATACTATCCATGGTTCATTACGTGTTACGGTACAAGGAGAGGTTATCGAGCAATCTTTCGGAGAGGAGCAGTTATGCTTCAGGACACTGCAAAGGTTTACTGCTGCTACCCTTGAACACGGAATGCACCCCCCTGTGTCGCCAAAACCGGAATGGCGTGCTCTTTTGGACGAAATGGCTGTTGTTTCCACTGAAGAGTACCGTTCGATTGTGTTCAAAGAGCCTCGGTTCGTCGAGTATTTTCGACTTGTAAGTTATTCAAATTCCATTTGATTCCTATTGTTTAAGTTACCACAGCAATTGTTCCCATATTTCAAGTAGAATTTCTATCTGGTGCCCGTAGTTTCAGTTGAAACATCATTAGTCCTCTTTTTTTCAGTAAGTTATACTAATAGTCCCCACAATTAAATAGGTTATAAGTGCTCCCATGTATAATGATATTGGTCCTATAGGAATGTACACCGATGTAACTTCTGAAACTGTAGGACCACCTATCACCTATGTTATTCAAAAAACTTTGCTGACAAAAACTATCGAGACTTGACTGAAATATCTCTCTAATCATGGTCCCAATTGTAACTGACCCGGATAGCTTTGGTAAGTGAGTTTGGAAAATGTGGTTTAAGAAGATTAATTAGGTTTATTTTGTAGAAAAACATGTTAGGCTGTTTTTCTGTCTTTTTTCCTATTAAACAAAATAACACCAGTTAGTCTTTTAATTAAACAAAAACCAATCATTTAAAATATTTCTTCTATTACAGTTCTCGGCTCTTAGATTAGTTCTGAATTTTGTATAGGCCACACCTGAGCTGGAATATGGTCGGATGAATATTGGTAGTCGTCCGTCAAAACGTAAGCCAAGTGGAGGTATCGAATCACTCCGTGCAATTCCTTGGATCTTTGCGTGGACCCAAACAAGGTTTCATCTCCCGGTGTGGCTTGGATTTGGAGCTGCTTTTAGTTATGCCATTAAAAAGAACATTAAGAACCTCGATATGCTACAAGAGATGTACAACGAGTGGCCGTTCTTTAGGGTGACTATTGATTTAGTTGAAATGGTGTTTGCTAAGGGTGACCCTGGTATTGCTGCTTTGTATGACAAGCTTCTCGTGTCAGAAGATCTGTGGTCATTTGGAGAGCGTTTGAGAAATAACTATGAAGAAACTAAGGCTCTTTTGCTTCAGGTAATAGACTCTTGGCATGGTGCAGGTCTTTATACCATCTCGAGAATTTGAGCTGAAACTTTGTTGAATTTATACCATTTAATGCGTGTTCTAACTTCTAATGTCCTCTATGTTTAAGCTGACCCCAAAATATAAGAGTAAATTCTATTTTCCCATTCTTGTATCTCGATACAAAACACGTCGTTGGAACTATTTTTTTCCTTCTCTCGCCAACCTTTCTAGTAGCTGATGCCATTGTTTACCGAATTTTATAGATAACTATTTGCCTGGCTTTCTAAAACAAACAAAAGTTGAAGGAACATGATATATTTCTGCTCTTACAATCGATTTAAATTTAAAGAAATATTATATGATTTTATTGTTTTCTAGATTTCTATTTCTTTATCCATGTTCATTAATGTGTCTGAGTCTCTGACCAACATAATCATCTTTCTCTTTGTTCTTGATTCATAAGCTCAAATTTGGACTTTGGGAAAACGTGAGCAAAACGAATCTTCCCTATTTTAGATTATTTTGACATTCGTTTTTTCATATTTGTGTAGATTGCTGGACATGAAGATCTTCTGGAAGGGGACCCCTACTTGAAGCAACGCTTGCGCCTCCGTGATTCATACATCACCACCCTCAACTTGTTGCAAGCTTACACGCTCAAACGTATACGTGACCCTAACTACCATGTGCAGTTGCGGCCCCACATCTCCAAAGATTACATGGAAGCAACTAAAGCTGCAGATGAGCTCGTTAAATTGAATCCCGAAAGTGAGTATGCACCCGGTTTAGAGGACACTCTCATCTTGACCATGAAGGGTATTGCTGCTGGTTTGCAAAACACTGGCTAATTTGTTGATCTTCCATGTTTTTTTTAGGGTTTGTACCATTGTTTTAAAAAAACACGCATAGTAGCGAGAAGCCTCGATTCAATGCTTAAAAAGCTCGCTTTTTCACTTTTTAGGCCGCTGAAATGTTACACTGTCTACGCTTTTAGCATATCTGTTACAAAAACACTTTAACTAAGATTTTGCTTTTTAAAACACTGGTTTGTACGAAAGAGAGATGGCTCCGGAGATTTGTTTTATGAATGTGTTGTGTCATTGTGTAAAGCGGATAAATATTTGCTTTCATGCATTATTCGAATATGGATACACTGCTAATGAGGTATTTAATTGCAAATGGAAATATTTTCATATGTAATATAAACTATTTCAGTATTTCACCCTTTTCGAAAGAGAAGTGCATATGATATACTTGGTTAAAGAAGAAAAAGATGCACTTGGTGCTCTTTAAGAATAAAGTAAGCAAAAACATATCACATGACACACTAAACAACAAAGAGGCTCACAGTCACATGACTGACACACACTACTTTATTTAAGCAAAGTAAATACTGCCTAATTATAAAACTTAACGATATCCTTATTGTTCATTTCTCTTTATAACTTTGTATCCACTCAAACTTTTCTATATACTGTCTATCTTTTTCCTATCTCAAGCTTCGTTTGGTTGATGTGCTATTTTTGATGGGATAAGAAATATCATAGAATAAGAGTTGGATAAAAAATAATGGTGGATTAATCTTTTTTTGAATGGTATTATAAATACGGTGTTTGTTTGACATTGGATTATATGTAGTATTGTTAGATAATTTTTTGATTTTCTTCTTTTACCCGGATTAAGTACTTTATTAGAAATATACAATATTTATACAATGTAAAATTATTGTCAATTTAGACTAATCCACCATTCATTAAAAATAATACCACATGTAAGTGGTAACCAGTGTTACAAATGATGATATATGATATACACTATTAACTCAACCAAACACTTGATCATTTCTAAACCCATATGACATGGAGTCTAATCCCATTCATTTTTTTTTTTATGGTATGAAATGGATACATTATGGGTCAAAATGCCCACTACATTAATCCAATTTACAGGGCATTTATCCAAAATACAAACCAACTTTATGTTAGTTTCTAATTATACTATTTGTACAAACATAACATAAAAAATAATGGAAAAATAAATAAAAACAAAAAAAAGTCCATTTGAAAAAAAAAAAAAAAACAATGTAATCATGATTATCATTTAATTTTTGCTACAGCCATAGTGCCCCAATAAAAATAAAATGAGGAAAAAATACTAGTGTATTGTAGCACCTGGTATTAACGATTTAGCTATCAGACTATGAAAATTAACAATTGAGTTACTCGTCTATCAAAACTTTCACAATTTAGATACTGTCGTTAATTGAAATATATGGTTAAAATGGTATTTTGGTCATATTGTTATAATATATCTAAACTTAACCTCGAATTTTTTAAAATATCTCATTTTATTATATATGTACAAATATATATCTATATATTATTATAATAAGTGAACTTATGAATATATAGTTTTTTTAGGCTGACAAAACCATCAATTTTTTTTATAAAAAAAACTCAAATCTTTTGATAATTACCCAGGTAATTCGGTTACTGATAAAAAATCAAAATAGTGTTATATTTATCAAATCATGTTCCCACACAGACTTATCATTCTCTCTCTTATATCACCCTTCTCTCTACTTTTTTGCAAAATAAATTAACTTATCTCTCTCTGTATATATACAGTACTAAGATCTAGGCAGACGTTATCAATTTTCACTCTGTGTTGTTCTTTTAACATTTTTATTCGCTAATCATAGATGGAGTTGTTTTTCGCGTACGAACTCGTGTGTCAATGTTACTAAGTATGTATATATATTGACACTTTACACACATACACATGTATGTATGTATGTAAATGCATACACATATAAATATAACTAAATTTATAAAAGTTATATAAAATATGATCAAAATAAAAAATGAAACTAAATTTCATTCATTTCAATTATAGTAGAACCTTCCTGTAATAATACTCCATATAGGAATAAAAACTCTCGGTCCCAACTTGCGACCAATTATAAATAGGAATAACCTACCCATTATAATCTTTCATAATTTTTTAAGGTCCCGCCTTAAGAATATGTATATCTATATAGTGATAAATAACATAAAATTATAAAATTATATATATGTAATTTTTTAAGACGGTTTTCTATGCTAAATTATATATAATGTTTATACATGTAAAGAAAGCATTAAATAAAATCCAGATGAATTTTCACTTTTCTAGATACATATACTCGATTTTTTAAATAATTATTTACTTAATTAAAAAAAATTAAATTATGAGTTTATTATATCATGATTTTCCACCTCTTTGAATTCATGTAATCATGTGTTTACCTAGTTAAATTAAAAATATGTACTTGTCTGTTAAATATTTGTGCTTGTTAGTGGAACAATGCATACATTTATCTTATATTATATAAAATATACATTTAAATAAAATTATATTTTTTATATATGAACCTCCACTTAAAAATAACCTCTATATAGTAAAAAATGTTGGTTTTCGTGTACGAAATAACAATTAATAATAATAAAAGGACTAAACAAGAATTAATTAAAACCAGTGTAATCTTTATTAATTTCCAAATGAAATACAATAAACTGATTACAACATGTAGGTACTGAAAATAATTAAAGCAAACGTTATCAGATTATTATTAATTAATAATCTGATGTACTGAATTGCAATAAATAGAAACTGCCGGACTGGAAAGTACAAACTTAACAGCCGGACTGTTCTGTTTGAAATTGAAATTACAGGACTGAATTGAAACTATTCTAATTACAGAATTAAATTACAGAATAGTAATTACAGCAAAAAACAGAACTTTAAACTAATTACAGATAAGTACAAACAGAATATAAAGCTACAGCTAAGGACAGCAATTGAAATACTAAAATAAAAAGGACAGAATTGAATGCGTAAATGAAATAGACAGAATTAAAAGACGTAAATGAAATGGACAGAATAGAATAAAATAAGACGAGGCTACTGTTAACAGGCGACGAGTCAAGGTCGAGCTGTTGGTGGGTGGTTCTCTCTGGTTCTAAAATGTAATGCTGTTTTTGAGAGATGATATATGCTTCTGTATTTTATTTCAGAATGTTGTCTATTTGACATGTGGGGGGTCTGCCTATTTATAGGCTTGCTGAGTATCTCAGCCATTAAGGTCACTTTACTACTGTCAGTTTTCGAAATTCGAAACTGCAGTATTAACTTTGCAATCAAATCATATTTATTGCAACAGTTACAGCTTTGCTGGAAGCTTTTCCCGAACAGGCGCACTTTTTCCGAACAGGCACGCTTTTCCCGAACAGACGCACTTTTTCCCGAACAGGTGCGCTTTTCCCGAACAGGCGCACTTTTCCCGTTGAGTTAAAAACCCGTCGAGCAAGCCCGCCCGTCGAGCAAGACCGCCCGTCGAGCAAGACCGCCCGTCGAGCAAGACCGCCCGTCGAGCAAGACCGCCCGTCGAGCAAGACCGCCCGTCGAGCAAGACCGCCCGTCGAGCAAGACCGCCCGTCGAGCAAGACCGCCCGTCGAGCAAGACCGCCCGTCGAGCAAGACCGCCCGTCGAGCAAGCCCATGTGTGGTACACAATACACACATGTGTATATGGATACACTACTTGATATCCACATGGGATACCCTAGTATATATATTGTAAAAATCACTCATGATTTTCCAATGTGGGATAACCCTCATGGGTTAAATCACATTTCTTTTCTCATTTTCCAGCATTGGCTTTATTGCCTCTATTGCCTCTTTCGAGTACCAACCTTCGAGTCCAATTATCATTCACACCCTTCCTCCGAATAGGTCATGCGATATACCGTTGCGAAGCTAGTCGCACAAGCTACTCAACCGCATTGAGTATGGCCTCAGAAAAACTGAGGAGTCGCATTGAAAATTGACTCAAAGATGGTCCCTGACCATCTTAACAAAACTTTTTCAGTTTATAATAGATTGATAAGAAAAATAACCATAATTAATATTAATTAATTTACTATTTAATAAAAATGGATGATTATGTAATTAAGGTTAATATAATTCATTATTATTGATAAAAAGTTAATTTACCATATTTCTAAAGGGGTTATCTGTTAGCGAACTTTCCGGTTCATATTTAAATCTCAATTATGTAGTTCACTAAATTTTTTATTATACTTGATAACTCTAAATAACCCTGATTTGTTTAGGAGAGAGAGATTTAGAGATTTGTGAGTGGGATATAACTAGAGAGCTATTTTTTTACCCAAATTTGATCGTATATAGAGAGAGAATATAAAATAAACATAATACGTTTTTTTGTTAACAAGCTCGTGACCAAACTTCTGTTTGATAATTTGACGTCAGCTTGTTGATTGATCGATTATGGTTTGTTGGGTATACAAATTATTAAATTTTGTAGTCGAGTATGCAAATTGTTAACGACCGATAGTTTGGTACAGTAAACATGAATTAACCATTGATAATTTGACATCAGGGTGTTGATTGATCGATTATGGTTTGTTTGGTATGCAAATTGTTAATTTTTATAGTCGGTTATGTAAATTGTTAAGGGTCGATAGTTTGGTACAGTAAACATGAATTAACCCTGTAATTTAATATAAATTATTGACCGGTCAAAATTGTACGTAGTTTTGTATCGTACAATTAATTGGATTTCGACAATTTTGATAGTCGGACTAAAATCATTTACAATTAGAAACAGGGGACTACTGTAGCGTATTTTTTTTCCAAAATAAAATGGGACCGACGGGATTAGTTATTTAAAAACTTGGGAGCAAACACCAAAAACCAAAAACCAAAAACCAAAAAAGAAATCCTCTCCCTGGGGCTAAAAGAAGCACCAAGTTCGAGAGAGAGAGAGAGAGAGAGAAAGAGAGAGAGAGATGTCTCTATCAGCTCGGCAGAGACGCTCCCAACCCTCCGATCCATCACCATCATCATCATCATCATCATACAGCAAGTTAGATAAACCCAACAGATCCAACGGCGCAGGAGAAAAAGAAGAGGGTTTGAAATGGATGTTACCATTATTATCTCTTAGTCTGTTACGTTACATGAGTGCGACTTCTAATATTATACACGACTGTGATGAGGTTTTTAATTATTGGGAGCCTCTCCATTTCATCATCTACTCCTCTGGCTTCCAAACCTGGGAATACAGGTATTTTATTATTATTATTATTATTATTATTATTATTATTATTATTATTATTATTATTATTATTATTATTATTATTATTATTATTATTATTATTATTATTATTATTATGTGACAAAAACTGTTTTAGTATCGTCTACTATTGTCTTTTACCAATTTAGTACCCGGTCTTTCAAGTTTTACCAATTTTGACCCCCCGACCTACCGATTTAGTACAAATTGTAGTCCATGTTTGTTTTGTTTGCAGTATCGTATAAATAATAACACCATACATGTATTATTAGTTGTAGCCCTTATTAAGTTCAAATGTACTACAATTACTACTTTATCCTATATAATACCAATCACAAACAAACATGATTTATAATTATTGTGGGGAAAAAATATGTTTAGTACTCCTCATTTACTACTTTTACCAATTTAGTACCCGACCTTTAAGTTTTACCATTTTTTTCCCCAACCTACCAATTTAATACAAATTGTAGTATAGTACAAAGGGTGCAATTTGTAACCAGATATTATGACTTGTATAAATAATAACATCATATAGGTATAAATAAAAAAATCATATAGGTATTATTAGGTGTACCCCCTTATTAGGCTAAAATGTAGTAAAATTTCTACTATACCGTATACAATACCAGTATAAGGTGGGAAAAAACTATTAATATTATTATGGGAATAAAGGTTGTTATTATTATTATTATTATTATTATTATTATCATTATTATCATTATTATCATTATTATCATATACTATGTTTACTATGGCTTTTTATAGTTTTATTTGAGATTTTGTGTGTTCTTACTGATTGGCCAGTGCAGGTTTTGTATCTTTAAGCTAGCAAAATTCAAATAACAAAACAAATAGGTATTTAATGGGTGTTTGTTTTAAATTACTCGCTTTAAGGGTCCGTTTGGCATCAATTTTTCTGGTCAAAAAGTTGCTTTTCTTAAGCGACTGTGAAAAAGCTGGTTATTATGCGCTTGATAACAGATTTTTAAAAGCATAATTTACTAAGATTTGTGTTTGGTTCTAGATTTTAGAATTTTGCGAATTCATTTCTATTTAAAAAGGAGTAGATAAACATCAGTAACATCTCTATATTCATAATTCATCTATGCCGAATCAACTTAATTTCCCATTTAAAAACTTGGGACCAAAAAAGCGCAAATTAATTTCCACCTGGAGCGAAAGAAGCAGTAACTAAAATAGGAGAGAGAGAGAGAGAGATGTCTCTATCAGCTCGTCAGAGACGAGTCCCATCATCAGATCCATCACCATCCTCCTCCTCATCATCTTCATACAGCAAGTTAGATAAACCCAACAGATCCAACGGCGGATGAGAAAGCTACGAGGGTCTGAAATGGATGTTACCATTAGTATCACCGAGCCTGTTACGTTACATGAGCGCGAGTTCGATTATTATACACGACTGTGACGAGGTTTTTAACTATTGGGAGCCTCTCCATTTCCTCATCTACTCCTCTGGCTTCCAAACATGGGAATACAGGTCTCCCCATTATTACTATTACTATTACTATTACTATTAATATTGTTATTGTTATTATTATTTTTATTATTATCATCATCATCATCATCATCATGGTCATACTGATTGGCTAGTGCAGGTTTTGTAACTTTGAGTTAACACTATTCAAGAAAAAACACAACTAGGTTTCTAATGGGTGTTTGTTTCCAAATGACTGTGTAGGATTGCTTCACAGGAAAAAAGCTTAAGTCTGAAGTTTTTAATCCTTTTATATAGGGTGTGAAGAAAGAGTGTGCATACATCAGTTATTTAGTTAAAGAGAATAGAGATAATGTGTGTGAGAGAGAGAGAGCTTGTCAGTTAAGGACCAAAGATCTAAGAAACTCATTTAGACGTACTCTCAGTAACCATGTACATAGGATTAGGAGTGGAGAATGTCAATGCTTACCAATGAGCTGCTACTTAACTTCTTAACAGGAAAGAGCTCAGAATATCATAGTAGTCTATTATAAGCTCAACTGTGGTTTTGGTATCAGTAAATTTAGATGAGACTCGAGCCAGGACCTTTTGGTGACTAAATAATCGCTTGCACACGGCAAGGTATTCTAATCTGGGGTCCCATCCATCCCCAGACTTTAAAAGTTCCACCCCTTAATGTCTATTATAACTCCAATAAGTAGCCTTAACAGTATCATACACTGGAACCACTTATATCATCTTCAATAACAGCGGTTTTGTGTGATCTAACTTTTGCATCACAGAATCGGCTACAGAAGTATCAATATCTGGTAATTTTAGTAGTTGACTATCTCATACAACATGTGAACTTCTTTCTCTGGTACAAATGGCTTTGGCTAGCCTACATGACTAATTGACTAATCATTTCATATAATGGATTTTGAATTTTTCCAACCAAATGGTCTTCTAATTGCAATACCTTTTTGTTGGAAGTGTTTGATAGTACTTCCTTTTTAAAGATTGATTATTTAATATTGACGTTTTTCTATTTATTTATCAGCTTTCAGTTTTCTTGGGTTTCCCTGGTGTTGATATTTTTTGCATCACTATTTTGCAGCTCCAAGTTTGCATTACGCTCATACTTGTACCTTCTTTTCCACAATGTAGTGGGCAAACCAGCTTCATTATTGTTTAGTGAAGATAAAGTAAGAACCTTTTTATGCTTACACGAAATTTCACTTTTGAGAAACAGCTTTCCTATTCTTTACTAATTAAACTTGAACCATGATTTTCAACAGGTGAGAGTTTTCTATGCTGTGAGAATTTTTCTCGGTTTCGTCTCTGTCATATGTGATGCTGCTTTGGTAGTAGCACTTTCCAGGAGATATGGAAAACGTTTAGCTTCTTATGCACTAGCTATGCTATGCTTAACTAGTGGTTGTTTTTTCGCCAGCACAAGTGAGTACGCTATTATGTATATTACCACTAGCCAATATGATATTCGCTATTTTATTATTGTTTTTACAGGTTTATTAGGATTTTGTACTCTCTACTAATAGTCCATTTTAATTTTGTACCCTCTGTTTACAATCATTGGCTAGAAAACATGGCAGTCACGTCCACTTGACAGCAAGGTACAAAATATGAATTTGTGTTGAGTACAGAAACTAAATTAAGAATATGTTTGTAGACTAGTGGAGGATACTATATTATTATGGACTGTTAGTAGAGGGTAGAAAAGTGTAATTATCCCTTGTTTTACTGAAGCTGCATTTTTTTGCTCATTCCTTATTTTGGTTTCTGTTGTCTACACTTTTCTTGTAGGTTTTCTACCGAGTTCATTCTCCATGTATGCAATTTCTCTCTCATCTGCATTATTTCTTTTCGAGAAACATGCAATGGCAGTTGCAGTTGCAGCCACTGGTGTAATTCTTGGGTGGCCATTTTCAATCCTGGCTTTTCTTCCGGTAACAATTTACTCCCTGATGAGAAAATTCAGACAAGCAGTTATTTCAGGGGCAGTCGCATCACTTGTGCTTCTGGTGGGTCAAATTTTACTAGTTTTACTTACGTTTTGTTTAGAAATTGACAAATTGTCGACAAATAAGATGATCCGTATTTATTCCAGGGTCTTTCATTATCTATTGACTACTACTATTATGGAAGATGGACATCATCTGTTCTGAACCTCTTGTTGTATAATGTCTTGGGAGGTGGTGAGAGCCACTTGTATGGAACAGAAGGGGCATCTTTTTATCTGAGAAATGGGTTTAATAATTTCAACTTTTGTTTCGTCCTCGCCTTGCTGTTCCTTGTTTTTTTGCCTATTGCAAGGAAGAAGTATGCCCCAGACTTGTTGATCGTCATCTCTCCTGTCTATATTTGGTTAGCCTTTATGTCGTTGCAGCCACACAAAGAAGAAAGGTTAGATTTGTACTCTTATTTACATGTAAGGTTTAAGACTCATGGTTCAGTAATGAAGAAGTGGGAACATGCGTTTTATTTACATGCCAGGAATTAATATAAGTGGTCGTTTATGTATGTGGAGAAGATGTTTTAGACTAGATTTAAAATGCAATAAGAAGCTTTTCCTAATAAACCTTAAAAGGAAGTTGTTGCTCTTTTGCTTTAGCAGCTAGTTCCTCCCTTGGTTATCAGTAATAAATTATATATGTGAATAAAGCGGGGTTTCAAAAATGACGAGTTAGCTAAAGCGTTTTTGCAAGAGCTGAAGCGTAAAAAAATGCAAGTTTTATCGGAGAAAAAACGGGAAACCAAGTTTTCTGCTTTTTTAAAGCTTTGAATCATGCTTTTTCGCTTCTAAGCGACCTTTTAAAACAGTGGAATAAAGTAGCTTAAGATTTTGATTTGCCACATAACTGGATAGGTGGACTAATAACTTCAACGGTTGCTAGTTTTTAAAGATGGAAAATGACATGTCTTTTTCTTTTGAAAGTGAGATTTTGACCGGTTTCCTCTGTGGCATGCTATAGTCTATAGATACTTCACAGATGCCCAAATGAAAAGTGGGAGATGGACATATTAGTTATGCCTATGAAATAATATAAAAATAGAGAAAGAAAAGTCGACCTTTATGTGCCATGCTAGGATTTAGGTTCTCACTAGTGCCTTTGTGCACCGTGATTTTGCTTGAAAATGCTTTTCAACTAATGAGCAAGTAAATTTAGTGAGGTAACTTGCGAGGATATCTCGTTGTAAATATAATTTTCAAGAGCTTTGGTAGTGCAGACTAGCTTGGACTGGTATTGTTTCATGTATAAGAATGATGATGTAATTGGTGATTCACAATTGGTCTAATTGCTAATGCAGGTTCCTCTACCCAGTGTACCCACTCATATGTGTAGCTGCCTCAGCTGTCATGGAGAGCTTTCCTGATATATTCCGGGATAAATATGATTCCAGTCATAATTATATGCTGGTTAAGGTAACCATTTTTGTTATTTCCAAATGGTTTTTTTATTGAGAAATTTGATAGTGACTGGAGCCAGTGCTGATTTCTCTATTTACTTATGCAGGCAGCAAAGTTTGTGAGACCAATGGTTCTTGGTCTCATCTTGTGTGCCTCCCATTCTCGAACATTTTCCCTCATCAATGGCTACTCAGCTCCTCTGGAGATCTATAAACATCTGGACTACCATGACGATGTCGAAACAGGCGAGTTCTTTGGTTCATTTTAAAGTGGTATCTTGATAATATTAAGAACAAGTACAATCTACACCTTTACTACTTATACTGTCTAGGCTCTGGCTCCTCACCACTTTTGGTGCCTTTCATTTTGAACCCTCATTAAATTGAGATTTATAGCAGACAGTCATCTTTTGTCAGATCCACGCCTTATTATGGAAGATGTAGACCTTAAGTCCTCATACTATGATAAATTGAAAAATGGCTTAAGTGACAAAACATAGAACTACAGGAGTAGCACCCTATCGTTATTATACCAATAGGCTGGGTATTAAAGAGTATTGGGTAGATAAAGGTGTAAATTATACTTGTACTAAGATTTATTGGGGGTAAGGGGTAAAATATTATCAGTCAGTATTTTTTTCCTCACAAGGCACTGACATCACTTACTATTAGCTCACATTTGGTGGATTGACTTAAAAGGTAAAATATTTATCAAATAAGATTACTTTCATAAATTGATTCCTGACATAGGTTAGAATACTTTTGACCCCTTGATTAAAATTAAATGAATTCATAACTATTTGCACTTTTTAAATGTATTTTGTACTCTTGAAATATAATTGAATTTCTAAATAAAGTAGCATTTATTTGGAGACGAGTAGTATTTCGCACAATTTTCGGCCAAACGGCCTTCAAATGGTGTCCGCACTCCGCAGTATTACTCAAGGTCTATTTCCTTGCCAAACATGGCCAAAGTTTTCAAACACAGCCAAAAAATTAATTGTTGATATGTATAACTTCCTTATGTTCATCTTGTACACAGTTAAATTTTCTCGTATGACTGACCACAGGTTCTGTTCTTTGCGTTGGAAGCGAATGGCACCGATTCCCTTCCTCATTTTTCATCCCCGACCATATCAGCCAAGTTCGGTGGATAGATGATGGTTTCAAGGGTCTTCTTCCCTTCCCATTCAATACAACATTGGGTGGGACTTCGGCTGCACCGCCATACTTTAACAACAAGAACATGGCATCAGATGAACAATATGTAATTAATGAATTATTATCTTATCCATTCTGTTTTATAAAATAGATTTTTTTATCTATTTTTCCCTTTACTGGACTGGAATTGAGCAATATTATATGGTTTTGCTACTACTTTTGCAGCTTCAGGATATGGACAGCTGTACATTTCTGATCGAGTTGCAGCTTCAACGACCTTACCTTCCAAGAGGAAGTGATTTGTCAACATGGGAGGTATACTCTCTCTCTCTGTTTCTCTATCATATACACACTGAGAACGATAGCTAGTTTTGTTTTTTACAATGTTCATTTATGTTATTAATCCTAGGTTGTGGCTGCACTACCTTATCTGGATAGAGAGCTTTCACCTCCTTTGTATCGGTCATTCTTCATCCCATACCGTTGGCAGGAGAGGAATGTTTTCGGCATGTACAAATTACTCAAGAGAATTCCAAAATGAAGACTCAAGCAGCTTCGTCATATTTATCCTCAGTCTTTAAGATAGATTTTAACTGTTAGCACTCTTCAAGACAAACCTAGTGATCTGACTAGTAGGGCTTACACTTAGTGTGCTTGTGTAACAAGTTTTTGAATGGGTTCACATATTGCGCCATATGGGGATAGTAAGCAAGATTGCAGATTCTGTAAGAAGTCTTTGAACTTGGTGCAAATTTTCTATCAGTAATCAAGTTTGGTCAGACTTGATGTAGCTTTAAGATGTTATTGTCAGATTTGAGTACCATATATCTTTTTTTTTCCCGTATTCGTGGCTGCTCGTTTCCCATTTCGCTGTTTTTTATGATTCTCTTGAGACAGGTGATCACAATCGTTCACAAAAATGTAACATGGTACATTTGTTAGTTATCTCTACAGATTGGTAGCTCCTGGTAGAGGAAATTAAAGATTATATGAATAACGAATGCATACAAGTTGCATTATGAAAGTACAAACTGTGAAGGATTAGTCAATGCTTTAAGTTTTACTTGGTTGGAAGACGGATTTTCTATATAATTAGTAGTTTCTGCTCGATATTGGAACCAGCATAGCGTCTCAAACCTGTGAATACTTTTGTCCTAGAAACCTGTTTCAAGTACTCTGATTTGACTGTCATTTCCATTTTCTTGTAGTTCAAATCTTATTTCTCGTTATCATATCTGATTCCATTTTCTGAAACCTGCAACCATATGTTGGATTAGTAGGAGAACAAAATATTTAGCCACCCCATATTCTCATAACTTCCTATTTTTAGTGCAGATCAATAAAATCCCTTGAATTTGAATCAATCCCTCTCCTAAAAATATTAGGACAATGTGGAGAAATATAAGATTTACCACACAAAGTGCAACTGGCTGTCCTCTATTTTCTCCTTAATAATCCCCTTATATAACTACCTCTCTGGTCTCAGAGAACACATTGGCAAATCATAAAAACATAAAAACTAAATAAAAAATGGCAAAGGCTATTGTTCTTGTGGTCTCTGCCCTCTTCGTCCTCGCATTTGCCTCCACCGCCTACTCGAAGGACCTCAAACTCCAAGGCCAAGTATATTGCGACACCTGCCGAGTCTTCTTCCAGACCAAACTCAGTACAACCCCAAAAGGTACATTCTTGCCACGTCGCTTTTAACCAATTTTTGCTCTTCTACGGAAGAAAGGTATTCTAATAGATACTATGCCCTTTTACGAATTTGATCATGTTGTATAGCTTTAATTTTGTCTCCATCTTGATAAATCTGGTCCCTGATAAATTAAAAAGTTCATTGAAATATTTTATCCTCAATGGTTTCCGGTTTATAGTTAAAACTTTTTGGCCCTAATGCGGGAAGTTTCCTGCATTTTAGCATAAGTATTTTGATTTCATGGACGGTTAATAAAACATAATTCAAAATTCTGTACAAAAGGATTACGGATAAAAAAAACACCTCCCCAGAAGTTCGTAAATGACAATCACAAAATAAAAATTCTAAGCATGCCTGACTTATTAGCATTTTATTCCAAGGTTGCAAATTAAGAATAGTAAACGGAAAGTCCATCTCACCATCATATGAGGTCGAAAATTCATAGATAAGATATGTACACGAAAAATTTGGTGTCCATCCTGACCATCATACGAAATAATTGTGTATGAATAAATATTGCTATGAACTGATAGTTGTATAGAGGTAAGCAATTCACAAGAAGATCTATACTTATCAAACTCTTGCTCCGCTTTGATCGTTGTACAAAGTTCTGAGAAATCTGTAAAATTGGTGTCCCGCCCCTTGAGATGTCCACTAAATACTCCTTTTTGTTTGGCCAGGTGCGGTTGTGCAATTGAAGTGTAAGGATAGAGTCAGCGGCGCAGAGACATACAAGGTTGATGGGGTGACCGGAAATGACGGGAAGTACAACCTTCCGGTGAAAGGTGACCACGAAGAAGACATTTGTGAGGTGAAGGTGGTGTCCAACCCAGATGCCAACTGCAATGAGATCAACGACGAGATCGATAGCGTGAAAGTGAGCCTCACAAAGAACACTGGCATTGACTCCCCAGTCCGGTTAGCTAACCCCATCGGGTTTGTCCCAAAGAAGCCCCAAGCCGAGTGCACTGCTGAGCTTAAGCATTTGGGTTACGAATTGGTTGACGGAGAAGCTCCCCAAGATGAGGATAACTGATTTGTTTTTTCTCAACTTTTTTGACTTCGTGAGTAAAGAAACATCTGCTATTAAATTTTGAGATGTGTTCTGCTGGTGTGTCATTGAAAGCTTAGACATGTTTACGAACATTTCTAGCTTATCAATAAATGATGTGAGTTGTGCATCTGATCAAGTTTGTCACGGTGTTTTTGCTGACAAATTATGTAACAACGATTTTCCATATCACTTTTGTATACAAGTACAATGATATGATAAGAACTCTCATTTAACAACTGTCATAACATTTCTAACTCGCAACTCATGAGTATTAATTTGGTTAATTGAATAAATTTGACTGGGTTTTGTTCACGAAAGTTTTAACTGTAATACTAATACTGCAGTGAATCAGAAAATCCTGTCACTCGTTGCATGAAATCAATGTTGGTTTGACACAAGGCCTGCGGGAAAAAAAACATGAAAAAATGTCCTATATCTGGTCGAGAAGCATGGTAGGGTTATGTTCATATCAAATTGCTATTCCAAAAACTTACGAAGAGAACAGAACTTAATAGAATAAAATCGCTCATTATCTTTAAAGCTTTATTATGAACTACCTCCTGTAGGGAAGGACATGGGTTTTATTGCATCAAGAATTCAAGATTGACTCTTTCTAGTGCTATAAAAGAAAAATTAAGAAAAATATTTCCACTTTGTTATCTATAGTGGCCTATTCAAAAATGTGTGCCAACATAAAAAGGCTAATACTTAGATGTCTCTAGAGCGTACCAAGTTAACAGTCATCAGAATCAGACCATATAGATGTTTTCTTGACCATTTCTGTACCAGTTATCTCCCAACCCTACTTGGCATTCATTATGAGTGTTGAAGGTGGTTTATTTAACTGTTGAGAAATGTTTGATCTATAATCACCGACTTAAACAACGCATCACCACCTTCAGCTTGTGAGTGATTGGCCACTTGTTGTCTTGTGCTATCTTCTGAAACCACCGCTTCCTTAGGATTCCAATACCAAGGTTTCAGATGAGGGGACAAAATTGATTTTGAGCATGAAGAAGGGTGTAAGGTCACAGAACCCCAGTCTCTAGCTCCGAGCTTTGGTTCTTGCAGTCTCCTCCTAATCAACAACCCACCTACATCTTTCTTCGTCATCTGGGACAAACTTCTCAGTATCGTGATACATAATAGAAGCAAAAAAACTGCATCTTCTTCAGGGGAAAACTCAACAACTAATAGCTTCCAATTTAGAAGAGCCGTTGCTTTTCCAGTAGGGTTCTCATCTGAGAATCGAACAAGTGTGATAAATTCTTCTTCATCTTCTACTAGCCTTTTATTATTGGTCGTTACATTTTCTTTTCCGTTGTTTAGAACGCTGATTTCGCTTTGATATTGCATTTTCCTCCCTGTAACTAATGTTACCTGCAACTTGATCAACTATTAATGGGTACCAATAGACTCAGTTTGATATCTTTTCATTTTAAAATCATAAGACTATCCCCTTACATTTGTGCCAAGACATGCCTCATTAATTAAGTTAAAACAAGGTCTTGATGTCGACATCGAAGATGAAGATTCCCACCGTATCATCAACTTATAATTGCAAGAAAATTTCCATGAAACATCCCATTGGTCCTCCGGTTCATATGGCGTCGCAGTTCCCACAACTTTTACTGTGCTAGATGACAAAAACAACTATAAGGGGAAACAAATCCCGTGAATCTGATTTCATGTACAGAGTTTGTAATCATTCCGTATAGAAAAACCTTAATTACTCAATGTGACTTCTAAATGACCTTTGCATCAAAGCAAACTAATGGTGGATATTGAAGGGCTTCACACTTCTCCTATTTGATAATCTAAAAGACTAGCTAACACGTTCTGACAAGTTATTATAGTCTTGAAACAGTGAAAGGAATTTACAGACGATTTTCTGCATCATGTACCGAGAGAAGAGGAAGGACATGTATTTTCTTACTCCATCCGTTCCTATTTAATTGTCCACTATGAAACTATGTGCAATTTTGACCAGTGTTTTAAATAGCGTTATCGCTATCGTAGCGTTTTTTCGAGAGAAACGCTAAAAGCGCTAATAGCGTTGCTATATAGCGCTTTGCGGTGTTTTTTTTTTGCCTAAATATGCACTAAACTTTAGAATATATAACAAAAATAAAATAAAATATATAGTTATATTAGATTGTAATAAAAAAAAAATCAAAAAAAAAATTGTTGTTGGTGAGTTTCGAACACAGGTCTGCTGGAAATAACAGCACAGTCTTAACCATTTGGACTGCAGACACTTTTATGAAAATTGCACAATATATATTTATTATTTAAATCCGCTGTTTTTTTTTTAACTCGCTATTTACGCTTTTGGTCCAGAATTTCGCGCTTTTTGCGCTTTTGGTCCCCTATAGCGCGATTTTAGCGCAATTCCACCCAAAATCGTGATTTTTCGTTGCGTTTTTTACCAAAAAAGCGCTATTTCGCGCTACGTAGCGCGAATTTTAAAACAGAGATTTTGACCAACCAAGAACTTGTATCAAAATTATCGGAATAAAAATTTTCAAAAGTTGATAATATAGTTCAAATGTTAAATTTTATTATTAGATTTAAAAAAAAAACCATTTCAACAATTTTGAAACAAGTTATAAGTCGGTCAAAATTGCACGTAGTTTCGTAGTGGATAATTAAATGTGACACGTAGTTTCGTAGTGGACAATTAAATGTGAATGGAGGGAGTATAATACTCCTTGTTATCTTAAGGGTTGACACTGATGTGAAGACAAGTATAGGGTATGAGCAAGTGAAACTACAGGTCAAGACACTTATTTTAAGATTTTACGGACAATGACAATAGACAACAAACAACCCTTGTATGTATTTATAGTTGTAGACTATTTGATCCTTTTATGTGTATTTTTACAAAACATAACACTCCGTCTGTATAATGGAATCACCGGCCATCTGCAAAAATAACATAACCTTCCCCAAAAGAGTGAAACAAAAAAGAAAGATAGATGATTCCATACCAGGAGTTCGGCCAATGGCGCCAGCAACATAAGACCAAGAACCCTCACATATCTCCACTATTCGGTCCTCACATTTCACTGCAGATGGAGTCGCGTCTCCCCTCCTCCAAAACCCTCCACCCACTCTATAATAATAAAGATCAACCGAACATCATTATCATTGTTTCTCTAATATCATATACTTAATTGGAATGACCACGGTATTAACTATTAATACAAAAGTGTAGCCAGAACTTATTCAAACGATATTTGGAAGCATTTTACTAAAATCTGCGGTCATTGAACCTGGAGCTGCCTGTTTGTCATATATAAAACCAGACTACATCTTTTTCTCTTTTTTTGTTGTTGTTATTCTCTCATTCAATCATCTGTACCTGTACATACAAAGAATGAAAGAC
The DNA here is from genome assembly GCA_963682055.1 of Primula veris. Classification (NCBI taxonomy): domain Eukaryota; kingdom Viridiplantae; phylum Streptophyta; class Magnoliopsida; order Ericales; family Primulaceae; genus Primula; species Primula veris. The sequence continues at coordinate 25,854,779 of OY821743.1, read as the reverse complement.
AAATCACCTCATTCGGGCAACAAAACATTCTCTTCCTGCATGATCAAGGACAGTGCGGGACAGCCATCGTCCTTCTTGAGGCCGATATTGGTTCACTTTAAGAATTTCATTCGAAATCATGGCCCCTGAATCATCTGTAACTCTATCAGGTACACATTTCAGCAAGTATGAAGCTTGAGCAGGGGGAGTAATCGAAGAGACCACTCTCACTCTTCTACCAAAATCTTTCTCTACTGTGAGGGATGTTTCTCGTAATAAGTCGTTCCATAAAAATGTCAGTGTTTCTCCAACTGCACTTCCTTTGTAACATAGTCCGAACCCACGATCACGAAGCTCAATTATAACCCCCTTTGTTTTGAACTCACAATAAAGATGCCAAGCTTTATACCATGTGTCCAATGATAAAGTTGAATTTTTTTTATCCATCTTAAGCTCCTTGTGACTACTCACCATCCGTAAACGCAAAAACTCACGAGGTTTGATCTCATTCACCATCTGCATCCGTGAATCCACCTTCACAAAGATACATACCTGTCTAATAGAAACAGCGACTGTAAAAATCTTGCTTGTTTCAACCAGTTACTAAAAGCAAGATATCTGCTAGAGCACTTTTGCAAGAGATTTCCTGAAGCATAAGCTTTATAAGTGCTAGAGCCGTAAAAATAGGTAAAAAGCGTAAGCTTTTGAGCTTTTTCGGAGCATTTTGAGTGTTGAATGGAGTATTTTTTAGCTCTGAAATGTGCTTTCTAAGAAAAATGTTGCAACTAATATAACTGGATGCCCTACAAATTCATACGTAAAATTACAAGATGCCTTATAAATTGAGTAAGACAACTACTATTGGTTCAGTTATGAGAAAGTGACATTGCGCCACCCTTGAATGCTTTGAAACGCCACCACTTGCCAGCATAGACTAACTTAATTAATCTTGATAATTTTGAATGTGTTATTTTTTGGGAAAGTGAAACATATGCATCGCTGAAAAGCTCCAAGTATGAACATTTTCTTCGCCCCTAATGGTACAAGAGAAATACAAATTGCAAACATACAACCCTACCTCTAGCACAAATCGTGGTAACATGGACTTATATCTTGTGTTGACATCATCAACTGTGACCTCCCAATGAAGTATTGGTTTGATTCTAAAAGCCCGTTGGATAATTGTGGAACCAGCTTTCACGTAGGGTTGATTAAACAGTCTCTCCCAAACCTTCTTTGACTCTTCCACCTCCTCTTCCGTCGCTTCTTCCCACAGTGCTACCACCTTTTCTTCCTCAATCTTCTCCACATCAGCAGCATAGGCTGAAGGATGAGCCTGAAAAAAAGATATTGGTGATGAAGAAGAAATAGACTTTACAAACCATTAAACATGTACTAAAGTTAAAACATACCCTTATTAAACGAGTGAAAAGGGGAAAAACTGTCCCCTTTTAATAGGAATAGTAAGATTATCAATGCTATTTGGATGGAAATGAAATCCACCTCTTCAACTATTACAATACCACTCGGAAGTTGGATGGAGAACCTCATGTGTACATCACTTAAAAATATTTACATCTATCAAATTATAATTGGTATATAGATTCGATCAGTCTTCAGACTTGAAATGAAACAACATAACACACAAAATCGGATCTCTCGTATTTTATCGCTGTGACATTATACAGATATTCTTACTACCAATACCTTGACCTGAGCAGTTAAATTTCTTAACTCGAAGTAACATAATCTTTATTCGATTTTAGTAAGCTCAGAAAAATGAGAGGTAGTAGTACATTAACCGATAAATAAGATTAAAATGAATTTTAAAATTAACTCACCAGATGACTCAACCACATAAGCAGAATATCTGCTGTTGGTACAAAACGAAGACGACTCCCTTCTGCAAATCCGTGGATCAAATTCAAGAAAGTTTTGTACCGTTTCCTGGCTGCAATTAAGTACACAGTTTCAGACATGTAAGGCTCTACTATCTCTGAGTATAGGTTTCTTTGCCTCAAAACTTGCAAAAGAAGATCTTCATATTTTTCATAAAGGGTTGTATCATCAGAATCCAATTCATTGTCAAATGGTTCAAGAGGGTATTTCTGCACCCAAATGTCTTTACATCTGTCCAATGCATATTCTTCATTTTCATTGTTAAAAATGGTAGGTTTCCCAATGAGCTTTGAAAAGTTTGACTCACAGTATTCCTTATAGATGACCTGAAAAAGCAATGGCGGTAAACTGCTTTAATTTCAAAATATTGAATAGAACCATAAAAGCTGGATCAGTCTTCGATCAGCAGTTTTCAACATTATCACATTCAATTTGAGCTTATCTTGTTGACAAGAAGTCCACTATTATAAAACGGTCTTTGGTTACGCTATTTACCGGAAGGTAATAACCTAATGTTCGGACTTTGAAGAGAAACCACGAGAGGAAAATAAGAAGGTTAATTTTGTATTTTTGCTAATATTCAGTAATCTGCTGCTTAGCAAATTTTACATGAGCAATGCAGTACAGGACCCCATTGAAAATGCTAGAAACATACGAGATTATCAGCAGAATGCGTTGTTTGCTCATTATGACTCTAATACTAAGATACTTGACTCTAATTTTGGTATGTTTGGTTGTCTGAGCAGCTTGTTGCTCTGGATTGTTCTTATGTTCTTCATTGTATATCTGGGTAAGGTCCCACTTTTATTATATGCTACACTTACTTACCGAAAAGAAAAAATATATATATATATCTTTTTCTGTACATTACTTAGCACGCCAACAAAGTTCAGTTGGAAAACTTTTTGTAGCGTACCGGATTTAAGGTGTGACAATACCACACCCATTCAATATCCAGAGGAGGAAGAAGTATTGGAGTATCTGATCCCACAATCGGATCAGAGATCAATGGCATCCAAAGTTCATCATACCTGTAACACAAAATCAAAAACATTTATGTAAATTATTCAACTTCTAATCCTGTAAGTTACAATGCTGACTGACTTTACCTAAAAACCCAAGAGAGGAGAACAAGAGGAATGCACTTTTATTGCTTTTGAATTTAGGGTACTTAAAAGAAACTTGAGATTAATTAGTAAGCCAATGGAACATATTCACAAGCTCAAGATTTAAAAGGTCTGGCACCCGATATAAAGGCGTACTACTCATTTCAAATCTGAAATAATAGTTGCGCTTTAAAGACTTTAGTTTCTTTCAAATCGTGAAAAAATCATCAACAACGCATCCACCTATTCGCAAATTCGAGATAATAGCATCTCTACCTTCTACCTAACTACATTTTTTTCTAAGATTTTCAAAAGTCATTTATCATGACATAATTAGAACTTTCCATAATACTAAATGTATCAAACAAGCTCTTCAAAACTAATCACTGTTTCGAGCCAAAAAGATATCAACAATGACAAAGAAAGAGCCAAGCTGTAAACAAATTTTAAGTTGAGCTCAGGACTTTGATACAGACACAGACTAGTCTCTAAACCAGGGCCCAGATTAAATCTGTAAATGATAGTTATTATTATAACCCCATTTGTATAGGCTAAACATGAGCAGGTCGAATCACTTTTTTAAAAAGCTCGCTATGAAGCTAAAAAAACTGGACATAAAGCTTTTAAAACTGGAATAAACTTGCTTTTTAAGTTTTTATAACCGATATTAAGCTTATGCATTCTACACGCGTTTAGCGTAGATCTTGCAAGTATATTAAGCTTATGTTTTTGCTTTTTTACATCACTGGCTGGAATACGTTGAATCGTTGATCTTTAATAAGTATTGAACAGAATGGAGAGAAAAATATTACCAGTAAATTAAGTAGTAAAGTAAATATAACTGTCACTACAAGAAATTGTAGCTACACTAATTTGCTAAACTAATGGCGAAAGGAATATGGCAAAACGAGTGTAGCTAAATTTAGCAACACATTCGTTTCACCATCATTTTTAGTATCCTGATATTTTTTTTGGCAGTGTGTAAAAATAACACATTGGTTAGCATTATTATAATTAAAAAGAGGAAGGTAGTTTAGTTAACCTGCGTATGGCATGGAGGATGGTGGGAGTGTGGTGAAGCCAATGAGAGTGAGAAACAATCCTCAAGAAGTTCAGATTCCACCTAGCAGCACCAACAAGATCCAAGCTTATTTTCATTTACTTTTCTTTGGAAAAAAAAGGCTACTAACTCATCACTATATTACTACTTCATTCATCTGTGATTTTATGTATATATGAGACACACAAGAATAGTTTATGATAGCAAAAAACAAAAGTAAAAAAAGTGTTGCACTTGATCATAGACTCTAGTTTTTTCTTTTTCTTTTTTATAACATATCTAGTGTGGTGCCAACAAATCAAGAAACGAATCGTTGAATATGTGCCCGTTAGAGATAGAGAGGGAATAAGTGGGAATACTACTATTTTATTTTATTTTTCATTCTGGTGTTAGGTGGTGGAGTGGATCAGACATCCAAGTATAAGTGGGAAAGCATCCACTTTATTAGTTAGTTGTTTCTTGTCTTTCATGCCAAATTCCATGTAAATGTGTCATGCGAATAATATAAAACATAGGAAAATAACTTACAATTTATAAATAAGAGCAGTTGTAGGTTAAAGAGTAATGATATGTGTACCGAAATTTTACACTAAATTAAGATTATAATAGTGTTGGCACAAAACTATTTTTTTGCATTTTGGTACTAGCCTTTATTACACGTGCAAAAGGAACCTATTTAAACCAATAGTAGTTTGCTACATCATATTGCATGTAAATGTGTCATGCGAAAAATATAAAACTTAGGAAAAGGACTCGCAATTTGTAAGAGCAATTATAGGTAAACAGAGTAATTAAGGGCACGGAAATTTTACACTAAAGATTACACACAGTAGTGTTAGCATAAAACAATTTTTTTTTCATTTTGGTCCTAAGCTTTATTACACTTGCAAAAGAAACCATATTTAAACCAATACTCCCTCCGTTTCCATTTAATTATCCACTACGAAACTACTTGCAATTTTGATCGGCTTATAACTTGTATCAAAATTGTCGAAATGAATTTTTTTAAAATCTAATCATAAAATTTAACATTTGAACTATATAATCAACTTTTGAAATTTTTCATTCCGACAATTTTGATATAAGTTCTTAGCCGGTCAAAATTGCACGTAGTTTCGTAATGAACAATTAAATAGCAACGGAGGGAGTAGTAGTTTGCCACATCATATTGCATGTAAATGTGTCATGCGAAAAATATAAAACTTAAGGAAAACGACTCGCAATTTGGAAGAGCAATTAGGTTAGGCTAACCAAGTATTTAAGAGTAATGATATGTGCACCGAAATTTTACACTAAATATTACACCGAATAGTGTTGGAACAAAACAATATTTTTGCATTATGATCCTAACCTTGATTACACTTGAAAAAGGAACCCTATTTAAACCGATCGTTGTTTGTCACATCATATCGTGTCATTGTTTAAGTGCAAACCTTCGGTGCAACTATTTTTTTCGAGTATGTTTGTTTTCAAACAGCCAAGTAGGGGTGTCAAAAATAGCGAGGACCCGAAAACCGAACCGTAAAAACCTAAAAACCGTAAGAACCGACCCGTCACATAACTGGTTTTTAGTCTATCCAACCCGACCCCGCTGGTTGTTGGGACGGGTATGATTCTCAACTCTATACTGTGGACCCGACCCGTAGACCCAACCCGCGGAACCGACCCGCATACCCGAATTATACAACCGCAATATATAACATATTATGTATGTGCAACGAAAATTTGATAAGTGCACGAGAAACAACACAAGAATAACTCATACGCCGGCGAGTGAAGAAAAATGAAACGTTTTTAAATATGTGCGAAGACACGGTTGAAAATTTAACATTAAACAATTAGTTCTTATTATGTTTTTATACTTGTTTTGCTTTTCATTAGTTGACGTTTATTTACTTTTTTTCTTTTATGCCTTGTGAGGTTTTTTCCACATATTTTTATATCTTTATCATTAATAATATAAAAATATGGGGTTTCCACACCATTTAATAAAAAAATAGTTGTTAGTTTTTGTTGTGATTCCAAGCTTTACGATTTATTTTTAATCCAGTCTATATTTCTTAATAATTTAGGAAAATTATTAATAATAAAATGGGTAATTAAAAAAATGAAAAATAAAACCATTAGTTTGTAATGTTTAATTGATTGTGTAATATTTACGTGATTCAATAATCAACCAAACACATATGAAGCAAAAGAATTGATAGTACCTCATTAATTTATTTATTTTTAACGAGTAATTTAAGAAATAACTTGAAAAAATATATTAATTATCAATATGTAAAAATATCATTTAGAAAAGAACATGTAGAAAACTAGAATAAATTTTACGAATTTTTGGTATTTTGAGTAAATACACGCACCAAGAACCGTTATACCAATTACAAATACGAATATAGGTCGGGTAAAATAAGTAAAAATAGTGATATAAACCCAAGCCGACCCAACCCGTAGATGATAGGGGAATCACTATTACCCGAATATCCAAAAGCCGTTGGATCGGCTCGGATAAAATTGACACCCTACCGCCAACCCATTCTCAACGCCTTTTAGGATGCTTTATTTTCATTTATTACTACTTATATGGATTTCAGAATTTTTACTTAGGAATATGTTACTCAAACGCCTTTTAGGACGCTTTATTTTCATTTATTACTACTTATATAGATTTTAGAATTTTTACTTAGGAATATGTTACTGAAACGACGCTTTATTTTCATTTATTACTACTTATATGGATTTCAGAATTTTTACTTAGGAATATGTTACTGATGGCAACGTAACGGATTGAGGCGTATTGACTTCAATACTAACCTAACCCGTAAAATAAATGATGGAGCGAATTGGGGATGATTAATAAAATTTAAATCTCAATTCAACTCAACCTGTTACAATTAAAATCACAACTCAACCCAACCCGCAAAATAAATCAGGGGTTGGGGTAGGTTGAGTTTAGATTAATTCTTAAATTTTTATGTTGGTCCTTTATTTTTAATATTTTCCATAATCAATCAAAAATTTAAAATAAATCGAATATTTCAAAGAGATATATAAATTAAAACCAATGAAAATATATTTAGAACATTCGCGAACAAGGAATAAAACTAAAATATAATAAGAATGAAAGGTTGCTATATTAAAACCAGAGATATATAAATTAAAACCAGTGATGCTTGGTAACTTGTGGTTTTGTGGCCTAGCGGCGAATAACGGAGTGGAGATGGCCTTGGCTTCATCTCGCCAATGACCAACAAAGTTGTGGATGCCTTTACTTTATGTTGCGACCTTTTTAATTAGGGGCAATGACAAAAAATTATCGCTCCACAAATTATATTACTAAAAGACACCTCCAAACTAATTATTTGATTGTTTCAAAAAAAAAAAACTATTTATTTGAAAACCACAATTTTTGTTCATACCTTTTTTTTCGAATTCGAAATTCATATTTTTTTTTTCCGGATTTCATACCCTATTTTTTCAATGTCATACCCTTATTTTCAGACTTGATACTCTCTTTTTTTTTAAATCATACCCTTTTTTTTTCCATGCTCCATATTTTCTATTTTCAAATATTTATACCCATCTATCAATACTTCATACCCATTTTTTCTGACTTCATACCCTTTTTCATACTTCATAGCCTTTTTTTTTTTTTTTTATTTTACTCATTTAGTCTTATTAGTCACAGACTTGTTTCACCACCACTATACAACTCATATATATATATATATATATATATATATATATATATATATATATATATATATATACTATTAATCGTGCCTCACGCGTTGCGTGTACGGCGCGTAATGCAATAAAAATATAGAAAATATGTATAGTTATGATATAAATATGTGGATAATAAAAAAAAAAAACATAGTTTAAGATTTAAAAAAAATGTTTGGTTGTTAAATAGTGATAAATAGTTTTATTAGTTTTTAGTTTTTATATTTTTATGTGAGTATGGTATTATTGTAATTAATATAAAGTTGTATGAGTATTTTTAAAAAAAATTGGTTAAATTGAGCAGACTCATTTGTCTTGCTTTGACTTATTATAATAGAATAATAATTGTAAATATAAATGATAAAATAGAAATATAGAGATGGTTTTATAGCCGGTCACATCCATAGCTTACAATTTAAGAAATACAATTTTCACTTGCCATAATTCGGGTGAAATTTTAATTAATCAAGATATCTATCTCATATGACCAAAACTGTGAAACTCCAATATTATTCTTAGTAATTATATCTTATTTATAGCAGTTTTCTATAAATTTGGTTACACATCGTAAGTTTATTAGTAATGGTTTTAGTTGCTCAGTAGCATGACTATTAGTGTGACATTACCAAGTTATGGATTGAGTTTTTTTTTTTTTTTTTTTTTTTATAGAAAATAGAGAAGTAATAGGACCAAATTAGTAAGTAAATTTAACTATAGGTACATATATTGTTCAAGTGGCATAGTTATCCAAACACATCCTAAGTTGCACGTAAATAAAAAACCAAACAGATTTTTTTTTGAAAACCATATTTTTTGCACACATAAACAAAAATTGCATAGAGAGAGAGAGTACAGTGGTCAAGAAGGAGACTAACGAAAGTAACCACCTGAACATCAATTTTCTTAAGGTAAGTATTTTGATTTGTGATCCATCATTTTTGTAACCAAGTACCTAAACCCTATATGGATTAGTTTGGACGTGAATTGTAGAAACCATATGTAAATATTGGTAACTATAAAAAGAAAAGTATATATATATATATATATATATATATATATATATATATATATATATATATATATATATATATATATATATATATAGCAGTTCTATTATGTTACTGGTATCAATTCTAGAATTTCATTTGGTTTTAACGTTAGTAGTTAGCAACTTATTAACTCACGGCGCATGTATTATGTTCAGGTCATTTGCTTAACTGTACTAGGGGTATCTCGGGTTGTTCGGACTCGGACCAGGTGAGTGATTTCGTACCGTATACAAACTTGATTTGTTTCCAGGCTTATTTGAGATTCTGCTATATATTAATCGTTGTTTGCAACCTATTATAATAGTATAGCTTTTGATTATATTTTTGTGAATTATTATTCGACGATTTTAGAAAGATTTCAGAATGATTGATTATGTTTAGAGAATTTGATATTTGAGTTGATTATTTAGGGTCCAGAATTAATAACTTAAATTCCGAGAAACATGCCTCTTAAGTGGGGTGACTTCGGTGGCTAGAGATTAAGCTACTTAAATATGCGACTCTAGTTTTCTCAACGGTATTGGAACAAGCCTCTTAAGTGGGGTGACCTTACCGGATTGTCTTAAAAGAAAACCTTAGGTCGCCAACCTAGGTGACTTTTGAGTACGATAGTTGGATCCAACGGGCTATTCGTCCGGAGAAATGAACTTATGGCAATGAAATTCTTCTGGTTTTTCTAAGTGATTATCACTATTATTATTTGTCCAGTGATTAATTTGATGTTATATTGACTTATTACTTGACTGTATTTATACCTTTAAATGTAGATTACATGTATATTTTATGTTTTTATATACCTTCTTGCCTATTTACAAAATAAATAAGAGATGCAGCTTGGACTAAAACTGAAAAGAAGTGTGATACTATTTAACGTTTTTGTTTTGCAAATTTCTATAGGTTTCGTTATCTTTCACTAAGCTCGTTTGGCTTAATCTCTCTTTAAAATTCTTTTCAGGTGCGTGAATGAGCTAAGTGACAGAGTTGTTATGGGACCGGGTCGTAACCTCCATCAGGCGTTTATTCATTTAGTTAAGTCTGATAGGATTTCGAATCTTTTCTTTATTATTGATTGAAACGAGCCACAAATATGTTATTTTCTTGGGAGATTTATCTTATCTCAGTATATTGGATCATGAATATTTTCATTTCGGCATTGAATAAGAACTCATGACTAAATAATCTCTGTTTGATTTATCTAATTCTTTTTTCCTTCCTTGTTAATGTGAACGATTACTTTTGTTCATTTGATTGTTTTGATAACTCCTTTCGTGTTAGGCTTATGTGTATCACCTGTTTTTGCACGTGGTACTCAACCGTGTACACATTCCGTTTTGGGGTAGGACAAAAACGATCCCCATAAATCAACTCAAAAGTCACGTAAACTTCCATTTTGATATAAATTTGGACCTAATGGATACAAATTTTAAAAAGGGGCAATTAACAAAAACATACCTTATCCCTATTATATTAACAAAAACATACCCTAATAATTTAAATTATCAAAAACATACCTGTATATACTTATTATTTCTTAATCTAATCTCTCTCTAACCTAACATATATCTCTCTGACCTAACATCTCTCTCTCTAATATAACATCTCTCTCTAACCTAACATATCTCTCTCTAATCGCACCATCTCTCTAACACACGATAATCGCACATTTTTCTAACACGTGCTAATCACCCATCTCTCTCTAAAAATGATTAAAAACTCACAAAATATGTATATGCTAATTATAAAACGTCATACCCTAATTTTAAAACTCCATACCCTAATTTCAAAACTTCATACCCTAATTTCAAAAACTTCATACACTAATTTCAAAAACTTCATATCCTAATTTTAAAACTTCATATCCTAATTTCAAAACTTCATACGCTAATTTTAAAACTTCATACCCTAATTTCAAAACTTCATACCCTAATTTCAAAACTACATACCCTACATATGAATTTCTCTCAATATTGTACATATGGATTATTCTCTTTCAACTTGAAACCCACAATGTTTACAATAGTCTCAAAACTCAATAAATAGAAAACAATCTCACCAATTCCATATATTTTTCATATATTACGGGGTATCAAATAGTGTAATATTTGTGTATTACGTATGTATATATCTGTATTTATATGTATATGGATATCTATATAATATAGATGGTGTTCGGTAGTTAGTGACGAATTTTCATGGTGGAGGAAGTGAGAGACATAGAGTGAGATATTAAAAAAAGATGCATAGAAGAATGGAGGAGAGAGAGAGTAAGATCAGAGAGAGATTGGTGAGAGATAAGAATGAAGAGATGCATAGAAGAATTGATGAGAAAGAAGAATGAAAGAGAGAGAGATTAAGATGAGAGAGAGATAAAGAAAATAATAAACAGTATTAAATTTAAATTTGTTTGGTATGTTTTTGATAATGAAAAGTTTTTAGGTATATTTTTGTTAATTTAGTTTAAAAAATAGTATGTTTTGTTAATTTATCCTATTAAAAAACAAAACAAGCTCGTATTTACAAAAGTGCATTATAATAAAAAAATCCGAAAAAAAATAACAAATATAAAATATGGAGTTTTGTCGTCCCATCAATGGATATTGAGAGAGAAATAAGAGAAATGGAGAGAGAAAATGAGAAGAGAGGAGGGATGATGAATTGAGCGAGAGAAAGGAAATAGAATATTGAATTTAGAATGTGTGGTTTTAGACAAAATAGTTTTAATATATAGGCGATTCACATCCATAAGATACACCCAATTTAAGAAAAACGATTTTCACTTACCAAAATTCGGCTGAAATTTTAATTAGCCAATATATTAAATCTCATATAACCAAAAAGACCACACATAAATCAACTCAAAAGCCACATAAACCTCTACTTTGATATAAATTCCGACCTAATGGATACATATTTTAAAAACAAAGCTCGTATTTACAAAACTACATCATAATAAAAAAAATTCAAAAAAAATAACGAATATAAAATATAGAGTTTTGTCATCCCATCAATGGATATTGAGAGAGTAATAAGAGAGATGGAGAGAGAAAATGGGGAGAAAGAGGGGGAGGAGGAAGTGAACAAGAAATAGAATATTAAATTTATAATGTGTGGTTTTGGGCAAAATAGTTTTAATTGTGTGTTTTTTGGCATTTTTTTAAAAAGTGATGCCTTTTGGTATTTTTTTCTTTTTAATAATTCAATAGAATTTCCCAATTGATCAAAAGTAAAAAATTCTTTCATTGATTAAACCTTTTTAAAAAAATGCCCTAATTATATCGAATGTGCTGATAGCAATCGATCGAAGTCGTACCATCTACAGGTTCACTCTTACAATGCAAACTTAACCTTGAGCATTTTCTTAATTTAGTAGACTCAAACTTGTTCTCAATATCAGGTTAGATAGAGCAGCAAAAGAGCTTCGTAGGAAATTTTATTAAAAATTAATGAATGTTTAATCCCTGCTCATAAACATGATTGGGACTAGAAAGCGATTCACTAATGGTTAATCCTTGCTCATAAATGAATGGCTAATCCTTGGCCCCTTTGTAAACATGCGTAGTTATTAATACTCCGATTTGGGCGACGCTTACAGCCAAGTGCCCGCCTCTAGGATGCATAAGCTAGCCTTTTTTTTCCAGGAACAAATATAATTTTATTGATATAGCACACACTAGTACAATATTCATTTCTTGATTATAAAAAAACAAAAACAAAAAAACAATATTCATCTCTTACCCAGAAACAAGCTCAAAGGGACTGAAACAAACCTAAAATTACAAGCCAAACGGGCGCACTAACAAAGACTAATTTCTCCCGAATTGCCCCGCCTCAAGTTAGTTAGGAGAAACCCCTAATAGCGCAACGAATAAGCCTAGAATGTATCAACGAGATACTTATTTTCTCAAGGAGGATTTGCGAAAAGCGCGATCGTTTGTGCTATTACACTGAAACAAGTGGAAAATGTCTAAATCAGACCACTGCTAGTTGTTAAACTAGGGAAGTCGAGACAAGTTCTTGGATTCTCTACATAGAGCGGAAAATTAAACAACCCAAAACAAAAACTGCAAATTGGAGGGAACTCTCCACCGTAGACTAGCGAAAAGTGTTATCAGCATGCCAACACACATAAATGTCCGAATGGAGCAAGTCTAAATACATAAACCGCGACTACAAGCTAAAGAGATAAACTAAGTTTTATCAGGATGCCAACACACACAAACCTGATCTAAGGCCTACTTGGGTAGAGAAACACAAAACAGCCACTTGTCACTTACTTAATCGGAACCAAAAATGCAAAACTTGGGATCTATATCCAATGTAAATACATTATAATCTAAAAGAAATAATTTTAGCACAACCCAAAAACAAAAGACCAGGAGACATTAACATTTTCACAACAAAATTAAAAAAGACAAAACATACTTTGGGTGCAACACACGAATAAACCGAGGACCCGACAAGGTCAGATATCGGCGTGAAAAGTCTAATAATAACCCGAGTCAATCACATAATAGCAGTCATCAAAAGAGATAAGCCATAGGGGGATAAAGAAAACAGAGTTAATATAAAAGTTTCGAATGGGGTTCAAAGAGGATGGTGGAGACGAGTAAACAGGGATCTAACTTTTTTTTATCTGTATAGGAGAAGGGAAAAATTTAAGGAAAATATAGAGATGGAGGTGAGAGGACAGAGGAGGGATGAGGGAGCGGAGAGAGAAGATGAGGGAAAGGGGAGTAGAGGAGGAGGAGGTGAGAAGCCAGAGTGAATGAGCAGTGCGCGTGTGAGAGACGAAGAAGTAGGTGAGGAGGCAGCGGAAAGGGGATCGGAGATGCAGCATCGCCTTGGGACAGAGGGGAGTCGACGCCTCTTCCCCGGCACAGGCAGGTGGCAGTGGATGTGGGATTCTAGGGTTGGGGGTGGGTAGCTAGCCTTGTTATCTGTTTTCTTCTTTTGATTTGGCATTGGCATCCATTACCACCAATAATAATAAAAATGTCCCTCCATGGTTTTTCAACTGAAAATTTGCAAGGACACGTTTGCCAAACCCAAAATGTTTTTGAAACAAAATTTCAGTAGATAAAATTGGAGAAAGGCATAAATTAACATAATGGATTAAAGTATTAAGCTTTCAGACCAACGGATATTAAGAAATATAAGATCAAATTCACCCAAAAAACCCAACTATATCTACATTTATTCCCAGGACCTTTTCCAATTACATTGAAAGTTAAGCTTACAATGGTAGCAAAGATGACCAATTAATTATAAGGTTAATTAGAGGGAGACCCCCCATTCTCTAGCTCTTTGATACATATACAAGGTATCCCTTCTGCACCAATGACTAGGGTTTTAAATCCATTTGCAATTACATCATAAAGGTACACCAACATAACAAAGTCTTAAAACACAATACTTGACTAGCTAAGCCCCCATCTTTTGAATGGCAGTCCACCAAAGTCGCAGATTTTAGCTAATCCCTTAACTCGGGAACATTGTCTTAGCAAAATCGTTAATAAATAAGAAAAAACTTTTTCCGCAAATTGCTAAACTATCCTCTAATGTTTTCTTTCCTTTCTGATATTTAACTTTACAGTTTGTACACCCTAAAACTTTCGACTTCCACATTCCCCTTGATCTAGAATTGGTTGTTTTTCATAATGCGTTTTTGAAAGTATTCTCGCATCATCCATAGCCAGCGAATCCACATTTAAAGTGGTTTCGAGCTGAGATTCCCCTATTTTAGAAGTTGGGTTTTCTCCACATGACACCTTTGGGAGTTCAATCTCACTATTCATATCCACAGAGATGCCGTCACCAATCATATGAGGCAAAATTTTCCCGTCTATTAGAGCTAATTCCTCACTTAAAATCTTCCCAGAATCTTCTTGCACATGATTGTTTCTTTCTTCTCTCATATCTTCCTCTCTCTGTCCACTTTCAACAATTCGCGGTCGTGCGATAGTGAGCACTTCACCCGAGCAGCATTCCATTTCAGCTTTATTGCACAAGGATATTGCATATTTAATTTTTAAAAGAAGCAGAGAAGAGGACAATAAAGTAGATCAATAGTTGCTTAAGTAATTTTGAAGTCATTTTTGCTTATGACCATTATATTCTCGTTTTAGTGAAAGGAACATAATATCTTCCTTTTAAAAAACACTTCTACACAATTCTCGAAAGATGTTTTTACATGTGTTAAGAGAAAGAATATGGAAGCACCGAAAAATAAGGAGCATAGAAAAGGGATTACAAATTGCTTACTCATCTGTTTATCTGTTGCTTGGTTACTGTACAATGTCTTCTTCAACCATACTGAGCCAGGAAATACCATTAAATTAAAATGACTGAGGCTTTTTCTCTCATGATCTTCCAAGGGTTCAAAGCCAAAGCCAACAGTCCACGTCTCTACTACATCGGGAATGGCAGTTATCACAAGCTTCTCAACCTTGAAAGATAGCAGCATCTGAAAAGATAAAAATTTATTTACAACGCTAAACTCGGAAATTAAATTAAGAGAAAAAGAAAGGAGAAGAAGAAAGTGAAGTTCAGTGGGAGAAAGAAAAAAAAATGTTAGATAAGAAACATCCGCAGTGCAAACTGTTTAAAGAATAATATTTTTTCCTTTTCTTATAACAAGAGAAATATGGTAAATGTTTGCAAGTAGATTAGAGGGTGAGAACTGAGAACTCAGAAGTGTGCAGGTAAATTATAAATGACAAACTAAATAAAATTACTTCTTCAATCGAATCCATTAGGCGCCGACACATCCCCTGGCGACGGTACTTACTACAAGTTGCAATAAGGGGCATCTCCGCAACTGTTACTCCATGGATCCTGCACAAAATTTGATGGTTGAATACAAAACCCAACTGTCCTATAACAATGCTCAATGTTCTTGAACCGGAAAAATCTTATAGTTTTGAATCCCTACAGATACAAGATAGTTAAAATTTTATGGTTTTCTGTGCCCTTGTTTTAAAACATGTCATTCTAGTTTCAACACCCTTGAATATTGAATCCAAATAATTTGTTCCCCTTTTCTTAATCTACCCGTGTACTTTGAAGTCTGAATATATGTGGTATATTATCGGGCATAAAAGTGTTCAATCAAAAGTGTAAGATGGCTTCTCAAGTACAAGTTAAATAAACAAGAGAAGTGGAAAAGCTTAAGAAAAATACCTGATCGATGCAACAGAAATCAGCACATCATCTTTCTCCAATACCATAGTGTAAAATCCATGACAATTTAGACGAGCAAATTCTGATCTGCTTAGGATAAAATTTTTTTTTAGACACATTTAAGTATCCTTCCGTGACAATAGAGCAGGTAAATAGTAAAAGGAAAAAAGCCAATACAACATCAATTTTTTGCTTGAAGTTAGATACCAAACAATATGCTGTACATGCTTGGTATAGGCCACCTAAAACAAAGATTTGTCTCACATGTGTAACTCCAAAGGAACAGACAGTTGATCTAAAATACATAGATTGCCTCTTATCACAAGAAAATTTAATAAATTCATTATGACGTATTCCCGCATAATTATCCTAGATTCAAACTTTTAGTTACTTCCACTGCACCATCACCCTCTATGAAAGTTTATGAAATTAGTCGAATTGCTAACAATTTCCTTGCAAAAAGATGGGGGAGAAGCAAAATAGCAACTCTGACAAAGTGGTCATGTTTATAGCTTCGACATTTAAAAACCAGCAGTGCGTTGCACAGTTTTCTCCATTTCTAGACCAAATACTTTGGCTCAAAAAGTTCACAGAATTCCAAGAACTAGAGGATTAGATATCAAACTGAAACTAGAGGGCAAAAATTTAACAGTGTAATAAAACAAAAGGTCACAAAACTTTTTTCCTTTTGTAGAATCATTGTTGGTGTGTTGTCAATAAAATTGGTATTTATATGGTTTCTTCCGTCAGCATATTAAATCTTTAAGCAAGTAATTCTTCTTACTTTTGTAGATTGAAATACTTTATAACGAACTTAAAGCAAATTTTTGGTTATATATCGGAATCTGTTTAGAAAAAAATTAAGAGTTCTCAGGTATGATTTAGTTTGGATACAAACAATGTTCAAATCTAGGATTGTATTCTTACAAATAGGCTTCTCCAACTATTACAATAACTGCGGACTTATATGTTTATTGTGTCCCCGCTAAACCAAAATCCTGGCTCGGTTCCTTGAAGCACAAGCATTCATAAAAAGATTATCATTCGAGAAAGGTAAAGAACTCACTCCAAGTTGTACAAAACATGAGGTATCATGTCTATGCCTGTCCGTGCATCCACCATAGATTGAAAACATTCTTCCATGATCGTAAGAGCAACAGCTAGCTTCAAGTTGCGTTCCGCCTTTAAATCAATAAATGTTTGTGCAAAATGAACTTTTTGGTCTTCGTGAGTGCACCTCAAAAGAGTCCAAGAAAGGCCATCCGATAGATTAGTCAGAAGCCCAAGCCGGGATTGCAGGCCTAGATAAACCTACATAAGAATGAATAATATTAAACTCTCGATCTCCAGAAAAGATCTTGGAGTTGACAGGGAATGAGATTATTTATTCTTATTAACTATATAGCATCCAGATTAATATTCCTAGTGTTATAATAAAAGTTACAATATAATGACTGGGTTCACTCAAAGTTGAAAGACAGATAGAAGAGAAGGAAAACTAAATATCCGTGCAGATTTTTAAAATCGAGCTAGCTACTGGCTACACTATCATGAAGTAATAGCTCACTCTTATGCATGTGTGATGTATTTAGCGCACAAGTCTCCATTACAGATGTAACGTGCGTAATTAAGTTTTAAGAAAATGATGGTACTAGACAACAAATGGTTTTTCCCCAGGTGATGAAACGTGCGTAATTAGGTTTTGAAGAAAATGATGATACTAGACAACAAAATGGTTTTTTTCTTGGGGGAACTGTCAATTAAATACTGTTGAAGCCAACATTATGAACTAGCACTAAGTATGCCTACCTTAATTCTGGATATAACTAATTCTAGTATAGAATTTTCTAAATTACCTCTTGACAATTTTTTCCACAAAGCCAGGTTTCAGAAGCCAATTCTTGAGAAGCAACCTTTTCTTTCATGCAAGCCTCATGGTCTGTTGACCAGCAAAAGAATAGGTCAGACAGAGAAACCTAAAGTCTCAAAAAAATTAAATTAATTAACCACTGGACATGATAAGTATGCAATAATTCACGAGTGAATGTTTTCAAACGAAAGAAAATAGGATCAATTATTTCAGTTCAGAAATATTATTTAGGCAATTTTTGGATATTGAAAATGACTGGAATTTATGTAAGTTTGTTAAAGAAGTAAGAGTTTACATTTGTGTTCACATTGCGAACATTTAAATGCAGCGTTTGACATCAGATCCTCTTTATCATTAACCAATTTACCGCAGATGCCACAAGAGCAGTACTGGCAATACCAATCACCCTCAGGGAACTCCTAAAGGAACAAATAGAAAGATAAGGAAACCGAAATAGTCACCTTGTGAATTTAACATTAGATCAATAAACAATTAACCAAATAATGCAGGGAAGATCTGACTGCCGTAAATGAATAACTGAATAAAGTGGTTATACCTCAACCAAATTCAGTAAAATATGTTAACAAAATAAATACATGCGGGTCAGATGATAAGAGGTTAATTTTCTCACATGTTTTTTTTTTAAAAAATAAAATAAAAAATGATCTTGGCTTCAAAAGAAAGTAGTCTATAAAATCATAGTCCTATATATGATTCTGCCCCTCATGAAGTTTATATGGGTAAAGATTCCAAGCAATTAACTAAATACAAAGGGAATAACAGCAAGTACTGCAAAGAAACAGAATACTAATATATATATATATATATATGTATAGACAACAACATACACTATATATATAGGAAATATTTTAGGGGTTGAGATTGTGATGTCTAATATTGTGTCTATATGATCGCTCCAAAATTGCCTTGAAATTTTGAAACTTCCAAAATTGCCCTTACCTTTTACGAATTACCGACATCAAATTTGAAATCTAAAAGTATTGCAACTGCCCATGTATCCTCCCACTAAATATTTCTATCTCTTTATTGTAAAGCTTTGTAACTTTTTTTTGTATCTATGTTGATCTCTCTCTCAGGACATGCCATCATTTTTTATTCTAATTTTACTTAAATTTTTATAGCATTCTAATACAGCAGATTACATTAGATTGATTCGATTTTCGGTATTATAAATAAAGTATCAATAGAGAGTTTTTCTTTTGGTAGAGTAAGGATTTGTTTTGCAAACACATCGAGTGTGCCCTTCTACTAGTATATATAAATATATAGGGGAGGGATAAAGGGACATCAGCTTATATCTATATATACATATATGATGCGTGGGGTGTCACATGCGTGAGTGTATATATTGAATATTTGTATGCATCTAACCTAGTAATGACATCAATAACACATGAAAACATTCCTCCCTTCATGCTTAGGCAGCTAACCCTACCTTTCCATCTTCAAATAGAGAAATAATTTTATTTATGTAAGTGTAAAACAGATAAAATATTTATTTTATGACTCATAGATTGGTACATGTTCCCAACACCAAAGGAAAAAACTTAAATAGCCATGTCAGTAGTATAGTACGAGAATTTATCAGTTACCAAATAAACGGAAAGGTATATTTTGTTTTTTATCTAAGTTAAAAAAAAAGACAATTTGCAAAACAGAACTTAGGTACCGCGGGCTATAATAAAGGCAGAGTATACATCAGATTGCAGGCAGCTTTTAGAAGGAAAGAGATAACTATGAAAAGATAGGTCGAGGAGTAGAATATAAGGAAACAAGAAAGCAAAGTGGCATAAAAAGTAAGCAAAGACAAACCTGCTCACACAAACATTTCTGATGAAAAGTCGAAGGGCAGTTCTCACAACAGATCAACTCACCCCCATTGCCACACAGACCACAGCTGTCATCATTCTGATCTAAATCCTCAACTTCAACAGGTCGGGTGGCACTTTTCCTTGTCCTATATTCATCTGCCCATGCCTCGAGTTCACAAAATTTATAATCCTTACCAGAACCCATCACAAGATTTAAACAGGGATGTAGGCCAAACCCAGCATGTGACTTAAATTCAGATACAGAGATTACATTATCACAACAATTACATAATATTCCATCCTTGGTGATCAATCCTTCTTTCACTACAGTATTATCTGTTGAATCTTGGCATGCAATCACTTCCTTTAAGGAAACATGGCGAGAGTTGATAAGCCAAGATAATACTGTTCTTGGACTAGAGAGATACCATTTTTTTTCCTGTTTGTCGCCCTTACTCAAGCTTCTCCGAAGTAACCGGCAACTTCCTCTTTTTGTATTGCATTTTCTCATAGGCTTAGGTCTACAGGGCTTTGTTTTACGAGTAGACTTTTTGGCAGAATATCGAGATTTTTTATTTCCAACAACAGGTGAAAGTAAGAGCTTATCATCCTCTACTTCACAAGCTTTCGATCTCTTGCGTTTGTTTCCACTTTTAGCTTGAGGGGTACTCATATTAATATTTCCCCTTACCAATTCAGGGTCTACACCGTAATTCGATACGCAAACGCTGTTAACATGTGAACTTGGATTTCCTTCCTTCCGTGGAGAAACTGACTCTGAAAACAAACCTCGAACATTTTGAGAAGTAATAGGTGCTTCATTTAGGCAGCTGCTGGAGTGGACAGAATGGTTATCTAAGTTACGAAGTTGTAAACCATTCGACTTTAATCCATGAGAATTTTGAGAGTATGTGCATTTTTCATCGCACAAAGAATTCTGATCATTTACTGTCTCATTTGATTTCCTCTCAAAATCAGCAGTAATACTAGTACCACAGATATCTTTCGAAACAGAACTCTTCGCTTCAATATTTGTCAATAAACTTTCTCCTGTCAAAGAAGACTTGCAAACCCCATTAGAATAACCTCTCTTCGACTTGATCCCAGTTCTATTACTACTTTTCGAGGGTATAGCAGCACCTTCATTCCCATGTAAAGTACTCTGTGCTTTAACTTCTTTCCCTGCTTTTAACAATCCTAGCTTCTTTTCTATAAGCACCAAATTTACAAAAGGGTCAAGAAGGCACCACCGTTTTGCCAGCGAGGATTCTTCGTCAAATTTAGTTAAGGTAAGAGATAAGTCCGACCAAAAGCTGGTCATATCACTCCACTGCTTACCATCTTCTGAGACGAGTAAATTCCTATCTATAGACAAACTCTGTCCTAATAAGTCCCAAACTTTAGTAAACTCACGAAGCAACTTTTTTATTTGTGGTGATTTATATATATATCCTCCATTAACTTTACCTGGTCTTATACGTTTTGTAATCTCCCACCCAGACGCCGTGAGTAAGTTCTGAATGTATGTGCGTAGAAGAGGACGGGGATCTTTATATGGCAATACCTTATCTTTAGAAAGGTTATCAACCTTGGATATCATTGTTTTCTCCCCACGAGTTATGAGGGTTGGCGACTGAGTAGCAGAACTCTCTTGATAAATAGATGAAGTAATGAGTGTACTCGTAGAAATTCTTTTTTCATCATTATCATGAACACTCTCCTGAGAAACAAGTGCGGGAATAGCTTTGAAACTCGCAGAAGTTTTTTTCTCGCAATTTTCATGGGAACTCTCCTGAGAAGCAGGTGGAGGTATAGCTTTACCCGCAGAAATGATTTGCTCATTTATTTCATGAAATCTCTCCTGCGAAACAGGTAAAGGACTAGCTTTACTCAGAATTTTTTTATTCTCGTCACTTTCATTGAAATACTCCTGACAAACAAGTGAAGGTATAGCTTTACTAGCAGAAATCATTTGCTCATCACTTTCATGAAATCTCTCCTGAGAAACAGGTGAAGTAATAGCTTTACTCAAAGTTTTACTCTCGTCTTGAGGAACAAATGAAGGAATAGCTTTACTCACAGAAATTACTTCCTCATTATTTTCATGAGATCTCTCCTGCGAAATAGTTGAAGGGATTGGTTCACCCGCAGAATATTTTTCCCCGTCGTTTGCATGAGTACTCTCATGTGAAACTGGTGAAGGAATAGCTTTACGTGCAGATAATTCTTTCTCGTCATTTTCATGAAGGCTCTCCTGGGAAACAGTTGAAAGAGTGGCTTTGCTCGTAGAAATTACTTTATCGACATTTTCATGAAAGCCTGGGAGACTATGCATAGAAACCCTCCCTTTAAGTAAGTAGCTACTTGAAATAATACCCTGCTTTGTTGATTCGACCAGACGGCACGTTACTGAGTTGAATACGGACTGCTCATCAGTTGATAACTTCATATGCTTGCCACCTGTAATATCATCTCTGGTCGACGAAGCATGTTTATTTAGGGAAAGATTTATATTACTGGTGTTTGATTGACTTGATATAGCTGAGGTTTCATTATCTAAGGAAGGTAACATATCTCTCGGCTTACTTTTATTGCTTGCAAAACTAATTGCTCCCGTAACAAGACATTTCTTACTAGTTTTGATTTGGTCCTTTCCAAAAAACACCTCTGTAAAAATTTTATGCTCATTAATTGATCCCTCAAAACCATCATCAAACAAATCCTCAGTCTTATTATCGAATGACATCTTCACTGACCGAGTTGCAATGTCAAATTAACAAAACTTGCCTATCTATTGTAGCACTACTGAGTGAACACCGCTATTGAAAGTCCAAGTCACCTCCATATGAATGAAATCTACACATGCGTCTTTGATGAGCTGGTCCTTTAAATTATAAATAAACATTGGAAAAAGCAGAAGGCGGTTGTCACCACAGTAGAGGTCAGGAGAAACAATCTATATTTGCCACATCATCTGCAATCAAAAAGGGAAGAGAGTTACACGGGCACTGTAGCGATACATTTTCCGGGCTGGCTTGTATTTTTAGCCTTAAGAAGAACTATCGAATCGGATTATATTCCAAAATAAATGAAAAACTAATAGCTAGAACAAGGTGGCATGGAATAATAAACTTCAGATCATGTCTTTTGAGATAGAGAACTACAAAAAACAAATGCATGATTGCTCCACACTTATAAGCATGCCTAAGAAATTAACAATGGAAAATATAATGTCTTTATGCAGAGATGTTTCAGATTACTACTCCTCCATTCTTCTTGATCACATTGAATGTAGTTTGTCAAGACAAGGAAATTGAAATTGAAAATTAAAAGGACCACCATTTTTTTATGAAGATACTTTTAGTTGCTTTTGGGGAAAAGTACAGAGGTTCTAAAGGTTGGGAAAGACAGTACAACATCAAAAACTATATTATTGCCATTTGAGATATTTAATACCTGTAAATTATATATAACGATATAGAGGGATCACACGACTCGAAAAGCATTCAGTTAACATGATTAAGGCCTTTAGATCAAGCTTTACTAACTTACATACTTTGATGAATTTGTACAATGGGTTACAATTTTGCATCAGAGATGCCAAGGTAGGCATTATTACTTATTGTCGGCTATATTTGTAGCTGTGACATGCCATGCATACAATAAATGATTCCAATAATTTAAAAAAGGAAACAAAGTGTGAGCCACAAGTGCGGAACTAAACCACGTGTCAAACCAACTAAACCGCAATTTTCATTTCCTAATTTAAATTCCTTAAATGCCAAAATAGAAAATAAGACAGAAGAAAAAAATCATTTTAATAGCCTGCCCTTTTAACCGACGGATAACGAAACACGCGGCGACTACTGGCTCACTACTAACAACTAACAACTAACAACTAACAACCACGAAACAAAATGTAGGTAAAATCATTTGATAATTCAATAAAATCAAAGTAAGGTGATTACTCTTTTGGCATGACAATAGCTAATTAAAAAACATAACTCCAAACGTTTTTTAACACAGTAATAGGATTATCAACTCAATTAGACCAAAGGTGCGTTGAAGAAAGGCAGATAGAGACAACAGATACCAAACCTGACTTGATCACCTTCTCCCTCTGTGACACTTAGTATTTTAAGTACATACATACAACACACTCACTCCCACACTCTTCTGGCTTCTACATTTTGATGAGGGGCCTTCTTATTAGATAGTAATCATAGTTCTTTATCTAGCTATTCAATTATTTAGTTGGTCATTCAGCTATTTAGTTATTTAGTGAAGTGTGTGGGAGAAATAGCTGAATAATAGAATTTGTCTAAAGGTTCTTTCTATTCAGCATGGCCCAAAGGGGCTTTCTTGCGTTTTGATCATAGTTCTTTCGAGAAATGGGAACTCTTCTTTTTTCATTATATCTAAAAATAATAGAATTTGTCTAAAGGTTCTAGTTGTACAAAATAAATTTAGTAAAAAGCCCAAAGGTTGCAATATCCACTAACAAAAAGAGTATCCCCTCCTTTTAATTTCAAGCTATTTTACAATGCGATAGAGAAAGGAATTTTTCCATAAAACAATCTTACAACCGTATCAAATAGGGGAGCAACACAGTTTGCCAATTGGCCATTGTGTCAGCTCATAATCAGAGTTTGATCCTAACACTTCAAACATTAGGGTAATCACCATAAATTAACATATCTACTAGTGACTTGCGGTATGATTTTGAATCAACAAGTGATATATGTCTCTTGACTCGGTTTTAAGAAAATAATTATTCAAAGTTAAAATCATGGAATTATTCGAAACCAAAATGAGCGGAAGTGTTACCAACAAAAAAGGTGAAAATGCAAAAAATGAATTTTTAATGATAAGAAAAAGAAAATTCTGTCTTTCAAGGAATGTAAAAGAAGACACATTAATCATTAATGCTACCATGAACTCTCAAAAGGAAAGACCTGAATGCCTTTCTAATAGGCATGCTCGTTTAACTAAAGCTGGTAATGGCTGGAAATTTTCTGTATATCATATTTCAGCAAGGAAATTGTTATGAATGTCTTGAATAAATTTAATTTGAGAATGGGAACATAAGTCAATGGTAATTCAAGAAGATGGTGATATGGAAGATCTACAATGGACCAAAGAGCAGGCTCTACTGCCCCCAAAAGAAGCTACTATCAAATGGAAAACGATGCGTATAAGAAAATGGAAAAAAAAATGCTCTCAAGGGGAAAAAGTTGATACAATTTCGCGTAAAGATGACCAAGGTAAACGTTATTACTGATTGTCGGCTATTTTGTTACCCGTGACTTGCCATTCGTACAATAAATGATTGTAAAAATTTAAGAAAGGCGACAGATACTGTGAGCCACGAGTCAACTAAACTTTAAACCCACAAATATGTTCCGAATTTCAATTGCTAATGATTGCCATAATCAGAAAACGACACAATGGTAGTTATAACACATAAGAGGAAATGTTTCAAAACCAAACTAAATGCCCGCGCTTTTAACCAAACGGTTAACGGAACACGAGGCAATTACTGGCTCGCTAGTAACAGTTAGTTAACAACCACGAAACAACAAAGAAAACAAAATACAGGTAGAAAACTTTTGATAATGTAAGAAAATCAAAGTGAGGTGGTTAATTGATTACTAAACATACACACAAGCGTCTTTTAACAGACAATAACAGGATTACAAAACTCAATAAAACAAGAGAGAGAGAAGCACCAAAATTTATGCAACATAAACTCAAAAAATAGCACAATGCTGAAATTATATGTGCACTGCACAACACAGCTGAACTAGCTTCATTCAAAACAAATATTTATATGTACATAAGAGAAATTAGAAGAACAGTTTTTTTTTTCTCCTTCCATGGGGAGAGAAAGTTCGAAAACTACTCAATCCCACTGATTCTCTAACAAAACTTATAAAAATAAAAAGCCGTTTTTTTGTGTAGTTGGTGGTTTTGCCATTTCTATGTCAGCTATAAGATAGCTCAATGAAGATCTTTAGCAAAAATTCCATATTCTCCCTATATATATATAAATATATATATGTATCATATTTATTTATTTACTATCTACTATCTACATAGATATATATATATATACATATATATTTACTCTTCCCGTCCCGAAATAAGTGTCCTCCTTCGAAAACTATGATATTTAAAGATTTAAACCAATTTCACTCAAAATTCAAAAAAAAAAATTCAAAAAATCCAAATTTTCAAAAAACAACTACCTTTTAATTAAAATAAGACATTATAAGCGTAAATTTGATATGATTAAAACTAGCAAAAAGAGAAATTTCAAAAGGAAAAAAGAAAAAGTTTAGTAAAAAAAAAGGAATGTGGACACTTATTTCGGGACGGATGGAGTAAATAAAAAAAAACATGCAACCCTCAAAGATCCAGATAGATAAGAAACACTAATCACAGATTACAAAAAAAAAAAAACACTAATCACAAATCACAAATCAAAGTCGAAATCATCAAAAAAAAAAAAGGAATGTATGTAGACCAATAAATGACTAATAAAATTTAATCTTGTAAAACAACAAACAATTCTACTATATTAGATATAAAAAAAATATAAAAAAAAGGGAAGAAGAGAGAAAAACCCACCTCGCATTGAGAAAATGGATTAGCAGCCGCAATGGTAAATAGGGTTTTATTTTGAAAATATGAAGGTTAGAGATGAGGCGTTACATATATATATATATATAGAGAGAGAGAGAGAGATAGATATAGGAAAAGAGGTGCGTTGTAATGAGAAAGTCGGATAGATACAACATGTGGCAAGTCTGAGTTGTTTACTATGTGACACTTACCTCACTCTCTCTCTCACTCTTCTCGTTTCTACTACACTATACACCTTGTTTGGCTAAGTTAAGTGGCTTAAAAACTAGTACAAGTTTACAACTCATCCTTGTGCTTAACACTACACTTTTTACTAAATATGTCTACCTTTCCCCATTAATTAATTATTCGTTACCTATAATTTTAATCGGTCAATACTTATATCAAAATTATCGGAATAGAATTTTTTAAAAGTTAATCTTATAGTTCAAACATTAAATTATATGATTTAGTTTTCAAATTTTTTATTTCGACAATTTTGATATATGTTATAAACCGATCAAAATTACACGTAGTTTTGTAAAAAACAATCGTTATTTGGTCAAAACTTTAAAACTAATATATATATATATATATATATATATATATATATATATATCTTAAAGTACAAATATTGTTTGGTAAATTTATTGGAGTTGATTAGTTTAAACTAAAATTGGATAATATGTTTTTTTTTAGATAAGATAGAGAAGTGTGCATAATGCTGCTTATTATAAGTAAGCTTTTACAATGTTACTCTTGCAAAAAATATATTTTTCATTTTGTTAGCCAAACAACTTTAAAAAAATATAAAGTAAACACCATGTAAAAGTATACTTTTGAGATGAACCAAATAAACCGAATGTGCTTTTATTTTGTTTCACCCTAAGAGATCATACTAGCCTTCATATTAATCATCCTACCAATTAAACAAATCACAACACGTACATGTAAAATAAAATGGAAAATACCCATTTGGTACATTGTATTGTGAATTTTTAACAATTGCTACCGTGTAGATCAAAATTCTCAATTTTGTCACTTAACTGTTGAAATCGGACCATTTTATACTCTTGCGTCTAAATTAACGAAAAAAATGACGTCATCTAACGTTTATCATCAGTAGTCAGGGGTAATTTGGTCATTTTGCAAGTCAACCATTAGTATTCAATTTAGTCCCTGAACTTTGAAACCTAACCAATTTAGTAAATGAACTTAAAAATCTAACTCAATTAGTGCCTTAACATTAAAAAAATTACATAAAACAAAATTTACACTAGGTAAAGATCTAATATTTATGTACATATACATATATTTATATAATATAACGTGAGAAAAAAAATGGAAAGAGAACATTATACGGTAGGACATAAATTTACACTATAATTCATTACTTTTTAAAATTGTGATTAACTCCTCATTTAAGATTATTTGCACGGTTTTTTTTTTCTTTATCCGATTTTTAAAAAATATATTGATATTTAACCCATATTTCATATATAACTTTGATCTTATATCATAAAAAAAAGAGCCAGATAAAAATAAGCTTTTTTTATAAATTATTTTTTCCTTCACTCTACAATTTCTTTAAAAATCAAGTGGGTAAATATAATTGGAAAGACGTGTCAAGTCAAATTGTGGGTGTGATTTAATAAGATCATTAGGCTTGTTTTTTAAAAGATTTTTTTTTATTTAATCTATCACAACATCCTATTTGTGGGATGGTTATTTTTTAAAATTTATGGTGGCGATAATTTTTTGCTAATACTGGATCTAATAAATTAAAACAATTATTGATATTTTGTGTTTGCTATGATGTTTGGTTGTGTTCGTTGTTCATACTTAGTATATGTGATTGTAAGTTAACATGCATATTTAATTTGTAAGTATATGGGTAAATGCACATATTTATAGAAATATACTAAATTAAAAAAAAATAATGGTTTAATGTCTAATCGGGAAAATTACAGTATAAAGCCTAAATTAGAACATAACAATATAATGCCTAAATTAAAAAAAAAAAAAAAACTACTTGTTAAAAATAACATCTTGTTATTGCATCGAAACATGTAAATGTTGACTAATATGTTTAACTAGGGGTGGGCAAAAAATCCACAAACCCGCCCCGTAACCCAATCCGTGCGGATTGGGGCGGGTTGGGTGTCAAAAAAAGTTAAATCCGCCCCGCCCCAATCCGTAAAAAAATTCGTGGGTTGGGTTAGGGTTGGGGTTTCCAAACCGCGGGTTAATCCACCTCAACCCGTTTCAATCCGCATATATATATATATATATATATATATATATATATATATATATATATATATATATAAAATTTCTCAAGATCTTTTTTAATAAGAGTTTCTATATTATAATATTATTGATTTAAGAAAAATTATATATATAGACAAAAAATCTTTGGATTGTCCAAACTTAAGCTTAATGATTCGATTGATATATTGTCTTATAAATTCAATGTATTATCTCGTACTTACAAAAAGAAGGAATTTTTAATCTGGGTCTAGGTAGTATGGGTGGTTAATTTATTTTTAAAAACTTTATTTGTAATTGAAGTATAGCCAAATATGAAGTTATATAAAGTTATTACGAAATCTGTAGCTATTGAACTTGTGGATTCAATTAGCTATTGAACTTTATTTTGATTATGTTGATGAATAACATTTTGTTTTGTTTTGTTTTAGCTTTGTTACTTGTTTTGAACATTCTAAACGTATTTTGGTTGGCTTTTAGTTTATATTTCTATTTGATTTTTTTTTTTAATATTTAGGTAAATTATGCGAAATAATGAAAAATTAATGACTAAAATGAAAATTCAAGAAACAACCCGCACCCAATCCGCCCCGCTTGATAATGGGTTGGGTTGGGTTGGGTTGAGGTTTTAATTATAATGGGTTGGGTTGGGTTGGGTTGGGATTTGAATTCCACTAATCCGCCCCAATCCGTCCCGCCATTTATTTTACGGGGCGGGTTAGGATTGAGACCAATCCGCCCCGTGCCCACCCCTATGTTTAACATTGAATTTGATAAAATGAAATGATTGAATAGTTGAAAAATAAGATTATACAGGAATACTCATTGAATGCTGAGATTACACATTTAATTTCTGGTAGTACGTAGATACATAATAAAAAAGTTTGTGTGATGGCAAGAACGATAGTATAATGTCTAAATCCGAAAAAACGATTATAATGAATAAATTGGGAAAAACGATAGTATAATGTCTAAATCGGGAAAAACGATACTATAACGAATAAATTGGGAAATGTATTGCAGGGGTAAATATATAATACTAATATTTTAGGTTTCAATTTGGACGAAAGGGTACAAAATGGTCCAATTTCAATAGTAGAGTGATAAAATTGGGAGTTTTGATAGTACATGATAGAGATTGTTAAAACCTCATAATAGAGGGTAAAAATTGAGTATTTTCCCTAGAAAAAATATTTTACTAAGGTTAATAAAGAACCATGACAATAATTGCAAACAGTTAGAATTGACAAAATTACATAATTTACGAATTCTTCTATGGCTTCTCACAGTTCTGGAAAGGATGAACATTTCTATGTATTTTCATATATTTATCGTCGTTTAAAACAATGCCCATTGTTCTACGTATTCGTTACGCATTACATTATCGTGTTCGGGATGTGAAAAACACCCAAATTATGCAATGCCGCTGAGCATCAATCAAAACAATTTGTTTTTTCATATCGTAGGAAGGCATATCAGGTAGAGTGCCCACATCGCATTTTCCATAATTTGAAGGTTCTTTCCATGACGAATAATTAAGATTAAACATTTTATGAGCATTAGATGCCATAAAATGTTTAATTTTTAAACATTTATTTGTAAAAGCAGTTAGTTAATAGATAAAAGTAAATGCAAATTGTAACAAATCTACTTTTCTGGTGTAATGGAGAATATTTCCTTACTTACCAAGATGTTTTAAGTTCAAATCTATTACCACACTCAAATTTTATTTTATTTTATTATTATGACTTTCTCTTCAATGTTATTATTTTTATATTTTTCTAATTAAAAACTGAAAAGCACTCGTCACTTTTAACTTGCTAGACTTCATTTCAACATTTATAAAAATTATTTTGATTTTAGTTTTTTTTTTGCTCTTAAAAAAGTTGGAACATAATGTGATTTTAATATAAAATACAAAGCATTGATTATTTTGTTATAAAAAATAAAAGTTGCTACATGACAATATTATTTATTTCAACTACATCATTATTAACATATGACTGGCCTAATAGTTACTTAATGAGTTTTCTCAAATTTAAATAATTTACTTTCTTTAAAAAATAAAAAATTAAGACACACGTATATATAGAATCTTATTAACTAATATATTTTTATTGCTGTTTGGTGGTTTTACTCGAGTTCTAATATAAAATATGAAAATTAATACATCACGTATTTATATACATTGCTCCACTTTGATAAAAAGTTTTCCGCACAAGCAGAAGATCATATATATTTTATGAAAATGCACAAGCAAAAAATAAAAATAAATATTATGTACATATATATATATATATATATGTGCGTGTATATATGTATATATTTTTTTTAATAAGAATTGTTTTTAAAAATTATTAACCTTTATTAGGTTGAAGAAAATTCTTATTTCTATCATAAATTAGACCGTAGAAAACTCATTTGTCATGGATGCTATCCTCCCAACCTTAAGAAATTCAAGTAAAACACATATAAAAGTCGCACGCTGCAAATATGTTGGTCGTATAGCATTCTTTTCTATTTTAACAAGGGTACGATTCACTTCGTTTAGGTCGTACAATAGGATGTGTTCCATCAATTACTCTGATACAATCCTAAACAATTGATAAGCTCTATTACTAAAAAGAAATATAATTTTTAGAGGCCAAAATAACTATAAAAACCCGCATTTTAGTACCTTCAAAGCCCGGTATTTTTTTATTATTATTATGGATGTATGAATGCACATCATTTTGATCATTTGTTGGATTAGAGTAATCAATTGTATATTTTTTCACATATTTAATAACCGCATCAAAATGGCGATGAATAGTTTGACCTTAATGCTGAAAACGTTCCTCAACTGCTCATATGTATTTTGGAATTAATTATTAAATTTAGACTTAATTTATTTTTAATACTCAAAATCCAAAAAAATCTAAAAATTAATTTTCTTGATTTCAAGAATCATGTTACACATTTTAAAGCACTAAGTAATTTATAACAATTTATTGAATTATTATTAAATATCTATTAATTAAACAAATCTGAAAATTTCAATTAAGAAAATCTGGTTTAAATAATCAACTTTTAAAAAGAATACTTTTTTAAAATTATTTCCAATAATTAAATTGAATTAATTATTAAATATTTATTAATTAACTAAAATGACGTTAAGCTTTCACCCACATATCCATTATCCGGTGGGAATAGATGACCTACCGACTTTTATATTTAAGGTGCCAAACATCAAAAACTACAACAATCGCAATTCTTAAATTCTGGATGGTCTCGATCACTCGAGCTTCACTGTTAAGACACTCAACAACTAAAGAACAGTTAGACTCAAACTTAAATTCAAATATTTCAATGGACATCGGTATTTGACAACTCTAGGGTTACGATGACCGATTTGAGAAGTCTAGAAGACTGCTCAAGTAAGTTTATCATTGACTTTCTCATTGAGTTCCAACTTCGAGAGAGGCAGATCTGGCGATTGACGGCACAACCTGCTAACCTCGAAAGTGAACTGCAAGCTGATAAAACTCCTTAAACTGATAAAGAAGCCCAACATTTTCCTTCACCACCTCCAATTAACCACCAACCACCACTCAACAGTTTATAAAAACTCCTAGTTCAAAAGCCACCTTTAACCTTATTGTTGAACGAGAGAAGATGATAAATTTCTTTAAATTAATTAGAATAACCTTTGACGCAAAAAAGAAAGATAAGTTCTCCCTCTCGCTACCGGACCATCATCTTCTAACGAGCGACTAAATCACAACTCTAATAAATAAATAAAAATCAATCTAATAAGAGGAGGGAAATTAGTTTTCAATAAAAATTATAGCAAAAAAAGTTAAGTAAGCGATGTTGTCCTAGATAAAAGTGTCGAGCAAGACGTGAACATAAGAAAAATATCTATAATCTCGTACATAACTTAAAAAGTTCAAAGAACAAGCGGGTGGTCATCTGCAAAATCTTCCGCCAAAATAACATATTAACCCCCAAACACCAGACATAATAGAGCTAATTAATGTTATGGTTTCTGAGTTATTCTACTCTCAGGTCTTGGAAACAATCACTCAAACTTAGGAATCTTTCCACAATTCATTTATCAAGAAATACTTCAATCACTTTTTTTTCCATGTGGAGAAAGAGATTTCACTGTATTTTCTATTTATGTATTATATTAGTTACAAATTAAAGTTAAATATCTCAATTTTGTATGGTTATTTATGAAACATAACTCTTAAGACGCAATCGAAATCAAGAATCTCCTTCTGTAAACAGAATTTAAACAGTTCGGCTAATGAGTTACCCGATGCATCGTTTAAGTATTAAATGATTTTCTAAATTGAATTTACATTAAATACAAATATTGTTGCATTTATATCATAACATTGTTACATTTATATCATAACATTCGTGCTTTATAAATTTATTTGATTTACTCAAGTTATGAAAATTTTATTATTGAATTACTATAAAAAAATAGTAAAACAGATACAATACATGCTTAACCAATAATGCCTCATAGGCAATGGTTAGTTAGTTTTTTCCTAATTTAAAATGTAATCATATAGAAAGTGGAAGAGTATGGAGCTCATAGAACAAGATTTCTACTCAATTATTCTTGAAAGAAGAAGACTGACAGAGATTCTTATATTTCCTTGAAAGGATAATAAATCATTCCAAAGGAAAGGACTGATTTCTAAATTTTCATCTTCAAATAATACTATGATTTAAATATATTGAACTAGAACAAATTTTCACAATAGTCCCGTAGCTCAGTTGGTTAGAGCGTTGGTCTTATGAGCCGAAGGTCGCGGGTTCGAGCCCCGCCGGGACTATAAGTCTCATTTTTTATGCAATTTCAAAATATGGAGCTTGAGTCCAAATTTTTTACCCGTTATTCTCTACTCACTTCCGTGCCCCCTTACTTATTTTATCCAAAAAAATTATACAATTACTATAAGATATGTATCAATAAATACATTCAAATAATTATTTTTAAAAGAAAATTCACTCGCAATTTTGTTTTGAAATAAATGTATAAATTAGTGTAAATTAAATATTAAATATTAGAAAATTTATCTAAAACAATATTATGTCAAAATATTTTAAAATTTAAATACAATATTATGTCCAAATGTTTTAAAATTATGTCCATATCAAACTGAACCATGCACTAACGGGGCGAAGCCAGAACATAAATTTTGAGATTGCCAAAAGAAAATGGCGTTGGCTCAAAGTTTCTTCATTATAGTTAGTGGAAACTGAAATTTTCAGACTTACAAAAAAATCACTATTTTGTAAAGTTTATTTTAAAAAATAATAATTTTCGGACCGTCACCAGTCGGTCGCTTGTTTTGGTTAATTAAAGAGTTGAATTTGCGGAAAAAACTTTTCTTATTAATGCATAAGCAGGTAATGAATACATGTGTTGAGCTTCCAAAGAATTAATAACCTCTTGCTTGTGCCGTTGGTGTTCTTTCCGATCTCTACACATTTCACTGCTCCATCGAAAAATCCGATCTTGTGTGCATCTTCCTTTTCTTCCCAAAAAAGAGAAGGACAAGAATCTTTTTTAATGTATATCTTCTTGAATCTCTTTTAACTAAAGAAATAGAACTCGAGAAGGATTACCAAATCTAGTTCATTTTTTAGAGAACACAAATATTTTTGCGAGGTAGTCGCCCAACCATAAGAACATGTCGTCGTCGCTTCGCTCGTGGCCTAGATACTTCCATTCAAGACGTTCTTGACCTTCGGTTATTTTGCATCTTTTTTCGGCATGCATTATTCTATTGGTATTTTAGGGCCATTTAAAGAAAAGATGTCATGAGAATAAATGGTAAGGAAAATTTGTTTTGTTAGGAGGAGAGTCCTAGTATATGGAGGGTTTTATTTAAGATTTGACTCATCTCATTTAACAAGAATGTTTTATCACGAAGACGTAATTGGTTAATGATGTTAATTACAAGATTTTTAGATTTTGCATTTTCTGCTCAAATCTACACAAAAATAATCGAGAAATCCCGTACATTGAAACAAATGATTATTGTTAAAATACATATATAACAAGGAATATATATTTTTTCATCCATTATTTATTTGGTAAATCGTTTATTTGTTTTATAAAAACGGTATCTTGATGACAATGATCCTCTTCTGCTTCTTCCTCCCCATTATTCTCTAGCATTTTAATTCAACTTTGTGTTGTTAAGAATGAATTATTTTCAATTAGACTCTAAATAAAAATATATTTGTATTCATCAAGGGTTATCATCCATCTAAACCATCTGCATGGATAAAAAGTAAAAATAATTACAATTACCATCTATGGAAATTAACTGAGTAGGGTTGGTGAGTCATACATAGTTTTGATTATGGAAAAGGGGAGCGAAAAATAATATGGGAAACGGAAATGAAAACCGAAATGGAAATTTGATTTTAGAAAATGGGAGAAACAATTCGAAAGAAGTTACATTAAAGAAGAGACTTGAAGAATTTATAATAAGACATGGTAATAAAGTACAATATATTTAGTTACAAATACAAGGATGTATCTCAAAACAAACCACTCTTGCCAAACAAGCAACTGGTGTAATTAAAAACACTTAGCAATGCGAAAACTCTGTGCGGAACCGAATTTAATGTGTCTATGACTCGAATTTCTGGTTATCATCTCAAATAAAATTCTTAAATATTGAATATAAAAAATAATATAAGGAAATGAGTTTGATTACCTCATCATTTTTATAAAGAAGTGAATTACAATTAAAATTAAACCCTAACTTAAATTAACACTCATCAAGCTCAATAACTCATGAAAACCATATAAACAACCCTCAATAGAACATAAAGATAAAGTTATTCGAGTGTTTATGAGAATTTTTGTCTAACTAAACGCATAAAAGCTAAATTAACTGAAAATAAAATCGATATATGAATATTGAGATCATACATGTATGCTGAGGTAATTTTCTTAAAATAAAAAACAACCTAATTGGCTAAAGTGTTGGCATTTATAGAGAGAGAAAGTGTGAATAGCGTTATTGGTCCCTATAGTTCGGTATATATTTTTTTTGGTGTTTTTGCTTCCAATTTGACACTTCTCCAATTTTGGAGAGAGAGGATAAAAGTACAATATAATAAGAATATTATGAATAGTTCGGTTTATAATCGTTCTGCTGTAGGTGTATTTCTATAAAGAGATTTTTGATCCTCGAGTGATATTGAGGATAAATTAGTTGTCGTGCAGATAATAAAAAGGCGGGCATCTGACCACACGACATCCACTAGTCAACTAAACTATAGGTTGATGACTATAAAATATTGTGGTTAGATCATTCACATCTTTTTCGTCAAAATACAATTTCTTTATAATTTGAGAAGTTTAGCTAAAAAAAATCTCTCATATCAAATTCATAATTAACCCTCTATTATTGAAGAGGACTAAGATCTCTTTAGAAATGGAGAAGAAATATTCTCATCATAATCCACAAAGCAAATTATTACTTGGACCACTTGATTCACG
This sequence comes from Primula veris, assembly GCA_963682055.1. NCBI lineage: Eukaryota > Viridiplantae > Streptophyta > Magnoliopsida > Ericales > Primulaceae > Primula > Primula veris. The sequence continues at coordinate 25,818,665 of OY821743.1, read as the reverse complement.
TGTTCCATATACCTTTTAAAAAATTAATAATGTAAAAGATAATACTAAATTTAATTAAGCATTATAGAGAATATGCATAGGAAGGTTAGAAATTCATGTGAAATATAAATGACTATCTAAATGTTAAAAAATATAATTTTCAATCTTAATTTAGGTATAGTTTTAATGAGATTGGTGTGGATCGATGCTCTTAATTAGTTCAAAATTTCAAAACACAGTGAAACCAATGACTTATATTGTCTTATAGTTATTGTATAAAAATAACCAACAAAAAGGAAATTAGGTGGAGACACCGACTACAAGCACTCGATCATTTTGGTAAAAGTTATTGGAAAAATAATTTTTTCAATTTATTTTGATTAAAAATTTCAAAAATAGATGTTACAGCCCATTGCTTACTATGAAACAACTCATTAGAGTATGGAAAAAAAATCGTAAATATTAGCTCTTCCCGTTTAAACAATTGGTTCTGTACACGAAAAAAGCTGGTTGCTTGATCGTAGACGTAGGTCAACTGAAGAGTGTATTAACTACTATAATAGTAGTAAGTATCAACATATGATTAAGGAAATCAAAGCGAACTCACAATGAATCTAAATTGATTATATATATTTATCATTTAGATTATTTATTGGGGATATCAATCGATAAATATATACTTTATTAGTTCATTTTATTTGAGAATTTACGAGTGAACATTAGTAGTGGAAGTTATTTAACGGAACCCTAATAACTTCGGGGAAAAAATAGGTATGTAAAATGATAAATCTCTTTAATGGTTCAGAATGCCATTCGGGGAGGGTGTTTAATTTCTTTTAATATGAAATGGGTGTTTTTTAGTCGATTAAAATTGGTATGTAAAATGATAAATCTCCCACAAAGAGATCACTATAAAAAAATGTTCAAATAGCGACGGGATTAGTGACGATATTTTTTGTTACGAACTTATTAACGACGGTTTTTGTGACGGTTTTGTGACAGTTTAGTTAATTTGCGACAGATTTGTGACAGTTTTTTAAATTAGCGACATGCTTGTGACAACTTTTGACTTTCATTAAATCAAACATTATTTTGTAGTGGATGAGAAACAGAGTAAATTGCACAGAAAAATAGATGAGATATAAAGAAAATAAGGAGAAAAAATAGAGAAACTAGCTAAAAAAATATTTGAAGATAAATTTTAATTGTTTCCATATGTTCGTATGAGATTTTAATGGACACAAATTTTTTTTTTCTTCAAATTATGTGTCTAAAAGTTAGATTTGTAAACAAAAAATTTACTTTTATGTCTAAAAAATTATTTTTGTTCCGAAAAATTAATATTTGGAAATTTTTTTTGATTGTCTCTAAAACTATTATTTCTAATTCTTAACTTTGGTGCAGTAACGACAATGTCAAATTTGTGATGTTTTACCGCTAACATGTACATAAGCTCATGGGTGTAGTGGTTACGAGGAGTAGAGTTTTCTTGATCTTACATTTTATTTGAGTGAGTTTGTTAGACCCTTTATGATTTGTGGATTGTTTTATGTTTGGTTGAATCCGAAGTTCAATATGTATTTGTGCTACTTCTTCTTGTGTGCAAGTACTTTGAAACGCCATTCCATTGGAGTCTTGGGTTTTATTAATACTAAGTAAGGGTGGACAAAAAATCCGTAAACCCAACCCGTAACCCAATTCGTACGGATTGGGACGGGTTGAGTGTATAAAAAAAATCAATCCGCCATGTCCCAATCCGTTATATATTTTACGGCTTAGGTTAGAGTTATACTTTACAAACTGCGGGTTAATCCGTCCAAATCCGTTTCAACCCACAATATATATCTATAAATATAAATATAAATATAAATATATAAATATATATTTATATATATTATATGTGTATTTCAATATATCAACCACACTCTTTTTATATTTTAGTTTTGTTAATTGTTCGTGAATGTTCTAAACGTATTTTTATTGGTTTTCATTAATATTTCTATTTGAAAGATTCAATTTATTTTAAAATTTAGATTGATTATGCAAAGTATGAAATATTTAATTTATATTTTTTTTTGAAAGATTTAATTTATTTTAAAATTTAGTTTGAATATGCAAACTATGAAAAATAAAAAATCAAAATAGAAATTTAAGAATCAATCCAAATCCGCAATTTATTTTGCGGATTGGGTTGGGGTTTTAAGTGTAACAAGTTGGGTTGAGATTTAAATTTACCAATACGTCACAATCCATCCCGTAATTTATTTTACGGGTTAGATTGATCTCAATACGCTCCGTACCCACCCTAACACGGAGACCACTGTTTGCTTATTACTGCACTTTTATAATGTACATTGGTTAGAGTGATAAAACAAAAATATCACAAGAATGAACAGTTATAATGGATCTTCATTGTCAAAGTACGCAGGGACGAATCCTCAGAGTTAAACAAGAAGGGGGTAAAAATTGAATAAAAGTTAAAAAATTTAAACATCCTATTGGAAACAAAACTTTACCATCTAGGCTAATACAACATTTCTGAAGATATTTACACTAAATTTTATATATAACAAAAGTTTAGGCATATTGTATATACAAAAAATATCCGGAAAACAAATTATTTTTCGCTTTTTGTTCAGAACCAAGGAGGGGCAATTGACCCCCTTGCACCTTAAAGAATCCAAACCTGAAAGTACGCAACATTACTTACAAGTGAAAGGCGATAACAAAAATAACCCCTAGAGGACTCTAATAACCGACAGTGAATGGGTCACGAGAATCAATCAATGTGAAATTGAAGTTAACTTCTTTGGTGAAGTAAGATCATCGTTGCATGTTAATCAAAGAGAATTTACCAGATGAGTGTCTTAAACATATATAGTGAGGAATACACACACTACAGCTTCATTATATCACAAAGGAACAGTTAAGCAATTTCGCCCATTTTTTACAAGTTAATTATCATGGGCAACGCACCATTGTGTTTTATTCATTATAATATTATTTCTAACTAGTCATTTCGATCAAATGCAGGGGCGGATTTTGAGGGTGCGAGGGGTTGCGCCGCCATCCCGCAAATTCTAAAAACATTTTTTTATAGGAATTTTTTTCACAAAATTAGGTTATGTATATTAATTGCCCCCTATAAGATATATATACATTTTTAGCTCATTTGATAACACTACATAAAATGGAATGAGAGATCTTTTGTTCGATTCTAATCTTATTACAACTTATTCTCTTTTATTTCTTTTATGTTCTTTTAGTTACATGAGTAAAAGTTTAAAACTTCATTTTCTATTTTTTTCAATAATAACATATATTTCTATATGTATTCATACAATTTAACAAATACTTTTTGGATACTTTCTTTTAATGTTATCAAACTAAAAAATATCTTTAAAATTTTAAAATTTCCGTGTTTTTTGCAATGACCAACTCGTTTTTTTAACATTCAAAAAGATGTTTAAACTCGTCTTTCGGTTATTTTTAGCGTTCTTTTTCTTAAAATTCTAATAGCAATTTTTTTACGGTCACCCAACGATCTAATACTAATTCCGCCTCTGATCAAATGTATTACCACTTACCATTATCTAGACTACCATACCAACTGAGTAAAGATATTAGTTTCTGAAATATGCTGTTTAATGTTAATAAATTGAATGTCCCTAAATATTTTAGGACATGTCATAAATAAGAAATAAGACCACTTCTCAGCTTCGAGACCCTATAAGAGACACTACAAAAAACTAAAGCTTTAAGTACAATATTTTTAGATAAAATCAAAATTTGTCTCAAAAATAGTAACTTTTATAGACAAAAATAATAATTTAGATACAAAAATATTATTTTTTTCAGCAAATCTAAATTTTAATTTATTAAGGACAATTTAATTTTGTCTAGAAATACATTTAGTGACATATCTAAATTGTCTACTTATGTTGATACCAGATTGTGTTTGGAGACAATTATTTTTTTAATTTTGGTCCCTAAACATTAAATTTGAGGACAAATAAAAAGTACTAATATTTTAGAGACAAATTTTGACATCTAAATGTAATGTTTGTTGTGGCTAGAGAACTTATTTTTCCACCAGAAATAGATTGACCTCGTCGCTTATGTTTATTTACATCATGGTTGTATCTAAATTTGGGCGATACAAATCTACGTAGCATTTCAGCGGTGACGATACACAGAGATCTAGAACTAGCATTGGGTGGTGGTATCCTTGTTATCCCTATGAAAACAAATCTTCCTTTTCAAGTAGTCAAAGTAGTAATTCTATGCCATCATCACCATCATCACCGCTTACCTATTTTGCACAAAAGCGGGTCTATGAAAATGGTACTGAATCTAAAGAAATTTTTTTTGATCGAGTTGCTGCGTCATGAAGAGTTCTGAAAAAAGTAGTTTTCATGCCCAAGTAAAGCCCTCTCCTCCACCTATGAAAATGCCTGGGAAACCTGTTACAGTAATCTGCTATATTCTTCCCTTCACCAACTAGAAATTCTCATTTAGTTTCAGCATCTAAAATTGCTCCACATGCTCGAGCACCTGGATCGAAACTTGTTAACAAGAAAGAATTTGATTCTGAAGTGGAAGTGGGGTCTAGGCATCAATTTGAGTATGCATGGTATATGAGGATCTGATCATCACCTTTTTGGTCGTCAACCGATTGATAAGTCAAAAAAAAATCTGTGCTATGACTTCTAATGTCGTCGACAATCTTTCTGATAGCTTCTTTGTAAGTGGCCCACACCCGATCTCTGCTCTTTTGAAGAGGGTTCATGACAGAATAAGTAATAAAATTTTAATATATAAAACCTAACCTTCTCATGTTCTTTCTGCCTAATGGTACAATTAAACTAACATTGAAGAATAAATTTTGGAAAAATGGATTTTTTTTTTCCACAAAATGGATCTCTAGGACAAGTTCCCCAAACGCACCCTCTCCATTCATTTAAACTCGACTTCTTTTAAAAAAAACATATGTACTACACCCATATAAACCTTAACATCCTGTAAATAGAAAGCAAGGTTTAATTGAACGACATGCGAATTTTTTCAAAAAGCAAGACGCAACTAATATAACACTGGCTCGCAGTCCTGATTCATAAGACAAAAATACGAGATTTTAGATTTTGTTAATCGTTCTCTACTTAAACCTACTTCATAATAATCCCTTGAGAAAATCCAGTACATCGAAAAGTTATAGTTAACATACATAACAGGGAAGAGAAAATATGTACCTATTATTTATCTGGTAATTCACTTATTCGTTTCATAAATATACGCTGATCTGTTTCTTTGTTTTTATCCTCTTCCGCTTCTTCCTCCCCATTAGCCTTTAGCATTTTAACTGAACCTTGTGCTGTTGAAAATGAACTTTTTTTCAATAAGTAAAGAAAAAAGTGAGAGACTCTCTAAATATCTATCTTTGTATGCATCACATCTATCTAAACCCTCCTGGATAAAAGGTAAATATATTTAAAATTACCATCTATGAACGTAACTGACAAGGGTTAGTGAGGCATACCTAGTTTTGAACTATAACAACACGGAAACATGAAATTGATTGCAAAAATAGGAAACGATAATTCGATAAAAGTTAAATTAATAAAGAGACTTCGAGAATAACAAGGCATGGTAACAAAGGACATTTAGTTACAGATCCAAGATATATTGTATCTCAAAACAAACCACTCTTGCTAAATAAGCAAATTAAACTAGTGTAATTAATAACCATTACTAAAACTCTTCCGTACCAAGTTTACTAAACGAAAACATAGAGGTGAGACTTTCCGTCTCCGAATCGAATTTTAGAACCTAGAGATGTTAGCACGTCAACTGCTTTTTTTTTGCGCCCTAAATTGTATTTTTCCCTTCATAGCATTTTTTTTCTTTTTGCAGAAATAATTTTTTTTTCTTAATATTTTTCAACAAAATGACTTTTCTTTTTGTATAAAAGTAAATTTTTTTTGTGCATCAATTCGGTAGCGCCCTAGAACCCCATTCCGATCTCAAATAAAATTCTAAAGTACTGAAATTGAAAACAATAATATTCCGGTATATGAGCATCTTTTTTATAAATATAATTATAATTAAACCCCAAGTTAAATGAACACTCATGAAAACCATATAGAGGACCCTCAATAGAACAAACATAATGAAGTTTTTTTTTTTTAAACTTATTAAAAAGGATCAATGATTTCACAAATACACCCGTTAATGAGAATCGAACCCTGCACCTTCCATTTCATACTTATTCGAATGATATTTTTGTCTGATTAAACTTATAAAAGCTAAATCAATTGAAAAATCAATTAAAAATCAAAAGATTGGGGGAGCGTGTGTACCTATAAGCTGGGGTGATTTTTTCAAATAAAAAATGACCTTTTATTGGCTAAAGTGACAGTTTTTTGTTTTTGTTTGGTCATCTGAAGTGTCAGTATTTAAAGAGGGATAATGTGTGAATTCCGTTACAAATAGACTAAAATCAAAATACAACAGATTACACAATAAGTCAATACTCCTATTATTACAGATTACACAAATTTATACAGATGTTGACCCCATTTATTAAAAAATTAAATGTCAACAACATTTGGAGTACGGATCTTCTGCATTTCATGACCCTTAACTGTTTAATTAAAATTATTTTTTAAAAAAAGTTGAAATAATTATACAATACAATAAATACCGGCAATTATTTTCTAGGAGAAAACTACACATGATTTAATTAATCTGGAATACGTGTAAAATGAACATTAAATATTTTAAAATATTGTTGTAAGATTATGTTCAAATGTTATAAAATTTGCATATTATATTATAAAAGCTTGCAAACATGCGAAACAAGTACGGGTGAAAATTAAAATTTGAGCAAAATTATCAAACGGTCTTGAAAGATAGCAGATAATAGGGGGAAAAAACCGGGACACTAGTGTTTGACATTCATGTTTCAAGTTCTTGTGGTTTCATTTAACATGGACCCAAATATCCCCTTTCACTTCGATTTCTTATTAAGCAACTTGCATGGGCAAAAGGAACCTCTTTGTCATCAGAATAAGTAAAAAAAATTAAGGTTACAATCCAAACCAAGCAAATAACAATGAGAAGCAAGGGACTAAATAGCAAAATACCTAAACTTGGAAGACGGAAAAGGGAGAGGTAGAGAGGTCCGGTTCCGGTTTAGGAATTTAATTTAATGGGGTTTAATGTAAGTAGGATGAAAGTGTAGTATGATCCAAACTGGGGTACAAATGAGATAGTACCCGGAATCTTTTTTTTTTTTTTTTTCCAAAGTAATCGGACGTATCATTAATCAAAAGAACAAGTTTTACAAGCATCATTGCCTCTGGAGCAAAATACAAAAGGCTAAAGATAACAAAAAATATATAGGCATACTAGTCCGCAACTCTAAAAAGTCACTTAAATTATCTCACCCAAAATAAAACGTAAGTAAAAATAAAAGTCATATCGACGATCATCTAAGAGCAATGAAATATTATCGTGAGAGTCATCAAATTAGTCGAAACACCGAGTAGTAGTAGAGGCAGCAGAGCAAGAGGCGTAGATAAATAAGAAACTCAGGAAACTCTTCAGAATTCTACTCGGGACGATCCAAAAATCAACATTGGGGTGCCAACATACAATTAAACCTGATCTAAACATGCGTACCAAGCCAAAAAACTTAAAAGTATAATCCAAAAAATTGAATCCGTCCGCACACACCACACAATCGCCAACCAAAACCTAAACTTAATTGAATCACCGATTACAACGATCTAAGAGAAAAGCTCCATCACCGCTCAAAAAATAACAATCGAAATGAGTATTGTATCATACAAATAAATACATATGCTATAACTTGTGCTAACTTTCTAAAACCTATCGATCTGCCAATCACTAACCAACTTTGCTTTCCAACGATTTTACAATCTCATGCAAAGACAATAGAAAGACAATATAGCTGTCACTGTTAGAGCTTGAGTAAAAACAGTCTTACGGGGTCCGAGCTTTGCTAGCCTATCTTTGATTACAGTCAGGGAAGGGGACCCGAACAAAACATATCAACCAACCGAATCCGAAAGAACCAAAAAATGAATACCCATATATCAAACAAAGAGCACCAGCTAATCATCCAAACAAGTCAATACTCCGAAAGCGAAAAGTAAAAAACCAAAGTGGCACTGTGTTTGATCAAAATCAAAAGGTGGGTAGACTACGACAACTACAAAAATATATCATATCAACATAAATCATACTTAATAGTCCGAAAACTCACCAATAGTGTGGATGAGTAACCACTAAGACAAACATTAACCCGTAACAAACCCGAATATCCGTTAATCCCGACCCAAGTGATGCTGTCGTACCAAACCCGTAACCAGACCGCCCGTCTCAGATCCCAAAACCCATCAAGCCGAGGAGGTGAGGCTCACACTCCGTGGGAAATGTCATGAAGAAGATCCGAACCTGCTGCAAGCAACTTGTCTCCACACTAGTACGGGACGATAACCAATCCTACGAAACAGTCCAAAAAACTGTTGCGTATAGACCCCACCGTACGATGATGTAAGATCAGATAGAAGGAGATGAGATTGGAGAAAGAGGGAAGAGGAGAGTGAGAGGAAGAATGTCGATTGATAGAATAGGAAGGAGAGGTGAGTGACGGCTGGTTTTAGGGTTTTTTGGCGGCACCGTTATAGGTGTGGTGGATCAACAGAGGTGGGTTAGCACAGGGGTTAGATGGTGAAGATAAGGGCATGAGGATAGGAGTTAACAGGAGTTAACCTCCTCCCCCACCCCATGCTATGAAGACGGCGGCTATGTTTTTCTTTTCTCCTTTTTCTCACTCTTTCTCTCTCTGGGAAAAAAACCCAACTCTCTTGATGATGGTACCCGAACTCACAATACTTGCTAATGATCTAATTAAATTAAACACCGCCTCTATTAAATTAAACAACTCTCTATTAGTTCAATGTCAATGACATATAATTTTTGTAATCCTAAATAATAATAAGATTAGTGAGTACTAGTCTATTAAAAAAGTAAATGGAAAGAATTTTGACTTAATTAAATTTTAGCAGCAATGGATTCAAATAGTAGACAAATGATCCCCATAATTACCAACAATGGAAATTGAACTAATACTACCAAAATGCTACGTCGATACAGCGGCTCCTTAGTCCAATCGGATTCGATAAATGATAATGAGTTTTTTTTTAAAAATGTTTTACTGGAGACCAGTCTTAATTATAACTCCGAACCAATGCAACATCTAATAAGAATGTTGTCAAACAGTTTGGGACATTACAAACTCCGGTAATCATGGATACAACATAACATGTTATTGTTATTATTCCGTTGATCGGTATAACCTGAGTCGTTAAATCATTTTCATTCAAATGTTATTGTTGTATTGTCTTTGTGATAACTAAAACTTGTGGACTCTAATTAATGCCCTCCCCGTATGATAATGGTTGGTGATTTAATTCTAGGTAGTAGTCATTTTTCATCGCAATTACGAGTTCATTCAAAGTTTGAAACTACATGATAAAGGGATCAAGGGGTGGATGAGCTGTAGAACGAGTGTGTGTTTAGTAATAGGTTGTGAATCTAGCAACTTCGTGAGTTAAAAAAAGTATGACGGAAGTCGGAACAATATTTTCTAACAGGTTTTCGCTCTGTAAAAACAAATGCAACAACCAGTGATCATCCAGTGTGATTGAGAGAGTAGAAATTCAATTAAAGAAACCAAAAAAAGACATGTATTCTCATGGGGTTATAATATTCTTCCTCTACATAGACCATTTGAAGAATTACCCAAAATAAAAATGAAGAAAAGCAAATAATCATGGCATCGGAAACTACAGTTTATAAATCTTAAAATTAAGGAGTAAAACATGCATAAATCATTAGCTTTTTAAATAAAACATGATGTACAATTGATCAAAGAGAAACATCGCTAGCCTTTTCCTTTCAGTGATAACCAAGACCTCGCAAATCCAAAAATTGTTAAATCAAAAGGAAATTGACTCAGACAATGGGTAAGCAAGTTGCTTGCTCTTGGTCATTAGCACGAGTAAAACATAGTGAAGCCGCATTTATAAACTCATGACAAAACATACTCACAGATAAACATAAAAGAACATTGGAAAAGTCGAGTGACCAAAGTCGCAATGCCACACTTGTATTGGGATCAAACATCATAGAATGCATCTAATTAAAAAACATGGAATTGACCAAAAAAATATGAATACACGAAGGAGAGTAAATGTTCCCATCATATTAAGGTTCTGCCACTACATGGAGAAATAACTTTTAATACTTCAACAGATTATTAAAACCTTACATCAACCACGATATCATATTTGTTAATCATTTTTTCTGCTTAAACTCTGCAGTACAACGACTACTTGCCTAAATTTCAGTATTTTGGAAAAAATATCACTGTTGAAATACACGGCGGTAAATGCACCCATCATGTATCTGGTAAATCTCTTATTCGTCTTTGCGAGAACTTGTTGTTGACGTTATGCTCTCTATCTTTATCTTCGAAACGGACGCGAAACGGCTTCGAGGAGCCTCTAATACCACTTTTCGTCTTGCTTATGACAATTACTATCGGATCACCGCCAGCTGCAATGGGAAACCCCCTTTAGAAGTCGTGCATATAATCGTGTCGCTGGGTTCGATTCTGACTCGACTATAAAGTGATAAGGATTACTAATTACTATGGCTTGGAGGTTCCTGTTGAAGTGTACGTGTATAGTCTGACACCTAGCGGGAAACAAAAAGGTGGATGTTAATCTGATCATAGGGGTGGATGGTTGATTGGAATTATAAATAATAATAAGATGAATGGGGAGGGTGTAAAACATATCTATATTGGTGGGAACAATTACTTAAAATGGACAACGAACAGTTTTATAAAATTAGTTAATTGTTATTTCGAGTTTTCCCACCATTATTCAGTTATGTATTCTGTATTTATAGGGTAGAAAAATGTAGTACGGTATGCTAAAGTTGTTGTTTAACTTTCCTCTTTGAGAGTTTGTTCGGATCTCGAATTTGATATTGGAGACTTGCCATCTTAAATGGACTATTTTTGTACTATGTTTCTATATTACAATGCTAATAAACAGTACTCTAATTGTCTCGCTACATGTATCGATTACAATTTCAATTTTGTTTTACTTTAAAAAGCCATTTTTTGTGTTTTGTACGTAGTGGGAATCACAATTGGTATTAGAGCGTAAGTTTCAATAGCCCAAACTCGATCCCGGTCAAGCCAAAATAAACAACAACTTGCAGATCTTGTCAACTCAACACGAAAACTTGAAGATTTTGAATTGAAGGTTCATAATTATATTAAAAACCAACAAAAAATCGACTATGAGAGGTAGAGACAACTAGATCATATGTTGCGGCTAATTTCGCAACAATTGCACCAATTGTCAACCCCAAATAACAAAGAAGGCGAAAATAATTTGAAAGTAGTCGAGGCAAGATCACAAAGAAACATCCAAAAACTATGTTCAAAGAAATAAAGGAAGAAGATTCAGATGGAAAAGGAGAGTATGCATTACAAGTCCAATTCAGTATTATGCGATGTCGGTGAGGTATATAAGTTTATAACTAATCCTACACGTAAGAAGTTGAAACTGTGTGCTCATATTTGCAATAACCAGATTTCAAATGTAAGTTGTTTCAAGCAAATATTTTTTTTATCTGCAGTCAAAGGCGAATATTTTGGATTCTTTTTTTATTCAATCTAAAAATGACTCCAGATCAAATAACTTAGAAGAATGTGTGCTCGGAAAACCATTTCTTGTTTGCCAAAAGTTTGGGAAACAAAACAGAAATAAACACTTTTAAAATAAAATCAATATTGTTTTGCAGAAAATTCGTTGTTTTGATCCAAGAGTAGAAAAAAAAGGTGGTTTTAGAGTTTGACTTCAATTAAAATTTTATACTATCTGGTATTTTGATCGTTTATCCCACATAACATAGGAATGTATAATATAGTCTCCCTTGTGGCCTATATATATATTTCTTTTATTTGTTAATGTTTTGAATACAAGAAAGGAAATACACAAGTTAGAGAGATAACTAATTATTTATTTGGGAGGAGAGTTTTCTTCTTATTTTGATTGTTGTTTAGTAGTTTATTTTTATTGTGAGGATGGTTTGTTTGTTTTAAATAAATATTGTTACGTTTAATTAAATTTATATTTTGTTTATTTCATACTTATTTGTTGGTTATTGACGCTTTCACACAACAAATGATAAGGATACTCAATCAAAGTCAATCACTTCATAATACCCTGCATCAATCAAGAATCAATCATCTGCTACAATCAAGCACAATTTCATATCTCTCCATATATGTAGCCATTGTTAATATTATTACCTTAATTAGTGAATAGCCTAGCACTATATAAACGTAGCAATGTAAATGACAAATTATCAATTCTAATATACAATTGTTTATTATCTTATAACAAATTGGTATTAGAGCTATGGTTACGAATCTAAAGTTTGAAATCAAAATTGTTGATAGATACACTATTTTTGGGATGTGGCAGTGTGAGATGATGGGCATAGATCTCAAAGTTATGCATGAACAACTCAACAGGTATATACTTGAAAATTTGTTGAATTTATATGTTACAATTGATGATGAAGATAAGATATTATTGTTACTAAATTATTTGCATGAGTCCTGCGATTATCTTAACATTAATTTATTGTATGGTAAAGAGAATAAAAAATATGAAGATGTGTCGAATGGTTTGGTAAATAATGAGTACATGAAAAAAGATGTTAGCATGCAAAGAACGATTAACCAAGATGAAGCATTTATAATTAGGGCAAATAGGAATTGAACCTCGAAGAAAAAATTAAATGGTGACAATAATGGTAGGAGAGGTGTAAGGATAGATGAATGTGCAATTTGTCATGAAAGAGGACACTGTAAAGTGAATTGTCCTAAACTAAAACGACCGAATGAACCAGTTGCGAACCTTGTGGATGATGGAAAATCAGATTCCGAATTTGTGTTTTCTGACACAATAAAACCAAGTAATTGTTCAGATTGGATACTTGATTCTAGAGTTTCGGTTCATATGTGTTCAGAAAGAAATATGTTTCATGAAATAAAAGAAGAAGGTATAGGAAATATTCGATTAGAAGTTGCTAATGGAGTTTTTGCAAATATGAAAGATGTTCGGTACACACCGAAAAAGAATCTGATATCAATAGGAGTATTGGACAGTAAAGGATATTAGGTTATTAGCAGGTGGAGTTGTGAAAGTAACTCCTGAATCGAGGTTGGTTATGAAAGGTATTCAAAATAATGGACAATATTGTTTGGATAAAAGAGCGTCTGCAATTATGGCTCCAACTAATTGATTTTTAAAAATAATTTGAAAGTTATTTATGGATATGATTGATTGATGGGTATTTTGGGTTTAGTTTGCTCGATAAATTTTTTCGGGAATGGTGGAGTACGTTCGAAAGAGTTTCGATTCTAATTGAGGTTAAGTGGGGATTTGTTAGAGTTTGATTTAAATTACAATTTTATAGTATTTGGTATTTGATTGCTTATCCAACATCGCATAAAAATGTATAATAGTCTCCGTTGAGGCCTATATATAATTTCTTATGTGTTAATGTTTTGAACACAATAAAGGAAATAGAGATGTTAAAGAGATGGATAGTTAGTTGTTTGGGAGGAGAGTTTTCTTCTTAGTTTGATTTGTTCTTTGATTGTTTATTTGCTATTGTGGGATAGTTTGTCTGGTTTGAATAAATATTGTTATGTTTGATTAAATTTATATTTTGTTTAATTCGTACGTATTTATTGGTGATTGACGCTTGCACACAACAGGTGGTTCATTACATGAATTGCCAAAAACTCATTGCAGTAAAAAAATGTAGCCGACAATGTTAAAATGAAAATAGGGGATATCTTTGGACAAAAAAATTGGAAAAGCTGATGGGAACATCAAGGAGGGATTTGAAGAAAAAGGACTTGAGATGACAGAAAACAAAATTGTATGAGTTTTGATACATTCTGTACGTAGATGACCTATTTACCTGAAGCCATAAAGAGAGGATCAATGACGGATACAATGAGTAATCTAACGATCTGCTATTTAACTTTTGTGGTAAAACGACATTAACTTTGAATACCGGTTCCTTGATTGGGAAAGTTTGAGAAAAGAATGGGTTACTCAAATCAACTTGAACCACTTATAAGAAAACGGGTACATAGTGTTGACTGAGATTCGTATTAGCATAGACAGAGAATACTAGTTAGTAAATCGAGTAAGTAACAAACGGGTAACACCCTGAATTCAAAAGTTTGGCCAAATAAATGTGCACAAGAAGGAATATGGTGAGAGGATTGAAAATTTGATTATGGGCAATGGATTTAATTGGCAAATGAAAAAGAAGCTGAAGTTAAATATAAAATCTTGAGAAGAAGTTTAATTTCAACTCGTGGGGATTTATCATATTTATATTGGCGGGAACATTTAGTTAAAATGGACAATAAAAAAAATTTATTTTAGTAAAAAAAATTTTTTGAATTTGTATTCCCACTATTATCCTGTTATGTATTCTATATTTATATGGTTTAGAAAATAGGGTATACAGAAAATTATTGTTGTTTAACTTTCTCTTTCGAGAGTTTATTCGGAGATTTGTCATCTTAAATTGGCTACTTGAAACTTGTCATCTTGAATTAACTACCAATGTACTATGTCTCTATATTATAATAATACTAGAGAGTTCTTTAACTAACTTGCTAGGTAGGGATGGGCACGGGACGGATTGGGGCGGATTGGTCTCAATCCTAACCCGTCCCGTAAAATAAATGGCGGGACGGATTGGGGCGGATTAGTGAAATTCAAATTCCAACACAACTCAACCCATTATAATTAAAACCACAACTCAACCCAACCCATTATAATTAAAACCACAACCCAACCCAACCCAACCCATTATCAAGCGGGGCGGATTGGGTGCGGGTTGTTTCTTGAATTTTCATTTTAGTCATTAATTTTTCATTATTTCGCATAATTTACTTAAATATTTAAAAAAAAAAATCTTTCAAATAGAAATATAAACTAAAAACCAACCAAAATACGTTTAGAATGTTCGGAACAAGTAACAAAGCTAAGTCTTTCGTGATGAATATATCAATCAAATTATTAAGCTTAAGTCACTTCACATATGGTGTACACATAAAACATATAAGATGATGTTGTTAAGTCTTTCGTGATGAATATTTAATTTGGGCAGAACATGAGTTTGTCAGACGATAAAAGAAAGGGAGAGAATGTTTTATATTTATTTCAAAAAAAAATACTGTTTTATATTTTTTAATTAATTGATTTGATCACAACCATTGAAAACCAAAAAATATGAATAATGAAACTTACCATTTTCAGAGAGAGAGAGAGGAGCACAGAACTGGAGATATGAGGAAGAATGGAAAGTGAAGAGATGAGGAAGAATGGAAAGTGAATAACTTATTTGGAACTGGAGAGTTTATTTTGAATATTGAAAAACGAAGAGTTGGACACTGTACAGTTTATTAAAAAAGATCTTGAGAAAATTTATATATATATATATGCGGATTGAAACGGGTTGGTGTGGATTAACCCGCGGCTTGGAAACTCCAACCCTAACCCAACCCACGAATTTTTTTACGGATTGGGGCGGGACGGATTTAACTTTTTTTGACACCCAACCCGCCCCAATCCGCACGGATTGGGTTACGGGGCGGGTTTGCGGATTTTTTGTCCACCCCTATTGCTAGGTGTATCAATTACAATTTCAGTTCTGTTTCCTCTAAGAAATTATTCATTGTGTTTGTACGTATGGGGAATCGTCATAGAGAGAGAAAACATACCTGTTATAAATATGGTAACTCGCTTATTCGTTTTTTTTATAGAACTTGTAGCTTGTTGATGCTATGTTCATCGTTGTATTTATCTTCTTCGGATTCTTCCTCCCCATCAAGCGTTATCATTTTGAATGAGCCTTGTATTGTTGTTTAATGAAACCTTTTTAATCTTGGGGAATGGTATAAAGGATATTGCGAGCCCTGTAAATCCACATATGGTATCGATGGTCAAAAGAACAAAAATTATTAACAAAACGTACTCTCTTCCAAACTAGCAACACCTAGGCGGAGTGGTAAATTGTATTGAGTAGCATTTTAAAGAAAATCAAAGGTAGATTCTCAGTAATAATATACCCACGTACGGTAAATAATCCAAGCTAGAATGAAAACTTTAACCTACACGTAAGAATTCAACTACGGTGCTGAAAACAATTTTAAAGCTACTTAGTTGGGGAAAGGACATTAAAAAACAATAAATTTCCTCATATACGTATATTAATATTGAGTGGTGAAAGTTAATTAACATGACTTTTCAACACATGAAGTTAGAAACAGGACAGCCACATAATAGATCTAATACTCAAACTATATAGCGTAAAATAAATTCTCATTATTCCGTATTATGTTATAGTAAAGAGGTAAATGCCAAACAGTAAATGATAGTATAGCTAATTTCCATGTAACTTATAGAATCTAATAACACCATAAAATAGGAAAACATGACGATAAAATCCTCGTTTATATATACATCCAACAAGATAAATGGTGCAGATAACAACATTTCTCCGTCTTGTATGGCTAGATGTACTCATAATTTCAAGATCTAAAACTGAGTTTTATATGTCTTCATGCTAGACTAATACTGTTAATAAAAAAACAACAACTATCAGCAATAGAAAAGAAATTCCCGAAACATAATGCAGTAAAACAACACTATAACACATCATTGGTGAGACTAGAAATTAAAATAAATGCGACATTTATGGTAACAAAAAAAAAGCAAAAGTTAATTACAAGTGCAAATTTTTTTGGGAATAGTATGACACCGTAAACCCTCTCAAAAACGATTCTAAATAAGTGCTTCTTCAATACATCTCTTAAAGGAAATCCTAATACGAATAAGTTCATTTATACATTTCAAAAATTCAATTACCCTAGGAAATGTATTTCGACACTAACACAATAATAACTAATACTTAAAGTTGTAACCCATGCTAATAATGTAACTATGACAACGGAAAAGTAATATGAAACATGAGTGCGTACCAGTGAAGACCGAGAAAAAGCAAATAAACAATGAAATATTAGATAGAAACACTAAAAAAAAAATATTCAAATAGCGACGGGATTAGTGACGGTATTTTTGTGACGGCTTTGTGACAGTTTAGTCAATTTGCGACAGATTTGTGACAACTTTTTAAATTAGCGACAGACTTGTGACAGCTTTTGACTCTCACTAAATCAAACATTATTTTGTAGTGAAAGATCGTATATAAGCAATACTAAAACATAAGTTATGGAATGAATAAAGGGATAAAAAAGGGTACTTGGACTTGTAACATGTATTAGTATTCAACTGGAATATATATATATATATATATATATATATATATGTGTGTCTATGTATGTATATTTATATTTATATATATATATATATATATTTATGTGTATCTATGTATGTATATTAGTATATATGTGTATGTATGTTATTATATGTATATATGTGTGTGGAGGGAGAGACCGGTATAAGGAAAAGTGGTGATTTGAACGCCGGTGTATATATTTATACTAGCGCATGTGCTCACACTATATGTAGTGTAACACGTAGATTTGTTTCATGTTTCAAACATCAATTATAAAATAATATGATTTATTAATTGGATCTAATTAGAATTATAAATGATGCCAAATACCTGGAAAAAAAATACATCAAAATGGAGAGAAAGGTTACATCAATTACAAAATATATGGTTTATTAGATCTAATTAGAATTATAAATGAAATCAAATAGGTGTAAAAAAAAAAATACATCGAAATGGAAAGAAAGGGTGCTAACCTATCTTGTGATTGTTTGATCATAGTAAAATTTTGCTCCATTTTTTAATATTTTTCAAGTTTATAGTTTGTAGAGGAGGAAGAAAGAATAAAACAATCTATATAATATGATAATGGGATAAACGAAATTAAATGATACAATATATATGCAGAGAAGCGGTTAAATCATGTGCAATTAGTTTTTGAATTTAAATATCAAGTGTGAATTTTTTTTTTGTAATTAGTGTTAAGAACATGAGTTATTTTGCAATTATTTATTTCAATGCTTCATAATGTCTCTACACATAAACTATTAGTATAGATATGATATGATAATGCGATAAACGAAATTAAATGATACAGTATATATGTAGAGAAGCAGTTACATCACTGATAAGATTATATAAATATATATATATTAAATATTTCTATTTAGGGCTAATTATCTGTTTCTGTTTGTAGAGAAAAGAATTTTACCATTGCATTGTGGGAGATAATAGAGAGAGATAAAGACAGAGAGATAATATGGGAGAGAGATGGTAACCGTTATCTTATCATTTTTTTATTTGTAATTTTTCAAACTATCAATACTATTTTGTAAATATTTGTTTCAAGCCCTCATAAAACCCGTAGACATAAACTTAAATATATATTTCAAATAGGTTATTAATTAAATAATAATTAATACTATGAATATTTGGTTAAACAATATCGATTAGATTCAATGTTTCATATTCATTCTCAGTTAATAATACTACAACTAAATAATTGTCCAGGTATAATAATAATAAATACTATGAATATTTGATTAAAACCAATTCTCTAACAGAATCAATGTTTCACATTCATTCTCAATTAATAATATTCCAAATAAAGAATTGTCGAGGTATATCTGGTAGGTTATTAATTAAATAATAATTAATGCTATGAATATTTGGTTAAATCAATTCACAGATTCAATGTTTCACATTCATTCTCAGTTAATAATATTCCAAATAAAGAATTCCCTTTAAGATAAATTAACAAAATATACTAATTTTTAAATTAAATTAACAAAAATATACAGAAAAACTTTTAATTATCAAAAATATAACAAACAAATTTAATGCTGTTTATTATCTCATTACTCTCTCTTTCCGCAATTCTTCTCTCTCTCACCAATTCTTCTATGTATATCTTACTCTCTCTCTCCTCCATTCTTCTTTGTATCTTTCTTTCATATCTCACTCTATCTCCCTCCCCTTCTCCACCATAAAAACGCGTCACTGACTAACGAACATCATCTAAATTATATAGACATCAATATACATATAAATACAGATATATACATACGTAATACACAAATATTACACTGATTGATATCCCGTAATATATGAAAAATATATGGAATTGGTGAGATTGTTTTCTATTTATTGAGCTTTGAGACTATTGTAAACCTTGTGGGTTTCACGTTGAAAGAGAATAATCCATATGTACAGTATTGAGAGAAATTCATATGTAGGGTATCAAGTTTTAAAATTAGGGTATGAAATTTTAAAATTAGGGTATGAAGTTTTGAAATTAGGGTATGAAGTTTTGAAATTAGGGTATGAAGTTTTAAAATTAGGGCATGAACTCTTTTTTAAATATTTGATTGTGATACACAACATTTAGGTTATGAAATTTTAAAATTAGGGTATGACGTTTTATAATTAGTATATGAATATTTTGTGAGTTTTTAGTCATTTTTAGAGAGATAGATGAGTGATTAGCACGTGTTAGTAAGAGCTGCGATTATCGTGTGTTAGAGAGAGAGAGGTGCGATTAGAGAGAGAGTTGCGGTTAGAAATAGAGAGAGGTTAGATTATGATTTGATTAGAATTAGAGAAATAATAAGTATATATAGTTATATTTTTGATAATTTAAATTATTAGAGTATCTTTTTGTTAATATAATAGGGGTAGAGTATGTTTTTGTTAATTGTCCCTTGTCTTTATCCTGTTGGCTTCATACTCTATCGACAGGTGATCCAAAAAAGAATCGGCATGAATTGCCTTAATTGTTCAAGTACGTAACCATTCCGCAATATTAGTTCTATATTTTTTTTCTCCATCTCCTCTCATATTACAAAGAGATAATTTTGTTAAATAGCATACCAATGTGAGAGTAAAATTTAACATACACACATGTTACTTAACATGTTAACTAAATGATGAGGTTACACTATTTTTACATGTTAAAATATATTAAGAATTGTGGATGCTCTATAGGATTTAGCAGAAAACGATATCTATAATAAACCTAGAGAGCGTAGAGGCTTTACTCTTATTTTCCTAAAGGGTTATAATTGTTATCCTTATTTATTAAGTCCGGATCTTCTGCACACTCTAATAAACATAAGAGTTTTATTCATAAACAGTGGTATACATGTCTTTATATATCGGTTAATGTCAATCCATACAATTTGGTCCGCGTCCAAATAAGAAAATGAAAGACTCAAATAAGTCAATTATAATTTGGTCAATTTAAGAAGACTAACTATTCTTGTATTCACGTCATGTGATTTTCTTTTAGGTAATTTACATGGGGAATTTTCTCACCCATTAATAAGCAAGTGTCGGTTAAAACCTGATGGGGTATACAAACTTTACATTTGAATTCGAGACCATACGCCCCCAGTTAAAGTTCACTGAAACAGAACTTGCAAAAGTAAAGCAAGAATTCACAGAAGCAAAACTTGGGAAAGTAAAGCAAGAAAATAAAAATTAGGCACCGACACATTCGCTTGGCTACGAAAGGAATCCAAGTTTGTTCGAACGCAACACTGTGCTGGAACTCACACAGCTTTAATTTATAAGGAAAACTATTGCACGAACAAATTTACTTTCAGGTTTCCAGTGAACTAGATACATTTAATTAACGTAAATTGGCACACTAACATCATATAACTAGAATTAAGGGTGACGTTGGATTTTGTGACAGTGTACCAAAAGCTTGTTAATATATGTTAATTGATGAGAGAGCGCATGGAAAATTCATGAATGAATGGAGTTTAAAATGTGATTTATAAAGCAAAAGAAAAGCAATATATACAGCATGACCAAAGACTGATTGCAATAGAAATTGGGAAAAAAATGCATTTATTGCACTCTATTATCTGCTTTTAACGATTTATTTAACAGACTATCAAAATTAACAATTGACGTACTGAATTACCATAATATTAACAATTCATGTACTGCCGTTAATTTAGTTTGATGAAAGTTAGTTTTACTTTTCATTTTGGTCATATTGTTTGTAATTTGTATAAATTTAATCTTTTCTTTTCGAAACATTACAATTTACAATATTTCTATTAAAACACATACATATATATACATAATCCGTATCTCAGTTTAAAAAACATATTATTTGACTAGATTTTCTTTGATTTTTTTTAAAAATAAAAAAATTATAATTTTTTTTTACACTTTCTCTAAAACGAAAATAAAGTAAGTTTTAGGTTTATGACACTTGGACAAAAATTATTTGAGATCACATCACTATTTGAATAGTTTCATCAAAAAACTGCAATAAAATTGTTATTTTTTTCAAAAAATTATTCAATTTTTTTTGTAAATAGAATATATTTGTTAAGTATTTATAATTTCTTTTTATGCACAAATATCATCTAAAATTTACATTATTTGCAATAATATGTATATATATATATATATATATATATGAGAGATTCAAAAAGTACAAAGATAAACAAAATCGTAATTCAGAAATTAAAGATAAAAATAAAGCTAAAATATTCGTCTTCTTTTCATATGTCTAAAGCCGAGGTTGTATCTTATTAATGTTGAGAACTATTATGTAATTACACAGTGTCCACATCATTGTCTTAAGACCACTGATTTTCCAAAAATTGCATTTAAACCCATGAGTTTACGATCAATCATTTGAAACCAGCTCTTTCTTCATGTAAACTTCCTTCTCCCCTTTCCTTCTCTCTCCTTTTCCCTCATGGGAGGTTCATTACACCATCATATAACTGGTAAATCTCTTATTCGTTTTAAGAGTATTAGTGGATCGTTGGCGTTATGTTCTATGTCCTTATCTTCGAATCGGTTTCAAGAAGCTCCTAATAAGTAGTAAGACGTTCTTTACACCCTGCAGAAATATTGACACATAAAAAATACTTAGTTTTTCCGATAAAGAAAACATGTGTGCTTGAATTTCCATTCAAAACTACAAACAAAAGATGCCTCGGTACTGTGTGTTTGTTAAGTTGTTGAGAGATCCATAAGGCCGAAGTCACGATACTAATAAACTAATCTAAGGCCGGCTCAGTACTTTTTAACCCTAACACTTTATATTTAATTTAATTCGTGTAAGCTGACTCACATATTAGATATCAAACTGATAAGAACAAAAACTACATATCTTTCCGAGATTACTCACTTGAATTCACAAATTAAGAAGGATCTGCCACCTTTGCATGCAGAGCAACCGCCCTCACAATTCGCATCCATGTTCACCTACTCTTTCTCTTCCGCTGTCACTGCTTTTATAAAGAAAATTAAACTTAACCTTATAGAAGAACCATCAGAACTCTCACTCAAAAAATTAACCAAGTCTTTTAACAAAATCATGTAACTGAGTATTTTGACGGCTCAACGACTAGATTTATTTTATTTTCGCTGTCTCATCTACTGAAATCAACCATGTTTCCAGCTAAACAAAAAGATAAAGTAAAATTTTCTACTGGAATCAACCATGTTTCCAGCTATAAAATTCTTAAAATTAACACGACAAAAAGGAAATGTAACTTGTTTATCTCTAGCTAAAAATAAAATAAAAGTATTTACCTCTCCTTGAAACCAGATCGTCATGTAAATTCATCTTCTGTTAAAATTTCTCCAGATTACAGAAACCTTCTTCCTAGAGAAGTCAAAAACATAAAAGTTTTACACTAATTATTAATAAATTAAACAGTTAGAACTTAGAAGGCAATTCGGTGAATTAAAGATATACCGAGTAGAAATATAGGCAACCGGTGGTTCTAATTGCAAAAGAATGAGTATGTTGGGACTTTTTTGATGCAAAAGATTCGATCTAACCCACTCGAGGGTCAAAAATCTCAACACTTAGAGACCATGTTAGCTCCATCAAAGCTTCCTAAAGCATATATCTTACCATTTGGTACAGTCAAAGAGTGGTAGCCTCTTTCTGTGCCCATATTTCTGAGAGTTGTCCATGATGGTTCTCGAGGATCTAATCTTTCAGCAGAACTCAAGTAGCTTTCTCCGTCATAGCCACCAACAACATATATGGCACAATTAAGTTCAGCTGCTGCTGAAGCAAATCGCTTATGCAGCATTGACCTGGTGGGCATCCACCTCCTTATGTTGGGACTTAGAGTTGGAAAGAGATGGTAAATTTTTGCTATTTGGTGTGGAATAAAAAGATAAAATTATGTGTCAATAATTAAATTACGCAAGATGAGGGAGAGGATATGTAGCAATTGTATATCTGGTACGCTATCTTTATCTTTATATTTATCTTCTTCAGATTCTTTCTCCCCATCAGGCGCTATTATTTGGAATGAAGCTAGTAATATCTTTCTAATTGGGCAACAGTATAGAGAAAACTGCGAGCCTCTGTAAATGCACATATGGTGACCAAAGTCAAGAAAAAAAGTAAATTTATTAAATAAAAGTAATCTTTTTAAACTAGCAACGCAGTGTCAGATTGTTATTAACTGTGCTTGGGTGGAAGAACTTGCAACTACAAAGTTAAACTACAAACAGAACTAGAAATGGGAAACATTTTGAAAAAGGTACATAGGGAAATGATAAGTCATGACATCATAAAAAATAATTAATTAGCTCTACATAAAAGAAGTAAACTAAGGTAGCAACGATTTCATAAAAGCAATCAACAAGGTCCGTGATGCAGAAAACAATAGGCGTACGAAAATAAAAGATAGATTCTCATTAATTAATAATACAACCTACAGTAAGAAATCCAACCCTTTACGAAAACCTTAACCTACGCGTAACTGCTTCAAAATGCAACTGCAATACTGAAAGATGACTAAAGCTACTCACTGCAGGAACATACGTGACCTCGGAAAGATAGGGGAAGTCGGAAGCAATGACATTATGAACAATTAATAACCACAGATCCACTTAAAACTTGGTAAACTATAATAAGAAAAATATATACATCTACAAAGATGATAATGTATTTAAAGAAAGGTTCTTAAAGAAATATTACAAATATAACTAGTACCGTGAGATAAGGTGATTGAAAATTTTCCATAGTTCTAACGATATGAAATTTGTAAACAAACAGTTTATGTATAAGAAACAGGTTAGGGAAACTACACTAACAATATACCACAGTTTCCTCATATATGTATATTATATTGAGTGGGGAGACTTGAGCTCTATTTGGTAACATATTTCCGTCTTTATATTCTTTTATTTGAAAAACAATGGGTATTTGGACAGTGAGCTTATTCAGCTTTTAAAAAGCAGATTTTTAGGCTAAATAAACTAAAAAAATCAAAAATTTTGGATTTTCATTGATTATTTAAGCAGCTTTTCTTAAATCTGATTTCTGACCAGATAATATATTAACAAAGAGAGCCTTAATTAACATAAGTCTTCTATAAATGACGTTAGAGACAAACTAACAGTAATCTTCTACATATGAAGTTAGAAAGAGGATCAACCACATAATAGATCTAATACTCAACGTATCTAGTGTAAAATCAATTCTCATTATTCTGTATCAAGTGATACAAAAGTGGTAAAATACTAAAGAGGAAACAATGATACAACTAATTTGTATGTGACTTATAGCATGCATTCAATAACAAAACAAAACAGGAAAACATGATAACTGTAAAGGCTAGATCTGCTAATAATTTTTAGATCAGCAACTCAGTTTATATTTGTATGCTAAATTTTAATATGTTACTAATGATCAGCAATAGAAACAAAATATCCGGAACATCATGCACTATAACGACTGACAAAATAGCACATCACTTCTGAAACTAGACTCGAAATTGAAATAAATGCGACTTCGTAAACCCTCTCAAAATAAGTTTAAATAATTGAAGTTGTAGCTTCAAATATTCATTACCCTATGTATTCCAACACTTACATAACAATACCTAATGCTAAAAGTTGTAACCTAGGGTTAGCGATGTAACTACTGGATATTTTAAAAAATCAATAAACAATTGAATAGAAAGATCACATATAAGCAATATTAAAACATAAGATATGGAATTAACAAAGGTCAAAAAGGGTGATTGGAGTTCTGACCTGTAGATTAGCAGCTAACTGACATATACATAAATATGATGATACAAGCATATACTCCTCTTTATTTTTTGCTTGCTATGGGTACTGTGGTGCTTTTAGGTTTTGCAAGCTTACGAAAGGGTTTTTAAGCCCTCACCAATTGACAAGAAAGAAGTCAACTGTCTATTACAGAAGAGCCGATGATCAAGATGTGAAGATAGAAATCTTTAGCGAAAAGGCCTTAGCCTATAGATGTTTTTATTTGAAGTTGCTAATTCTTAAGCTTAGCAAGATGTAAAGATGGGGGTTTTTGTGTTAGAATGCCTCTTAGATTACTTCTTTTTGATAAATTTTGGTGTTGTAATAACTCTAATAGCTCTAGTCACTGTAAGAATTCGGTTTTGCCTTTTGCGAATTTTTGCCCTTTAGACGGATCCGAGTTCTTTTGCTTGTTCTGACCATTCAGGATGAGTTTGTTTTGTGCTCTTGGTTCTAATAACATGCTAACTTTTCAAATAAAATAAAATATACAAACATATGTATATATGGGAGTGTCTTTAGTATCTTTGTATAGAGAGAGAGACATATAAGGCGGGAAGACAAAGAAAAATGTTGTTTGTCAAGACAAAAAAAAAATGATCTGAACTGGTGTATGCACGAGTATAAGTAAAATAAAGTCAAATGAGCCTGTCCATTTTTTAAAAAAAATATCTCTATATCTTTATATTAATTACAATAATATCATACTCACATAAAAATATAAATAGTTTTATCGCTCTTTAATAACCAAACATCTTTTTAAATCTTAAACTATATATTTTTTTAATTATCCACGTATTTATATCATAAGTATACATATTTTTATTGCATTACGCGCCGCACACACAACGTGTGGGACACGATTACTAATATATACATATCAAGACTCAAGATTCTAGGTCAATTGTGTACGTATAAATTAAATACTTTGTACTAATCAGGATTTGGTTCATAACCAATTTGAATGGTTCAGCGTTTCACGCTGATTCTCAATTAATGATCTCACGATTTATTTGAGATATTATTTCAATTAACTTTCATTGATTAATTTGTACCAATAAGTTAATTTATTGATAAATTAGCTCTCTGGTTTCTATAAAATGGATATTCCATTCATCACATTTTAACTGTCATGTTTATTGAGTATGTATAACAGTATAAGATATAAAATAATGAAACTAGAGGCATATGGTTTCACCAAAATGAGTACTCTTTGGAACCCTTCCAAGTATTTGTTTTTTCACTCTTATGCAAAAGCTATCAATATATTTATCCAAAAAAATTAGCTACCACTACGAGCGGAGTTGAGCTATAAATTGTAAAGCACACTTCCAGAAAAATAAAACTAAGTCGTGATTTTATGGAACACCGAACTAGGTAAGCGATCTAGTGTAAAAGGATAATAATATTAAGTTTGTCGTCCTAACACGATAGAGGAGCAGATCATTCAGTAAACAATGCAAGTTAGGTTCAAATAGTCGAAGTTTTTCTTACATATATTTAATGATGAGCTTTATATGGATAAACACTCTTTGTGTCTAATTTAATATTGCTTTTATTTTGCCATTAAATTTGACTTCGATAAGGGTTTTACAATTTATTAAATACATCCTAATCAATTTTTTAGAGTCAACATTATACCCAAAATAACCAGTTTTATGTATAATTGAAGAAGAAACAAAAACTTGCATTTTTTCAAGTGAAAACCTTGCAAATCTAATATAGCTAAATGAAATGGAAATATAGACATCGACTGATGCAACTCCTAAGTAAGTTAATTGCTTTTGGTCATTGACAAGAGACACAAATAGTGAAGCTATGTCATCAGTATTACATGACATATTAACAGGTAATTAAACATTGTAAAGTTCTTTGATAAGTCGAGTAACGCGAGTACTTGCAATACATGAACCGTGGAATGTTCACCATCAATAAACGTGGATGCAAGTGATTTGAGAGTAAGTACACATGTTACGAGAATAAATGAACAAGTAGCACAACAAGAAATTATGGTGTAAAACAAAAACATATCCTCGAAATCTTAATAAATTTGTGAATATGAAAAATATTGTGCAACGGAAAATGTCGGTCTGATAAATGATCCAATAAAAACATAAATATATTTGAGAAAAAAAAAATGGGTTGGTGTTGTTACATGAGTTCGCGGTGTGTATCTTGTTACATTACTAGTTTCCTACATATGCAACCGTCAGCTAAACACATGGGAAGAGAGATACAATACTGAAGTTGCATGCACATGTTTGTATAGCACAAATCAAAGTTCTTCTGCCAGTACATGAAATGGTTTGATACTCTATAAAATATTTTTACAACTTACAGCAACCACGCACTACAAAATAATATTTGATTTAGTGAGAGTCAAAAGCTGTCACAAGCCTGTCGCTAATTTAAAAAGTTGTCACAAATCTGTCGCAAATTAACTAAACTGTCACAAAACCGTCGCAAAAACCGTCGCTAATAAGCTCGTAACAAAAAATACCGTCACTAATCCCGTCGCTATTTGATTATTTTTTTATAGTGACGATACCAAACCTTATAACATTTCGCTGCTTAAACTATGCAGCATCACTAGCCCTTCACTAATTTTTAGAACATAGGAACAACTGGAATGAGTAATCACAGTTGTGAATCATCAGGAGTAAGAGTAGTACACATCATATATCTGGTAGATCGCTTATTCGTTTTTGAGAACTAATGGCTTTTTAACTTCTTCCGCTTCTTACTCCCCATCAGCCTCAGTCATAGCTTGCATTGTTGTTGACTGAAAATCTTTCTAATTCAATGGCAGAGAAAAAACCGAGAGCGCCTGCTGAGTAAGTATGTCACCTCTTTGCCTAGTTTAATGTCACACAACAAAGTTATCTTAATTTAGCATAAAATGTATGTAACTTGGTCTACTTTTCTTCTATCACAAGAAAGTTGCAACAAATTAAAGTGTTTTCTTACCAGGTATAGATAATTGAAAGCAGTCTTGACCATCCTTTATATTTTTCTTTTTACAGGAAATTCTGTACACCCAATTTTGTACACGTGCACTATTCTCTCCTGATGTTTCACTAGCACGTTCTGATGTTCCTTTGTCCCAAAGACTCGTAAATTACCATCTTCTTGCTTGATTTGCTACTGGTGTGCCTGAGATTATTACTTAACGGTTTTTCTGGCTCCATTTTCACAACTTCATATATAGTTGTGAGATCATTTATCATCTGAAAGAGCTTCTTTCTGAAAAATACCCAATTAGCCAAGAAAATAAAGAGTTAGATACAAGATAAAACATTATAGGCGCTCCTAAGTTCATTCAGCTTAATACTCCTACCCTTTTCAGGTCAAAGTATAATCTAGCTTTCAAGCAGAAAGCAAAAAAGCCTAACTCAAAAGCTGCAAGCAAACAATGCCTTAATTCTCTAAGGAATAAGAAACTTCTGTATCATGTATCATATGTACATATCATGTATCATCATTTAGAACTTTCAAATTTGTCAGCATGACAGATGTAAGAACTTTATTATCAGAAAACAGGTTTACATGTTCTGAAAAAAACGAAACTAGGTGCATGCATTGGTCATGAAATAAGAAGTGATTCTAATTAATCTGCAAATGCATACTCTTGAAGAATTGTTGTAAAAGCCTATGGACATATTTGATCTCAAGTAACCTTAGTGGGCCTATACCAATATCACTACAAAAAAAGATAACAAAAATGATGTAACCCTTCATATACCTTCTATTGGGGAACAAGGGTAAGACTGGAACGTTCTTAAACAAACTAACCAAAGACTAGAAGATACCGGAATAAGCAACGCCAAGATTCGAAACTTGATCCAGTATAAGCATCATATGGAGTCATATATATGTAGCGAAATGTTCAAGGACACAAATAGTACAAAAGAAGAGAAGAAATATCTAACTATTTTGTTGCAAATGAACAATACACTGATAAATTGCCCATACGTAAAATCATTGTTGATATAGGCCTTCTCCACATTAAAATTAAATCATCTGTTACAAAAGAAAGAAAAGTGATGTGGATTTTTTAAGAATTGAAGTCGATATGCTTTTATAAAAACTCGAGAACAAGACTAAGAAAGCCCATTATACTTATAACCTGATCATAGCCAGCAAGCAATGGGCAACTACTAACAAGAGCCGCAAGTATACTGAATATAAAAAAGTCAGAGGAATCGAAAAAATGAGAAAAGAAAGAAAAGGGAAGAAAGGCTTTGTCTAGTTGCACTTGCAGCTTTCTTAAGGTCAGTTCTTTTCTTAGTTTTTTATTTAAAAGTTGACTGCATTTCCTTGACTAGCTTATAAGCTAGGGATTTCACATATATTTTCGCTTGAAAAGGCTAGGAGCTTTCAGCTGGATGAACAAGGTGTTTTTTTAAGTGACAAATTACAGCTTAGTTTATTAAAAGTGGCAGCCATACAAGCGAAGGAGACAATCAAACGCACATACCAGGGAAAATACAAGCAAATAACCAAGATCCTTAAACAAGGAAGAAAGTCCA
This sequence comes from Primula veris, assembly GCA_963682055.1. Taxonomy (NCBI): domain Eukaryota; kingdom Viridiplantae; phylum Streptophyta; class Magnoliopsida; order Ericales; family Primulaceae; genus Primula; species Primula veris. Next base: position 25,788,879 of record OY821743.1, on the reverse strand, counting down.
CTTTACCTCTCATTCTTCAGGAACCCAGAACGGGCTTATAAAAAACAGAGCTAGCAACCAAGAATAGCTATGGTTTGCAATGAGGAAAAGCCATTGTTTATCGTCCCTCGCGAAATTGATTCCAACAGATGGCTCTGGAAGCTCAGGCGGCACTTGCTCACTTGGCATTTTTATTTGCCATGTCCCGTCAGAATATGCATACGAACAAAGGTCTTCTTTTTCTAGGAACCAAAGTAGTCACAGACTCACAATCAGACAATAAAATTGAAAGTAAAGATACGAGTATATAAGTAGATAACCAAACAGAGCTGTTAAGTGACAGTGGATCTTAAATAATACTTAACCAGTCAAAATTTTAAATTTGACTCAGTAAAGTTCTCTTATCAATTCATTAGTGAGGCACGATAAATATAAGGAACCGGTAACAGATGCAAAACAAATGTATGATCACGTTTTGATGCACCTTTAAATAATAAATTATTTTCCAATCACAAAATTGTGACGTAGATTTGTTGGTTTCTCAATCAACCTATGGAGTTCAAGCAAATAGAACAATGCTTATAATTCCCAAAAAAAAAAAAAAAACACATGCCAATGACTTAAAATTGGAATTGATATGGATATATGTAAATGAAATCCATATTCTTGGTACGAGATGTGTATGATAATAGGCCTGTTCGAGGGAAAATAGAAAAGGAGAAACAAACTCAAATGTATCGTTCTTATGATAATGATAATTGATATAGTTATGTTTATGTGCACACCATTCAAATCATCCGACCCGAAATAAAGCTGTAATAGAAAAAACTAAAATGTGGGCACGTATGATGTAACAAACCCTGGGGTAACATAAGTGAAACTATTAAGTGCAAACTTCATATGTACAATTTAGAATAATTCTGATGCTTGTTGGCTGATAGTGTAATTGTTTATTGTAAGCTAATAATGTACTGCTAAAAAATGCTCATTTGTCCAATAATACGCTCCAAAAATTTGCCATGAGATCCAACCAACATAAACCAATCACTGAAGAATAAAATTGAATAAAAAAAAACATACTCCTGCCATGGAAATAGATACAGCATTTTCATTGAAGTTACGTAGACTTCAGGTTTCCAAAGCTTATTGCAGCTCAAACGAAAAAAAAAACTACAAAAAAAACGAAAAAAAACACAATGGTCTAGTAAATACCAAACAAGCATAGAGCAATCAGTGAAACCCCCGTCATTTATTAGAAATTCCAATTATTGAACACTTTAATTCAGTTATGAAACTCTCCAAAATTTTCATGGCTCAAAGGTAAAAGATAAGAAAGAACAAAAAATATCCAACTCACGTAAACCAATCACCAAAGCATAACATAAATTCAATAAAGCTAACTACAAATATTTTGCAGAAAAAGTGTACACGTAAATATAGTAAACTACAATTCAATAAATTAACAATGATTGAAACTATGGAAATTTTCACGTAAAACTCAGTACAACCACCAATAATTGATGCTAGTTATGGAAAATTACCATACACGTTTACATAAGTCAAGTATATAACCACCATTCTCAAGTCCTTTCTATTGACAGAAATAATTAACATAAAACAACAATGTGATCTGCTGTTATGATAAAATCTTTCTAGGACAACACATCCTTATAAATCCAGCATAAGAAACCCCATGTACATGATGTCCAATAATAAATGTCAGAAAAGCTGAATTTGAACATTTTACGGGTGACATTTTTAATACCGAGTATAAATAATCTACAAATCAGTATAAGCAATTTTTAAGATAACAAGAAGGGTTGATTTCCTCACAAAAATTTGATTGGCATGAGTTGAATATGTTTAATCTTACTAAATATGCATATAGTTTCTTTTTCTCACGTTCGACCAGAAATGAAACTTGTTTGTTAGTTGATATTTTAGGAAAAATGTTCAATAAGTCACACTTTTTGAACATAATCCCCTGCATTACTTGACTATGGTTTTACTAAGTCCCATGTTGATTCCTCTTTGTTTACTTTAACACATGTAACTAGTTTTCGGATACTGTTAGTATATGTTGATGACATCATATCAGCAAGTTCAGATATGTGTCTTATTGATAGTTTAAAAGTTTTTCTCAATAATACTTTTCACATTAAAGACTTGGGAAGTTTAAAGTTTTTTTCTGGGTGTAGAGGTACCTAGAAATGCTACTAGGATTTTTTTGAATCAGAGAAAATATGCTCTTGAGCGACTAGAAGAGACTGGTATTATAGGTTCTAAACCTGTTCTTTTTCCTATGAAGACCAACTTAAAATTGTCAAAAGAAGGGGGTACAACTCTAGATGATATTACTGGTTATAGAAGGCTTATTGGAAGGCTCTTATACTTGACACTAACAAGACCAGAAATTAGCTTTTATGTTAACACATTAAGCCAGTTTCTGAATGCTCCTACTACAGTTCATTATGCATCTGCTATGGGAGTAGTTAAGTACTTGAAGAACTCAGGTTTATTATATCCAGGGTCATCTCCTATGATTTTAAAGGGTTTTTGTGACAGTGATTGGGCTAGTTGCAAGGATACCAGACGATCAGTGACTGGTTATTGTATATTTCTGGGTAATAGTTTGATTTATGAATCATTCATGAAAAACCAATAGCACTTTTTAGTGACAGCAAATCCGCACTTGCTCTAGCTGCCAATCCTGTTCATCATGAGTGTACCAAACATGTTGAAATAGATGTACATTTTATTCGAGAAAAATTTCAAAATGGTACTATACATTTGCTCCATGTATACTCTTCTCAATATCTTGCAGACTTGTTTACAAAGGCTCTTGGTTGTCAACTGTTTACTGATTTACTGTCCAAGATCGGTGTGATGGCCTTTCGTCCTTCCCTTCCATCTTGAGGGGGTGTATCTAGATTTATTATTCCTTATTCGGTCATGTTTTCATGTTAGTGGACTGGTTTATAATAGTCTAGTGTTAGTTTTTTATTTTACTAGACTAAATTGTAAACATAGTTTCTGCTATAACAGAATGCTAAGTTGGATGTATATATATACAAGCTGTAACGAAATGTAACTAACACATTAATAAAATTACATTTCCTTTCTTTCACTCCTTTGAGAGCTTTCTCTTACTAGAGACGGTGATTTGTGATAGATTTGATAGAGGACGTTCTTTCAGCTGTGGGATACTGGTAATTTTTATTTAGTTAGGTGTTAGCGTTATAACTTTTTTTTTAATCTTAATCTGCATTTGGTTGACAAATTAAAGTTGTAAAGATCATATATTAAAGTCAAGGTTATAAAAAACCAATCATTATTGTGAAAGTTTGCTGCTTTTGTTTTATAGAATCAGGTGTTGTTTTCTTTCAATCATTCTTAAATACTTTCTAGCTCTTGTCTAGATTAGTGAATGTCTGGAGTGAACACTAAAAATATGAACGCATTTTTAATGAATTGTTGATTATTTATACTCGGTATTAAATATGTCACCCGACAAATGTTTTAACTTAGCTTTTCTGACACTTTTAATTGGACATCATGTATGATTGGGGTTTCTTATGCTGGATTTATAAGGATGTGCTGCGTCTTAAAAAGATTTATCATAACAACAGATCTCATTGACGATTACATATGTAAAGTATCGAACTACAATTCTCAAGTCCTTTCTATCGCATGATAGAAATAATTACATAAAACAACAATGTCATCTGCTGTTTTGATAAAATCTTTCTAAGACACAACACATCCTTATAAATCCAGCATAAGAAACCCCAAGTACATCATGATGTCTAATAATAAATGTCAGAAAAGCTAAATTTGAACATTTTATGGGTGACATTTTTAATACCGAGTTTAAATAATCAACAAATCAGTATAAGCAATTTTTAAGATAATAAGAAGGTTTGCTTTGCTACAAAAATTTGATTGACATGAGTTGAATATGTTTAATCTTAGTATCTTAACATGCACGTAGTTTCTTTATTCTCAGGTTCAACCAGAAATGAAACTTGTTTGTTAGTTTTAAATTGGGATTTAGTACAACTCTGTTAACTTAATTAGTAACAGGGTAATGATACTTATACTATTTACACACTCGTTCACACACTAACCACGTCACCAATAATACGTGACAGAGACCAAAACAAATTTTCATCAAACATGTTTAAGGTTAACGAGTTTATTATAATTACGTTTTGGCCTCTATGAGTGTGTGAACGAGTGTGTGAATAGTGTATTTATCATTACACTTAGTTATAACTATTAGTGTTCCAACTCCCTTTGTGATTAGTCTCATTTGAAAAGAAAAAGACAAGATTACCCCAATCCAATGTTTTTGGTATACTATCATTACCGACTTGTACCAACTGACTGCTTTTCGAGCCGAATCAATCAAGTCGGTACCAAAAGTTTTGGTATACCTCCATTACGGTACAACTGAACCGATCTTTGAAAGTCGGTTCGATTTCGGTATTCGTTTGGTGAGTTCGGTATGTTACTGATTCAAACCGAAATATTAAAATATACAATATAGACAAATAAACTAAAATACTTATATACATTTAATTATTAACATTGTTATAATATACTTATATTACTTTTTCTAGTGAATACTTATAACATTTTTTTTATAACATTTACTAGAAAGATCTAGCAGTGTTTACTATTTTATGCAAACAAATAAGAAATGTAAAAATAATACAAATAAATATATTTTTTAATCTATTACTTTTAAAACTTTATACTATATTTTTTTTCCAATACGCACCATTTTTCTATCATCACTTGTAAACTGTAAAGTTTGGTATGAAAACAAAACCGAACCGAACCAACCGAATAGTTTGGTATACAGAAAGTTCGGTATACCGAATTTTTTGGTTCGGTAATGGTATAAAAATTCTCAAACCAAACTAGTTTGCTATGGTATCGGTATGTAGTCAAAAAGTTCGGTACCGAACCGATAACACCCCAAATCATTACCCACAGATTTCTCTTAATTTCGTATACTATCATTTAATTTTGGTATAATTTGAATCTTTACTCAACTTGCTTGCTGATATTAGATTATATTCAAAAGTGTAATTTCCATAACTCTTTTTCAGATATGGTAATTAGTACCATTTAATACTGGATTTACAAGAAAATAATTGTTTGTATCACCGGGGCCAATATAATAAGGAATTCCAGTTAGGTCAACAAAACCATTATTATTCCCAAAAAGATTAGGTAAATTATTCTCAAATTGATTTTCTGGATCATTAACATTGTTCCCATTTCCATTGTTAACATTGTTACCGGAACCAGTACTAGAACGTGTTTGGATCACCATGACTGCTTTTTTTCTTAATCATTTGAAAATTTTCCAAAAAAGAAATAACAACACAGTGATTGCGATAAAAAAACCCTAACTTTGTTACGAAGAAATATCCATCAATCAACCACAAAAAACCCAAATTCAACTCATCGAAACCCTAGAAAATACCAATTTACTGTATAATCAACAATGGCGAAAAGATTGAATTAACATAAGAAAAGAAATAAACTTATCTAAGAAGAAACGAATGTTTGCTCTGATACCATATCAAATCTAACACAAATCACCATCTCTAGAGAGAGAAGGCTCTCAAAGGAGCAAAAGAAAAGAAATGTAATTTTATTAATGTTGTTAGTTACATTTCGTTACAGCTTGCATTTCTTCGGTCTTGTATAGTCTGATCTACTCATAATTTTAAAATTAATAACCGAGTCTTATATTTTTACGCTAAATTTTAATATTACTACAGATCAGCAATAAGTGAGCACGTCATTTCTGAAACTAAACTGTAAATTAAAATAAATGCAACATCAATGTGAATAAACAAGAAGCAAAAGTTAATTCCAATTGCAATTTTTTTTGGAAATAGTACGACAATCCCTCTCAAAAAGTCTAGATAATTACTTCATTAATAAATCTCTTAAAGTAAAATGAAGACATGTTTTAAAATTTCATGAACCCTAAAAAATGTATTAGCAATGTAACTACGCATGCATAAAAGTGAAAAGCGGAAAAGCTTAAATAAAACAACAAACAATTGAATAGAAAGATCACATATAACTATATATAAGTAATACTAAAACATAAGTTATGGAATGAATAAAGGGATTAAAAAAAAGGATAAATGGAGTTGTAACCTGTAGATCAGCAACCAACCGAAATAGTACTATATATATGTATGTGTGTGTAACTATGTATGTTTAAATATAGTATGTATGTATAGAGAGAGAGATCAGGGAAAATTTGCTTTTCATATAAATGATCTGAAGAGGTATATATATATATCAGGTGTGTTGGTTATTGTAGTGAGTGTTCATTAAGGAATTAATTGGTATCAAGATTTGATTAAACTCGTTTGAACGGATTCAGTGTTTTGTTTCGTTTTTGGTTTTCTTTTTAATTGTATGGATACAATGTTTAATGGTGATTCTCAATTATAGTGTTCCATGTTAGGATGGTTTATTTGGGATATTATCATGTTCCTATTTCAAATTCAACTTTAATCAATTAATTAGGATTAATAAATTACTTTATTGGTATATAAGTTTCTTTGAAATGAATACTTCCTCATTAATTGTTAATTTGGTTGAATATATGGGAAGTGTTAAACAATGAAATTGGACGGTAAAATATGATAAGTTACATTCTTAATAAATATGTTCTACATGATTTATCCAAAATCATGGCATGTTTATTAAAATCATTCCAAGTATAAAGTAATATAAATAAACCCTTAAATAGGGAACGAAGCTATCTTTCCTTTATATGCCTTTCACTCTTTTGTATAAACTATCACAATGATCGATTCACCAAAAGTATATATAGGTGTAAACAATAAAATCACACTTTCAAAAAATAACTGTTTGTGATATTTATACAAAAATCAAGCCCGAGTATAATTTTTGAAAAGTTTGATGTTATGAAGCACCCAAATAAGTAAAACAAATATCGTTTCCTACTACGAGAGAGGATAGGGGCATTTGGTAAATAATGAAAAGTAAAGATTCGATGATATGTACATGTTTCTTCATCTACAGTCATTTATTGTTGATTTTGTGGATAAACACCCTTGATGTAAAAGTGTTGCATACATTAGTACAACTCCATTTGTCATTAAATTTGACTTCAATAGAGGTTTTCAAAATCAACCCAAATTAAATAGTATAATGTATAATTGGTAAAATAAAACGACATTGTCCTTGTCTTCAAATGATATACAAAGACCTCGCAAATCTAAATTGACTCAATAAGATGGAATTATAGACATTGACTCATACAACTGGTAAGCAATTTACTTTGTTATTGATCATTCACAAGAACTGCAAATTGTAAAGTAACGTTTACGAACACATTACAAGGAAAACTGACGGGTAAACAAAATAAAATTTTGGATAAGTCGACCATGAGGGAATACCACACTGTCACGAACGCTTACCATTGAAAAAAAGTGGACGCAAGTGGTCAGAGGGAATAATAAGCATGTTATCGGAATAAATGAGCAAGTAGCTTTAGCAAGAAATGAGTTGCATAAAGCATAAACATAAACGCGATATATCATTTGTAAAAAATGTGAGAGTAAAAAAATTGTGTAAACGGAAAATGTGGTCTGATAAATGATATAAACTATAATTGCTATCCGAAGTTGGTTGTTGTTAATTTTCCAGTTTCCCATTATAAGTTATAACAAAGATTTTTTAGGAGTTCCATCGAAAATGAGTCCCATGTCTGGACATAGTCACCAACAAACTTGTCTCCCCCGCTACCTATTTATCGCATGCAAATTTTAGAATCTCTTCATTCATTTTATGTTTTGCGTTTCCCTTCATGTAAACTATGCGTCGGAGTGGAATAAATTTGCGTTGATAGTCTATGCACACCATAATAATCAAGAGATGTATTACTACTTCAACTACTATTTCAACTGTGATTGTCCCACTAAAATCTTCATGAAATATGAAAACCAATGGAATTATGGCGAAAGAAAAAGAGGTCAAGCATGTTGTATACATCAGTGTTGGCTCTCGAAAACAGAAACTTAAACTCTTAAAAGTACTTAAAGCCTACATCTTCTTTTTTTACAATCCATAGAGATGTAAGAAACGGAATAAAAATAACGTGTGTGGATTAAAAACATTAAAGTTTACCAATGGCCTGTTGATACAGAGCCACTTGGCTTGCCATTTCTGCATCAATTTGCTCTACAAAAACAACTCTTTCTCTCGGCTCTTTTACCTCTGCACCAACTGAAGCCATATTCGGTTCGACTATCAGAAAGACACGGTGGCGTCAACGCCCCATTACCAGTAGTTTACTACACATGCAACCATCAACAAACACATGGGGAGAGAGATACAATATTGAAGCATGCACATGTATAAATAGCACAAATCAAAGTTCTGCTAATACACGAAATAGTTCAATACTTCTATGAAATATTTTTAAAACCTTACATCAACCACGACCCCAAGCTTTGTTAATCATTTTTCTGCTTAAACTACTTAGCACAATCAGCCCTGACTAATTTTTGGTACTTTGGAACAAATAATCACACTTCACACTTGAGATACATGAGGGAGAGTAAAATTACACATCATATATTAAGTAGATTGCTTATTTGTTTTTTAAAAGAACCAGTAGCTTGTTGACGTTATGTTCTGTATCTTTATCTTCTTCCGCTTCTTACTCCCCATCAGTCTGAATCAAAACACATATTTATTATTTTAAATAGAGTTTTCCAATATAACATATATACATTGTATATGTGATAAGAAAAATCAAAACACACTAGAAATATTATTTGAATATAGGAAAACTTAAAAGTTTTGTGGAAGTTAATGTATGTAAAAATTAAGTTCATATACATAGAAAATGAAAATATTTATAACCTATAAAATGTGGATGTTTAGAGTAAATTTTATATTTTAGATTAGATGAAGATATCAAAGAATTATATGATGTCATTTATAATTTATGTTGGATACGTTGTAAATAAACACAATAATTTCTACGGAAAAGAAATGGACAAATAAACAGAAAATGGTTTCCTCAAATATATAAATATCAAATACAAGATTTAACATAAAATAATGTAAATGATACCGAAATGAACTAAAGTTCGAAACGAGGTAACTGCAAGCAGTTTCCCTTAAACGATATTTGCCCCGCCACCCCTGCTTCTGGCTAAATGGGGCACTTCTGGCTAAACGGTACCGAGTCACGTTCGGGCCGTTGGTGGTGCGGTACTCTCTCTCTATATGTATGCATATGTGTATGTGTGTGAATGTGTGTATATGTCATGTATTTTATTTCTCATAAAAAACTTATTTAAAGCTGCAAGAAAAAATCGTTGAAAACCATCATTTTATGCATTTCTATTGTAACTTTTTTTACAATTAAAGACTCACATAAATGGGGAGAATGAATGGTTTTTGTAACCACTAAATTAAAATAGCATTCACTCAAATAAAAACCACTTGCTTTTTTTTCAACAATTTACGATATAGAAATGTGATAGATGTTGAAAATATTTTGAACTATCCTAACGAGAATGATGCAGTTATGGAATCACTTACACACGAAAAAATTATTCAAACGGTAATGAACAATGATGATGAAAATGATCTGGAACCAGATGATAGTAGTGTTATCCCAAATGTGTCGTCAAATTAGGTATTTCAAGCAATAGTCAGCTTAAACAACTACTTGCTCCAACACAAGCAAAATATTCCGTAAATTATACGAGCTTTACAAAAAGTCAAGTATGAGTTTCATTTTGGTTTAGGTGAAAAAAAAAACAATCAACTATGGATATATATTTTAAAAGAAAATAATTATTGTGATCGTATTGTTGATTGATTGAAAAGTTTGCTCTACATTATATATTTTTCTTTATTTAATAATTATTACTTTATATTTTTCTTGGACACTTAAAGATTTAATTTTTTTATATAACTTAATGAATTTAACGAGAATATTACTTTACTGCAGTGGCCTAACTCGGAACCGGAAGAAATTATTATATTAGCTAGGTTATTACTTTAACGTACATTAGTTTATCGAGATTTAACTGTATCATTTTGAGGGTACACAATTTCAATAACCTCAATTGTGCTAATACACTTAAAAACCATTAAGATTAGAAACTTACATGTATTAGAAGGTTAAGGTTAATAAGTTATAGACAGCGAAGTAAAAACACAAATTCCTAAATCTGAATGCATCGTTTGAAATAGTGAACACTTAAACTTACATCTGCTTGTCGCAAATTCTATCACTCAACCCAGTGATTTTGTATGTGGACTTTTATTCTCAGGCTCTTACCTCCTTTTGGCCTATAACAAGGGTACATCAACTTTGTAAGTGCAAGTAAAAATTATATAAGTGTCAAATTTTGATTAAAAGATTAGTCATAACAACCTTGTTCCAATCAATCTGTCATAGATCTTGGACATTTTGGTTATGAAGAAGAAAATCAATCGCAGGTCAGGTTGAACAATCATAGTAATTAAGACACCTAAAAATAGTAGCAGCACAAGAAAACATGGAAACATGAAATTACTGAGAAAAGACGAATACAAAATCTTCTTCAATAAAATTATTGGAAATGAATACAATGAGGATATATATATATATATGCTTACCAATATTTAATGAAAGGCCACTTTGCGTAGCTCAAAACCTTGAATGGAAAAGTACAGGGCTCGACTAAATATGCCACCTTCCAACAATATGTGAAGATTTTTGGCTCATTGTGAAAAAAGATTGGCGGATAAGAAGACAAACTCTAGCATGAATATATACTTGATAACGCAAAAACTTAGGCTCTGTTTGTTTCGTAGTAAAATATTTACGGAGGGAAAATATTTTTCGGGTAAAGTTTTACGTTGCAAACTTTTGTTTGCATTTTATTTACGGGTGTTTGGTGCGTCAAAGGTTTCTCATGGGAATTCTATTGAAATTCAAAAATATATTAGTTATTTAAATTAGACAAATTCGATACATAAATAAATAAATATTGTTCATACTTTAAACAAAATATTTTAAGATGAAAAACATCAAAAATTAATTAAAAGTCACAAAAATTAACTAAAAGTCACAAAAATGAATAAGTTCGTGAAACTTTAAAAATATTAGTGATTAAAATCAAAATTATTTTGACAGGAAAAAAGCTAAAAGTTCGTCTAGTTTTCTGAAAGGAATTTCGTCAACATGTATAGGAAACTTAACATAAACACATATTTTATTTCATATGCGTCACTTATAATAACTTATAATTTTTCAACATATAAACTCATAAAATTATAAGTATAGAAGATATTATTGACTTTTTTTAGCTTTTTCAAATTTTCTTGGGTTTTTTAGATTTTTCGGAATTTTTTGTTTTATTTTTTCCATTTTTTTGTTATTTTTTAGATTTTTTCCTATTTATTTATATTTTTATTGGTTAATTAGATTTTAGCTTTTTCAAATTTTCTTGGGTTTTTTATATTTTTGGGAATTTTTTGTTTTATTTTTTCCATTTTTTTGTTATTTTTTATATTTTTTCCTATTTATCTATATTTTTATTGGTTAATTAGATTTTTGCCTTTTCAAATTTTCTTGGATTTTTTAGATTTTTTGGAATTTTTTTGTTTTATTTTTTCCATTTTTTTGTTATTTTTTAGATTTTTTCCTATTTATTTATATTTTTATTGGTTAATTATATTTTAGTTTTTTCAAATTTTCTTGGGTTTTTTAGATTTTTCGGATTTTTTTATATTTTTTTTCCATTTTTGTTATTTTTTAGAATTTTTCGTGTTTTTCCTTTTTTTTATTGGTTAGTAGATAGAATTGGACTAATTATTAAATAATTTTGAAAGAATAGACCTATAATTAATAATAGTTATAATACTAGTATTAGAAAAAATATAAAGAGAGGCTCCGTAAACCGTTTACAACTTTATTTGCGGGGTAATCGTTTCCCCCAATTTTACTGGATATGTGGGAAAAGTTTTTCAAAAAAAAATGTTTTACGTTAAACCAATCACCCGAAAAATCTATTTTACCCGTAAATATTTGTTTACTCCCATTTTATAACAAAACAAACAGAGCTTAGATGCAAATAGTACAAAGACTGGGTAATAAATTGGTAACTATCATTCCTTAGCCGCTGGATGGCAATTAACTAACAGAGATTGTTTTTATCACCAAATTTTTCACCAAAAATCACTTGCTGCCGTGCCAAGACATGTTTACCAATCATCTAATTTGTGTTTGAAAAACGGATGTGCAGTTTATATATGATTGGTCTATATAAAACGCAAAGTTAGTGGCTAAGTATATTGTGTAGCATCCACTACAAGAAAACATCCAAATATTAACTCTTTTTAGCAACTGATCCGGTAGTTAAAAGAATTGTAACCGAAATGCCAACTAAAACCTTTGTTATTAAACAATACTAACTGATTTGTAACTGAAATATTTTCAGTTGGTGTATAGCAACTGTTTAGTAAGTAAGACAATTTCAGTTACTATATAGCAACTGAAGCGTTTTTTGTTGGTAAATACCAACTGATTCTTAACTAATAACTATATAGTAGGAAAATTCCAACTGATTAGCTACATGACTTTTCAGTTAATAAATAGCAACTAATATAAAACAAGTCGGTTAGTAATTACTAATTGATTAAGTGGTAGTTGCAAATTTATGACAAGTGGGACAATGAAACACTTTGTAAATACGAGTTAGTAATTCTATTAGTATTTTTTACCAAATACTTCGTATCTCACATTTTAAAATTCTATACTTGATTGAGTAATGTACTTTTTTAAGCAAAGCTAAATTAAATATTGTACTATATTTAATCTAATCTATATTAATTGATAATGTACTGGTTTTTGTAATTTGTCTTGTAGATGTATATTAAAGAATAGGTTTAAAAAACGTTAAATATATGTATAAAAAATAATATAGAGATTAATAGTATTAAGTAATTATAATATAATTTATTAGGTATAACTATTTTATTGCGGTCAGTATCGTTACATAATATCGGTTTGTCATATTTAATATACTATAAGTATACTAGCACATAGAGTTGAAACTCAATTGTTCCAGATAGTCAAAACAAACATACTAAAACTATATGTTACAACTCTATCATTGGCTGTCCACTTCATCTAAACTTGTGAACGAAGTAATATATTATGTAAAAACGGATTTATTCATGTGTAAGTCGTACTCTGCATATCAAATCAATTGGTCGATGAAAACCATCAATCAAATTCAATCCTCACCAACTCCGACAAGGATATAGTCGATGGAGACGATGAAAGTATCAGAAAGCAACAACAAACCCGTAATGGTCACCGAAGACATTGATCCGATCACATAAAAGTTCACCCATAACAATACATATGCGTAATTGATTGATTATGAGTTGATTTGCAAATATAACATCGGTAGAGATGTAACCAAAGTAAAATTATAGGAAATTTAAGATTTCGTAGTAATTTATATACTTAAGTCATGTTCAAAATTCAAACATACATGAACACAAAAATCATACAATATCTAATAAATATATATAAATGTAGATCAAATTGAGGAACCCTATATTGGTTTTGGGTTTAGTTGTTAGTATTTCATACATTAAAGATCAATTTGTATATAATTATGAAATTGAAAAAAAAAAAAGATGGAGTAAATTGCAAGAGAAACCAAAGATATGTGTTGATTAACTATGTCCATAATTTGAGAGGGTTCATATGAACCACTCATTTTGTACAAAACCTAGATCTATAACAAGGAGAGAGAGAGTGTGCCGCCTTTGATTCCCACCGCATATCATTTTCAAGGTAAATCGTTTAATCTCTCTCTCATACATACACCGTATCACCGTATTTATTGGTTGCGGAATTTTAACTCAAGTTTTTGGGCACCTTTTCTAGATTGGTTTTTTTTTTCCTTAGCAATTATGACTCTGATATTATTCAAATATGATTTAATCTCTCAGATGTATTTTTTTTATGGCCAACAAGCCCTGATTACTATTTTTCAGCATAATCATCACTATTTTTGTATAGCAATTCAATTATAAAAGGGTTTGTTTGACTGCAAATCTTAAGCTCAAAACTGGCTTATTTAATGCTAAGGGAAAGTAGGCTTCGTCTAGTTAAAAAAGGGATTATCTTCTCATTGTTTTTGCAGATTCTACTTGTATTGTTTACTTATTTTGAACTAAATAGTTAACAATTAAAATTTAGAGTGCTTTGGTTTTCTTAGATTTGCTCTGGTGACTTTTTTCTTCAACCTACGCTTGTTTGTTTGTAAATTTTTTTCCAAATTCTGTTCTATTATGCTAATAGTACGAATATATATTTTTCAATTGCAACCTATTATTTAGCAGTTGGTTTGAGAAGTATTCTCTGTAGTAAAAGGAACTGGATAGCTCCTTACTAGGGTTTCCATATGAGAAAATGTTCCGAAAATCACGGGGTAGATAAAGAGTAATTGCAAAAAGTACCAAAGTGTAATACCAAGTGATTGATAAAACTAATTATACAAGTTAAAGCTACTACATAATTCATTTTCCTTATGACCAACATTTCAAAGCACTAAAACACAACTATATAAAGTTATGCAAATATAATATTGAATTATATTATTAACCAGTTAGGTACAGAAAACTGAAAGATAAGGTGAGGACTTAATAAAGGTTCGTGTACGTAAGTTGGCTCGGGCACCAAAACTATAGAGAAACAATCGTACCTCAAAAATGTTTAACATCAAAATAATACAGCATTAGTAGACACCTGCGGTACAGGAATAACATTGATATTTAAACACTGCCATGACATTAATTTTTAGTGCTCCGTCATTAGTCTCATTACTCATATTCCAGGGGTAACCCGTAGGTAGACCGGGTCTACAAAAAAAAGTGGTCAGACAACTAACTTAAACTTGAGAAAATGGGGAAGCCTAGTGTGGCCGACCCTTAAATTAAAAAAATTATAAACATAAATTCTCATTGGGTTGGCCTACACCATTATAGGATTGACCATGTCTATACTCTTAGTTTTTCCGTATGTCAGTTGCCGGAATATTAGTTACACAAACACAAGAAGTTATTGCAGTAAATATAAGTAAAACGAAGATTAATGGGAGAAAAAGGAGAAGGCCAAACAATCAAAGAATACACACCAAGTGACGTGTGACCATTTTTGACTTAGGCGGAATTCTATATGTTCTTTCGGCTTACGAAACTGGTATAAAGAAATAGAACGGGTGATAAGAGAACTGTCACCTTGCTCTCTATGCATTTCATTCTATTGATTTCTCTTTTAACTCTTCTCTTTTGGCCTTTGCAGCTTGAATCTGATCTGCAAGTGAAACTTGTTTTCGTGTATTCTCAGTCTTTATTAATGTCAAATCTAATCTCTCCCAAGTGCGATGATCTTGTAAAGATACTTGACCACTTGTTGACATCTTCCTTTTGTGAATCTAGACAGACCAAAGCAAAGATCAACAATACATACAGTATATTGTTTTACACTTGCTAGATAGTAAACCGAAATCAAACATATGCTGATACGTTAGACGCGTATTCTCCACAACGTTCATTACAAATAACATCCAAGGTAAGATTCTATAGAAAATTCTACGATAGTAAAAAAATAGTATGTCAATGAAGCTTGTTTATGGAATATGCTTAACCTATTCATGCTTAGCGTAATTTATGCTTATCGAGTGTCTTAAAACGCAAAAGCCTAGCGAAATTTTTTTTTGTCAGAGTTTTGCAATGTACACTTTGTTAGTGTAGAAAGCTTAAACTTTCTGAGCTTTAAAGCTAAGTATCTTTTGTATCCTTAACGAGTGAAACATGTTTTTGGGTTTCAAAGCGAGCTTTTCAAAACAGGATGCTAAACTAATTTCTGAAGAAATAATATAGTACAAAGAGAAGAAACTAACTCCTTTTTTTTTCTTCATAAATCTCATTGAATTGGTGTTCATTCCACTCTAAGGTTCTTGATTCGATGCAAGGGGATAGTATGCGCTCACCTTAGTTAATCTTTCTTTGAGTTTTAGTCCAACAGCGACGGTCAACTCTTCTTTTTCTTTCTTCGACTTCCTCTGTGTCTTTCTTTTCATTTCTCCTCTGGTTGTATCTCTTTGCTCCTCTTTCTCTCTTTTCCGAGCAAGTCTCACCATCTTTTCTGCTTCCCTCTGAGCTGCATCCAGTTTTGCAAATCAAACGGTTGAATCCAAATTCAAAACCATGAAAAAAACCCAAGGAATCGTTTGGCTGCTGTTTTAAAAAACTCACTTCGAAGCGAAAAAACTGGATTTAAAGTCCCATACTGTCACGCCCTAGCTTCCATAGAAACCCGTGGACGCGATTTTAGAAGGAACAAAAATATACTCAAAGCAAATAAAGCCTTTCGAAAACACGGTTCAACATACATCACACAAAATAGTACAATACTAAGTACGTTTTCCACACAACTTTACATAATGTACATCATTTACACAGTACCAACACCAAACTAAACTGGCCATGAGTGTCTATACTACACACGCAACCCAAAATCTAGCCCGCTGACATCCCCGCACAAAAATTCAACCTGTTCTCGAAACCTGTACATCTGACACTCCGCCTATACAAATACAACAAAATAGAAACGAGAACCAACAAAGGAAAGGGTGAGTCAACTAAACTCGTTACATAAACGTTCACGCCAAAAATAATACAAAACTACAAAGTATAATATTAATTCTTTAAAAATCTGTTTCATCTTCTTACTTGTCCACCACCACAACTCTTCTAAACATCGACTACTTACGCCAAGTGGCGTGATTCTACCCATGACTCAAAAGTGTATAAAATCGGAATCACACAAGTGCCGGATAACTCCTCAGATCCATGTAGGGTACCGGATCACTACTTAGATCAACGTATGGAATCAACTACTCATGAAATCCATACGCCGACAATAACACGTAAGGAATCAACTACTCATGATATCCATACGCTCGGTTACTGCTCCCGGATACTGCGTTGGCACGTGATCCCTAAAAGAAATGTAAAAGACTGACAACAACAACCGACTGACAACCAACTCATCTACCTACGAGACCCCCTTCAACTCCCCATTTTACTTCATTTTAATTGTAAACAGGTGCTTATACACTTTAACCCACAATCACAGTAAATACTTAACAATAAGTTGCAGCAATGCTACTATTTATTCGAAAATTCAGCTCCAGTATTATAATAAAATAACGATAGCATCAATCTACATAACAGTAATTAAATAGCAGAACTTATACAACTACTGGATATCGAAAGTTCAGCTATCAAATCATGATTAACGTAGTATCAACTCTCTACAAAATAACAGAATATAAATCATGTACATATCCGCGTAAGTTGCACAGGGTCACCTGCAAACCTTTCGAAGCTTACTAACAAACTGATACACTGCAATAATCGCTTAACAACTAATCTAAATAACAGTACAAGAGCAATTTCAGCTGTGTAAACAAATAACAGGCTTTGTGATAATACAATTTAGAATAAGCTGATAATACAATCGAATAATCTCAACTACAGTAAACAAATAACAAACTTGTATTTTAACTACTAATAAACATTTGAAATTCAGTTCTAAAAGGATAGTAAATAGAGCATGATTTAACTACGTATCAGGAAAATATATATAGCGAAGCGTAAGCACAAGTAACGGCTTAGTAACACCCCTTTTTAGTACCGAAATGGTACCTGGATTAAGGCTAATAAAGGCTACAGTAGACTGAGACGAACAAGCAACGAAAAGAGATGAAACGCAAACGAGTTTAGCCTCAAAATTCAGCTTAAAACTGCGATGACCAAACTACAAGAATACGATACAAATTGATTATTTAAAAAGGGAATATTCCAGGTTTTAAAAGACTGGAAATAGAACTGAAAAGCTAGGGAACAAAACCCACCGAATTTATACCTCAAAGTACTCTTCCGTGCGATGGCTATGCAACGGAGAAGACGGATTAACGAGTAGTAAGATATTGGGTTTTAAGTGTGTGTGTGTTTATGATTTTTTTTCTCTCTTTTTTTCTCAAGCTTACTCTCTCTGTATGAATGCGTATATGTATGTGTTTACTGTATGATTGTAGATAAGGGTTAATTCATCTAACAAACCATATATATATATTTTTTACTAATTTTTCATACCCCAACTATTTACATACTAATCTAAATCGATCAACATACTTGAATACGAGATGATTTATTTCCTCGTAATGGACGTTATAATAGTCCCCTACTTTACCAGTTTAGTAGTTTCCAAAAAACTGAGTATGCAGCCATGAATGTGGTCACGGTTTTCTCTATTGGGATTTAGACAAAGAGATATAGATGAAGGTCCCTGTGTGACTTCATAATGCTTGAATCAAGCAGTTCCTGACCACGGAACACGATCTTAATTAAATGAGACGTTCACTATATGGATTAATATAATCCGAGCGGATGTGGTATACCCGCCTAAGTGAGTACTTGATTAGCTTGGGATAATTGAACAAGTATTATGCCCTTGCGTATTTTATTACGCGATCCATTTTTGGATGTGCCTTCGAGATGAAGTATCTTGGGAAGACACGGTAGTGACTCGGCCTGATGATCGAGTCCCGTAAAGATTGAATCTAAGTCCATGATTCAGACTACACCCAGAAGGTGTTATGACGTTTTAGTCATTATGACGCTAAGTCGTCAGATTCTCCCATGATCGTTCGATCACTAGACATTGATATAGAACCGGTTCGTCCCTGATGAGACGACAAAGAGATATTGAACCATGATGTTCATATCTAAGTACAATAAGCGCATCATTGTACTTGGTCTAATGTACTAGGACGAACATCTTGTCTGCTGTGAATGGTATAGCTCGACACAGCATCGCGCTAACACGCTGCCATCAAAATGGCACTAAAGACACATTCCCTTACCTTATGGTAATTTTGAAAGTGGGCTAGTTTATCTCATTTGCGTCATCGAGTGTACTTACCCCATTCGGTACTCGAATTAACACAACCCTTTTTCGGTTATACCGATGCCGGTTACTTATCAGACCCGCATAAGGGATATTCCTAACATGGTCTGTCTTTACTATTAGGAATATGGCAATATCTTCGAGGTCTTGAAATGACTCCAAACGAATCACTCTGATCTATTCGTGCTCTATGAGACGACTAGAGAGTGTATATGGCTTCGAGCTCGTATAGCCATATTTGAATTACATATGCTCTGTCTCACGATCCAGATAAAACACTTGTCTTATTTGAGGACAACTTGTTTTTATCGATCAAGAGAGACATGACTAGATTATGCTATTTAACATTTCTTGCCGAAATGAATCTTCACATATGAAGTTTAAGAGCATCTAGTTGAATACTCATTCTATTCCACGTTAGATTTTCTTGCATCCAGCCGTGTGCAAGTAAATGAAGCATACAGTCGAATGCTCGTACTCTTTCTTGAAATATGAAATCCTTGCACCCAGTCGTGTGCAAGTGGAGGGAAGCATCCAGGTGAATGCTTATTGCACTGATTACTACTTAATCGAAATTCTCGTATCCTGTCGTGTGCAAGTGAGAGGGAGCATCCAGTCGTATGCTCGTGTACTATTTTTGTCCTTAGACCAAGGTTTTTTCACATTGAATTTTCCTTGGCAAGATTTTTAGCGAGACACGTTCCCATCATATCTCACTTAAGATTGCCGAAATTAGGGGGAGTATTTTGTTGTATACTTCTTACCACTGTGTATTCTTTTGTCCTTCGACTATAGATTTTTTCCCACTGGGTTTACTTTAGTAAGGTTTTGATGAGACACCTGTTTTGTGGTTGATCCCTACTACTACCATTGTTGCACTCTTTTTCCTTCGATCAGAGATTTTCCCATTAGGTTTGCTCTGGCAAGGTTTTGATGAGGCATACTGTTTTGTGGTTAGTTACTTACATGATATTTCGGCATATATCATTCGGCTACACAGTTTCTCCTAGGTACCGGTTTTGTCCCACACTGGGTTTTCCGGCCCTAAGGTTTTTATGTGTTTAGCACTGCGAATGAACTCGACTCACATCGACAGTATGAAGACGAATAAATCAAGACGTCAAAAGGGGGAGTGTTGTAGGATATTATTGGTCATCTTGAGCCTTACTCTATTGGGCCTATCTTGAGCTTTTCTAGCATATATAACCCTACTTTCTATTATATAAAGAGGGTCAGGGGTCTCTTGATCTATCTCTCTATACACATGAAAAAATAAACACTTCGTCTTGTTGTCTCTCTCCATATTCTCTCCCTATATCTATATACTTATATATATGTGAGTTAATATGTAACACAACAGACTTGATGTTATATAGAAGTAGTTTATTTTTATCCTTCCTCACCTCTCTTATAATGATCTAGGCTTAATTTATGTTGTGTACTAAATTATCGGCTGTTAACAATTTACATACCCAACTACGAAATTTAACAATTTACATACTAATTTAACAATAATTGATCAATCAACATAATTTTACGGACATGGCACGACGTGCCACAAATAAACTAAACAGATGTCAAATGACATGACAAAACCTCATGATGTGAGTTTTTTTTTTATTTTATGATTTTTTTGGAAAAGAAAAGCGTAAATGTTTAAAATTTGGTTATACTCGTCAGAATCTGAGTTTATAAATTTACAAATTAATTTTTCTAAATTTTTATTGATTTTTTATTTTTATTTTTGACTTTTTTTGCTTTTTTTTATAAAAATATAAAATAATTACAAAAAATGAAAAATTAGTACAAAATGGTTAGAGAAGTTAGAAAAAGAGTTTTAAATTTACAAAATTGTATTTTGAGTTTTTTTTAATCTTTTTGGTCTTTTTAAAAAAAACTCAAAACACTATGTTTTCACGTCATTTGACATTTATTTCCTTAATTTATTTCACATTGCCCACCAAACACTACAAAAAAATATCCAAATAGCGACGGGATTAGTGACGGTATTTTTTGTTACGAGCTTATTAGCGACGGTTTTTGTGACGGCTTTGTGACAGTTTAGTCAATTTGCGATAGATTTGTGACAGATTTCGACTCATGAAATCAAAAATTATTTGGTAGTGCAAAGTATGTTGATCGATTTAGAGTAGTATGTAAATAGTTGGGGTATGAAAAATTACTAAAAAATATATATATATAGTTTGTTAGATGAATTAACCCTTATCTACAATCATACAGTAGACACATACATATACGCATTCATACAGAGAGAGTAAGCGTGAGAAAAACAAGAGAAAAAAAAATCATAAACACACACTTAAAACCCAATATCTTACTACTCGTTAATCCGTCTTCTCCGTTGCATAGCCATCGCAC
The DNA here is from genome assembly GCA_963682055.1 of Primula veris. NCBI lineage: Eukaryota > Viridiplantae > Streptophyta > Magnoliopsida > Ericales > Primulaceae > Primula > Primula veris. The sequence goes on along the minus strand of OY821743.1, from coordinate 25,767,449 downwards.
GGAAGAGTACTTTGAGGTATAAATTCAGTGGGTTTTGTTCCATAGCTTTTCAGTTCTATTTCCAGTCTTTTAAAACCTGGAATCCTTTTTTAAATAATCAATTTGTATCGTATTCTTGTAGTTTGGTCATCGCAGTTTTAAGCTGAATTGTGAGGCTAAACTCGTTTGCGTTTCGTCTCTTTTCGTTGCTTGTTCGTCTCAGTCTACTGTAGCCTTTATTAGCCTTAATCCAAGTACCATTTCGGTAATAAAAAGGGGTGTTACTAAGCCGTTACTTGTGCTTACGCTTCGCTATATATATTTTCCTGATACGTAGTTAAATCATGCTCTATTTACTATCTTTTTAGAACTGAATTTCAAATGTTTATTAGTAGTTAAAATACAAGTTTGTTGTTTGTTTACAGTAGTTGAGATTATTCGATTGTATTATCAGCTTATTCTAAATTGTATTATCACAAAGCCTGTTATTTGTTTACACAGTTGAAATTGCTCTTTTACTGTTATTTAGATTAGTTGTTAAGCGATTATTGCAGTGTATCAGTTTGTTAGTAAGCTTCGAAAGGTTTGCAGGTGACCCTGTGCAACTTACGCGGATATGTACATGATTTATATTCTGTTATTTTGTAGAGAGTTGATACTACGTTAATCATGATTTGATAGCTGAACTTTCGATATCCAGTAGTTGTATAAGTTCTGCTATTTAATTACTGTTATGTAGATTGATGCTATCGTTATTTTATTATAATACTGGAGCTGAATTTTTGAATAAATAGTAGCATTGCTGCAACTTATTGTTAAGTATTTACTGTGATTGTGGGTTAAAGTGTATAAGCACCTGTTTACAATTAAAATGAAGTAAAATGGGGAGTTGAAGGGGGGTCTCTTAGGTAGACGAGTTGGTTGTCAGTCGGTTGTTGTTGTCAGTCTTTTACATTTCTTTTAGGGATCACGTGCCAACGCAGTATCCGGGAGCAGTAACCGAGCGTATGGATATCATGAGTAGTTGGTTCTTTACGTGTTATTGCCGGCGTATGGATTTCATGAGTAGTTGATTCCATACGTTGATCTAAGTAGTGATCCGGTACCCTACATGGATCTGAGGAGTTATCCGGCACTTATGTGATTCCGATTTTATACACTTTTGAGTCACGCCACTTGGCGTAAGTAGTCGATGTTTAGAAGAGTTGTGGTGGTGGACAAGTAAGAAGATGAAACAGATTTTTAAAGAATTAATATTATACTTTGTAGTTTTGTATTATTTTTAGCGTGAACGTTTATGTAATGAGTTTAGTTGACTCACCCTTTGCTTTGTTGGTTCTCGTTTCTATTTTGTTGTATTTGTATAGGCGGAGTGTCAGATGTACAGGTTTCGAGAACAGGTTGAATTTTTGTGCGGGGATGTTAGCGGGCTAGATTTTTGGTTGCGTGTGTAGTATAGACACTCATGGCCTGTTTAGTTTGGTGTTGGTACTGTGTAAATGATGTACATTATGTAAAGTTGTGTGGAAAACGTACTTAGTATTGTACTATTTTGTGTGATGTGTTGAACCGTGTTTTCGGAAGGCTTTATTTGCTTTGAGTATATTTTTGTTCCTTCTAAAATCGCGTCCACGGGTTTCTATGGAAGCCAGTGCGTGACAGTATGGGACTTTAAATCCAGTTTTTTCGCTTCGAAGTGAGTTTTTTAAAACAGCAGCCAAACGATTCCTTGGGTTTTTTTCATGGTTTTGAATTTGGATTCAACCGTTTAATTTGCTTACAGGAGATTATATTTTCATTCCCTACCCATCAACCGGCGTGCCAGATATCTCCCTGTCACCAATTTATTTCTTTGAGCTCAATTTATTTGCTTCTTTCTTTACATGATTCCTTATTTTGTTTCCTTTGATTTCCTGCCCTGACAAAAATAGAAGTTTGAGTTGGATGAAGCAGGGTTTTTCTCAACCCAAATAAACCACCTTATTCACTTAATATTCGCCTTAGCATGGTTCTTGATTTTGAAATTTTATTCGACGGTTCTAATTTCTGACAGGAAAATGTGCTTTCATCTCCTGCCTATCAACCGTGTGCCAATTACCCCCTGGTCACCCAATGTAAGTCATATTTTTTATGGAACTAAATCTAAAGAGTCAGGTTATCAAGAAGTCCTTGTGAAGAACAAATGTCATCAGATTAGTTGTACAAAATCCCACGCATCTCCATCATCCAGCACTGTCAATACCGAAAACAGCCCCGACATTTGGCAGTGGTACGAGCAAGAGCTTGAGTTTCTTGTTGTTGAGTTAGAGGGTTCTTATAGATCTAAAGTTACTTACACGTATGAGGATGAGAAGGAGAGAGATAGAAGGAAAAAGATAGGATTAGCAAACAAGGGTAAAGTGCCATGGAACAAAGGCAAGAAACACACAACAGGTAGTTTATAAGTTTTCTATTAGGTTTTGATTTGTTAGTAAGTCGTTTATTGCAAAAGATTAATCGTTTTGTGTTTGCAGAGACTCTCGAGCTAATCAGCCAGAGAACAAAACAAGCAATGATGGATCCCAAGGTGAATTCCATGTAAGAAGCACTTAGATTTTATAAAGGTATCACTAGCTTGTTAATCAATGTCGCAAATAAGCAATAAGCTCTTTTTTTTGCTTATGATCAGTGTTGGTACGTTTGTTTTATGCTTATGTCCTTATTTGGGATTTTGACTGGCTTACGTACATACAAGTTACTATCGCTTAGCAAACCAATTACGGTGTACGTAAATAATTAAAAAGGTCTGAACTCCATTTACGTATTTATTCGTCTATTTGGCTCATTTAGGTAAGAAAGAAGATGGCGGAATGTCCTCGTGCTCACAGGTGCTTGTTTCTCTCAGATTTTCGAAGGCCATATGTAAAATGACATAGATTCATATAAGTTGCCCAATCAAAATTTATTAATCCTGTACTGATAAAAGTAGCATGTGGTTAGGGAATGAAACACTTTATTTTATTTCAGTGAGCAAACTAAGGAAAGAATCGGCACTTCACTTCAAAGGCTTTGGGCTGAGAAGTTGAGATTGAAAAGGTCAAGAGCCAAATTCTTGTCGATTTGGGAAAATAATATAGCAGAAACAGCTAAAAGAGGTGGGTGTGACCAACAACGGCTAGATTGGAACAGTTACGACGAGATAAAAGAAGAGATGGCAAAACTGGATGCAGCTCAGAGGGAAGCAGAAAAGATGGTGAGACTTGCTCGGAAAAGAGAGAAAGAGGAGCAAAGAGATACAACCAGAGGAGAAATGAAAAGAAAGACACAGAGGAAGTCGAAGAAAGAAAAAGAAGAGTTGACCGTCGCTGTTGGACTAAAACTCAAAGAAAGATTAACTAAGGTGAGCGCATACTATCCCCTTGCATCGAATCAAGAACCTTAGAGTGGAATGAACACCAATTCAATGAGATTTATGAAGAAAAAAAAAGGAGTTAGTTTCTTCTCTTTGTACTATATTATTTCTTCAGAAATTAGTTTAGCATCCTGTTTTGAAAAGCTCGCTTTGAAACCCAAAAACATGTTTCACTCGTTAAGGATACAAAAGATACTTAGCTTTAAAGCTCAGAAAGTTTAAGCTTTCTACACTAACAAAGTGTACATTGCAAAACTCTGACAAAAAAAAAATTTCGCTAGGCTTTTGCGTTTTAAGACACTCGATAAGCATAAATTACGCTAAGCATGAATAGGTTAAGCATATTCCATAAACAAGCTTCATTGACATACTATTTTTTTACTATCGTAGAATTTTCTATAGAATCTTACCTTGGATGTTATTTGTAATGAACGTTGTGGAGAATACGCGTCTAACGTATCAGCATATGTTTGATTTCGGTTTACTATCTAGCAAGTGTAAAACAATATACTGTATGTATTGTTGATCTTTGCTTTGGTCTGTCTAGATTCACAAAAGGAAGATGTCAACAAGTGGTCAAGTATCTTTACAAGATCATCGCACTTGGGAGAGATTAGATTTGACATTAATAAAGACTGAGAATACACGAAAACAAGTTTCACTTGCAGATCAGATTCAAGCTGCAAAGGCCAAAAGAGAAGAGTTAGAAGAGAAATCAATAGAATGAAATGCATAGAGAGTAAGGTGACAGTTCTCTTATCACCCGTTCTATTTCTTTATACCAGTTTCGTAAGCCGAAAGAACATATAGAATTCCGCCTAAGTCAAAAATGGTCATCCTTTTTCGTCTGTGCCAATAGAAATAGCTTATTGTATTTTTTTTATTTTTTTCAATTTAGTCTGCAGTCTTTTTATTTTCTCAGTATCTTATGAATATTTTTTTTATTTACTTAAACAGGTGAGCCAAATATTATTAAAGATGTAACGTATCACGAGATTGTTCGAGTACACTCAGATCCTAATTCAGATCAAGAAGAGAAGCCGTTCATTTATTTATAGGTGCAGCAGTGCTACCCTTCCATTGCAGTAAAGTTGCTGGGACACGTGTTATGCGGATCTTACTGAGAAATAGTATGATATACATAGAGAGAGTCAGAGAGATGATGTCTCTTGTTCAACAAATTTTCAAATGCAAACTGTGGCTACTCATTCATTCTTTATGTAAAGTTGCTCCCCAGAGTAGCAAAATATCCTTTCTTCTATATATAATTGCTACATATAAAACGGGTGATATCTGAAAAACTATCCATATCAGTAGTTTTAAGTATTAATCAGCGAAAAAATGTTATTTCCGCCATGATCGAAGACTAAAAATATACACCCGGATTTCAGGCTTATCACCTAACGTTCAAAGATTAAATTTGATAAAGAATAGCGACCGAGAAATTTTACAGGAGTTCATTCTATACTTTCACTTTTCCTACACGGCTATTCCTCTGTGGTTTTTATTGTGTTACGTGTGCGGTAGATGTAGTAAAGATGGTGGTGGTGGTCATACCTTGCTTTAAATCTTTAATTATATTCGGAAATTCTACAGCTTCTGTTTATTAACTTGAGTTATAGTATGCAACACGTTCAGTTCTGTATATTCCCAAGGACCAGGAACGAACATTCAGGACTGTTCAAAAGCCGCTAGTGAGTCTAGCATTGTACAAATAAACTTATGAAGAGGAAGTTGTTTAGATTATCATCTCTCCATATAACATTTGTTTGGTGTCAAGTAAATGGCTTTATGAAGGCTTCTTTATATTTATTGAACATAAACATAAAAACATGAAAATGCAGGCGCCACAGTGAAAGCCACATGCTAGTTAGGGGCTCGATTTACTTGACTCGCATTTCCAAATGAAAGAAAAAATCAAATAATGGCAATAGTCATTCATTACCCTCGCTGTTTTTGCATTAGTTACAAACAAACACCTTATGTAGAGTTGCAGACTAATTAGCATGAGTTGATTGTTACAATTTAATCCACCAGGAAAAAGAATCATAAAAAACTATACGTACAGAAAAAATACAATTACTGACAAGACCTTGGAAAAAGATTCATTGGGTAACAATACTTTATTTCAGCCAGAGTGGTGCGGTTAGTAATACTAACTTAGTATTATGACTAGGGCGAGGCAAAAAACCGGAAAAATCGAACCAAACCGAAAAAAACCGAAATCGAAAAACCGAAAATTTTTTGGGTCGGTTTCGGTTTTCAGTAAAACCGAACCGAAAAAGACTGAAACCGAAAAAAACCGAAAAAACCCGAAAAAACCTGAAAAATCAAAAATAAAACCGAAAAATAACCGGAAAAAACCAAAACTGGACCGAAAAAACCGGTCCGGTTCGGTCCAAAAAATAAAAAGACCGAAACCGAAAAATATGCTCGGTTTCGATTTCGGTTTTGCCAAAAACCGAACCGGACTGGACCGGACCCAGCCCTAATCATGACTCATGAGTAACAACTCAATACACGGTAAGATAAAAGATCGATGACAGACACATGTCAAAATAAAAGGAATACTGAAATCATAAGAGGCTTTTTCATGTACTACTTAAGTCACTTGCACTCTCTCCTCAAAGCCAAACAGGAGGATAGCATAAGAAAACAACCTTATACAGATTGAGGCCTTCCCAGCAGATAGCAAGTAAAAATATTTGCATGCATGCGTAAATACCAAGGATGGAAAATCTCAAGCACACAAGTAAACACAATCGTGCTTAGCCAACAATAACACCACAGATAAAATTCAACAACAATTCAGAATTATTGCAAATGTTGACTTCTAGTAGACATGGCCTTGCCAAACAAAAGTGTACTGCCAAGGAATTACGGCAAAAAGACAATAAAATAACTTAAAACATACTTGGACCACTGTCTCAGACCGCTACTTAGCAGTACAACATCCACAAACTACTTAAAAACGGCTTATAATAATCAAACCTAAGCATTCAAAGACAGCATACTTTTATCTACAGACAAGCTTATTGATAAGTCTGGAGCGGAGGAATATCCCTTCCCTGAACATTTTGAGGCTGATAAGCATTGTTCCCAGCAGTTGAGCTAGGATCAAAATTATGAAGGTGATCCCCACTGTTCTGCTGCGGTGACGCCCTGTTCTGATACTGCTGGTTGTTCTGAAACTGAGGAGGGGGCCCACCGCTAGGTCCACCCCTGTACTGGAAATTCTGCCCATTGTTTGGTGCTCCTCCCACATTATTGGGTCCATAACCCATGTTCTGAGGGCCTTGTCCCATGTTCTGAGGGCCTTGTCCCATGTTTTGAGGGCCTTGTCCCATGTTGTTGGGCGCCCCTCCCACATTGTTGGCACCATAACCCATGTTGCTCTGAGGCCCTTGTCCCATGTTGTTCGGCCTCATGTTGGGTGGTCCCATGTTAGATCCCATGTTGTTATAGGGCATGTTGGGTGCCCTAGGTGACGCCCCCATGTTGGGAGGAGGGTTAGCAGGTCCCATGTTGTTGGGAGGAGGGTTTGCGGGTCCCATGTTGGAAGGAGGGTTAGTGGGTCCCATGTTGGGAGGAGGGCTTTGACCACCTTGATTTCCCTGGAAACCTCCTCGGTTCTGGGTCTGCATATTATCTCTCCTCTCAAAGTTCCTTGACCGATCAAAGTTCCTAGGCCTGTCATTACGCCTATTTCTTTCATTAGCTCGCGCGTTGTTTTTCACCCACTCTGCATGGTATTTCGGATCATATGGAACTGCCTCACCGTTAATGAACGGCTCCCCTGCCACAAAGTAAATACAGAAATTAGACAGAGCAGATGATTAAACAAAAACTACATAATGTTTGATTTTACGTCAGTCCACAAAAATACAGTTGCAAAACTTCAAGAAAGGAAGGGTGACATTCTAACCCGCCTATGAAAGAATTGTTCGGCTTGTGATGTGCAGTTCACATAACTTAAGGGAAAGAATTGAATAAAAATTAGAGTTAGGGATCGAATGGGGCTGCAGTATTTATACCTCCATAGTCTTTGTTTCTAACGTCTAGGTACGAATCCGGAAGCACCCAACGGACCCCAGGCAATTCTGTAAAATCAAATAAGAAGTTAACGCATATAAAACTGGCACATCAGATCACAAAAACAAAGGAGCATTGCTTTAAGATGTACCTTTTAGCTTGTATGAAAGTTCCTCGGAGACAAGGGCCCCAAAAGCAAAGTAATGTTTAGTCGACACCGAGTAGATCTTCATTCGCGCTTCTTCCTCACTACAAACATACATTTAATGTATACCAACAATTGAGACAATGTACAAACAAAAATACAAAGTTCAAGACTACGTGGGTTTTAGCGGTAATGACGGATTACAACAGCAAGCAAATGCAAACGCACACTTGTATGCATAAGAATAACTAACATGCACTGATATTTTCATAATTGCAAAACATCAAATTATCACACTTCATTTCCATCATTAGTTTTTTGGACTCGGTCTCTTTTCCCATCACAAGATGTAGTGTTTCCCAGCAAGTTCTAAGTACCCACAAATGGGCAAGGTAACTGCTTGCACCTTTTAAGTGTATTTGACAAGGGGGTAGAAGAGGTAAAGGTAACATAAGACACATTTCATATGCCTCTGGTGTGAGGTAAGAGAACAGACAATGACCAAGACTACAAATGAATCAACTCAAACATTCATAACTATAAAAACTTCAATAACCTTACACTCCGTGTGAGACTCACCCATAGTCGTTTCAAGTCTCAGAACAGAACAAAAATAATCCTAATCAGAACTAAAAAAAACTACATGGTAGATAACAGACCCTTTATTGGTGAAATACATAAACCTCCCTGTAACTTGCACTAGTTCGCTCTCAACATTGTCCTTGTTTACATGGTCGAAGCAACGTACATATTTAAAAAATAATAGACCCTGTAAAGGGACAATGAAATTCTCTATAACTGTTCTCAAAAATAAATCAAACGAGGTTATATGAAGAACTCAAATTGAAATGTTATCTTACTGCCGAGAACTGAAACTACTGATCATCTCTCTCTTGCTTTACAAATACAACATTAATAGAAGCTAAGGTTGAGAAGAACACATTTGTCAAGTACATATATCTAGTATTGTCTTTTTCTTCATCCATAAAGTTAATTAGTTTTTATCCAATACGACATGCTGAAAGATGAATGCATACATAACTGAGCTATTCAAAATAGAATAACTTATCAAAACAAGCATCCAAAACAACCAAAGAAATAAAATGGAACTGGAGTTTTAATATATAAAAAACGACAGCATTTTTTTTACCATGAAATTTCATCAAACTTTCTAATTCAAGTATATGCCCTTTTTATCAGACGATACTACAAGTTTAAAAGCATTAAAAACACTAGTACATATTGTTTCTCATTCTACTAATAACGGATACTACGTGCCCAAAACACTTTTATCTCTCACAACACTAATGGTTATTAATCCATCCAACGCAACGTGATAAATATGCATGCATACAAACTCATATCACCCAAAACAACTAAAACAAAGTGCAAACCAATATAATGAATGAAACTAAAGTTAGATAAATAGCCATGAAGGTCACTCATTCTTAATTTTTATGCGTTTTATTCATTGCAATTATTCTTATCCAACAGACGATACTACAAGTTTAAAAGCATTAAAAACACTAATACATATTGTTTCTCATTCTACTAATAACGGATACTACGTGCCCAAAACACTTTTATCTCTCACAACACTAATGGTTATTAATCCATCCAACGCAACGTGATAAATATGCATGCATACAAACTCATATCCCCCAAAACAACTAAAACAATGTGCAAACCAATATAATGAATGAAACTAAAGTTAGATAAATAGCCATGAAGGTCACTCATTCTTAATTTTTATGCGTTTTATTCATTGCAATTACTCTTATCCAACAGACGATACTACAAGTTTAATAGCATTAAAAACACTAATACATATTGTTTCTCATTCTACTAATAACGGATACTACGCGCCCAAAACACTTTTACACACTAAATAACGACTTTATAAAAACCCGTGAAGTACTAATAGGACCAAAAGCATCATGTCACAATCTAGCTTAGAACTCCATATTCTTCATTCTCACTAATTAAGTATCTTCATTCCAATTCCACATACTAAATGAAACAGTCATTACCATACAGAAATGCATATTGTTACGGTCAAATTACTAGCAGAAAAGGCAGACAAAATTACTCAAGATAAGCAACAAAATGAAACTGGAGGTGTTGAAATACCCATGAAACATTTTAGAACAAAATTTTTGTCGTCCTTTGTACTATATCTCGACATAATAGTTGACCAAAACAGACACCCGAGAACTCTTGCAAGCAATTAAATTAGTTTGGGCTTCTTTCATTCAAACATTTATTTCTTAACCAATACAAGATGCAAACTACAATATGGTTTACCCATGATTTCTTGTAAAATAATGAACTTAAAACAGGCAATGGATAAACCATAAAAAACAGTCAAGTGAAACTGCGTTTTGGTCTGAACTCCAACTAAAAGATGCTAACATACAAGCAGGTGTACCAATGATTTCTTGTTATATAATGAACTTAAAACAGGCAACGGATAATCACTCAAAAGCAGTCAAGTGAAACTGCATTTCGGTCTGAACCCCTATGACTTGAGCTATGATCTAGATACACTGTCAATATAGCATATCTGACAATTTTAACTGCACTCTTTTTAATTGTAATAACCATTTTCTTCATTCACGGTATTTAGAAGGGTGATACATATTGTTTCTCGTTACAATATTAACTAGAAAGAAGGCAACCTGCATTTGAGAGAAAACCATGAAATGCGCATGATCAAAGTCTAAGAATGATCTTTTCTTCATTTATAATATGCAATAAGTTTCACATCCTAACCCATAAAAATTCTTTTTTTCTTTGGTGGCTGAATCCAATACTGTAAATTTAACTAAAACAGCCACCCAAAAACACTTGCAAGCAATAAAACTAGTTTGGTCCATACTTCATCCACTATTTCGTTATTCATAAAACAATTGCACTAAACTAGAGAGACAGGTATACGAAACAGTAATACAGTATTATTTTTCTTTACAAAATAATTAACTAAAAACAGACGCATGAAAAGCACCCATAATTAGAAAAGGTAAACTGGGTTTTCGGTTGGTTATCCATGCCATGAACTATAAAATGAATACAATACTTATGAAGCGAGAAAAACTCATGATTTTTTCACTCTGTTAGTTATAGTGCCCACTTTCTTCATTCACAACATTCATGAAACTTCCTCAATACGATTGAGGATAAGAGATAGGCATAGAGATTAATAATACACATAAACCTATAAATGCTAACTAGAAAAAGGCATCTACCTTGTTTGAAAGAAAAGGTCAGATAGAATGCCCAATAAGTGGTACCTTGTTTGGTAGTTAAAATCTTAATAAGCCATTTTCCCCATTAACAATAAGAGATGACCTTTGGCAGGATACGATTGAATTAACTAGTTTTTATCCTAGCACCTGATAATATGGCATTTTACTAGAAAAAGGGACAATTAATTCACACTGTTATATTTCTCAAAACAAATACGAAAAATAACAATTACAATTAATAAGCAATAAATAATAACAACTAGTAATTAGGGTTGAATTAAAAAAAATATGAAACAAAGCCATTTTTTATTAATTGACAACTAAGATAAAATAACACTTGACAAACAAACAAATAACAATTACAAGTTACAACTAATAAGCATTGAAACGATAATAACCAGTAAAAACAGAAGCAGTAAACATAAATTAGTGTTGAATTAGAAAATATGAAACAAAGCTGGGTTTTCTACTAATTAACAACCAGTAACATAAAACAGACAGAATAGTAGTAAATGAAACAAAAGTAATATCACAAGTAACAATTAAATAACCTGCCAACGACTTAAGCAAACGTCTTAATATAACTCCTGATAATATTATCCCTCGTAATATCAGGCTCAGCCGGCGCCTCAACAACAACAAGCCAGTGTTCAAAATCGCAACCATCCAATAAAATAGTCTCTTTAGGCGGCCTGTTCGACCAGTTTGGGCTCCGATCCGATAACGACGAGTTCGTCTGTCGAGTCAGAAACGACCTTTGCCGCCATCGGAGATAGGGCGGGGAAGTGGGCGGCGGCGGAGGAGGAAGAGAGAGAGTGTGTTTGGGGAAAAACAGCAACACATAACATTTCACAATATAAAAATAATTACTATAAGGGCCATATGGGTAATTAAACCCTAAATAAAGAAAACCTATAAATATATTTACCCAAAAAACCCCAAAAATCTCAAAACTAAGATAAAACTGTCAAAACTAGGAGAGAAAAAAATTATAGGGACCAAACAGAACTTCCCCCAAAACTATAAGGACCAAATCTGTAATTAACCCAAAAAAACAAGATCAGAATACAAATTCGCAGCAAATTAGGAAGAAAAAACCTACAACCTAAGAACCAAACAAAAATCCCAAAACCAGTTTACTCCAGACCAAACAGGACATTCCACAAAACTATAGGGACCAAATATGTAATTAACCTAGAATCAAGCAAGATCAATAAAAAAAATCACAACAAATTAGGAGGAAAATTCTCAAAACTAGGAAAACCAAAATCTGAAAAATCTGTATAATAAAATTCACAAAACCAGTTAACCCTAGACCAAACAGAACTTTCTACAAAAGTGAAAGGACCAAGTATGTAATTAACCCAAAACCAAGCAATATAAAGAAAACAAATCTCGGTTTTAATATAACCAAGTAATAAGTATTTCAGCTGTAACTACTAATAATATCAGCAATAATAATTGCAACTAGTAAGCAGTAAAAAAAGAAATTAGGGTTGAAATGAACAGAAACATGTCACAAGTAGAATAAATAAAATGCAAAAGTAATAATTAAATAACCTGCCAACAACTTGAGCAAGCGTCTTAATATAACTACTAATAATATCATCCCTCGTAATATCAGGTTCGGTTGGCGCCTCGACAACCACAAGCCAATGTTCGAAATCGCAACCGTCAAGCAAAATAGTCTCTTTAGGAGGCCTGTTAGACCAGTTAGGGCTCGGATCCGATAGCGACGAATTCGTCTGTCGAGTCGAAAACGATCTCGCTGCTGCCGGAGACACGGTGTTGAAGTGGGCGGCGACGGCGGAGATAGGGCGGAGACGGAGGAGCAACGACGGTGGAGATAAAACCGTTGGGTTGCGTGATAAGGTTTGTTTGGCTGTGTTTAGGAGAGTGTGTGAAAAGGAGCGAGATAGTAACCGAGTCGCCATCGTTTTTAGAGAGAGAGAGAGAGATAAATACAGAAATTGTGTGTGGGATAATGAGGATGAGGGTTTTGGAAGGGGTTAGAGGTGATTTTATATTCCTTCTGTTTTTACCAAAATGCCCCCCAAATATAATAAAGGAATACAGTAAAAAAATAAACAGTAAACAAAAATTAGGTTTGAATTAAGATAGAAGGCGAAATCAATTCATAAAAACAAAACTATTTAATTATTTATTATTTTATAAAATTTAAACAATCCAGAAAAGTACTATATACACAATTTAAAAAAGAGTAGACACAATTGAGAAAAACGGCATACACAATAAGAAAAGTGCATACATAATACCAAAAAAATCATATACAATACAAAAAAGTGCAAACAAAATAAGAAAAATGTATAAACAATCGAGAAAGTGCATAAACAATCGAGAAAGTGCAAAAACAATCCGAAAAATGCATACACAATCCAGAAAAATGCATACACAGTCTAGAAAAGTGCATACACAATCCAAAAAAGTGCATAAACAATCGAGAAAATGACATACATAATTAGAAAAGTGCATACATAATACAAAAAAGTATATACAAAATATAAAAAAAAGTGCATAAGCAATAAGAAAAATGCATACACAATAAGAAAAAAGCATACACAATCGAAAAAGTGCATAAACAATCGAGAAAATACATACAAATCGAGAAAACTGAATACACAATCCAAAAAATTTCATACACAATTGAGAAAAGGGCATACACAATAAGAAAAGTGTATACATAATACAAGAAAATACATATACAATACAAAAAAAATGCATAAAAAATAAGAAAAATGCATATATAATCGAACTTTTTGATTGTTTTCATTTTTTTTTGATTTGGGATATTGCTTGGTTTTTTTAATTTTTTTTACCAATTTTCGAATTCCCGACTTTTTTGAACGTTTTTTTTTTTTTTTTTTTTTGCGATTTTGGAGTTTTTGGATTTTTCTTGATTTTTTTTTTACCATTTTTTGGATTCCCGACTTTTTTGAACTTTTTTTTTTTTTTTGTGATTTTGGATTTTTCTTTTTTTTTTTGGGTTTTTTCGGGTTTTCGACTTTTTAAAAGCTTTTTTCAGCATTTTTTGGGTTTTTTCTGATTCCCGACTTTTCTGAACTTCTTTTCATTTTTTTTTTTGTGATTTTGGATTTTTGGATTTTTAGTTTTTTCTTCGTTTATTTTTGTTTTTTTGGGTTTTTTTTTCGAGTTTCCGACTTTTTTAAATATTTTTTTATATTTTTTTTGGTATTTTCAGATTTTTTTTATTTTTTTTTCATTTTTATTAATTTTTGATTTTTCCGTATTCTTTCCATTTTTTTGTTTTTTATTGGTTAATTAGGTGGAAGAACAGTACTTAATTAAGTTTTGAAGGATAACCAATTATTAAATAGTTTTGTTTCTGCATATCAATCCTTAATTAACTCTATTTTAATTAGACTTGAAAAGTTGTATTGATAATTTTCCCTATATAATATAGGTCCTCATATTATATTTTTAATTAAGTATAGATTCTACTCTCTCATTTGTTTCGATCTCTAGAAGATCTTATTTTTTTCCATCAAGACACCATTACCACACCCACCGTCATCTTCGGCAATGAGAGCGACTGTCGTCGCAGCTCTGCCCGTCATCGTATTTTTCTCTCTTTCTCCTCGTAATCCTTTATCTTTCTCATGTCGCATCAATCTCTCTCTATATCTACCTCTATCGGGGCTATTGACGGCAACGACATCTTGGTTATTAACCTAGAGTCTTTTGCCAAAATGGTCAGGTGGGCCCCAGATAATACCAAAATGACATACCTATCGTTAAAGACTCAAAATTGCCTAATTGCATACCTCCTCATTTTTGTTAATTGAATTGACAAAATTTGTAAAAGGTAAAAACATTACTTCGTTAAAACAATATATTACGAAGTCTGTATCAATATGAGATCTACGTAAACATTTAATTTAGATTTTAACAGACACACTTCCCCTCATTTGCCGCTACGTGAGTGCACTATGACACTCCCAAGATATATAGGTTGATTGTCAGTCATCGAGCATTAACGTGTGAAAACGTGACGTTGTACACCAACAAGACGATACCACTTCACCATTTATAAATCAAGTAACTAGTCAGTCAACACCTCTCACACAATCCCAGCGAAATGTTTATGGTGTACTTCAAACACAGTCTCAGTTACACGATCTCCCACCAGAGTCTCAGTTACATGATCTCCTACTTAAGTCTCAGTTACACGATCATCCAAGGGGTCTCAAGCAGAGGAGCCCGGACCAAAAAGGTTAGAGCAACCGCATCAATTCCCCCAAATTTTCTTCCTAATTTTACATACTTTTACAATTTGAGTTAACCATTTAACTTTACACACATTTCAGTTTCTCTATATTAATATCTCTATCCCAACTAATCATATATTTTGGCCATGTTTGTTTACATTATTAGAAGGGGTATATGACTAATTATTCTATTGGACTTACTTAATACTTTGTTTGGGATACCATTTGTCAATTGGTATTAAAAGCGAGATTGGACTATTCTATGTATAATAGAGGTTATTAGTTATAACACATAAAATGTGCTATTATTAGGAATTACTTATGTTTTGAACTATTTATACCATGTTACTATTAGTACCCTTTTATCATATTCTACAACCGAACATGGCCTTTATTGTTTTATAATTTTTTCTCCCCCCATATTTATTTTCTCACTTTCACATATGTTATTAAATTGAATAAAAAACTACCTAAACATAATTTTCATTTGATTATATGTTTTCAATTGTATAAACTCACTATTATCATAAATCAAAATCGAAAGAAGCTTTCATTACAAAATGGGTAACAACAAGTCAGAAGCCATGAAAGAGTGATAATAAAGACAATACAAACACAAGAAAGATTAAATAATTTTAATCCAAAATAAAAAATACTTCTCAACTAAATTCAATTAATAGAAAATAAAATTCAAAAAGCCAACCAAAGTACTTGATGAAACACACAAGTTCCGGATTTTCTAATCAAAATCTATGTTTTATTTTTTGAAAATTGACCAGGATATAGGCAATAAAAAGTTCAAATAGATGAAGTGATTTTACATATTTTTTGTGTGTGATATTTGTATAGAGAGAGATAAAGAGTGATGAATGATGAGATGAGTTCTAAAATGGGTTATTTCATAGGAATTAAGAGAAAAAATAATATTATTTTATTGTAGGGGAAGGCTAGAGTTTCCTTGTATATAGAGGATTTGTTTTGTAAAATTAAGTATAGGGGTAACTGATGCGAGATGATTTTTTTGGATTCCTCCATGAAAATAAGGGGAAACGGTATTATACCCACACTAACGGAGTTGCTCTTATACGGAAAACACGTTGCGAGATTAGGGTCACTTGGGATGTTATTACAAGTTATATTTTCTTTTTATTATGTACACTTCATAGTATTGAAGAAATGGTTTTTTATTGGCCTCAGATCCACCAATATAACTATAGTTTTATGAGGCTACGGCTGATTTTGGAGTTTGTAACTATAGTACTATTATGCGTGATTTGTATCTTTTTTTGTTATATAAATGAAGGTTTCAAAGGTTATGCATATGTATGTTAGTTGCACTTATTTGTTTAGTTTGTTCAAGATATGACATTTTTCTTTTGTTTTCTACACATGAAAAGCTAGAATTATGAGTTCAACGAGCTCATGCTTCCTCTCATATTCAAATAAAACAGTTTATTTTCTTAAAAGTTGCAGGAAAACATGTCCTTAAAAATATTTTGAGTATAACTTTAAGCTACATTTTATTCCATGAGACCACTTATGTTATCTAATATTGTAATTTTGGCATTCATAATTTAATTAACTTGACAAGTATTAAAATACCCTTTCAACTAGACAAAACATTCAAATGTTCGATAAATTTTCAAATATTCGAGAAAATTTCAAATTGTTAAACAGAACTTGACAAGCTACATCTTATATGAATAAACACTTGGAATGAATAAAAATATTTTATATTAAAAAAGATAGTTACAAGCTGAAAATTAATATAATACAGGATATATATGCCTAAGTCACTTTCGTAGGAATCACGGTCACAGTTAGTATATGCAACAAGCCATTTTAACCCCTAAGTGAACATAGAGGACGAGTGTTGTCTCGTTTGTGTTTACGCTAAATTGTCAGCATCGACTATGTAGTGGATACACACATGTGCGACAATCATGTTCTTAAAAGCTATAACTTCCTATGATTTCTCGCATCTCCGACTGATCCATACAATCATGAATATGAGCAGACCTTGGACGACCCATCTTCTTTTAAAGAAGAGTAACATCCAGAAGAAAGACTATCACATGAATCTCAATAGTTTTGATGCCGAAGTGAAAAAAATTGTGTCGAGTAAGTAACTTTGTATGATTCAAGAGTATAATATTTTACTATGTAAAGTTCTCAATCAAGATGATTTGCAGCGCATACAAACAATACATGTAAGCACGTGATTCCATCATTATGCCACTTACCACAATCGCATTGCCAAATTAAAAAAATGACAACTTGAGTATTGTCTCCCCTGTAATTTTTGAACTTGTACGCCAAAAATAAACTCCTCATTCATTATCGAATGTAACATTGATATGGCCAATGTCTGACTTGTGATTCTTTAAAATTTTAAGGACATTTGGACCATCTCTTCTGTCGTTATTTCTCATACCTATTACTATTTTTTTTTCTTGCGAAAATAGTGTACCAACTTATAAGAAATAAGTTGCACAACAACAATGATTTGTAAATTACGAGCAACTTATAAAACACAATTGAAATTTTCGGCCATGTTTGTGGTCATGTTACCATGTCGCATCCCTTTATCATGAAAATTTGGATTAAGTTTTGTTATGTGTGAAATTGAAGAAAACGTTTTTATAGGATAACATATTTTTATGCAAAATTATCAAATTACCCTCTCAAATTAACGTTTGTCAAATGTCACAAGACATGATTCCGTGATTAATTTAGACGGTGATACCTAAATTGGAAAGTTATTATAGTGTGGTATCCAAATTGGAAAATTTGAAAGGTGGGTACCCAAATCGTTATCTGCACTATAGTTTGGTGTACTAAATGTATTTTTTCCCTAAAAAAATTGATTTGAACAATATCGATAGATAAAGCCATGACCATGCCAAACTTCTCTCACTGTACTTAGAATATCAGCATGTTTATCTGAAATTAAAAAAATATTCATGCGCTCTTTAATCACATGTCGCATAACATTTCGAAGAAAATAGTTCCACGAAAATGTACTCTCTTCTGCAATAAATGCACAACTAATGGGAAAACATGATTGTTTGCATCTGATGTTATGATCAACAAAATATTACATTTGTACTTCTCATATAAGTGAGTAGCATTAATAGCGATAACTGGCCTACAAGTGTATCGATAACGGCATTACATGCGAAGAAAAATACGTAAAATACCTCACCCATTGGATTTCCTATCATATGGTAAGTTGGCGTTGTTTCATAAGAAGTTACGGTACATGTATTATAATTTTGAAGGGCTTTCATCTATTTAGGTAAGTAACAAAAATCTTTGCAATAACTTTTTGTTTACCTTTCATGCTTAAGCTATTTTTATATGAAAACCGACTTTTCAAACTGGGCATTGATCATCTGTTGAACTAATGAAATCTTCATCATATGATTAGTTGTGATGTCATTTTGAATGGTCTGGACAACAAGCTCGGCATGAACACACGTATGGGGACCATTGTACGTAGACACCTAAAAAAATCATCTTTTTTTCTTAATGAAGCTCGTAATTTTCATTTGCATTTTTGTTCAGTTATGACCAGTTTACAGCGTATTTTCCAAAATTTCGCATTCGATCTTTCAGTTTTCAGTGGCAAAATGGGTGTTACGTTTGATTAACTAAAGTTTCATTTCTTTTTTTACCATGTCTTTATCCCTAAATAAAATACCAACAAAAGGTTCATCACCCAAATTATCCCAAAAACCATGATATGTCATATAATTTTTCTGAGTGTTGAACGGTTCATTAAACCAGCTTAACATTTTCTTATGCATATGGATTTTGATGGGAATAGTATCACTAGGTCATTATGACCCACTTGATAGGTCGTTTTCACTCTCATCCATATATTAGCCCATTTCAGAGGAGAATTCTTCATAGCCAATTTTTTCTACATTTATTCATCATATTCAGACTTGTTTCCATTAATAATTAAGTCTGTATCTTCATCATCTGATTCATCCTCAAGGTTTATTCCAACTGTATTGTTTGATCAATCAATATTATCTAAAAATCGACACATTGCATCCAAATGTATCAAATATGGTTCGTTCTTTTCAGAATGTAGTTCTCGCATTGACTCTTGTCGCCCGTAACAATTTCAGCATGTTTACATGTATCGATATACGAATAGTAATTTATCAAGAATATTGTTGCTTGTTTCCTGATACGTGGTTGTAATACTTGACATACCTATTTCTATATTTCTGTATGAGTTTATATGATAATAATTCATTTCGGGAACCTTAATATCAGTAGAAAGAAGTTTATAATATGACACATAATATTGATTGGCAATGTAAACTTGCTTAATTTCAACATAAACTCTAGACATTCGTCATTTTGTTATGTTAACTCGAGCATAGTGTCCAACGAATCGTTATCATCAACTCTCAGTCGCATATATTTAAACTAAATAAGTGCGGTTAGATATGGATGACGACAAGTTAGAGTCAAACGATGTGAAGTAGATGAAACATCTATTTTTGTCCGAAGAATTTTTTGTATGTCATGTTTCAACGCATATTAAACAATTTTTTGTAAGGCATATTATAAGATAAGCACTCGTTAATAGTTTCAACCATCTCACCTCCCCAGTCATAATTGTCGGATGTTTCATCTTATTTGTAACCAATCCATAAAAACTAATAGATTACATTGAAGAAGAAGGGATCCCCACCCTCCCCCCACACCACCACCCACACAAATACGATTAGATAGGCTAGTTTGGCAATTATCAACGGAGGTGGGCCATTTTGGTACTATCAGGGGCTACCAGTTTGACAAAAAAATCTTAACCCCAAGTGTTTCTGTCCCTATCTATCTATCTATCTATATATATATATATATATATATATATATACTATTATAATATGTGACAAAAAACTCTTGAAGTCGTATAAATTTTGGATTGCTCAAAATACCATTGAGTAAAATCAACAATTACAACCATACACGTCGTATAAATAAATGGGATAATTTCAAGTAAATTCTATATTTTATCTCCATTTAACTACCCTCTTCGTTTAAAATACTCATAAAAAAAACCTACCATGCAAAATAAAAGGGCTAAATTCACTTTAATGCCCTGAGTTTTGCCTTTAATTTATTTTAGTGCCTTGAGTTTCAAAAATATTGATTTTGTGCCCCCACGTTTCACATATACTTTGTTTTAGTGTTCTACTTAACTTCACAAATTTTAACAATTGCAATACAGCCCACTTAGTTTAGAAATTAATAAATTATACACCAATTTGTTGAAAGTGACAAAACTAACTATTTTATATATTTTTTAAAAGACTCATTTTCAAATAAGCAACTTTTCTTTTTTTTTAAAAATCTGGTTATTTAAAAAAATTGATCTGATCAATACGATAATATAAATTAGATATTATAATGTTTATAGCGTTTAGTATAAAACATTATATACTTAGACACGTTTATAGCGGATTGATCAGATCTGATCAAACAAATGGATTTTTTAATAGCTTATTGATCTGATTAATACTAGAAATGGATTTTTTTAAAATAAACGGATCAATACTATAATCTTTATAGCGTCGATTTTTTTAATGTTTTACAAAAATCGATCTGATCAATACGATAAATAAACTGATCAATCCGTTTATAACTTATAACGTTTATTATAAAACATTATATAATTTTTTGATCAGATCTGATCACATAAACGGATTTTTTTTATAATGTTTTAGCAGAACCGGTTTATAACGTCGATTTTATAATGTTTTCAAATAAGACAGGTTTATACACTCAATAAGCAACTTTTCTTTAAAATAAATCCGTTTAAAGTGAAAAAAAATCTGTTTAGTCTGGAAAATAACTCTTGGTTTGAGAAACTTCCAAACTATTGGGATTTTTTTAAAAAGAAAAAGTTGCTTATTTGAAAAGGTGTCTTTTAAAAAAATATAAAATAGTTAATTTTGTCACCTTTAGCAAATCAGTGTCTGCTTTATTAATTTCTAAATTAAGTGGGCTGTATTGCAATTGTTTAAAACTTATAAAGTTAAGTAGAACACTAAAACAAAGTATATGTGAAACCTAGAGACACTAAATCAATATTTTTGAAACTCAAGGCACTAAAATAAATTAAAGATAAAACTCAGGGCACTAAAGTGAATTTAGCGCAAAATAAAATCATGAGTAATCTTTAATTTTTTGCTAAAAAAACAAATAAGTTTTCAAACATATTATACCACGCATTTGCGTGGGCTGATACACTAGTGTGTGTATATATATATATTCACACATAAATTTACACTTTAATCTCACAACAAATATGTAAAGAATTAAAAAATTTAAGATTTACACGTGAAATTAAAGGAAACGAGAAACAAAAAGCAGAAACGGTAAAAAAAAAAGAGAGGGTTTTTAGAAGGAAAACAAGTTTATCAATAACTATGGATCATGGATTGAATATATGGACTACACATACAGTTGGGACCATATAATAAAATGGTCTTTTGCTATTTAAGCCTAGTCACACTTAAGACTCGTTAATTATGAATGCCGCAGGTAGGGGTGGGCACGGTTTGTTCAGTTTTGGGTAAATGAAAACCAAAATTGATTTTTTGATCAGTTTGGGTTTGGTTTGGTTTTCATGTTCTGGGAAAGAAAACCAATCCGGACTAAAACCGATAGATTCGGTACTATTTCAGTTTTTTGAGAAATTTTTTTCAGAAGATTTTAATATTAGGGAAGTTATTTAAATTAAAAAAAAAAGATTAAAAAATATTAATTCGAGAAAATCAACATCATAATAAATCGAGTTTGAGAAAAAATATGTTTCAAAATATTAATAGAAAAAGTAAAGTATAGTCAAAAAGACGATGAATACTAGCCAAACAAATATAATTGCTTATATATATTATGAAATTTTCGATTTTAAGTATCGGTTTTCTAAGTTGTGACCCGAAACCAAACAGATCATACTATTTCAGTTTGTCTTGATTCAATTTTAATATTTTTAATAAAAAACCCAAACCGAAGGATTTGATTTTTGGGTCGGTTTTGGTTTTTTTCCCAACCATCCGTCTCGTCGTAACAACCAAAGGCGCAAGGGGAGAGGGGTAACAAACTCTCCCCTTCCGGGGGAGTAACCGTTACACCCCATTTGTTTTATGTATTCAAAACTATTTTTCCAGCTATACTTTTTCTAAATCAACGTGTTATTTTATTTGTAAAGTGTTCGTTCAAAATATTTTTAAAATTTACCTTTTTATATAAATTTTGATTTTTAATTATTTATTTGATGTTTTATAGGGTGGTAACGACAAAAGATACCAAAAACTATATTAATGGGCAACTTTTATAGATTCTTTTGGAACATATACTTTAGAATTAAAATTAAACGTGAATTTAAGAAATTATAACAAAAAAAATAATTTCGAATACATAAACGATAGGAGTGTCGGGCCAATCCTCGATAGAAAGAGTCTGGTACCCTATGATGCACAGGCACACGAAAAATAATAATCTCAGAAGTCGGATACAGTTATGTCAAAAAATGAGTTAAATTTGGATTTTTTTAACATGAGAACCATCTAAACTGTTATATAAAAATGTAGGTTTAGCATAAATTTTTCAATTGACATATTTGATAAAATTTAGATCAAAATAATTCTGGTACATAATTTGTATACTTATACTATCAAGGTACAAGGATTTTAAACTTCATAACAAACATTATTTCATAAACTACTATTGTTTGGTTAATTAGAAATTTATTTCACATATACGAAAAACATAATATCGTGTCCTTACCGAGTCGTGTCCTAGATTTTAAAAAAATTCGGTTTTGATGCTGTGAATCGTGTCGCATCGGCCACGCGAAGTCGTATGGGGGCATCGGATACAAAATAAAGCACCTAAAATGCCCTTGGACATTCCACGTGACCTCGGAAATGAACCCCCATTTTCTTATGCGGATTAAAACTTAAACACGTACACTTATTTCTCTCTCAGAGATTCTCATAGGGACACACTAACACGCCAAGCCAGTCATAGTCCACTTTAATACTACTTAATATAGTAAGCAGGGTAAAATGCAAATAACCCCATAAAATATCAAACTCTTACAATCAATCCCCCCAATCATTTTTAAGATGACATAATTTTTTTTCTTCATTTGTTCAATTTACATAACTATTTGTTTCATATATGTAGTTTGTAAATCCACACGAGTTTAGTTAACAATTATCATAAAAAAGTCACTAAAAGTGTTTTCACATGAAAAAAATACCTCATCCGTTCTAAAATAAAAGTCCATTACGAGAAACCCAACTTATTAAATAAACACAATTTTTACACTCTCTTTCCACTTTTACCCTCATTCTTATTAATACACATTCTCCTAGAATCTTAAAAGTATGGGTAAATATGTAATGTTACACAAAATTCGTTTCTATTTTAGAAAAGTGAACTTATATTATGGAACATCTCAAAATAATATAGTGGATTTACATTTTGGAACGGAGGGAGTATAATTTTAATAAGAAAAACTATTGTTTTTGTTATTCCGTAAAAAATTAATTGACATGAATGGATATCAAATAACCGACCAAACCAAAACAGATCATCGAACAGAAAGATATATTATTTTAAAAATGACATCGAGGGTTAATTGCAAAAGTTAGATAGTTAACGAGTGCTAATTGCAATAATTAATAGTTCTTGGTTGCATTTTAGCCGAGTAAGTAGAAGTAGTAATAGTTATTGTTCAAAAAAACAAAACAGTTAAAAGTTCATACTAAATCCAATTTATTGAATCCGTAGAGGTGTTGGTGATGGCGATGAGGAGGTATAATAATAATAATTATTATGTAGCACTGAGGAAGCGGGTGATGAGTAGTAGGTCAATGGTGACGCTATGTAGAGCGGTGGTTTTGCCTCGGTTCGGTGGGGCGGAGGTGTTGGAGTTACGTGATAACGTGGCGGTGCCTGATCTGAAACCCGATCAAGTCCTCGTTCGCTCTCGTGCTGTCTCCGTTAATCCCCTTGATACCAGAGTCGGTCTTCCTCCACACACTTGATTATTTCATTATTCACCTATTTGCTTGTTACTCCCGATTATTCTTCCTGTTTGTTTGATATTTTTTTCATGTTTTTTTTTTTGCATTTTACTATTACTACTAATCTCTATATATGATCATACTATGTTCGGTTCAACTTTTGTTACTAATAAATACTCCAAATTACTCCCTCCGTTCCAATTTACTTGTCCATAACAAGAGTACGTTCATTTTGAGATAAAAAAAATATCATAACTAAATCGGTAAAATGACAAATTTGAAACAACTTTAATATGCTCAAATAAAATTTGACCATGTAAAAGTTTTTTCGAATTTGCTATTTCGGTAATTTTGCTACGAAAATAATGCATCCCAAAAATGCACATATATTCGTAGTGGACAAGTAATAGCAAACGGATGGAGTATTATTAGACGGTTATAAATAGTATTTATACTTCATATTAGGCTTATAACCGGTCTAACTAATTACATATAACTCCTTACAAATTATACTCATTTATTAATATAATTTCACAAGTTTATTAATTTAATGGCTCATACTCGCATGGCACGTCTATGATTGAGATATACACGACCAATGTTATAAAAGGCGCAAGGCGGATTCTATGTGAAAATAGGTTGTCTAGCGCCTAATTTCGTTTAATTACCGCCTAACCCGATTAATCCTGCCTAATCTGTTAGGCTCCTAGGCTCCGCCTAATTTAGCTTAATTACCGCCTAACCCGATTAATCCTTCCTAATCTGTTAGGCTCTTACGCCCTGCCTAATTTTCGTCTAGGCTCGATCTTTAGAACACTGTATACATACATATTAAATGCAAATGTCGATTTTCCATTAGTTTAAGCTATGCAGCACGAATGCCTCCACTATACCAATGCGGTATGTGAGAGATTTCCTGTCCACACCTGGTTGTTTACCAAGATGATAAGAAGAGTAACAATGGTGGAAAATATTGTACGAAAAACTTTGGAGAAAGATTTATCTTTAAATGTAGAAACAAACCGCATTCATCAGGTATCTAAAGTTGTTTGTTGGAATATCAGATATAGTTACTGTTGCTTTTGGAGACTAATCTCTATTTTCATTGTTGGTGGGGCCCCTTTAGCCTGTTGTGACTTTATATGACCATTTAAGCTCCAAAAAAACGACATGGCCTTATTGTTAGTGTAAGGCTATTGATGTATTGTACTTCCTGCATTTAGCAAGGGTATTGGCCTATTGGGTGAACCCGGTGCAACCCTAGAACAGTCTCACAATCCAGTAAAAAACTAGTAGATAATAAAAAATTAAAAAAAATTGGCAACTCTTGTCGGCCTACCCTATAAAATGAAACTAAATAATGTTATTGGTTTAGTGTACTGTTTTTGAGGGTATCCCATATTCATACAATAGTTCGTGCGTTTATCGAGTAAGTTTTGGATGAGGCGCTATAAAACAGTGTGCCAACTCAGTAGAAATCTAGTATATGAAAAGGGGAATCGTTGTCGGGGCCTCCTTTAAATTAGATAAAAACGAAACTATAAAATGTTATTGGTTTGGTGTAAGAGTTTGCAAGTACACCAGGTCCACACAACAGTTTTCCTGCTGCATCCAATAGTGTCGTAGATTAATCGTTTTTGAAAGTCTAAAAATATTTTGTAAATTTAAAAATTGGCGAGGTTCCCAGTTTTCCATTTGTTTTGTTTGGGTTGTCACTATGTTGCACGGATTCGGATTCGGATTCGGATACGCGGCTACGGATTTTTTGAAAATTTAGGATATGATACGGCTAGGATACGGCAATTATAATTATAATAAAAATTATTATATATATATTTCTACAAAATATGCTGCTACAAATTAATTTTTACTTATTATCAAATATTATCTGGAAATACAATTCCCCAAAAGGTGTTCTATAATATGTAAGTACTTACGTATATTTGTACTTTCTTATAAATAACTAAGATATACTTTATACTAATAGCATGTATGACCCATTACTTTAATGAGCTTATAAAAATTTGCCTTAAAATTAAAAATAAGTATAAACTTCCAACCCCACCGTATCTTGAAAACCTATCAGTGAAGCATCTGTGAAGTATCATTGAAGTATTGGATAGGTCAAACTTTTGAAAAGTCAAGGATACGGCATTTGGAGCATCTGATACGAGTATCGGATTGGTCAAACCTTTGAAAAGTCAAGGATACGGCATTTGGAGTATGGATACGGTGTGGAGTATCGGGGGAGTATCAGTATCCGATACGGCAATTTTGAAAATTTTTGGAGTATCCGTGCTACATACTTTGAGCACATTAATTAATTATAGAAAAATTACTTTCCCCAAATACAATACGATGACAAGAGTTTGTGATTTTTAACGGAGTAAATTTTAAAAAGCATTTATTTCATGTTGGCGAAAATTATATTTTAAAAAATATGCAAGAATATGAGATGTAAATAAGTATGTACCATGTTGGTTTCTTCACTTTGGCTGGCTTTTGGGTTAAGTTTTTCTAAAGGGAGAAATCTGAGAAACGTATACAACACACCAGTAAAAGGTAGATTATACTATCAATGTGAGTTTGTTGACATTTACCAGGCTCCTGTTTGCATGCACCCATGCTTCCCAGCTTCACGTAGACAAGCGAGCTTCACACTAGTAAACTAGTCTGCGACGAACATGCAATTTCGATTTTTCACATCGCACTATGTGGGACATGTATTGGAGAGATGTGTATGTCTTTGATAACATGGCTTATAAGAATTACATCTATAGGTTGTATACTTGTGTTACATTTTATTTTGCGCCAGCTTTTTAATCTTTGATGAATTTTCTCTTTGTCAAAATATTATAGTTTTTGTCGATGTCTTCACTCTATCACTTTAGCTCTGTTGAGCTTGTTTTTTCTGCAGAATTTAAGAAGATAAGATTGTTTTTTTGAAGGTTTTATATAACTACATTCCTGCAGCTTCAAGCTTCTTAAGCCTAGACGCAAAAATGAAGCTTTTGGGCTAGCAACCAAATGTAGGACAACTTTAAAACTAAGAACCCAAATTTCCGAGTATATAAGCTCCAGCAACTACAAGAAATGAGAAATGATTGCTTTCTCAAGGAAATGATTAAACATTATATTTTATCTTAATTATTAAGATATTTTCCCACAAATGAAATAATATCTCCAGACTTTGTTTGAACCTAGAATTTTGTTATTACAACTCCATTTGCTGAAAGAGCCTGACAGTCCTCCATTAACCTATCAAGCTAAAGGAAGATGATCTTCAAATTTAATGGGTCTAGTTTTGTTGATTTAAAGGAAGGACTCGTAGGTATTTGGATAAGGATTCTTATCAAGAGTTAAGTGTTGAGAGAGTGGAGAAAGTGTCGAGAAGTTGCTCATCAGTCGAGTATTGTTTCCCGTGAAATCATTGAAAAGCTGGTTTCCTATATTTTCAGAAGATTAGGAAAATATTCTCTTAGAAGATAGATTTTCTGGCTAATCACTCAATCAAACGTATCATTTTCGTGGATAAATAATTCTCGTTTTGCACATTCAGATAGTGTTTTTTTTCAAATATAGATCTAATTCATTTTTTGGTGAAATTAGTGAGTTACCACTTCGAGCCGAGTCGCTGTGGAGTGAGTCGAACTCATGACCTCTCCTGTGGCTCTATCTAGCTTTATCCACTAGGCCAAACCCCTTTGGGTATAGATGTATTTCATAGTATTAAAGTTTTCAAGGGTCCCGGTGTAAACTATAAATGGTTTCAGTAAATTGATGCCTAATTGACAAGGACATACCCAAAAATTATCTACACAACATGATGAAGTTTATAATAGGTGGTTCTCTGCATCTGCATTAGGAGGCAAAGTAGCTGCTCTGAATAACTTATATCATTAGATTACTACTAGTACGATGTTGGGTAACTTTTTAATACCAGTACCAACTTAACGATTCCTATGTATAGCCAAGAAGACCTTTTTCAATAAGTCTCTTTGTTGTTTTTTCTTGTTGGTGGGTCCATATATAAAAGTTATTTAAAGCATGTATTTTATAAGAGTATTAATTAAAAAATCCGACTTCTCTGGCATGTTATTATGTCTCTTTAACTTTTGTAAAATCCTTAAGTGCAGCTTTCATCTAGGTTAGTAAAATATCAGCAATGTTCGCGATTATTCTTTGTAACATAAATTTTGAATTCACAATTCATTGTGTGGTCTGCCTAGCTATGGCTGAGCTTTATGGAGCAAGTCTGTGTGTCTTGTTCTAAATCGTATCCATGGGTAATGCGGCTCTTGAATTTGAAATATAGGATATCTAGATATATTGTTAAATTTCTTGAGAATATTGTACATTTTTTATTATTTAAGATGGAACGTCACGTATCAAGTTTTTTTTTGTATTCACCAATTAATGAATTCTGCTATTTCCAGATGCGAGCAGGTTATGGCCGTTCCTTATTCAAGCCACTTTTACCACTCATTTTGGGTCGTGATGTCAGTGGTGAAGTTGTGGCGGTTGGATCTTCCGTTAAGTCCTTAAGTGTAGGGCAGGATGTGTTTGGTGCACTTCATCCAACTGCTGTGAGGGGTACTTATACAGACTATGCCATTCTGCCAGAAGATGAACTTATTGCCAAACCAGCAAATGTTTCACATGTGGTATGTGTTAGTACTAAACTTGCTTTCAGATTCTCAAACTAAAATTATGAGTTTCAAAAGCTATACAAACATGATTTGTGGTTATCTTGCAGGAAGCAAGTGCCATACCTTTTGCTTCCTTGACTGCATGGCGAGCTTTGAATGGTACAGCCAGGATAAGCAAAGGGTAAAACCGTTATCTTTAATTAAAACCCCCCTTAGGAATTGACATTTATGGACCTAAATCAGGTGCATTAACCTATTCAACAATTCACAATAGTCAGTACCACCACCACTCTTCTATATTGTGGTGAGAAAGCCCTTCTAGAGTTGGTGATGAGAACACTCAATGTAAATTTCTTAGAATGAAGCTCTAAGGATAAAAAAAACGATCACCTTTTTATCTGAAGAAACTGCTATAGTTGCAGGAAAACACTCTCTTTTGTTCTAAGACTTATGCTGGTAAATATTCAATGTTTTACATTCTTCTGGTCTCGAGAGTCAGTTATTGCTTATTAATTCTTAGCTTTGTTCTGTTTTACTTTTATCTTTTCGATGATGTAAGCGCATGTGGTTTCCTCCGATAATATTCCCTTGTTATTATTTTCACAGACAAAGGGTGTTGGTAATTGGTGGCGGCGGAGCTGTCGGTTCTGCAGCAGTCCAACTTGCAGTGGCTGCTGGGTGCCATGTTTCAACTACTTGTGGAGGAGAGAGTGTTGATCGGCTTATGGAAGCTGGTGCCGAGCAGGTTGTCGATTACACTACTCAGGTGATGACCTGTCAAGAGTGAGTTTTTGTATTGTCAGCACTTCTTGTAGTTTTGCAATGATTTAGTACGACTGTTCAACATTTTGTCATATAATTTTAGTTCAAGGTCCTCTTCTATTTTTTTCCTCATGTTTCAAATTGCGAAAGCGTTCTTACAGCATTTTTGCAAGAATTTCACTAGAGAGTAAGAACCCATGCATAAGGTCCAAGCTTTGCAATTAGTAAAACGCAAAATTCGATGAAATTTTATCAAAAATAAAAAGAAGTCCAATGTTTCAAATTAAAATTAAACACGAAACCAGGGCTGGCCCTGAGTTTTTCAAGGCTCAGGGCGAGATGGAAAAAATGCCCTCGTCAAAATCATAACATAATAAATTTTCAAAAGTGACTTTAATGTCTTCCGAGTAAATATTTTTAACACTGACAAATTATTTGATTCCCAATATTTATACATTATATGTACAAACTATTATGAATAATAAGAAATGAAAAATTAGTGTAGAAATAGTGCTAATTTGTTTTCATCATGACAATGAATTTGTTTTGGTTAGCAATTTTTAACACTAATTTCTTGTATCAAAATCAGTTAATTTGTTTTGGTTAGCATTCTCAAGACCATTCTACACTACCACGAAATTACAAGAAAGGCTCATTCTATTAAATTGAATAAAAGTCATTCTTGTCTATATGATTTTGTCTCCTAATTTTAAAGCTCTAGTCTTTTAATATGAGAAAAATAAAGCAACGGACAAAATTACATTTGTTATAAATATGGGCCTCTTAGTTTTTCAATTTAAAAAGGAATTGGATCCATTTAGTTACTCTGTAAAACTATGAGAATTAACCATGTAGATAAATTAAATAAGGTCTTCTTCTTCTTCCTAGTTTAGCTTCCCTGTAATCTTCAAGTTTTTTCAACCTTCAATCATGAAGTTTATACACTTTTCTTTTTTGATTTCGAAAAACAGATCTTCTAATCGTTAATTTAGTCTTTCAAACTCACAAATTCAAAAATCTCAATCAAAACTATTAAAGGTGAAGAATAAAAATGGTGCCTGTTTTCCGGCGAGGCCCGGGGCCGTCGCCCATGATAAAAAAAAAACCTTACCACATCAAAATTTCGTCATTTATGACAAAATCTAGTAGATTTATCCTTATGCTTCTAGAGAAAATGACAAACCTTAGCTTTTTTATGTTTTAAAGCGTAAAAAGTGTAGGATTCAAGTTTTTTTTAGCTTTTCAGCAATACATGACAGATTTTTATCTCATACCAAAAATAGCTTAAAAGCTTTTCTAGCGCGTTTTTTTATTTAAACAATACTTTTTTTCTTCCCCAAAACTAACAATTTGTTTGTCTCTTTTCTGGGGGTGGTTTTGTAGGACGTGGAATCCGTTATGGAAGGACAGTTTGATGCTGTGCTGGACACCATTGGTTTACCAGGGACAGAAAGAGTAGGTATCAATCTGTTGAAGAGAGGTGGACACTACATGACATTACAAGTAAGAAATGGGAGGCTATTGATTACATTTTACAAATTGAAGTTGCTCCTATGTCTGTCGGCTTTTGTGGGTAAAACATGTAGTTTAAAGTTCAACCATTGTGTGTCCAATAATTTTTTTGCAGGGAGACGCTGCATCCCTTGCGGACAGATACGGACTTGCCATAGGAACATCCATTGCTACTGCAGTTTTGTTGAAGAAGCAGATTAAACTCAGATATTCTCATGGGATTGGTAAAAAATTTCTAGCCATCTTTTAGCGTTAATCACTTAATTAAGTGTTATGGAAGTCAATTAGATCAACTTCGTACCAAATTATAGGCTTTAGCGAATTTGGGGATGGATTTTCTGTCTTTTAAGTCTTGTTGTTTCTAGGCTATGCTAATAGCCGATCGACCCTCTTTTCTTTTAATGCAGAATATTGGTGGACTTACATGAGGGCTGATTCTGAGGGTTTGGACCAGATTCGAAGGCTATCTGAGGCTGGGAAGTTGAAAATTCCTGTGGAAAAGACATTTCCAATTACCCAAGTGAGAGAGGCACACGAGGCCAAAGATACAAGGGTCATTACTGGCAAGATTGTGCTGGAAGTAGATTGAATACGGTTTTAAGAATTCATAGAGTTAAAATCATCAAACGTTATTTTGAAGATGGGGCCAACTATATGTAGTGCAGTACCTTCTCCAACCGAAAATAAGAGCATCTCAGTAGGTGAGTAATGAGCAGGGAGCTTTACAAATATGTTTTTAAAAAATTAATCTGATTCAGTAATCTGTATATTCTGTCACTTTTTGGTGCGTGTAATAGTGTTTTCACATTGCCATTAGATTTTGTTCTGGAAAACCCTTGTAATACACATGTAGAATTCCGGTTCAGGTTGAACTTGGGATCGTTAGGAGTCCGATGTAAGCTTTTGGTTACATCGTTAACTGCACAACTTCATCTTCTTTATGTTCTTGTTTGATTTTGCACTAAAAACCTATTTTCTCAAATGTGACTGTAGGATAAACTTGCCAAACCGTATAATTTTATATGCAAAGTGACGACGTCCTTTTTTGCTAAGTTATGTTTACATGTCAAAATAAGTCGTGTTTTGAGGTTTTGGTTTAATTCAGTTTGTGAGGAAAATACCAAACAAACCCATTAAAAATAATCGGTTTGTTTTGGTTCAGTTTTTACCAAACAAAAATCAAAACCAAACCATTCATATGATTCGTTATGGTCTATTTAAACTTTAGCGGAAAAAAAAACTCTTAGTAAAACTTCCTTGAAATTTTTCCAACTTATTTTTTAGTTCGAAGTCTAAACTAAAAAGAAAAGTAGCAAGTAAATTAATAATATCTGTAACATAAAATATGTATTTATAAAAAAAAAGATTGCCAGTAAATATCATATCCAACTTAAATATACATTTATAATATATTTATAATTTATAAGACATGAGAGGGTTAATTGCGAATCTACATATCTAATGGGGTTCAATTGAGCTTTTGGGGTGTTATTTACAAACATCAAAATATCGTATATCTTCATTTTACCTTTTTTCTATACTCCCTCAAATTGCTCTTGGTTGAATTTTCACTTTCTTTAAATCCCCACGTTATCCAAAATGTTATGTTACTAGATTAGTAAACAATTTAACATTATTTTATTCAGTTTTTCTTAAAATCCAAGTAAAGAATTTATTATAGAACCAAAGAGAAATGTTAGATTAGTAAACAATTAACATCATTTTTTTTTTCATTTTTCCTTGAAATCCAAGTAAAGAATATATTCTAGAACCAAAGGAAAAAAAACTTATAAGGTGAGTGCAAATGAGAGTACACCTGTTTAAAAAGGTCAATTTTAGAGGAAAAAAAACTATTTAAAAAGCTAGAGCTGTTAAACCTCCATGTTACTTCTCCTCGTTCCGAAATAAATGTCTTACTTCGAAAACTGATATATTTAATAATTTGAACTAATTTCACTTTAAGAAAAAAACATTCAAAAATCTAAATATTCAAATAAAAACTATTTTTTACTTAAAATATGAAATTATATTTGTAAAAAGAAAAAATTACTAAAAAAATAAAAAGTAGACACTTATTTACTAAATGGAAACCATGTTAACGTAATTTAGTTCAGTTTTGGTCGAAATGCAAGTAAAGAATATATATTCTAGACTAGAAGAACCAAAGGAAAAATATTTTAGAGTTAAAGTGCAAAGTAGTGGAAGTACATAACCCAACTGTTTGGAAAAGTAGTGGTGTTGAATATTGACCCATTCCAAAGTCAAATTATTCGCACTCACCAAAACGTGAACAAAAACAAGATCTGTGTGTGTGTGTGTGTGTGTGTGTGTGTGTGTGTGTGTGTGTGTAAAAGTATAAAACATACTATTTAAGTTAGGAGATGTGTGACATAGAAAGAACAAAGCAATCAAGTGAAAGCTAAATAAAAAAAAAATAAAAATAAATAAAACGAAATGAGGATGATATTTGGGTTGGAAGGGCTGAGAAGTGGAGCCTCTCTGGGAACAATAGTTACGAAGAAGTTACCGAAAAGCCGTAACATAAATACTGCTATTAGTTGCAGAAAAGCTGTTGTTCTAACTAAATTTGGCGGCCCCGAAGTACTCGAATACCAGGAGGACTTTGCTATGCCTAATCAGTTGAAACCAAACGAGGTCCTTGTTCGTGCTTGTGCCGCTTCTGTTAATCCTATCGATTTACGAGTAACATTTCCTTTCTCTCTTCCTTACTTACTGAGTTATTATTATTACTTACTACCAGGGGCGAAGCCAGGTTCGACTTATAGGGGTTGCCAAAATTTAACTAAAGTATAAATTAAGTGGGAAAAAAAAAAAACGAGGGGTGTCAAATCATCGTTTTTAACATATTGTAGTGAAAACACATAGTCAAAAATTAAAAAAAATCACAATTTTCGGAATTATAGGGGTGCTGTTCCTCGATGGTCTGCTTACTAGTTACTACACACTACTTTTCGAATGCAGATCATCTGTGGCCGCGACACCCCCATTACCCTTAAGTTTGTACTTTTTTTTAGTTTTCTACATGCATTTTACTATATTTTGTTATAATTAATCATTTGGAACCCCCCATATTTTAGTTACGTATACTTCCTGGCTTAGTCCCTGAGTCGTACTATATTTATTTCCACACTATTGCCTCCAATTGGTTGATTTTGGCCCCATAATATTTGTGTTGTATCGTAGCTACCAAAAGACAACCTCGTACCAATAGAGAGTTTGATGGTATCCGACGTTTTGCTAAATTGTTGCTAAAAATAGCGACATTTTTGCTAAATTGTTGCTGAATATAGCGACACTCAGTTTAACATCAGTTTAGCAACAGAGCGGTATCACATTTTTACTAGAAAGTATAACATTATGTTTCTGCCAAAAGAGATTTGAGACATAACTATGATTTTCCCTTCTTATGCTGGATTAGGATTGTATTTAAGGACCAGTTTTGATTTTTTTATTTTGTTCTACTCCCTAACATATTAGATCCAATGAAAAAGATTTATTTTGATGCCTATATGTGACATTCAAACACAAACTTCGGACAGTCTCTAAATAGTTAGCATCTAAATCACTGGTTTGTTGTAGTAAATATGTACAAATTGTTGTTATTGGTTTTCGAAAAACCCAGTTGTGTGCATAACAGATTACTGTAAATTCGTGGTGACATTTAATACAATGTTAGAGCAATATGTCCCCAAAATAAATATATAAAAAAGTATATCCCCTTGTATAAATTCGTGGTTGCGCAGCTGATAGTAGAAGACCACAAAATAACGACCTTAATGGTAAAACTTAAACAGAAGGTTTTAAAATGTGAACACTTAACTCCAATTAGTGTAGTATTGCTTTGTGAACACTTTCTCCAGTTAGTGGTAACAAAATGTGATCAATCTTAACCTTTTTCTTAAAGGCAGATATTTAAATCGGCACTAACATAATGTGATTATTTATTTGTCCTGGAAAAGTAATTGGAGGTATTATATATAGTACGGAAATTAATGACTGAACATTATTTCTTTTTTTATTTTTGCAAGTTAAATTTTCTAGTATGGGTTCCGAAGTGAATATTTTTTTTTAATTTAAATGGATTCTCAGCTCAAAGCAAGTTTTTTAACAACTGGAACAAAGGATAAAATAACGCTCAACCCTTGTTTCACTAACTTCAAACGGAAGATCTTTTCAAAAAACAAAAAACTTCAAACAGAAGCAAATCCGATTCCGAGATAAAGTGTTCATACATTGGTGTCTAAAACTGTTATCAATTTGCAGTCTTGTTCATTGAGTTCCCACTTGGTAGCATTGCCAGTTTTTGGGTTTTTGTTTTCAGTGGCATTTTTTATTTTCATATAGAAGTGGCAAGAACCGTATGCGAATATGGATATGGTGGACGTATTTTGTAAAAAAGGTGAAAGATGAATACTTTGTATCACTGCATGCATATGTGAGAAGAGAACCATAATATTCTTTAGAAGAAATTTATAACGGACATGAATTATTGTCGTGGAGGTTCTTCCTCTTTGCCAAGCTTATGGCTACATGTTCTTTTTTTATTCTTGGAATAACATAAGTGAAATGGAACTGTTTAAGAAATGGTATTTTTGACAACAAGCCATGGCAACACAGAAGGAAAGTGTTACAAACAGGCACTTCCTGATGTAAATTATTCACAAAACCGAAAAGATTTGGAAGTTTAAAGCAATTTCATTAGCAGAAGTTTTGGCGTTTAGTTTATTACTTCCAAAGAATTTTAAAGATAACTTCCATTTTTAGTACGGATTTAAGTGTAAATGGAGTGATGGTTGATTGTCATGAAGTAATCTTTTTTCAATCGGCGATTTATTCCATCGCTACATGTTTTATTACTAATTTAGCTTAGCTTCCTTGTTCTGTATTCTGTCCATGGCTTTCGGCCTCCACTACAGCAACTCAAAGTAAGAAAATTTATGAAATCTCTCGTTTTGGTAAAGAAATGGACAAGGACATAGTTTTTGTTAAACATTGTTGGTGCTCTGTGTTTTTTGACTTTTATCTCATGCACCTTAAATACGATTTATCTGAATCTCCAAATGCTTACTATGGTACCTGTCTGACTACGTCAGCATTGCGTCTCTGTTGGTTAAGTGGTGGAGAGCAAGATATTGAGAAAATAGAAAAAAAATTCGCAAAAGGAAGGAAGATAGAATTTAGAGAAGACGAGAAATTAAGGTCCTTGTGAAACTGCAGTTTCATGCCCCTCCTTTTTGATGACTAACAAAATTGCAAATGAGGAATATGTTGTCTATATTCCTTTGTCTATTTGCAATTTAACTATTTACTGTGTTTTTGTTATTAGTTTTTGGAATATTCTGAGTGTAACTCTTATCACTTTGATATCCTTATGATAGATTTATCAGATGATTTCACATGTCTGAGCATGCGTAGACGATACACTGACACTCTATGCTTAGATACTTATCATGTATCCAGCTACAGATTATAATATTTTGATATCAATTTGGTGTTTTCATAGATTTATCAGATGCTTTCACATATCTGATCATGCATGGACAACACTCCATGCTTAGATACATGAATCTGTAATCAAGTATCCAACTACAGGTGATAATTTTATATCTATTTCTCCAGATTCGATCAGGCTATGGGCGTGCCTTTTTTACCTCACGTTTGCCATTCATTTTGGGGCGTGATTTAAGTGGTGAAGTTGCGGCTGTTGGATCTTCTGTAACGTCATTTAGTGTGGGACAAGAAGTCTTTGGTGCAGCTCCTCCAAATCCAAGAGGTTCAATGGCAGGCACTTATACAGACTATGCAATTCTTTCTGAAGATGAAATTGCCATAAAACCAGCATCCCTCTCACATGTGGTATGTCTTTACAGTATCCTTTTAATTATAACCTTTTCTTTTTCTTTTCTGTGCGACATCTCGTACTCCGTTGATAAATTTGAATTTTCTTAGAGAGTGCCTTTCTATCTCAAGAAGATATAGATATGGTGCCTATGATTGCCCATAGATAAATTACTTTCT
Organism: Primula veris; assembly: GCA_963682055.1. NCBI lineage: Eukaryota > Viridiplantae > Streptophyta > Magnoliopsida > Ericales > Primulaceae > Primula > Primula veris. The sequence goes on along the minus strand of OY821743.1, from coordinate 25,730,386 downwards.
GCTCTTCTTCATGTACTCGCTTGTTTTTATATTTCAAGATCTTTTTTTTTTTTGCGACAATAAAAGAAGATGAACAATTTCAGATTTTGTCAACTAGTATAGAAAGTATCTTTTCATTGCTTTTATGTTCGTCATTTATGAAAAGCCATAAAATTTTTATTTTTGACTTTGCTTTTTCTTGCGACCATGCAGGATGCTAGTGCAATACCTTTTGCTTCCATGACAGCATGGTGTGCTATAAAAGGCATCGCTAAGATAACTAAAGGGTATGCAACCATAAGAATTATCAATTTTATTTTATTTTTCTGAAGGAGTAACCTTGTGGTTTCCAGGTTTCGTATATGACCATCTTCTACATTTCTTCTTTATATCACTTAACACCAAAGTTTATAGGCACTTGACCCTTAACTTTTAAATGGTCTCTGTGTCATTATGATAACAAGTAATGGTCTTACGTACTCGTTTATTGTTTTAAAGAGTTTGGTATCTTCTTTCTGCTTCTGTGTTATTGAACACAGATTATTAGGTACATGGTTAACCTGAGAATGTAGAAATTTCGTTTTTAGCAAAGCAAAGCTGATTAATCATGTAGACAGATGGAAAAATCACTCTATTTGTCGGTAAACTTAATATAAGTTTTCATTAGAAGTAAAGAGTTTGAAGGTTTTAATGAAGCCTCAACTAGTTTACTGCTTTTTAGTGAAGCATTACGTCTCCATTTGTACCTTGGATTCTTTTCACTTGAACTGAGGTTGCAAACAGCAATTTACAAACAGTTGGTGGCAATGGCTCAATTATATGTGTAGTATTTCCACTCCGATATATGACTTGTCCTTTGAAACTTGTTTTCTTTTTCACCATGACTGATATTTTTCTCACTTTTTCAGACAAAGGGTTTTGGTGTTTGGTGGAGGAGGTGCTGTTGGTTCTGCAGCAATTCAGCTAGCAGCTGCCACAGGTTGCCATGTCACCACGACATGTGGAACTGGAAGTGTAGATCGGGTTCTCAAAGCTGGTGCCGAGGAGGCTGTCAATTATTCTATTCAGGTATCCAATGTTTAATAACAGCTAATCAAATTCTGTTAATTATGTTGGACCTAACTGTAAGAACTTAAAACTTTTGGGGCTAAATTGTATGTTGGACCCGACTGTAAGAACTCAGAACCTTTGGTTTGGGGCTTGTTGAAAATGTAACTTGTTTGTCTTTTATTATTTAGCAGCTATGTTTTATAAGTTTTAAACTCTTAAGGTTTATGTAATTAAAATAATGTAACCTAAGATATTTATGATTTGTAATTTTGGGATTAGTATAAATAATTGGATCCACTCTATTTGTAAGGACACACCAAAAAAATAAAATAATGAAAAAGTTCCCTTTCCTCTTTTTAGTTTTTTGCTTCTGCGTATTGTTCTTAGCCTTTCCCGATCCCGTCCTATATTTCCAACAGGGCTAAATTGTAAGAAATTAGAAATCATATGGAGTACTTTGAAAATGATGAAACTTTTATGAAAAGTCAGATACTAGTCGATGAAATTGGAAAACTATCTGATTCGTCAAAAAGGGGCATGCTCGCGACTTTTCTATGTATAACAGGATTATTAGGCATTCGTTGGGTTTATTTGGGACATTTTCCATTAAGTAATTTATATGAATCATTAATTTTTCTTTCTGGGGTTTCTCCATTATTCATATTGTTCCGCATTAAAAGAAAAAAGGAAAAATGATTTAAATATAACAACTGCACCCTGCACCCAATGTTCTTTTTACACAGGGTTTGCTACTTCAGGTTTTTTAACTGAAATACATCAATCCGACTATTTTGTGTTTTATATTCTTTATAAGTGTACAGGGATATTCGGTGCTTGGTAAAGTTAATTATTTTTTCTTGTTTTTTGTTTCCATGTAGGATGTGGAGTCGACGTTAAGAGGGCAAAAATTTGATGCTGTTTTTGACACAGTGGGAGGACCAAATACAGAAAGTATAGGTGTCAATCTTGTCAAGAGAGGTGGACACTATTTAACAGTACTAGTAAGATATTCGAACTCAGCCATAACCGTTTTTATTCTCAGAGAAATCAAAATGAATGGTTACAGATTTTGTTGCTTGCACCGATTAAGCCTCACATTCTAACCTTTTCTTGATCTTTTCCTGTAGGGGCAATTATTGTCTCAGACCGATAAGTATGGGTTACTCTTGGGGCTCCCAACTGGTGCAGGCATTTTGTTCAAGAAAAAGCTTCAGTACCAAGCTGTTCATGGAATAGGTTTGTAAATCAGTGTCTGCTTTAAGCTTCTTTTTCAATTTCCAGCAAATGATAGTTCATTTCATATTTTCCTCGAAATTCGAACCCCTAATTGTCTTCTGCACTTAAGGTCAAAATGCTGTCAAGGAGAAGGTGGCTGTGTAGTTGCTCCTTGACATGACATTTCCTTTCCAGATTTGTCAACGAATATACCAGTTTAATGAGTTGTCTTTTTTAATTTTGCAGGATATTCTTGGGTTATTATGAGCTCAAACAAGGAAGGTATGGAGGAGGTTCGTAGGCTCACTGAGGAGGGGAAGCTTAGAATACCAGTAGATAAGACGTTTCCACTCGCTCAAACTAGAGAAGCCCATGAAGCCAAAGAAAAAGGCATTGTTCGCGGTAAAATTGTACTCGAAATTGACTGAATGAAGAAGTCCCCAGAATAGAAATTGATAATCCAAAATCAGCACCACTGTTCTTTTCCCATTCATACACGGACTATGTTTTTTATTCGATCTTACAAGAATCTATTGTTTTTTTTTGCTGTATATTCAAAATGTGAATTGACAACTAAAGTATGACCACCTTTTTTACACCAAGACAACTGATGCCTATGGGTTGAGTACTGTTGTTGGAGTGTCGAGTTTTAAGAAGTTTCTGAGTCTTTTTTCATTCAACTCCTTTTTTGTTTGGAAAGTTCGATGTAAACTTTGCTTTTGTCGAACGCATACCATTAATTAACACGAGTTACACTACGCACAGCGAGGTTATTAAGATACACTTGCTTTACGTAGTGTTTAAATCTCAAGTTTGAAGTCGTGTAGTCTAAACAACCTCAGAAAGTAGAAAACTAACCACCATTGACTGCATTGGCAAAGCCGTACCAGCAGGAAAAATGGAGTTTTAGAGAAAGCGAAAAAGATAACATTTAGGTATTTGCTCGGTTGCAACCATCTGAGGTTAAGAGTTTTTGCTTCAAGTTGGACTGCTGGTTAGTGTTACGACTGAGCTGTAGTTATTCCGTCGCCTGAAATTGATGTCATAAATTTAAGCAACTATTTTTGTAATCAGACTCAAACTAACCAACTCATTTGTTTAAATCCAAACCAACGAGAAATTAAGATGAACAAGGTAAAAAGCCGTGTGTCATTTCTTAGATTTCCTTTTGCATTACTTATTGAGCATCATATTTAATGCTTTCCACAGATTAGATTATACTAACATCTGCTACTATGAATTATTTTTATTGGTTAATATTTGCTTGCTCTACGTGAATAATAGCTGTTACAGAATGTACTCAAGCCATGAAAGAAGGTCCTGGATTCCTTTTCGTTAGCACACTGGAATTTTCGTAATATACGGAGTACACATTATACGATAACATTGACGTAATTAATTGTGTTAAAAGTCAAAGTTAACTTGTAGCCACCCTGCATGGGGAGGCTAGCGAGATCTTACTTTATAATATATTTTTATGTGATTAAGCCTCTTTAAAAGAGTAGGGCATAGATCATTACTTATTTAATTGCCTTCAAAGTCAAAGTAAACTTGTAGCCACGCTGCATGGGAACTTTGGAAGGCAAACTAGATCTTAATTAACATATTATATTTTTATGTAATTAAGCCTCTATAAAAGAATAGTCCATTGATCATTACTAATGTAACTATCTTAGTTAACTACCATCCAAACTAAATTATATGGCTAAAACAATGGCGAGCTTCTATGTGTTTGCTATCATTGTGTTCCTCGCGGTTGTGGCCGAGGCAGATCAAAAACCACTAAAACCCAAGCGTGTTCACTGTAAAGATAGTAAAAATTTCCCCGAGTGTAACAAGAATGACAGACTCTACTGTCCAGCTGCTTGTCCTCAGAAATGTACAGTAGATTGTGTTACATGTAGCCCTGTATGTACACCACCACCACCACCTCCACCTAAACTAAAGCCTCAAAATGTCAAGTGTAAAGATAAGAATTACTACCCTGTTTGTTCCAAGAAGAATGATATTTTCTGTCCTGTTACTTGTCCTCGTAGTTGTATAGTTGACTGTGCTAGTTGTAAGCCTGTTTGTACAACTACTCCAACTCCGCCTCCTCAAACTTCCGGATCAAAGAAAGCTAGATGCAAGAACAAAAACTTCCCCAAATGCTATATGACTGAGCATAAGTGTCCTAGTGCTTGCCCCGATCTTTGCCAGGTTGATTGTGTCACTTGCAGTCCCGTTTGCAGTAAGTTTCCTTTTTGTCGCACTTTAACACTTATTCTAAATGATGTAGTATGATAACAATGGCATAACTGGGCGTTGGACGGATTTACTCTTACCGCATAATATCATGTCTCCAATCTATTATTAATGCTTATAACAAGGTTATTGTTGACAACTTTAAGGTATAAGATATACTGTACGGAAAATGATTAGTGCAACATAATGAATTTGTTTCTAGACTCCCTATACCCATAATGGAAATCTTGTCAGTCTAATAAGCTCATTTTACTGTTAGATAGTCCTCCATGCATCTACTTAAAATGAGGATCCTCACTCATGGGGCTACTTCCGTTTTTGCAAATCCTAAAATCAGGGCGAATATCCAAATTCAGATGTTGATTAATTTAGGTATCCTATGTCCTAATAAATGTTTGCAATTTAATTTTCAGATTGTAATAAGCCAGGAGCAGTTTGTCAAGACCCGCGATTCGTGGGTGCCGATGGAATTACATTCTACTTCCATGGCAAAAAGGACAAAGACTTCTGCATCGTCTCAGACTCAAATCTACATATCAATGCTCATTTTATCGGAAAGAGAAACAATAACTTGAAAAGAGACTTTACTTGGGTCCAATCCCTAGGTATCCTCTTTGGCACACACCAACTGTTTATTGGTGCCGAAAAAACAGCAACTTGGGACGATAAAAATGATAGGCTTTCTCTCAGTTTTGATGGTGTACCAGTGTTCCTTCCTACAAATGAAGGTGCCAAGTGGCAGCCAACAAATGGACCTGATGTGTCAGTTTCTAGGACTAGGGACGTAAACTCTATGGAAGTTCAAGTAGAGGGGAATTTTAAGATTATAGCAACTGTTATGCCTATTAGCAAGAAGGAATCACTGATTCACAACTACGAAATTGATGAGGAGGATTGCTTTGCTCATCTTGACCTTAGCTTCAAGTTCTATTCATTGAGCGGTGATGTTAGTGGCGTTTTAGGTCAAACTTATGGAAGTAATTATGTGAGTAGGGCTAAGATGGGGGTCCTCGTGCCCGTCTTGGGAGGTGACCGTGAATTCTCCTCTTCTACTCTCTTCTCAACGGATTGTTTAGTCTCTCGATTCAATGGCGGTCACAATTCTTCAAATATTTTCGAGTTTGGGAAATTGGATTGTGCAAGCAGAACAGATGGTCAAGGAGTGGTCTGCAAGAGATAAATTATAAGTTCATCTAAGCCTTCCTTTACGGGGAAGAATTTTACATTAAAATTGCTTTAGTAATTTTATTCCAGTTATATCAGAAAGAAGAAGAAACTACTGCAAGTTCCTTCGCTATGTGTATTTGTTTGTTTGTCTTTGTTACATCTCATTGAAAGGATTGATGAATAAAATAGCTTTAAGATTATTAAACTAGCATCTTACGCTTATCTGCATCTATTAACCATTTACCAACCTAGTAGTACTTGGATTTTTATTTGATGACTAGTAATTAGCAACCTAGTAGTACACTTACGGTGAAGGATGATGTTGCAAACACTTCTTAAAAGCATTTGCATGCAACTGTTGCTCGTTTAGACAATTTCCCCACCCATATTAATCAAGCGCAACGCAGCTTAGAACAATAAGCACAAAACTAAAAACAAGATTCCAAATTACGTAAACAAATCACTAATTGATTAAGAGCAACTCTCCTAGCTTGCAACTTTTTACAATTATCGATTCCCTTTTGAGCATCTAAGAATATTATCCACTCTGTTTACAATCCTAAATGAAAAGCGGAAAATAAAATAAAATAAAATGAATGCTACACATGAACCCATACAACCTCTTGTTCATGTCTGTTTAACATCATCCCATTAGAGTTGACTGGCTTTACGATCAAGTTAAGAACAATTTCAAACATGCTAGTCGAATACACAGTCGCGATAGCTCTGCCTTAGAGAAACATAACTACGAAAAGGAATTAATCGATAACCTAATTAGATTAATATTCAGACTATCGGAGATACTAATATACGCCTCAATTTTTTCATAGCATATTCACATTATAAACGAATAGTGTTAAAAAATAAGTGGTACATTATTATTCGGAAACTTTATAGGCCCGAGACTATTTGAAAACAAAAGATGGCCTCATGCTTTAAAGATAATATATAGTGTGCTATCGCATATATATTTTTTCTCGTCCCACCACTCTTCAAATAGACCGTTGCGAGATGTCACAGTCACCATTCAAATTACATTACGAGTTTGAATGTTATAACTATTGTCATGCAACTTTGAGCAAAAAGAGAAACAAAGCTGATAAGGTGCAACGAAACAAAGCCGTATATTATGCTCTTGAATATTCGATCGAAGACACTAAATGCAATCTTCAATGGGGTAACTCTAAAAACTCTAACTCTAATTTTCCAATATTTCCTTAGTAAACAATCATGAGATAATTTAGCAGTCACTTATGAAGAAACCAAAAAGGTAAAACCTTTTAGATTGCAATAGTTAAACCACTAGGTTTGACAATCCAAGATGGAGAAACATGAGAAAATAGAGGACTTCGATGCTAGAATATACAACTATCTAGTGAAACATTAGGTTTAGGCAAGAAACTGAAACTAAACTAGTTAATAAAACTCTAAGATATTTGACATCTGGATTTGAAATTAAGGTAACTGTCATAGAGGAATCCAATATGTGGACAGTATGAGATTAGAGGAGATTAGAGGAGATTATTGGAAATCTCAGAACTTATGAAATTAAGTTTATGGATAAAAAAAATATCAAAGTAGTTTTTCATACTAAAAAGAAACAATCAGTTACAATTGAAAGTAGTGATGACGATAAACAAATTGCTTTCTTTGCCAAAAAAACTATATAAGAAATTCTATAAAAATAAACTTAGTGATACTTAGGTATCAAAAACTTATAAAGGGAAGAATTTCAATCTAAGAATTTTGATTCTAATAAAAATGGAGTGACACAATCCCCTTGTCCGTAATCGCTATAAAAGAAATGTATTTCTTCTACAGTTAAAGTAATCTTCCGTTTTTCCTCAAATAAAATCTTGATGCAAGACGTATTACCTTCACTCAAAAGTCTATCTTTCTATTGTTTACCTTCCTGCTTCTCCATCTTTTACACACAAATAATGAATTAATACAAACTTTCTCCACAAGATCAAAATTATATAAAAGGTAGAGTGAGGTAAAGTTGAGTTTTTTTTATAAGAATTCAAGAAAAAAGTAAAGAAATACGTATTTACTCTCCCGTGTTCTCCTAAAAACTATGTCAAATTCCAGAATCACTCTAAAACTGTCTAATTTCTTTCGAATTAATCAAGCACTTTTGGCTTCGGTGATTTCAATGGGTGAGATATGAAAAAAAGTCTCTTTAAGTTTCGAGGAGAGGGGGGATGATTTTCTAAATTACATTTAGACCGGAATTGCTGCGAGTTTCTCAGACTACCAGGTTTGATAGGCACTCTCGCCAATGTATCACTATCATGTATGAGACGAATTCTTACATTCTCACCCACTTGTAATTCGTTAAACGCACAAATTGATATTGTAAAACGGTAATGCGGTAACATCAATCTAAAATCGATTACAATTTAAACAACTTACAATAGTATATCTTATTAAACAAGGAGCTATTATAAGAACTATGGAGTATGTATATAACAAAATGTAAACATAATATTCTTCTTTTTTGAAATAAAGTAGACATAATCTAAATCAATAGTATAAAATATGGTAGTTGGATAATAGGTAGATTAAGACATATCAGTCGTTTGAGGTGTGGCCCAATTCCAAAAGCCTAGTTAACTTTAGGTTAGTTGTTTTGAGAGGACCACCTGACAGCTGTGAGTATTACAATTTGTTACACATTCATTCCTCAATTAAGGTACACATACTTGTTTCTTTTGAGGTCAATGAAATCGAGTAATAATTTTTCATATTTAATTCATTATTTATGAAAATAATTAATATGACACTTGTCTTGATATTATTCTTGTACTGTTTTAAGTGTTTGAGCGGAAGACAGCCTTTCCTTTGCAAGTCTGAGAAAAGTGAAAGTTCGAAGGTCAATTAATTATTAGTTCATGAAAAATTAGGAATCGTGAATGGGACAGAACTGAGGTTTAGTTAGGTTAATTTAGAATTGACTGGTAAAATGTTTGATCAAGGTTAAATTTTATGATTACAGTTTCATATTTAAACAAGAATGAACAACTTGTGTATTCCTTCCGTTCCAAAAGATTAGTTCAATATACTATTTTGGCATGTTTCACAATATAAGTCTAATTTACCAAAATATAAAATAATATTATATATTATTACATATTTATCCATACTTTATTGTTTATAGGAGAATGTGCGATAATAAACATGAGGGTAAAAGTGGAAAGAGTGTGAAAAAGTTGTCATGATTATGTTCCTTAAAAAGTGTGGTTTTCTGTAGTGGAGTTATATTGTGTAACAGACTGAGTAGTAATTTAAGATCATTCATATAAATCTCTTCAAAACTATTGTCAAATAAGGTGTCAAAAGTATAATTTTTGATGTTTAAACCGCCATTTAACTTTTACTTGGTTTTTCAATATTTTCAAATCATTTTCCTTATTAATATTTTATTACTTTTTGTATTATCTTTTAATATTTAATTTATTTTTTTGTGTTCAAAGAATACATTGATGAAAGTGAGACCAAAAATAATATTATTTTTTTAGGTTGAAGAGAAGAACCATACTCTACATTTATAACGAGTGATACACTTCTAAAATAGAGAGTTTCATTTGAGCTTTTTATATGAATGATTTTTTACAAGTAAACTCTTCAAATTTTAAAAAATGTTTGATTTTAAAGAGTTTGATGTGAATGCTCTAGTCTAACTATTAATGGAAAAAAAAATACGTTTACTGTACTGTACTACAAGTGATTAACGATTTAGGTATCGGAGTACCACTTTAAACAATTGAGATAACAAACTACGATATATCGTCCAATTAAGGGACTAACAACATAAATCGACGTAATTACAATCGGTATATCTCATATTTTAGGATTTATTTTTGAACGATGTTGACATAATTGCACTCAACATGTGACAAGTCAGAGAAATTGAGTGCATTTTCATCATTTTGTTTAACGATATGTTATCAATTGTGATAAATTTTGTACATTAGTAACTTAATTGTTAAAATTGTTACTACAGTACCCAGATCCTTAAACAGTGGTAGTACAGTACACTAAATGTATTTTTTTCCAACTATTATTTAGCATTTACTACCTTTTATATTTTTTTAATTATTATCTTGATCTGTTTTAATATTTTTTAATAAATAAAAGAAAGGAGGGAGAGGAATAACATTAAAAAAATATTAAAATAGTGACAGAAATGTAATGGTTTTTTTGTTACGAGCTTATTAGCTACAACTTTTGTGACAGTTTGTGACGAAAATAGTGACAGCTTTGCTACAGTTTTGTGACATGTTTTAAAAATTATGACACTTTTGTAACAATTTTGTTACAGATTATGACACTCATTAAATTAACATTATTTTGTAGTGTAAGGTTTAATTAATTGTTTCAAGTTAACATGCCTTGTTACTTTGCCTCATTTTATTGTATTGTAATTGGACATGGAGTCCGATGGACTCCACAAAACTGACGCTTGATTAGTAGTTTGTGTACGGATTGCATATCTCGGCCGGACATCAAATAACCCTCAACCCCATCATTTACAATACCTTTTAGAGGTGATTAAATTTACTAACCTACGGAATGGAATAGTAATTCGACCTACATTTATTATCTCATTGTAATCCGTAATGTTACTTAAAATGCAGGGATTTATGAATTACACAATCAAACGAGGCCTAATGCATTTCATTGAAAAAAATATATATTATAGGTGAGTTTTTGGGCAATCCCATCATGTGCATCTATTTGGAACTTCCTTTTTTTAATTCATTAATTATTTTTCCTCATATGTGGAGGCATTTGATATATTTATCCGCTTTAAACTTGAATTAGGTGCTAAAAACAAACCATATAAACTAATTGAATAGCAGCATTAATTCGATACCACTTTTATCCTATCCTTTAAGTGTGGTTTTATTACCACCTTACAAAAACCACTTCTAATGCTTATTTTTTTAGTAGTGTGGATTCATTTTTATAGTCTTTCCTATAAGAAATTTGTGATTTAGTGACAATTTATTTAAAAACAATCAAAATTTGTCTCCAAATATTACTACTTTTTAGAAACAAAAACATTTTTTTTTCACAAAATCTAATTTTTACGGTCAATTTTTTTTTTTTTAAAATAAGTATCTAAAGACAATCTCATTCACACAAAAGGAAACAATTAAAATTTATCTCTAAATCTATTTTCACACAATTAAAATTTAGTTGTGCTAACATAAGAATATATATATATATATATATGGCAGCAATTTTTTTTATATCGATTTAGGTCTCTAATTATAGATTTTGAGACAAAAAAATTTACCGTTGTACCTAAAGTACTATTTAGAGACAAATTTGTCTTGTATCTAAATAATTTGTTTACAAATCTTATTTTTATTGTAGAGGTTTTTTGCGTAAAATCCGGAACCGGAACTTAATAATCACGTAGCATATTTAGGTAATAGCTTGAGGAAATTTTCATTCTTAATTTATAATGCTGCTCTTATTCCATATGTGCTACATCAGACTTTACTTTGAACCTTTTTTCTTTAGTGTGGTTTGTTGCCCTAAAATGCTATACATGTTTAGTCAAAGCCCTTCTTTTGAAGCAACCTGCGTACAATTAATTTAATTCCCCCTCTTTACATTTTCTTCGAAGTTAGGATGTCCTCTCTTAAATTAATTAAAAGCATATGAAATGCTCACCTCCCTCATGTGCCTACTGCCTAGCTAGATTGAAAACCCCACCATGTATATACCACTGTTTTAAAATGCGAAATCGTTTTTGCAACTGATATGCTAAAATCGTAAAGAGCATAAGATTTTAGTGGCCTAAAAAACAGAAAATCAACCTTTTAAATATTTTTATAAGATTTGAATCAATTTTTACTCCACTACAAAAAAATACTCAAATAGCGACGGGATTAGTGACGGTATTTTTTGTTACAAGCTTATTAGCGACGGTTTTGTGACAGTTTAGTCAATTTGTGACAGATTTGTGACAACTTTTTAAATTAGCGACAGTCTTGTGACAGCTTTTGACTTTCACTAAATCAAACATTATTTTGTAGTGCTCATTACGAAGCGAGATTTTTAAAACATTGATATAAATAACAACTTGTTGACGGTTTACTTTTGATTCTTCTTATGGCGCGCGCGCACACACAAACAATGTATTAACAGTAACAAATGTGATGATCTTCTATATTTTCTCTTGCCTTGTCGTATATTTTTTGTATACAAAATACAATTTGTTGACGGTTTACGTTTGATTCTCCTTATGTTGCTAGATTGGTTGTAACTAAATTTTAGAAATAATTTAGTAACAAATTGATAAATGATGTTGTGCTTACAGTTATATAAATGTAATGTACTAATATATATATATAGTCTTGAAAATTCAAGTTCTTTGTATCTTTAAACTTATTTTTATATGATAAATCGGATTAGGCTAAAACATATACCTCTTCAAATTACCGAAGGATAAGTCACTATTTTTTAAGCATTGGATTTTGTGCTAAAATATAATTGTGGTTCACTAATTTATTTATTTTTGTGACTTTGATTTTTTTGATGTTTTTCATTTAAAATATTATGTTTTAAGTTTTGAATTATATCTATTTGTTTATGCATCGACTTTGAAAAACTAACAAAATTTTGGATTTTAATAGAATTATCATAGAAAGTCTTTAATGCACCAAACACTCGTAAATGAAATCAAAACAAAAGTTTTCAGCATAAAACTTTTCGAGAAAAATATCTCCCTTCTGAAAACATTTTACTGTGAAAACAAATAGAGCATTAGTAAACGTAAGTGAAAAACGGGTGTTATCTTTTTTCTTGTTTTGAATGGCTATTTTGATTATATTATTATGAGACAATACTTGAATGGCTATTTTGATTATATTATTATGAGACAATACCAAAGTTATAAAAATCGCTGTGTGGTGCCATGTGAGCCTAAGCTATGCCTACACGGGAAAACCACATTGAAACATATTTTTTTGGATTCTCTTTTGATATCTACGTTGTAAATTTAAGGGAGACTATAAAACATTAAATTATACATCATTAAAACATCCAACAACATCTATGAGAACTAGGTTTACTTTAGTAAAAAAAATAACCAAAATAAACATAAAGAAGTATTTAATTAAAGACAAATCCTGGTTGATTATCAACATATTTTTGCACATACCATTTATAAGGGTTTTTTTTTAGATACTCAGACCGGTTTGACCCGGTTTGACCCGGTTTGACCCAAGAAAGACTCATTTCAAAACGTTTCTATTATTCGCATTGCCAGACCAAGACCCGGCACCTAATTAGTGCCTAATTAAGCAGAGCAAAAGCAGTGACTTTTAAAACTAGTGGACAAAACCAACAAAATTGATATCAAAATACAATTTCTTATTACCAAAGTTTTATGAACACAGATCAATGGATATATTTATCAATTTTGTGAAAAAATTTCTTCAAATTAAGGAAGTGATCAAGTACTCGCTCATTTTTCCAATATTCGAGAACGAGAACCATTATTGTTGTTCATAGAGGCAAAATAATCGCTCAAAACTTTGACTGTCATTGCTAATTGCTGCATCATCCCTAAAATAGTACAATAAGTTTTCCATGAAGATATCTGTTGTTTATATATACGCCATTATGTTTCTTATATTGTTTTTTTTATTCGACACCTTTGGCGAAAAGTTTAAAAACTAGCTAAATTGTATTCACTCCATTCCATTTTATAGGGGGTATTATACTATTTTGAGATGTCCAAATTTGTTGGGACACTTACCAAAAATAATAAGCAATTTTATTACACTTACAAAACTATCTCGACTTTTTAATGTATAATATTCAAGTAGTGTTTTACACACATTTACTTGCTTCAATATTATTTTTTTGATTTTATACTCAGTTACTTCATCTTCAATTATTCATCTTTTGTCTGTCACTATTATAATTGTGGTCGTGTAATTCTCCTTAATTTCACTTAAATGAATAAGATACGCCATAACTGTGACGTTTTTCGTTAACACCATGTG